>CM052542.1:114049337-114120418 GCA_028533065.1 Trachops cirrhosus | reverse complement strand
AAAATAAAGTAGTTTCAGTCAGAACAGAACAGGTGACTATTCCTGTGAATCTCAAAAAGTATACTCATTCCAGAATTTCATTATATTTGTTTTTGTCTTTATCAGGATGGGATGATCACACATTATGAGTTGGCTTGTGTTTTGCATTTTTCAAGTACTGATTAAATTACTCATTAAAACTTTAGCCCCTCCTTACACTCAGAAGCCCTAAAAGTATCAAAGTCAACCCCTCAAACCTCTCTCATTTACTTTCATTAAAATAGATTAAGAATAAAATGATCTGGTTTGCATCTATCTTTATTACATATTCTGGTAAATTGTTACATCCTTCTTAGAAAATAGCCTCAACAGGAATAACTGAAATTACAATTTGACTATAATAGTGGTGATGCAATGTTATCAACTCATACAAGATATTCCCCATATAAAGATACTTTAATCTCAGGCATTCTATTCTCTTAACAAGGACTAGAATGAGAACAGATTAAAATAATTCCTCAATGTAAGAAATAGCAAGGATTTATTTGTGTTGTATATAGTTAGTTAAATAGAACTCATTATTAGCTAGCAGAATTCATCAACCTTCCAAAGTAGTCTGATCACTACTCATTTCCATTTGTATTTGCTAGAAACAGAGATTTCAAAGGCAACATCAAGAAAAAGTACAGCAACATCCAGGTCCTGATCAAGTATACAGGATTTCTTCCCCGTGTTAAGTAAGGCCTTTCTGATGAAGTGAACAGTCTTGCCAACCCACAATCACCCCTCTCCAAACTGGTAAAAAAATAACCTAGAAGACTATTCTGCTGATAAAAACAATTCTGAACATCTTGTTGAAGTAAGTAACCCAAGCAATTTGGAAGCACTTGTTCTTAGTTTAGCACTTGAAAGAGAAATACAAAACTCTTCTGAGTAAAAAAAAAGATAGATCTCGTTCTCACTCACTGGGTACAAGCCAAAAAGTCATAAACTAAGAAAATTACTAAGACTTAGATGATAAAGGAAAGTGTTCTACTGATATTTCTCTGTGGTATTTGGTTTCAATGAGAGCAACATATTATTTTCTCTTGGTTTACGTTGCCAAATTCCTTTTCCAAATCTTTCATATTTCATTTTCAGATTGCAATGCTACTCAGCTCCTAGCTCCATAGTCCTCCTATTCTGAAATATTACAAATATGAACAAAAATGCAATGTCCTTTCTGAGTTGCTTTAGCCACATAATTACACAATTTACAACTACCCAGTTCATCTCAAGAAGCAATTGTTCTCCAAAAATGACTGGATTAGGAATACAAAGGCCTGGACTGCAGTCTTGGATATAAATGTATGAGCCATGTATCCAAGGCAGCATCATTTCATCTCTCCCAGTCTCTGTGTTCATGTGGCTAAATGGTAATGACTGAATTGGATGAGATGACCCCTCAAAAATCTACCCACAAATAAAACATCAGCCACAAGTAGTTTCACTGGTGAATTTTAAGATTTAGGTAGAAAATAATACCAATTCTACACACAGTCTTCTGGAAAACAGGAGAGAAAAAAACTTCCCAAAGCATTCTATATTACCCTAATATCAAAATCAGATAAAACCACTGCAGAAAATAAAAACTATGAAACAGTATTCCTCATGAACACTGTAGTGGGCTGAACGGTGACCCCCAGTGATATAACAATGTGTAATTCCCAGAATCTGTGAATATTACCTGTATGGAAGATGCCATGATTATAATAAGAGTCTTGAGAGAAGGAATTTACCCTGAATTGTCCATATGGGCCCTAAACACAACCCCATGTACCTTTAAAGGAGAGGAGTAGAAGACAGTTTCAACTCAAACACATGAAGATGATGGGAAGACAAAGGTAGAGATTGAAATCACATGACCACAAGTCAAGAAACACCTGGAACCACCAGAAGCTGGAGAAGGCAAGGAATGGGTTCTTCCCTAGAGCCTCTACAGGGAGCATGGTCCTGATGACCCTTGATCTTGAACTTCTGGCCTCCAGAACTGTGTGAGAATAAATGTCCATTGTTTAAGCCACTAGGTTATGGTAATTTTTTATAGCAGTCCTAGGAAGCTAATACAGGAATACTAAAATTATCTTTTTATTGAAGCATAATGAAATATAATTTTATATTAGTTTCAGGTATACAACAAAATGATTCAATATTTGTATATGTTGTGAAATGATTACCACAATCTAGTTAACATCGCCATACATAATAACTAAAAAATTATTTTCTTATAATGAGAACTTTTTAAGATTTACTCTCCTGGCAACCTCTAATCTGTTCCTCATATCATAGATAATAAAATTCTTAAGAGGTGAGGCTAAAAGGAGTATCTTAAATATGGAACAGGGGCCCCAGGAAGTACTGAGGAAAGGTGTTGGGGTACAGAGAGAAGTAGTGAAAAACAAGTCAAAGAAAAGAAGCATCAAGCAATAAGTGAGGAAAATATGAAAGAAGAGAGTTAACAGTAACAACCTATATTTACTGAGCACTTACTCTGTGTCAGGGACTATTCTAAGCAATTTACATTGAAACTTTCCACCATTCTAAGTATTATTACTACCTCCATTTACAGATAAAGGAGGCAGGGAAATACAGCTAGTTAAGAGGGAGAAGAAGACATTAAACAAAGGCTGATGGGGCTCCATAGTTCACACCTTACCACCAAGCTCTAATCCGAGAGGCTCACATCCTGGGTAGTGACCGAGAATAATAGGGATCTGAAGCATGATGGGTTTGACTGGCTGCAAGAGTTCTTAGGAGGGAATTTGTCTAAGCAGGATGATGGGAAGTGGACAGACACTATTTAGAATCAGCAGAAGTCTTGACTGATTGCCCTTCTGAGAGTGTCTGTGTCATTGATGGATGGAAAGGCTCCAGGCTTTCTAGCAAAGTCACCTAAAGTCTGGGTGATAATGAAGGCTCTAGAATTATCTTCTTTCCTCAAGGCAGCTAGAACTCAGACTTTTCTGGGTTGGTTAGGCACCCAGGTGGCACAATCTAAAGCTGGAGAACTAGAGCGCTTCTGGGAGGCAAAGCAAAAGCGATTTAGTTCCTTATGAACTGTAGAGTTATATGACATTCTATAAGAAGAGCAACCCCAAAAACCCTAAGAGGGCAAGATCCCAAGAGAAATAAAAGGGTCTAATAGACAGAGAGCAGTCCAATAGAGCTTCCAGGTCTTACGAGAACTGGTGGTGGTCAGGAACCATCTTCAAATCCATTCCAAGGAATATTGCAGGGTCTCAGGTAATTTAAGTCCTCTCAAAGCTTCAGCCCCTTCATATGGCATACATCATTCAAGAGTAGTTACCCACTCATCTCCAGGCTTATCTCTTGATGATCTTCTGACTGCTCTTCATCCTCTGCCACACTGAATGGCTTGCATGTAGGTTCTCAAACAAGTCAAGTACTCTTCTGCCTCCAGGTCAACACTGCTCCCATACCATCCCCTCCTCAATGATCTTCATCACCCTCATCTCCATTTTTTTCTAGAAAAATATCTTCTTAAATCCTTGTGCTTTAGGTTACAGGGAGGATATCAGTGACTCCAGGAGGCCTTCCCACTAGTTGGGTGCCTTTCTCGTGTGTTTCCACCACAACCTGTTTACATTCAGTATCTCTATGACCTTGAGCAGGTCACTCATCCTCTCCTCCAAGTATCTGCTTCCAAGTGTGTAAAATGAGGATAACAATACCTGCCTTGCAGAGCCACTGCCAAAATGAAATAAGATAATGTATAAACAACTGAACATAAATTGTGTTCCTTAGATTTGTTCAGTGAATGGGAACAAAATTACTGTTCTTGCAGTTGTTCTGCTGTTGTTGCAACTATCACATTGCATAACAATTATATATTTTCTGCCTTCCACATTAAACTATGATGGGAGCAGGAATTAAATTTTATATTTTGTTGTACTCTCTGTAATCAAACACATTAAACACTTATAGTAAGTATTCAATGTATTGAATGAATATGTATGGAAATATGTAATGTATTAGATGAGTATATAATAAAGTACTGAACAAATTAACAAATAAATGAACACATGGATGAACAAGTGGAAGTTTCTGTTGGTGTCACCATCATGTACTCCTTAGACGGCACTTCCCACATCAGCCTATGATAGCTCTAAATCACTCCTAGCCACACTACTTCTCTGGGAGAAGGAGTTTCAGAAAAATTATTTTCCCAAAATTTAGAATTACCTGTATTTCTTGTACCTCCCTCTCCAAACACCCTTTCTCACCTCTGAAATTTATGCTTAGCCTGAGAACAATCTCCTTAACACACTTTTATAATTTTGACATTTCTGTGACATTTTTCTTTTTTTCTATTTTTATTGTTCAATTATAGTTGTCCTCATTTCCCCCCATTACTCTCCCCTGCCCTACCCACCCCCCACCTCCCACATTCAATCCTCCTCCCAGCCCGTTGTCTTTGTCTATCGGTCCTTCATACATGTTCTTTGACTTGACCCTTCCTCTTCCCTCCCTTGCTATCCCCCTCCCCTCTGATTACTGTCAGTTTGTTCTTTATTTCCATGTTTCTGGTCCTATTTTGCTTGCTTGTTTGTTTTGTTGATTAGGTTCCACTTATAGGTGAGATCATATGGTATTTGTCCCTCACCGCCTGGCTTATCTCACTTAGCATAATGCTCTCCAGTTCCATCCATGCTGTTGCAAAGGGTAGGAGCTCCTTCGTCCTTTCCACTGTGTAGTATTCCACTGTGTAAATGTACCACAGTTTTTTGATCTGCTCATTTACTGATGGGCTCTTAGGCTGTTTCCAGCACTTGGCTATTATAAATTGTGCTGCTGTGAACATTGGGGTGCATAGGTTCTTTTGAATTGGTGTTTCAGGATTCTTAGGGTATAATCCCAGCAGTGGAATTGCTGGGTCAAAAGGCAGTTCCATTTTTAGTTTTCTGAGAAAATTCCATAGTGTTTTCCACAGTGGCTGCACCAGTCTGCATTCCCTCCATAACATTTTTCTATTAAACCATGTATTCATCTATCTTGTCTCTCCTATTTACCTGGAACTCCTTCAAGAAAGACATTATTCTATTTTAATATGTTCTTAGAACCTAAAAGAATACTTTGGAGTAAGTCAGACCTATATTTGAATCCTTATTGATCATAAATATTATCTGAATGTTTGTTACTTAATAGCCAAGTAACAGTGGTTAAGTTACTTCAACTCTCCATCTCTATTTCCTCGTTTGGAAGCTGGCGATAATAGCATGCACCTTGTAAAGTTGTCGTTACTATTAAATAAGATAAGGCCTATAAGCACCTATAACAGTTTCTAGCACATATTAAGAATGCTATAAATGGCACTTACAGTGTAGGTACCTAATAAATAAAGGTTGTTTTTCCTTCAGGAAAACAGGAACTTTGTTCAAGACCATTTTAACCATGTTGAAATTAAATATGTTTTAAGTCCAGAAAACATTTCCTATTATTTGCTGAATTGAATATATTGACCATATAAATTCAGGGGGTGCTGTATGTCTATGTGTGTTTGTACATAAGTCCATCCTAATAAAGAAATTGTATCTAATAGATGTATGCTGAACAGCTCAACTACATTCACAATAAAACCCAAATGAAGTCACAGAAATTTAAAGCTGAAATGTGTCAGGGATCTTAGAAAGCACCTGCTTCACCCCTTCACTAGGGAACCTGATAAGGAACCTGAGGTACAGAAAGGTCAAGACTTACCAAGTCCGCACAGCTAGCAGAAGGCAGAGCCTTACAGCTGCCTCCAGATTGGAAAGTATTATCATTTTCCATCTAAACTCACATTTTCTGAACCTTCATCTCCTGAATACCTGTCAAATGAGAAAGCAATCTCAACAATAACAGAGGAGTAGATGGCATACAGATTACTTCCTGAGCAGCGTGACATTATGCCTATTGTTCTGATGTATTGCTATGGAATCTGCTCCATTTTCTACAAATTACCAATAAAGCATTTCTCTTTGCTACATATTCAACTGTTCTAGCTTTTTGAAGGACTTCTCTCCTTAACTTTTGTTTGTAATTAGTGCTCAGACATAGGAGCTGCTTTTTCTATTAAGTTTTAAGACTCAGTTTCTATTGTAATTTCAGATGTAATTGCTACTCCTTTATGGCAACGTCTCTGAAGCTAAACCCGCATGTACTCTGCTATATGACATAGACAACTTGGCATAGAGCCATTCCTTCTCTTTCACACTTTATTTTTAAGAACTGACTTTGAAAGGGCAATAAACAATAAGCTTGAGGTTCAGTAAATGAATTAAGAGGAAAGGGGGGAACTCTGTTAGCTCAAGGTAAAGGTGTTATTGCTGCTTATTAGACACTTAGCAATTTGGTTAAGGTGAGGTGTTTATAACCATCACGGCTGCCACCCCACCTAAAAGAAAGAAAACTTTGTATGTCAACATGAGTGAGGCCAGTCTGAAAAAACTGCCACTACAGTGTGAGTTCCACAAGGACAAGAATTTTTGAGTTTTACGCACTGCTGAGTCCCCCAGAACAGTCTCTGGCACACAGAGGGCTCTGTCTACATCTGCTGAAGAAAGAAGTACAGAGCTTACCTGCCTTAGCACCGGATCCTCACAGTGAAACTCTTTTTACAACATCACCAAGCATCTAAAATTAAGTCTGATTTATAATAGTCTTGTCTACAGTAGAGTCAGAGATAGCAAGTCTCATGTGGAAGAGAAAGAAAAGAGAAGTCTTTACTTCTTAAAGCAATCCCAGTGTTTTGAGACAAAGCCTGAATATAAGCAGAAATTCATTGAATAACAATGCCATCACCAACAGAATCTTTATATTTGAGATATAATTCTGGAATTGCATATAAATATTGTCTGAATGAGTCAGTGCATATAGCGATCACAGAATTTATCACCTTGCACTGAAATTGTCCATACATTCATCCATCTTCCCAAGTAGACAGTGAGCTTTCTGAGGTTGAGGGCAGAGAAAGCTTCTAATTAATTTTATCCCAGTATCTGGTACATGGCAGATGTTCAATAAATACCTGAGAGATAAAAGGGAAAAGGGACAAACCAGTTGACACAATCTATTCCCTCATATGATAATAAAGCACAGTTTGCACATTAATTTTTCATTCAATGAACATTAGATGCATTCTCAAGCACCTTACAATACAGAATGGAAGAGAAGACAAATGTGAAGAAAGAGGCCTGGATTTTAAATGAGAGCAGTCATTTGTGAGCTCTGTACATTCCCTCATCTGACAGAAGCCTCCACTCCTGCCTAACCTCTAAACCCTTCCACAGTGCCCCTTAAAATCCATGCTGTGTCATAAGCAAAGTGCTCTCTTCCCCTCCTCCTCTCCTGAAATATCCCTTGTGGCACAAAAATGTCTGGGACCACCCCTCCAACTCTCCTAGAGCTGCCTGTCCAGAACTCCATGAAGCAGGCTGGGTTTCCTTCTAAATCCTGAAGGAATATGTCACTTCTTTGCTCAAAATTTCCCAGGGGTCCCAACTCAACTGAAAAACAAAATCTCAAATTCTGACCATTTTCCTACCTCTGGTTCCCTCTCTGACTCACTGCCTATGTAAAGACAAATAAAAATTAAAAACAATAGGCCTAATTTTCCCTATTTAAAATAAGGGGGGAAATCCTCCTTTACTTAGAGTATTTACTTTAGAAAACTTGTAATTATAAGTACTTTCTGCACTCTTCAGCATGTACATAAATCTTTTTGAAAACTAGTAAGCCTCTTTTGAGCTTTATGTCCCAGAGATATCTTTCTCAAGGACCTGAGAGCCATTTGTTGAAATTTATACATAAGGGAGCTAGCACCCATGTCTCCCAGTTTCTGCAGGAGGATAGGAGCCTAACTTAGGTGGGTGCCTTGCTCCAAGTTGCAAAGCTACCTCCTATCATTAAGATATGTTTGTTTTCTCTGAATAAGCCAATTAGCTAACACAGATGGTCTCCCCGCAGTTACCAGGTGAATGTAGGCTGAACTGTGTGTGACAAATAGTGCTGCTAAGTACTCTTCCTTGAGGACCAGTTATTGTTTATCCTGAAAGCATATGTAATGGGTTGCATCTGCTTGGCTATATAAAAAGGAAAGATTTCCTTCTGTCTGCAACCTCCTAGAGATTGCCCATGATGCATATCACACTCTGGTTCAATAATAATAAAATTTTTCTTTCTTTAGTATCTTTGTGGAGAGGATTTCTAGGTTGAGAGACTATTTTTAAATTATATTTCTCCAACACTAATTATTCTTCCTTTATTCCTTTCTCCTTCAAGAAATAGCCACCACCTTTGCACTGCCCATACCCTCTGTCCAGAATGGTCCTCATCACTATCCCCATGTCCTCATGGTCCATTTCCTCCCCAAGATGGCATCTGCTCAAATGTCACATTATCAGGTAAGTCTTCCATGACCACCCTGTATCCAACAATACCCCTCAATCATCACCTCCTCTTCTTACCTGGCTTTCTTAATCCTGAAAACACTTATCACTACCTGGTATGTAATCATTTGTTCATTATCTGTCTCTTTGACTCTAATAAAATCTCCATAAGAGTAGAGGCTCTTTCTATCTCATTCACTTCTTGTATCTCCAGAGCCTAGGATAGTCTGGCAATATTAATCAACTGAATAAATAAGTGATCATTATTAATTATACAAAGCAAAAGAGATCAAATAAAGTGCTGTTAGAATGAGCCACTTAACTTTGCAGAAAGAACAACCCTGTAGAGTTAGAGCCAGGAAGGGGCTAAGCTTTCAGCTACAGAAATACCTAAGGAAGAATTTATTATAGCCCGGTGCCTCTTATCACCCCATATCTACAAACTTGTAATTGGTGACAGAGGGTTGTCATCCCCATGCACTAATATTGGTACATATGGTCTTATTGCACTGATTGAATTTTGGGGGTGAGGGGGAAGAAACTAACCCTCAGTAATAAAAAGGTAAATTTAAATACTAAATAAATGACCTTATATGAAAAAAAAAAGTTCCTGAGTATGAAGACAAAGTAAATATAAGAAATTTGTCACTTATAGATGTATGCAATTTCAATCAGAATCTCAATGTAAATTGGCTCAGAATGTGGCAAAACAATTGATCTGAAAAATTAAGCAGGTAAAATAATTCTTTAAAAAATACATAAACACACCCTAAAACGATAATAACAAAGCAATATTGATATAAAAGTGGGTTAATAAACAGGATAGCTAGTCAAAAATAAAGCAACTTTAAAATACATTCATTAAATCAAGAATGAGAAAAGTGGCTATTTAATAAATGGCTTTATAACAAATTATACATTTAAAGAAAAATAATTTGAGCACATGATAAGAAATCTATGTGAGTTAAAGAGTTAAAGATTTAATCATATAAAACTTGGAGAAAATGATTATTTATTATAGAGGGAATGGCCCCTCTAGGCTTAGAAAACATAGAAATAAATTAAAATAAAGAGAGAGATGAGACATAAAAATTCAAAGTGAAAAGCAATTTTGGAGAAAAGTTTTTTCAGTAATATGACAGATCTAGTTTAATATTTTGACTATATAAAGAGATCAAACAAGCAGATAAGAAAAACACTAAAATCTCAAAAGACAAATGAGCAAAGGTCAAAAACTGACAATTTATGAGGGAGGAAGTACATCTAGCAGAAAACATGTGAAGCAGGTTCTGGCACTTGTCCTAGATTCTGCTTTCAGTATCCAGTCCAGGGAGGTCTTGGTTTCACACTTCCTGACAACCAGTAATTGGCCTCTGTTTTGCATTTCAACTCTGCCCTTGCTTTTCAAACGGAATATGATGTTTCATTGCTGCTCCTTCTGTCCTGACCCTCACACAATTCTTACAAATGCTCTTTCTTACAGAAGCGGTTAGAAAACTATAGAAAGTCTTTACTTTTCTGTACTTAATATTTTTCCAATTTACTAATTCAATGCTGTTATATAAAGGCCTCTACTTTATTCTTCATCACTTTTACTTTTATATTCAACACCAAAACAGGTGAAGGAATCACATATACAACATACAATAATCCATAGTATGATGTTGCAAATACATACATAGTTAGGGCTCAGTAAGTATTTAATAAGAAAGAAAGGAAGGGAGAGAGCAAATGAGAGAGAGGAGGAGGAAGGAAAGACTATGCAACACTTCAATTTAAAGTATCCGAAGTATCCAGAGTAGCTATGAACTCCAAGTTGTTGTTAACCTACTAGCCACTATAGACAGACTTTTGGGGGCTTAGAATCTTTTCAAGAACTTATAAAAGACCATTACTAATACCAAAATATAGCCCTGACCAGTGTGGCTCAGTTGGTTGGGAGTCATCCCACAAAGCGAAAGGTCACCAGTTTGATACCCAGTTAGGGCACATGCCTGGGTAGCGTGTTTGGTCCCTGGTGGGGCATATAGCAGAGGCAACTGATCCATGTTTCTCTCTCATATTATGTTTCTATCCCTCATTTTCTCCTTCCCTTCCCCTCTTTCTAAAATAGATACATACATACACACAAACAAACAAAATCATCAATCGTCAATTGTCCACAAATGTATTATGTTGACTCAATTAACTTTAAATTGTAGAATTATAAACAATTATATTTTAAAAGTTTATGCATTAGATGATTTTACTATAAAAGAATTCCAAATGGTACCTAATAATGGCAAAGAAATCATAGCCATACATAAATAAGTTATAAGAATGTAATTTCAAAGCACATTTATAAAAATATTTCCAAATTTTACTGTATCAAAATTATATTTAATGTTGAATTGTGAGTACATTTAATTTATTTTCTATGAGGTGACTGAAGCTCCCAAAAATAAGAGTGCTTAAGGCTGCAAAAGCCTTCAGTGGTCCTGGCATACACATTGGAAATTCAGACATGTCCAGGAGGAGGGGAGGGTTCAGTTTGTTTACTGGAACTTGCCTTGGAGAAAGGGACAGTCCTGTACACAAGTCTCACTCACAGATAACAGACTGCAGTTAAAGAGTGATTTTGAAATAGCACAATAATGTGCTGTTAAGATTGCCCTCAGATTCAGCAAAAGCCTGGGCAAGGGGGAGAAAGACTGCAATACAATGGCAAATATTAAAAAAATAACCAATTTCAGTGAAATGTCCAACGGGAACTGTGACTATAACCTGGCAGGAGTAGTGAAGGAAAACGTTGTCCACACTTAAACATGCAGCTGTCGGAGTGTTACTTTGACACTTATGGTGGAGGAGTGGGGCCACGTTACCAGAGTGAAAAGGAAGCAGCCAGTGACACAGGAGCACGCGGTCCGGCACCAGGCCCGCTGCTTCCACCGCTCATCGGCCTGCGAGCTGAGGAAATGCAGCCAGTTACAGCTGGTGAGAAAGTGACGGCCTGGGGAGTGCTGAATTCACAAACACATGTGAGATCGCCACACCTCTGGGGTAGTCGTATAAAGAAATTTTGATGATGATGGTGATGATGACAACAACTCCATTATACCCATTGGTGAAGCCTGGAGAAACACAGGTTGGATAAGGAACTCTATTCATCAGACACACAAATGCTGGGCATCAAATGATAACCCTGCTGTGTTATTTCTGAAAGAATGAGGTACTCAATTTGTGGGAAACTTTCCAAGGTTCATATTCTGCTTTTGTCCTTACCAGGATTGTTGTTGCAAACACTCACTAAAATATTATGTCCAGATCAACAGGGACACCACACAGTATTTCCAGCATGGAAAACAAACTCCCCTTTCCCAAATTCCACTTTTTTCACACCAAGTGATGTATCATCCATTGGAAAAGAAAAGAAGGCAACTACCTCAGAGTGAGAGTTCATTAACAAGTGCAGAGCAGTTTGCTGTAAGCAAAAATGTAGACAGAGAAAGAACAGTCTGCAAGATTCCAAGGCATTGTTGTGATGAATGTACCATGACTGTCCAAACAAGCTTGTAAACAGTATTGTGTGAAGTCCCTTTTTGTTCATTTAGAATTTGAATATTTTAAGTCTACTTTCCTAAGTGCAGAAGTGATCAGTCCTAGAACAATGTGATACTTTGTCTTGGCAATGTGGATAGAAAACATCACAGCCACATGTATGCTCTAAAACAATCAACACATTTTATTTTCTTTATGCTTTTATTTCTCTGAAACCACATACATACAGAATAAGATTTCCCTCTGTATGTGAATAAAAGTAAAATATGCACTGTATACACGATTATAGCATGAAATTTACAGAGAGAAATGTTTCTATTTCTTTATCAAGTAGATCACTGTGTTAAAGATGAGTAGATTCTCTCAAAACTCTTTTTCAACCACGTCAGATTGTCTCTCCTTTAATCTTAAGGTGCATTAATAATACCATATTTTTTATACTTGATCCAAGAGATTTTAGAAGATGTTCCAATGCCTTCAATAGACAGAAGATGGATCCAAATTCTCTTAGCTTACTTAAGAAATACACATACACGAATATGTGAACTCAATTCACAACTGAGCCAATGTGTCTGCCACAATGGTAAAAATGCTGGAAACAAGTTACAAGGGGTAAATTTCTCTGGCTCAATTGGAGAGCTCAGGCCAAAGTCAAGGAGAAAGGAATAACTAAAGCAATCTAGTTTTTGCCACACAGGGGAAAAAACTCTCTATTTAAAAATAATATATGAATTAACAATGAAGTTTCCAAGTCAAATAAAAATAAAGCATTGTTGTATACTAGGAAGAATATTATTGGCCTCACAGACAAAAGTCTTGCACCCCAGTATCACTCTGTTCTTGCTAGCTGATAACCTGTGCCAAGTCTCTTGGGTGCCTTATTAAATAAGAAGTGAATTAGATCATTTTTAAAGATGTTCCACTCCAACATTTTATGAATCTCTACAAATGGAATCAATGTACAAGAAAATGAGCCAAACAGAAAAAGTAGAGAGGTGCTGAGGAAAATAGCATAACTAACAGAGAACTGTACACAAAATGACACTGAAATTACATTGAAATGACAAAAACTTTTGAACCTTTGTAATCTCATGAATAATATATAATCTACTCTATTCTGTGTAAAACACAATTTGTATAATTACAAAATAAGGATAACCCCCAAGCCAAATACTTTATTCTATTATACATACAAGGAATTTCAAAGTGATTTAATTTGGGGTTATGTTTCAAATCTTGTGAAACAGGACAAAATTACTTTATATTTTTGCATCCAAAGTTTAAGAAATAGTTTCATCTTCACTAAACAATAAAGAGTATTTCTGAAGGAATTTATGCAACTGCTGTCCAGACAATCATATTGTACTTCATATTGTATTGCATGACATCAATTTTTAACACACACTTTTACTTCACATTTTTATACTTTTAAAATGAGGATATTTCTTCCAAGTGATAACATCTTAAATACAGGGTAGGCAAAGTAGGTTTACATTTGTTCATATGGAAAATGATACAATACTAAATAATAATTCAGGGGTAAACTGGGTTTTGTGTACTCAAAACTGCAAGCCTACTTTGTCTACCCCTGTACATTGAAATTTGGCAGTTTTTTATATGCATACCTTACCTTCTTTATCAAACTCCCTTTGAAAAGGGAAAAAGAAATAGAACTATAGAAGAAATCAAACTCAAGCCATGATAAACAAATGAGGAAGAAGAGCATCTTTCTCGCAAAAAATTCCAACTAATTTACACAAATACTCCCCCTACAAGAGGAGGACTTCAAGCTACGCTATGAATCTAACTCCTGAGTGTGAACTCAATAGTGACTTGTTGCCAAAGAGTAGAGTATGGGAAGGTGGTGAGAATGGAGAGGAAGAAGGTAACTTTACAGTGGAAGACACAGGCACACCTCACCTTGGCCAGTAATGAAGATTTGCATTAGTGATAACACATGTTGATAGAATGCACCCCTTATATGATGAGATGAGAAGAACAGTTTACCTCTGTGATCTTCCTTTCCATAACCCATAATGCCAGTCTAACCATTAGAAAAACATCAGACAAATCCTGATTAAGGGATATCCTACAAAACACCTAACTAGTACTCCTAAAAATGTCAAGGTCATGAAACGCAAGGGAAGTCTAAAGACTGTCACAGAGCAGAGGAGACTGAGGAGACATGATGACTAACTGGAAATTTGGCATCCTGGATTGGGACAGAAAAAGAGCTTAAAGAAAAAAATAAATAATAAGAAAAGTGTGAATACATTATGGAGTCTAGTTAATAATAATGTATGACCGATGGCTTCATAGTTGTGACAAATGTATCACAGGGGCACATGGTGATTTAGTAGGAGAAACTGGGGGGGAAAGCATATGAGAACTCTCTGTACAGTTTTGCAACTTTTCTGTAACCCCCAAAATATTCTAAAATTAAAAGTTTATTTTTATAAGAAAACCAAGCCATGTATAATTTCATACACATATTCCACAAATGGATGCTATGGGTTAAAAACAGAAATGCAGAATTTGATCCTAAACTATTTTAGGTTTTAGAAAAATAAAGAAACTAAAAAGTATAATAACACAGTAAAATAAAAGGCATCAAGATTTGCAAAATGTACCAAGAGTTGAGTCTCTTGTCTCAGTTCTTACTGGGGGTACAGTTTTACATTTATAATAAAACCTGAAACATATGTGAGCTTGTATAATACAAAGTAATGATCAAAATGCTCAAATTCTCAACTGTTGTGCACTCCTATGGTTAGTAATACTTCTAGAATAGTGAACCTTGCCCTCCCTGTTTCTGATAACCCATCATAACTCTGGATGTCTTAAGTTTCCAGGAAGGAAAGACTTGTGAGAAAATGTGTGAAATAAGTCACTAAACTTGGGCTTCCACTGCTGCACAACTCATAAAACAAATGGAACTAAACTGACTTATTTGAGACAGCCCATTTTTTGCTTAAGGGACAAGGCCAAACACTCCTCAGGGTTCAAACAGTACGTGCTTTCTCTGTCCGAAAGTCAGCAGTGTAGTCCCCAACTTCTACGTAGTCTAATTCACTAATAGACTACAAATACTACCCAGCTCCAGTTTATGATTAAATTGTGCTTTAAACTGCCATTATTATCTCTTATCCATAATTAATAATCTATGTTCCCAATGACAACGCTTTAAAAAATTGTTAAATTCGTAGTCTAGCTCAGAAAAACTTTTTGAATCCATAAAGTAAATGAAAGATGTTAGAAGGAATGTAACCAGAGTGATTATTTGTCTGGGGTTCTGTTTCTTGTGCCCTGAAAATAGTGAGCCAACTGTGGGGAAGAAAGAGAAAAAGGAAGGCAGGGGTAGAAGAAAAATGTATATACCCTGGGTCATTCCCTACTCAGAATCCACCTCAGGTTTTCTAAGAATGGAAAGTGAGTGTCAAGGACAAGCCAGTTTCAGAGAATGGAAAGAAGTGGATAAAGGGATTTGCAATGGATAAAAAGGAGTGGCTGCTAAGAGAAGAAATGCTCTGGAAACACAATTCCTTTCTCCTGACCTTCAGCAGCACTGAGGGTCTCAAGAGCTATAACTGGGGGCATTGTCAAAGCCCTGAACAGAAAAGGCATGGAAAGCATGGCCTTTTCAAGGCAAGCTGCCGTCAGGATGAACTGAAGATGCTCTGGAGCAACCAGGAAAAGCACCTATCTAGGAAAACAGACTAGAGTGGCCCACTTAGGCAAGCAAGAAAGTCCTGAGCCAGAGGCCTGACAAAGGCATCTGAGGGATTCCAGGTAACAGCTTCAGGCAACACACCTAATAGAGGGTAGGCTTTGGAAATGAACAGATCTGGACTTGAATCTTCTGCCTTTAACTAGCCATGTGGTCATGAGAATCTTGTTTAACTGCTCTAAGTCTCAGTTCTCTTATTTATAAAGTTAAAATAAAAACACTCATCCTTATTAGTTTTCTATTAGTACTACAACAAACTACCACAAACTTGGTGGCTTAAAAAAATACACATTTATTTATCCTACATTTCTGGAGGTAAGAAATTCAAAATGGGTCTCACTAAGCTAAAGTCAAAATGTCAGCAGGGCTGCATCCCTTCTGGAGTCTCTAAGGGAAAGTCTGTTTCCTTTTCCGTTTCCAGCCTTTCATGGCCAGCCCACACTCTTTGGTTCCTGACCCCAAGCCTCAACCTTCAAAGCCAGCAATATCGAGCCACATCCTCCTTGTGCTGCCATTTCTGTTTCTCTATTTCTGCATCCTTTTCCCATTTTTAAGGATCTTTGTGATTACATTAGGCCCACCCACATCACCCAAAGCAATCTCCATATCTTAAAGTCAACTGATTCGCAACCTTAATTTCTTCTGCAAATTTCCCCTTTGCCATTTTAAGCCTTTTTCTTCTCCCCACACACACAAATTATTAAAATTCTGTGGCACACCAAAAAATATATTTTTGCCAACCTGACAAAAACATAGGTGTAATTTTGATTCATTCACACAGGATGGCTATTGTTGTATTGGCTGTTGTCATTTTTTTATTTGCCAATCTAAGGGGAAAAAAGTGCCCCCGACTAAATGTTTTAAAAATTCTTGTGGCACACCAGTTGAAAATCACTGCCATATAGCATAACATATTTATGGGTTACTGGGATTAGAACATAGACATCTTTGGGGGACCATTATTCTGCCAGCACACCACCACATAGAGAAGTTGTGACAATTACATGCAATTGTGTATGTAATGTAACTGGTACATAATTGCTTTCTTTCCAGCCTCCCTGGGCTCCCTCCCCCTCCATCACTGAAGCTTTTCCTCTAATAAATCTCTTGCATGTACTTGGCACCGGCTTCCTAGATGACCTGATTAATCAGCTGCCATGAGCTCCAGCAGAGCATCCAAATAATCAAGAATCACAATGTTAGAAGTGGAAGAGAAGTAAGAAGTCCTCTTCTCTAATCACTTCATATTACAAGACCAGAATGAAGAAAGCTTGCCTAAGGTCTAGGCCTTGGGCAGCACCACTAGTGCAAAAACACCAGTAGTAGCCTTAGGATTTTTCATGCCCCCTGTGGGATTCTGGAGCAGCAGGCAAGCTCTTTTCTAGATTTAGGAATTGGGATTCAAAAATCCAATTTCTGGAAAAAACAAAGAATATTCTAATAGTAATGACTCTCAAGGGAGTGGAGGAAAGGAGTCCTCTAGTGAAAGAGGGTGTTTAGGAGGTTATGGCCACTCGATGGTGAAAGTTCCAGGAAAGCTCCAGAGGGAACTGCAGACGTGGTACTACCCACCATGCTTGTCTATTCATCATGCTTATGCTGTACCCTGCAGTATAAGGAAAACGTCTTCGGGGAAACATTTCCAGGAGGAAACATATCCTGAGCTCCACCTAGGAACTCAGGTTCCAGGGAATACCCATCACTATTCATACTCCAGACCAGGGTCCTTCTCCATCTCCAAGAACATGGATTCTTTTTCATTTTATATCCCCTCACAACACTTTTTCTGCAATTCCCTAGAAGTGGCAGTAAAAGAAGGAAAGTACACACCATGGTGATAGCATCAAACAACAGTTTTAAGGAGGAGATGCCTAAAACAGAAAAAAGTTCTGAGAAAAGGGTAATTTCTGATTAAAATAGACATAGTGTTCAACATGTGTTCAATGTATGTCTATATTAGTGTTCAATGTATGTCTACATTAGTGCTATCACTAGAAAGTCACTATCCTTGCTGTAGTACACTCATTATTTTTATCCAAATAATAGAGTCCTTTCCCCCAGTAGTATGATTCTGGAGGAAATTATGGCCTGTGATGGAACTTCCCACGTAATCAAGAACTGGCAAATGCATGCAGATCCAAGACTGATATATTCACCTTGTACTTGAATCTCAGGCTTTGCAATGGTGGAGGGGCTGGGGATAGGATAATACCAGTTTCTCATTTCTGCCCATGTGATCAGCCACCATTAGTAGCTTCTGCAGAAAAGTGAATACATGGAAATCAATTTGAACTTCTCCTTCAAATAGGTTGTTCTCATCTTTTCAAGTCAAGGTACTGCATTTTTTTTCTTTGATGAATGTTTTATAAGTTTTCTCTATTTTCTCTCCTGTACAGTAATGCTTCTATTGGAAATGAATAAGATTTAGAATTCATGACTGGCTGTGACATGTCCTGAAAACTAGTTTCACTGCCTCAGATCATAAACTGTGCATGTCTCATGTTTGCGGAGCAAAAGCAAAATGTCTTCAGCACTTTTTAAAATTACTGTGTAAGTAAATTACTCCTTTGACACATGTCTTAAGATTATTCTTTTTACCTGCTGGCAAAGATAAAATGCCTTAACCTCTCCTTTGCCTTACAAAGATTTAACCATACTGCTTATACCCCCATCTTCAAATCAGAATATGTACATTCCAATCAAGCATGCTTTATAGTCAAAGGGTCTCACGTATTCCTCATTTCTCCTAAAGTACGTACATTGACTTTCACTCTTATGATTCTCTTTATCTATCCTCACTTGCTTACCATGTCTCATAAATTCTTTCTCCTTTTTTGCAAATGTTTTCATAATTCCCTGATTTTGCCCCAAGAATAAGATTAGGTGTATGAGTGCTCTTGGAAGGCTAGTGATATACTTAGTGTGCCTCAATAAGTATTCCATAAATAAGTATTTAACTTTTGCATACATGCTGAACACAACCTAAAAAACGGGAAAAGAATGAAGACAGCACTTTCCTACAGTTTTGTTTTCATTCTCGATAATAAATTAGAGGTGAGCTTCAGCTTTAACTTCTGGACAAGGCCCACTGGTTGGACCTGAACTCAAATGAATTTATGTTATTCCCAGGAAATAGTACAGGGAAGAAAAAACAGTGGTGTAAGTGACTAATACTGGTAATATGTCAAGTGTATAATGATAGCACATTGTTTAAATTTGCCCAAGAGATTTTTTGGTAGTTGATAATCCTCCTTTTCTGTCTTTCTCAAAAAAAAAAAAAAGGATTCATTGCAATTAATGGAAGTTATTTGAGAGGTTTTTAAGATATATAGATGATTATTTCAAAGAGAAAAAACATAAATAAGATAGATTACTTACTTTTTCATTTTTATGACTTTTCTTTCTAGGATAGTAATGTGTTTTAAGATTTTTTTCACTTATTTTTTGCTGCTGAGGGTCCTGAGTCTTCTCTTGGCATCCTTTTTGATTATGGGGAGCAGAAGAAAGCTTTTAAAAAAATATATAAAAGGCCATTTATTTTTCCAATACAGATTTCATTATGGAAGAAATATTAATCATAGCAGAAGATACTAACCAAATAACAGAACAAAGAGAAATGAAAATATATTGTGTCCAGGTTAGAATATCTCTGAGAAAAGACAACTCAAACTCTCACATATTATACAGTAAATTATAAGGTAATAATGTTCTGTCATGTGAATATCCATTCCTATTGTAATTCATATGATTTGTGAGTTGGTGGTGTGTGAAGCTGGTATTGAAAGCAAGATCAGTGAGGAATTTAGATTAAATGTGCTGAATTTACAGAATTTACACCACTTGGATACTAAAAATTGTCAGGCATTCTGTCTCACTAAAACTTACGAGAGAAAGAGTCAAATTCTTTCTAAAACAGTAGTTCTCAAGCGATGGTCTAGGAACAAGCACTTTTCTGAACATTTGGCTTGGTAGGATAGAATGAACATACTACAGAATATCCCTTTGGGATATTGCAAGAACATTGATATGTTAGGTTATTTCTCTTTTTAAGTGAGTCTTCAGAGTAGGACATTTGGAGAACCACTGACCATAAAAATTGTATTCCAAGATCTTAGGAAAAGATCCCAAGTATCTGCCTTATGTTCTTACCAATAATGTTCCCAAACCCACCATTTCTGACCTACTTATTGTGTGGTCTATGAAAAAGAACAATAGGGTGAAAAAATGGAAAATTGTCAATGTGGTATACACTGTACATTTTTCAACTCAACACTTACTCATATGGCCACAGTCAGGACAGCCTCGCTGTTCGCATTTTTCTGAACCACCAAAAATGAATAAATAGAGAAGAAAAAAGTTTACAGTTTGACCACCAAAGAGGCACTTCAACATTTCAATAGGGAAAAAATTATTAAACAATTTGTCTCCCATTCTTTATTCTTCTTTGAGCTCTATTTAGTGCAAGTCTTGCCTGGTCAGTAAACTTCTATGCAATATGTCATTAATTTCATATTCTTATCATTAGGTATTCTGTCTTAAAATATCACACATATTCCTTTAAACCTCCATCAACACAAGCAACAGAGCAAGTTAGGAGATGGCTAGTCCCAAAAAAGGAAGCTCTAGCTAACCTGTTATTATTTTCTCACATAAGACATGTGAGTTCACAAAAAAAGAAGCCTGGATGGCCACTCGGAGGCCAATTATGCCATCAGCCAGCCTCCAGAGAAGAAGTGACCCTGTTTTCAATCACAGCGAAGAGTAGTACAATAATTACATGGCTACCTTGCCATTAACAGAAGCTGAACTTCAGTCCAATTCAAGGTACCTCATCTTTACAGGAGCAACCACAAAGAGCAGTGAGGTTGGTACTAGCTCTGTTACAGACTTAGGATGCATCAAATGCACCCAGGCTATTTTGACCACTGCTACTGCTTGGCTTTGTGATAAATATGTCCTTTGAGGGCTTGGCTTCCACCACCACTGACTTCCAGCCCTTATCACAGAAGCTGCAATGGTTCTTACACCCTCATAATACAGGAGCTGCAAAGCTAAAAACTACATGTTCCCAAATACCAATCAACTAGAATATCCTAAAACAGGATCAGCAAATAAGGTGCATTCTTGAGAGATTAAGAAAGCAAGAAGAGAGACAGAGGCTATCTTCTCACTGTTTTGGTACTGGCAAGGAAAGTTGGTGGGTCATGCTTGCAGCACCCAGATGCCTCGCTACATTTATAGTCACCAGTTTCACGGTTGTGAAGAAAAGTTGTGCTATCGTGGTGATAGCAGCTCCCTGGATCCCAGCTCTGGGTCTCAGTTTCACGATAGTCTGGAGGTAGCCTCTCTGGCTCCCAGTGCCTCAGCCATTCCAGCAGACATTGTAATCAACTAATTCTCTGTGTTGCTTGGTTTCTATTAAATTACTTAGAGTGGTTACTATTCCCTGCATTGAACCCTGATTGACAGATGCTTTCTCTAGCTCTACTTTTTCAGCAGGAGGTGCTTCTATAAATCATTGTTACTGCTCAACATTAGGTAATTAACAACCTTGGTGAACTAATGTACACTCCCCAAACTCTTTACCTTTTGTCTTGCTTACATTACACACAGTCTCCATGATCTATATTCATAACTATTTTTTCATATTATTTAAGACCCCACAAATTTGCAAACTTCCTCCCTTCAAGAAAAACTAGAATGAATCAGAAAATTTAGTCCCATGCAAAATCTAAAGGCAGGATTCTAATTGGCTCAGCTTCTATCTGGCTTCTGGTATGCATCCCTGGACTGATCTATTATGGCTGGAATGAAGCTCACATAGCCTACAGATGGCTCCATAGCAATGAGTGGAAGGAAGAGGTGATGCCCTGAGAAGGTGAGATGGACAGATATTCTAATAAATTTTTACTGTATCTGTATTCAAATCCTAGCTCTCCTAATTACAAGCTGTTGGGCCAGGGCTTGTTATGTAATAACACTAACACACAGTATACTTTTCTATCAGAAAATGTTAATTTTAAAACTTACTCATACCATAGGATTTTTGTATTATATTACATAATACCAGCAAAGCAATCAGAACAGCATGCAATGTATCATAATGCTCAATAAATGTTAGGGGTTTTGTTTTCATCGTCATGAAGCTTCAGCTAACTAGCAGCTTTTCTTGGCAAAAGAAACCAAAATCTACCCTTGACTGAATTTGCCTGAAACCTGGATCCTACACCTGGAAGCCAGCAAAGAAAACTGACTACATAACCTCCTGTCGAGTTATAAGCTCAAAAATGACATCGCTTTTTTAGCTGAACTTAAATGATACAAAGGTAAGGAAAAAGGAAGTCATGATTTCAATCACATCCTGTAGGAAAAACAACAATGCACATTCAAGATATGTGTTCAATTTAATTCAATACATGGAAGGTCTGGTCTCCTGGAACTTATTGCTATAAACCAGCATGTGCAATCAGAAATGAGTTTTACTTAGTTGATTTATCTGGAATTACTAAGTAATTCCAGACCAAGGATCAGCAAACTTTTTCTGTAAAAGACAAGAGAGTAAAATATGTTGGGCTTTGTGGACCATATAGTCTCTCATAAATATTAAACTCTCCATTGAAACACAAAAGCAACCACTGAGGATACATCTAAAAAGTGAGCATGGCTGTGTGCTTACAAAAACAAAACAGTCTAGATTTGACCCACAGGCTGTAGATTATCCGTCCCTGGTCTGTATACAACTTTGCGGGGTGGGGCGGGTATTTGTGTCTATGTGTGGCCTACAGTAGGGAGCAGTGCTTCAAGTTTTAAGAGAGTCACATTTTTAGAAATGTTTTATGTCAGCTAAATACTTTTATTTTTGTAAGTCTATTTATAGTAACATCTCAGATTTTAATGTCTTAAGGATCTGTAGCAATATGCCAATTGCTATACTGTAATTTTTTCTAAAATAAGCATTAGAAGAAATAAATGTTTTTCAAATAATGTTTTTTTAAAAATAAAAATAAAAATAAAACAGTACCTGTAGGCTGTAAATCTTGAAGATGTCTCAAAATTTGTTTCTTATACTTTGACTCAGCCCAAGTATGAAACATCTCCAAAATGAAGCCTCCCCCAATCCTGCTATCCCTTCTAACATCCTTCTACTCCTTACACATGCTCCTTGCTTATGCTTCTATGATTCCACAGGTCTCTCTCTGAAACAACCTCCCTCTGGTCCCCTCTACTTCAATTCACTCTCCATATCACAATCAAATGAATCTTTCAAACTACTGTAGTGTGTATGTCACTTCACTGCTCAAAATACTTCAAGTGCTTTCCATTACCTAAAACAAAACATGAACACTTTAACTTGTCATTTAAACTACTCTGTAATATGGCCCCAACTGGTTTTCCATTGCATATCTCTCTCATCTTCCACAGAAGTCATCCCATGAGTGGGTCTCCTCCCTCTTGCACTTGGATATTTCTTTCATTATTCTTTTCCTCATCTCTTCCCCACTACAGTAGCCTTTCCTTCCCTGCCTTCTTTCCCAGTTTAAATCGTTCATATTGTTCTAGATCCAGAGAACAAAATGATTAGCTCCCAAATAAAAAGTTCTTTGATCCTTCTTGTCTGCAGCCATTATCTCTCCTGTAACTCTGAAAATTAAAATTATTATTTTTTTCACACCTACCGCCCTTATCACAGATTATTTATTTATGCAATTTGTGGAGTTGCTGCTGCTGCTGCTGTTGCTTTATTAGAGCAGCAGGCAGACTGTGTGTTTCTTGAAAGTAGGGCTGACTCTCAGACCTCTTGGAATGCCCAGCAAACCTTCCTGGGGACTTTGTATATGCAGTGATGATGAAGGTCATTAAAGCTAAAGGACAGGAAGACATCTGGGTAGCCATCTTTCCAGTAAATGTCTTTCAGCAAGTTGTGGGCCTTTTAACAAAAAAAGGGTTTGAGATGATCCTGTGAAGAAAAGGAAAGACACTTTGTGCCCCAGAGAAAACTCCAGGGAATGATTACGCAGGATATGCAAAACTATGGACTTTTGTTTCCCTTTTACCTAAAGCCCTACATGGACCATTTCCATCAGCTCTATGAAAAGTGTAAGAAGGAAAAGTACAAATCATTCAGTATTGTTTCTTTTTAGAAGCTTTGGGCAGGGGAAGATTATTGGGCATGAAACTGTAATAAATACCTAAAAGATTTTTTAAAGTTTTGGGAATGCAGCTGCCTGAGTTTTTACTGTCTCTCATAACCATAGGAGGGTAACTGAGAATTAGACATGCTTCTGTCAGGTGCCATGGAAGTATTTACTGTATTTGGCTGTGTATGATGTGCACCCACATTTTTGGCCCAAACTTGCAGGAAAAAATCTTTTCTTTCAGTTTTGTATTTATATTTAGATACCTGTTTTTTTAATTATAAAGCAATTTTAGTATTTATTTTTGAACATATGGTACAAGAAATTTTATGTAGCAAATAATTACTAAACACAAGAAGAGATACAAGGTATGTCAGGTACTACCCATGTATAATACACATCCTACTTTTCCCTCAAAAATTTGGGCAAAAAGGACACATTACGCGCAAAAAATATGGAAAGTTTCAAGTTAGAAAGATTCAGTGATAATTGCATCATTTTATTTTTTAATTATAATGCTTTATGTATGTGGTGTCATTATAAACAGTAACTTTTAGTATTTTATTTTTTAAAAGATTTTATTTATTTATTTTTAGAGAGAGAGGAAGGGAGGGAGGGAGAAAGAGAGGGAGAGAAACATCAATGTGTGGTTGCGTGCTTCCTACTGGGGACCTGGCCCAGAACCCAGGCATGTGCCCTGACTGGGAATCGAACTGGCGACCCTTTGGTTCACAGGTCAGCACTCAATCCACTGAGCCACAACAGCCAGGGCACTTTTGATATTTTAAAAGGGTTGCATTTTATATAGAAAAGGACCTCCTTTTTACATAGAATTTATTTTTTTAATATCTATGTTACCCTCATTCTCCAGCCTAAGAACACAACCACTGTTTATAACTAACACAAGAGTGCCACTATAATATTCTCATGTGATAGAATGATGGTTTCAAAGTGTCCCCCTACCTCCCCCCACAGTATTTCACAGTGAGAGGCTGAGTCTAGATTATAGATGTGGAATGAAAAGTAAAGGAGGGATAATGAATGAGAGTATAATCAGTTGTTTTAGTAAAGTTTCTTTCCTACAACAGAGCTATCTATAAGCCCAGGCTCTGCTTAGTTTATACATCAATTTATGATGCCTATTGTTAAAATGGAAAAATATAAAACAAATAAATAAATAAAACGAGGTCTCTCCAGAAGGTATCCAGTCATGTAATATAAAAAATGAAGACATTTACTAAAGAAGATACAAGAAGAAAAAAACATTATACATAGGACAATGATGCCTCAGTCTCCTTCAAAGTAGGCATCCTGGTACCTCACACAGTTCTACGAATTGCCATCAGCTGCCCCGTTGTATTTTTCTGAATCTCACTGATGGTCTGAAATCTCTTCCCTTTCAAAGGTGATTTTAGTTTTGGGAAAAGCCAGAAGTCGCAGGGTGCCATATCTGTGCTGTAGGGAGGCTGAGTCACCCGGGTGATTTCATGTTTTACAAAAAAACACTGCACAAGACATGATGTGTGAGCAGGTACATTGTCATGATGCAGCTGCCATTCACCAGCTGCCCATAGCTGTGGGCTTCTGAATAATGCAAATAGTTTCCACAGAGAAATGTCCAAGCTTAATGTAAAATTTGATGTAGATTTGTTGCTCTACTTGCTCAGTCATTTTTTAATGCAATGGCCACACAGTACACATGCTCACTCAACAGTGTCTACTACCCCCACTGACTAGTACAGTGAAGTCATCATTGTTCACACATGCTCATTCCTATCCACTCTCCTTGGCTGCTAGGTTACATCAATGTCACACAAAGCATTCTCATTATATTAACAATGGCTGGACTTTTTCTGAACAGATTTCATATGCATTTTAAGTAAAAAGCACATTTCAGAAAGGTTTCACAGCCTTCAGGGAAAGATTTACAGTAAAACAATTGTTATCATTTTATGCTCTTGTTCCCAGCTTTAATCATAACTCATGTGAAGGTCAACTCAGACCCCTGGGGAAAGAATAAATGCCTGTCAGAGAAATAAAACACATATGAGACTACAGAATGTTCTTTTTATTTGGAGAAGGTGAAAACAGCCTCTCTACTGTGCATAAACAAAAATTTATAATAACCCCATGAAAATCAAGCACTTAGTAATTTTTCCCTCTATATCAAAAGACACTGCCATTTACTGGGTCAACTGAGAACAATTCCTCTCCTCCCAAAGTTGGTTTTTGTTTCAATTTGGATATTGTTTTCATTTGTATGGTTTTAACTCCATAGAATTTCTGCTGGTTTATTGTCTAGCTGTTGGGTTACTTTTCACATTATCATTTTAGTTTGCACCTAAAACCATGTATACACTTCCAAAGAAAATTCAAGACTTACTTTAAAGTTAATTGCACTCAATTATCAACAGTTCCTTGGATCTAAAGACATACTAACGTGTACTGCAATGTGTTTCTGCCAAAACACATTTTCTCTTCTCATCTGTGCTACACTGTTTTTTCTAATTATATGAGATGCCTTATTAATGGCATTTCACAGGGAAAGTATGCCCAAATTCTTTTATAAAATGTAAGCAATCTAAATATGCTCAAAGGTGTGCCACAGAAAAATGAGAGTTTTAAAAAATACAAAAAGAGTATTTGCAATTTTAACCCAACAATAGCTTTATATACTCAGTCAACTAGTCAAATATAATAGTGAACTGTAAATATTATAGTATAATCAACTGTTTTCTCCTCTTACTAATTAATTTTAATTGTCCCACTCTGGAAAAGTTTTGGTGTTGCCATTGCTTTCAGAATAATCAGATATGAAAAGCCAAAAGCTAGGATATATTTTTCTCACTAGGAGGAATTTCAAAGTTGGCAGTACATTCATGTGTGATCAAAGCCAAAGGAGATGGCAAGCATAAAATATGAGTTTGTCTGTCTCCAAAGGAGGACAAAATAAGCTTAAGGGGAAAGGAGTGTGGAAAAATATCACAAACTTTGAGATGTAAACCAGTGTTTGAAAATCTAAATATTGTCTGTTAGTAGCCAATGAGTGCACATAAAATTTTTTCTGAAGTGTGACAGTAGTTCTTCCTAGATTTCACTCACTTTCTTACTGGTATCTCAGCATAATTTAAATATCTGACTTTACAGCAGATAAGGGAAAAAAGGGCATACTGGAATAATAAAGAAAGAAAAAATGTTGAAGTAGAGCCAAGTCTTCTAACAAAAAGATTTTACATTTAAAAATATCAGAGGGAAAGGCTACCTCGATCACTAAAATTCTTCCGTCTTACCACGGCTACTTAAGTTTTTGACTATCATGGTAAGCTAAACATCGACAGAATCGCCCATCTTTTTCCCATGCCCGACCATGATACTGCACATAACACATCGTGATATCAGTCCTGTTCACGTTTGGATTATCTTAGTCCTTCACAATTTCCCCAATATTTAGACTTTGTTCTCTATTAGACTTTCATACTGTTCAAATATTGCTTTTTAAAATCCTTTGTTATATATTCCCCATGCATCTTTTCCCACAGCCCTCACAAATAACATAACCATCTGATTCCCACTTGCTGAACATTCTAAATAATCTTTTTACTTAACATTTTATGGAATATGTCTTTAAAAAACATGGACTCCGTGGTTGACTCTCTTGGTTGTACTATGCATGACCATGTGTCAATAAGTTTCTTAACCTTTCTGTGCCATGATTTGATCTAAAATTGAGTACTATTTGTACTTATAAAATATCCTATCAAATGAGTTAATGAATGTAAAACTCATGTTGATACATGTAAAAATACATATAAAACTAACACAGATTACGTATTCAATTACAGCTATAAAATCCCAACTTTCTTAATGAATTAGGAAAAAAATTTTAAAAGTAAAGAATTTTTTGAAAATATTCATATCACCATGATAGACATGTGACCACGTATAGTGAGCCAAAGACAGAATAATAGGTCTAAAAGGAATAGAACAAATTTTATGTGCCATGTTCTTCCCTCCCATATTTCACACTTGTGGCTGGGAGGCAGCTGATCATGCCCCTTGATTTCTCCTTCACTGATTAGAGGTAGATACTGCAGAGGCCACAAGATTGAATTGGCTGAATTGATTCCTGGATCTTTGAACCACCAGTTGGAGAAAAGCTGCCTAGCAATGAGGAATATACACACTGGATTGTTAGATGAGCAAGGAAAAAACATTTATTGTGAATGCCCCACACACTGAAATAAGGAGATTTCTTTGGGAAAGCAGCAAATGATATGTTATCAAGCAACCCAATTCCCCTATTTTTTTCATTTCTTTGATGAAAAATTGTGTTGGTATAAGGAAGCTTAAGCACACTGTTCTGAGGCAAATACTTATATCTCCTTCCTACTATGAGAGGTAGCTGGGAAATAAGGAAGGGTTGGAAGAGTATACCTTGAAACTAATGCTAATTTTCTGAACATTTTATGATTTGGAAACTCTTGGTAAGACCAACAAAAAGAAATATTTTCTGGGCACTCAAACCTTTAAAAAGCACTGCATTCAAAAATGCAAGACAATAAGAGCTGCTAAGAGAAGAAGATGCATGGTGCTTTTAATTATACCCTAAAATCATTCTGATTTCTGATTTTTTTCTCCTTACTTTCAAATTTCTTTCTATATCCTAACATCCCCTCAGAAATATATAATAAAATAAAATAATAGAGAATCAAGAATTTTTCATGAAGGACCTATTAATTCCCCTAAAGTTCAAATCAATTTAATTCTTTTTAAAGCTGCTATATTCACTCTCTGAGAAATATAAACATACATTTAAGAAATGTTTTTGTAAGTCAACATCTCAAAGTCACTCCAGTCTTTCAGGTAAATACATAGTTTAGCTGATGCTTTAAAGGCACAAAGAATATTATGTAACTGACAGATTACTTGGAGCTTGTCAAGACACACAGACTGCTTGAAATAAATGATGTTTCCTTATTCAACAGACTAGAATTTGTGTTTTCTGGCAAGCTTGCCACACACACACATACACATACACACGCACACATGTATGCACTCTCACACACACACACAGCAATGAGTCTATAGCTGTGACCTAACTGGCCCCATCATAATCTGGTCCTTCCTCGATCTAACAGCAGTACCATTGAGTATGCTAGTAATACACTGAACCAAACATCTGTTACTTTAAAGTGGGGTTTCTCAACCCCAGAACTACTGACATTTTGAACCAGATAATTCTTTGTTGTGGGGAGGCTATCTCTGCATTGCAGGATATGTTTAGAATCCCTGGCCTCTGCCCGCTAGATGTCAATAGCACTCCTCCTTCTTCTTCTCCTACAGTGAAACAGCCAAAAATGTGTCTAAACATTGCCAACTATCTGCTGGAGAACAAAATTGCCCCAGTTGAAAACTCCTGCACAAGCAAAAAGCTTTCATTCTTCTTGGAAAATCAAAATGCAAGAGTGTACTAAGCTCATATAGCAAGCATCCATTACGAAGCTAAATCTTAATTTCAATGGCTTCAACTTTCGCTGAAGCAATGGCGCTAGACTATGTAGTTTATAACTTTATATGAATTCAGTTATTCCTTACCAATTATAAATTCCTCTTTTAAAAATTCTATTACATGACACTTTGTTCTATTTAACTCTTCAGCAAACTCCTAATAATAGTTATAAATCCTTCTGGTTAAGGATAATAAGGAAAAAAGAGGGAACTGGGGCTTAGGACAGAAGAAAGGCAGAGGAGAAGGAAAAAGCAAGAGTAGTTATATAGGCATAACTTTGCCGGCATAACTAACTTTGGCTTTCATCTTGCCAAAGCAAGATGAAGCTACACAAATTTGGCCTCAATTTTGTATGCTTTTGTCTCTGTAAAGAGGAAGGTATATTAGTCAAAATATTTATTATGTACCTATTAAGGGCCAGGCACTGTCCAAGGGTCTTTCTTCAAAGAGAATGAGAATGTTTGCTTCAAGTATAAAATGACAATCAACTGCTAGGTACACAGACCAATGATGAAAACCACTGATCTTGTTACCTTCAAACTCTTCCTTAAGGCAAAGTAGCAAGTTTGTGTCCCCCTTAAATCAAATTCCACCAAAAAACTGTATCTGCATAGTAAGAATAACTTTCTGAAATCACCACATGACAATTCAATGATTGGTTATTTACTAGTTGTTACAGTTGTGAAAGACACACTGCATGGATTCACACACATTTAACAGAGATTGGACTTACAGACAGCCTACGTTCCAGCCATACTAAACTACTGTGGTTCCTAGACTTCCCTTCTGTTCATATCTTTGTGCTTTTGCACAAATATTAATCACTGTATGCACAAAATTATGTTTTCCCCCTTGTCTGCCTATCCTATCCACCCTTGAAAATGTGCCTTAATAGCCACCCTCTGTAAAATCCTTCATGATCTTTTTCCCAAATGGAGTTGATCAAGTCTCCTTTGTCCTGCCTGCATAGCTGTACATATGTTTACTCAATTATCACAATGTATTACAATCACTTTGCTCATATGTTTCTCTCACCTCCTAAACCACATTGAAAGAATCCTTGAGTACTATCTTTTAATGTTGTATCCATGTAATACAGTTTAACAAGCTAAATAAATGCTAGATGCATAACAAGATGAATAAACAATGCTTGCAGCAAAGACATAATATAATAAGGTGCTTATCATATAATCTGGATAAACATAAATCTATATATCATCTGGAGGTACCCTTTTCCTTTAATATCCAGATAAAATGGCTTAAGCCCTCATTACACATGCTTTCCAAGATTTTCAAGGAGTTTTACACGCCCTGGACACCTCTCATGAAATCCTCAGTTCTGGCTCATGGCCTTACCTTCTGCAGAGACCATGCTTCCCATACATGCTCAGCCTGCATGTGGCCACCAACCCTCCTTCACTGTTCTTCAAACCCCACTAACAAAAATCTGTAACAGATCCTTACTGAACATCAGTGATAACAGATATAGAATTAGAATATGAAACTACCTAATATTAACCTTTGATATTCATATTCTACCTATTACCTTATCATGCAGAACTTTCCATCCAAGACTAGGGTCTAGGTGTACCTTTACATAACTAAAGAGGCTCATTAAATTTTACTGTTAATTTAAAAATTAAAAAACTCCTACTTCTGTGTTATGAAATGAATTGTGTCATTCCCACCCACTCCCTGCAAATCCATATGTGAAGCCCTAGCTTCCAATATACCTGTATTTGGAGATGGGAACTTAGGAGGGTAATAAAGGTTAAAGGAAGTCATAAGGGTGGGACCCTAATCTCATAGGATTGGTGCCCTTAGAGAGGATGAGATACCAGATGTGCTTACTCTCTCTTGCACTTTCTCTTAATCTCTCTCTCTCTCTCCCTTTCCCTCTCCCTCTCTTAATCTCAATCTCTCTCTCAGTCTCAATCCCTATCTGTCTATCTATCTCTTGCCATCTAAAGACACAGCAGGATAATGCCATCTGCAAGCCAAGGAGAAAGCCCTCACCAGAAACCAACCCTACAGGCCTGAGGTATCTTGTTATGGCAGCACTGGTTGACTAAAGCATCCTTCCTTCCACTTAAAAATGAAAGAGAAAGAAAGAGAGAGAATATATTTGAAATTTTAAGTATTGCCTTGACACACCAAAGATCAAATTCCTATGTAGGAGTAGGACTAATGATTGAGTTTAGTAAGGTCACAGTCCTCAAAGCCAAATGTAAAATCAATTATATTTCTATATATTAGCCATGGACAATAAGAAATTGATTTTTTTTAAATAGTATCATTTACAACAGCACCAAAAATCAAATACTTATATAAATCTAACAAAATTCATATAAGATCTGTTTGCTGAACACTAAAAGAAAATAATGAAAGAAATCAAAGATCTAAATAACTACAGAGATATACCATGCTAACATTCTAGGAGACTCAGCATTGTTAAGACATCACCTCTCTCCAAAATTATCTGTATAAGAAAACAATCCCAATAAAAATTCCAACATAATGTTTTACAGAAATCAAAAATACAATTTTAAATTTTGTATGAAAACTCCAAAACGATTTTGAAAAAACTTACTAGCAAGCCACAATAATCAAGACAATGTGATATTGGCTTAAAAACAGACATATAAATCAATGGAAAAGAAAGATTCTATAAAAAGACTTATACATGTATAACCAATTAATTGTTTTTCACAGTTACAAAGGCAATACAGAGGATAAAGGACAGTCTTTTCAAGAAATAGTGCCGGGCCCTGGTTGTTATAGCTTATTTGGTTGGAGCATTGTCCTACAAACCACAAGTTTGATTCCCGGTCAGGGCACATAACTAGGTTGTGGGTTCAATCCGTGGTCAGGGTGCATGTATGAGGCAGCCAATTGATGTTTCTCTCCCTCTCTGTCTCCCACCCTTCCCCTCTCTCTAAAATCAATAAGCATGTCCTCAGGTGAGGATTAAAAAAGAAAAATAAATAAATAGTGCTGGAACAATTGTACATGACATACATAGACACGTACAATTGAGCCTCAACATATATCATATACAAAAATTAACTTTAAATGGATCACAGACCCAGAACTCTTAACACAATTAAAGCTCAAACAATGCAAATGAGAGCAATTAGGTAAAATTTTTAGAAGAAAACATATGAGAAAATCTTAGTGACTTTGGGTTAGTCAACTACTCTTTAGATATGACACTAAAGCATAATTTATGAAAAAAAATGATAAACTGGACTCAACAAAATTAAAATTTTTGCTCTTTAAAAGACACTGTTAAGGAAATGAAAAGAAAAGCTACAGACTGGGAAAAATATTTGCAAAGCACATATCTGACAAAGAACTTGTATCTAGAATATATAAGAATTTCTCAAAATTCAATAAGAAAGCAACTTCACTATTATGGGCTGAATTGTGTACCCTCAAAATTCATATGTTGAATCCCTAACCCCCATTCTTCAGCCCATATTCGGAGACAACACCTTTAAAGAGCTGATAAAGTTTGTTAAACATGAGTTTGTTAAAATAGATCCTAAGCCAGTCTAACTGGTGTCCTTACAAGAAGAGGAATTTAAACACAAAGAACCACCAGGAATGTGCACACACAAATGAAAGACCACGTGAGGACACAGCCAGAAGGCAGCCATCTGCAAGCCAAGGAGAGAAGCTTCAGAAGAAACCAAATATGCCTACAACTTGATCTTGGACTCATAGTCTCTAGAACTGTAACAAAATAAGTTTCTGATGTTTAAGCCACTCAGTCTGGAGTATTTTGTTATGGCAACTTATCAAACTAATATATTTCTCTTAAAAGTGGATAAAATATTTTAATAGACATTTCACCAATAAAAGACATATGGATGACAAATAAGTAGGGAAATACAAATTAAAACCACAATGAGATGCCAAAACTCATGTTAGAATAGCTAAAATTGAAAACCTTTTTTAAACTCTAACTACAAAGTATTCACAAGGGTATAGAGAAACTGAAACTCTTACATAGGTGCTAGGAATGAAAAACAGTACAGCCACTTTGGAAAGCAGTTTGCTAGTTTCTTCTAAAGTTAATCATATGCACCATATGATACAGCAATCCTACTCCAGAATATTTACTCAAGTAAAAAGAAAATTCACATTTACAAAAACCTGCACACAAACATTTATAGCATTTTCTCATCATGGCCAAAAACGGAAAATAACTCAAATGTCCATCAACTGGTGAATAATCTAATTGTGATATATATTGAAATACTACACAGCAATAAACTATTCATACAAAACTGAATGAATCCCCAATACTTTATGCTAAGTGAGAAAAGTCACGAAGAGCACATACTGTCTGATTCCATTTATATGATATTCTGGAAAAGGGAAAAACTAAGGACAGAGCAAACAAAGCAATGGTCGCCAGGAGCTAAGGGTCAGGGGAGGGGTTAGCCACAAGGGTTTTGGGAAAATGTTTCAGGTGGTAGAATTAGTCTATATTTTTATTGTGGTGGTAGATACACACCTGTATGCATTTTCAAAATTCTTAGTAATGTATACTATAGGGAGTAAATTTTGCTGAATGCAAATTACCTCAAAAAATGAATTAAAAAAATTTCCTAGCTAAGGCTTCCTCCCCCTCCCCACAAATCCAGAGCATACCTAGAAGGAGGATAGGAAAGGTGACAGGTTTTAAATAGTAACAGGACTAGATCCCTAAGTCAGTGATTATAAAGCCTTTTAAATCAAAAAGTAGGAATATACAGAAAGATATATCATTTTAAAGTTTTCCATTAAAAACAAAAAAAAATTTAAGCAATTCCTAATATGGAAATAGTCAACATATCTGAAACCCTTAATTTCAGACTTCTGCAGTTTATAATTGATTATCATGAGTTTAACACACGGAAAATTCAATAAATGTAAATGGAGGTAATAGGTTAAGGAGCTCTAGCTTCAATTGGATTTTTAAAGATCAGGGAGTAGTTTAAATTAAATTGTTTGTTAGGGAATTAGTATAACAACCATGTACAGAATGCACGTGAAAGAAAATATTGAAGTAAGGAAACAAAGCAGAGCTGCAGTGATGAAGAGGGGCCCGGGCTCAGGTGACGGGCATAGGACTATTTCCCAAATATTTATCAAATCTAACGTGCATCTCTTTCCCACATTGCACTGAATACCCAGAAGCAATGTCACATTTGCTATATTCAGGTTATTTGGAATTGAGATGACAACATGCCTACAAAATTAAAACCCTGTAGTAGCTGTGTTGACTCGTGTAAGGTCATGTCAAGAGCATGGAGTCAGGTGGCAGTGGCAGAGTGGAAGTTAGATCTGGTTATAATAGAAATTAATTACAATTACATTTTCTCATCACTGGCTTTTTGTTTTCTACTAATAACAGGTGTTAATCTCCCATTGGAACAGGAATATGTGGCTTCCCTGCAATATTTCTAATAATGGTAGGCTAATGGCAGACACAGCCAAGCCCACAATCAGCATCAAACACTTCAGCTTTGATCTGAATCCACTCAGAAAGGCTCTTTCAAATAATGTAAATAGAAGCCTCTTCCTCTGAAGGCCAACTATGATCTCCTGATAAGTAACACTTCTTTGTTGGTTTTCTTTTGTTTCAGCCAGACTAGTATTTTCCCCTGCAGGGATATCAATAACGTCACACCTTCTGTTATTTATAAATTCTCAGTTAGAAGCCTGTTGTCTAACAAATTTGCTAAAAACCAACTCCAACCTAAGGGAATCTTCAAAGGTAAATTATTTGTGATATAGATGCCACAACTTAAGCTGTGAAGTCCAAGGTGTTAATTTCTGTTTTGGTTACACAATTGAATGGGTTATCAGAAACTGTCTTCCTCAAATTCATTCATCTGTTCTACTGGTGGGCTGGCCAATGCTCTGAGAACAGGGTCTTTGTTAACCAGAAATATACATGGGCTTGCTCTGTGAAGCTGAAGTTTGCCTCCATCATCAGTGTTTTTGTGAACATCACCTCATATCTGATAAACACACTGTTTCTCTGGCTACTGATCTTCACTCCCCTCCTTCACTCTATGGCTTGATTCCTGTCCCCTTCCCCCAGTCCTCAATTCTACTAGATCTTCTGGCTCCTGACAGTAAACTAAACACCTAACTACTAATACTTGCTTTACTAAATATTCCTAATTTCTGTATCCGTGCTTGATTTCTGACCTGTGACTTAAATGGCTAGCTATTTGTATGTACATTCAGCTTCTGCTTCCTTCCCATATTTAGATAGGTGCACAAATTCCCCAAGTTTAACTTCTGTAGGCTTCAGTTTTCTCATTTGTAAAATGAGGAAAATAATATTGATGTAAAGTTGGTTGAAGGATTAAATGAAATAAGTAAAATGACTAGCACAACTGATTGGGGAAAGCTGCTAAATAATTGCCAGCTTTACCCAAGCACGTGTACACCTGGGTCACAAAGCTTCGTCCTTCACCTTCACAGAAGTGGATAGTAGCCATTTTCTAGCATAAGGGAAAATTCCTCTTTTATGATGAAGAATTATGGAGTACCTTCCCACCCTGTTCTTCTGAAGGTTAAGTAAATTCAATTTTTTCCCAATGAGTCATATTTTCTCACCCTTGAATCAATTTTACTATATTCTTCCATTTAAGTTCTCCAATCTTATTCTAGTTTGGAACAGAGAATACAAAGTTCCAGTAATATTGATACCAAATTCCAAAAGCACTTACCAAAACCCACCCTCCCAAATGATTACCTGGAGCCCCCAATCATGATGTAGGCCCCTTCTAAAGCACCAGCACACCTCACACCGGCCAAGATTTCAAAGGAACTGAGATACCGCTGACTGCACTAGGCTCCAAGAAGCCCCTCTAGCACCTGGATGCAGGAGGGAAGAGCAGCAACAGGATGCCTACAGGAGGTACCTGTTTTCTGTGTGTCATTCAGTTAAGAGCTAGGTAAAACCATCCATCCTAAGCATGACCACTATGGTTTGACAGTAAGATACATCCTTTGTGAAAATGTCCACCTCTGGCTGAAAGATTCCTAATCATCCTGCACCATCTCTACACTTTTATTAAGCTTCTGCTGGCTGAGAGGGAGCCAGTCCTCACAGCAGGAAACCTACAGAACAGTTTGTATGTAGGTGCCCTCTCTCAGCTTCTGGACAAGTCACCTAAATCAAATTGTCAGGAACATAAAAGTGGCTACTTCTACCTAAGTTGGGGTTAGAGAAAGAAATGTAAAATCATCCAGGTCAATCAATGACTCCTTTAAGGAAAAGTGGGCCACCTGTGTTGTAGGTCTAAATATAAGCCACTTCACACTCTGGATGCTTCCCCATGGAAGAAAATAGGATGCACTTGGAAGAACTGCAGTTGTAAGCCAGATCTCTGGGAATACAGCTACAGCCTGTGGGAAAGGCTGTGCATGTAACTGATAAACAATCCACCAGGCACCCTCATTCCTCTGGGAGAGCAGAGTCCTGAGTCCCATTCCTGTGGGACTCAGAGTGCTAGCCTTTCCCACAGGCCGTAGCTGAATGCTAGGAGTGCTAGCATTCCTATGGAGGAAGAGAGTGCTAGCAATCCCACGCACCTAGCCAAGGCAGTGGTGACCGCCAGCTTCACTCCTGGCCATCCCCAGCCCAGAAGTATCACAGGAGGTCTAATGGGAAAGACAGGAGAGTCTCGGACTTGCTGCTGCTAGAGATCAGTGGATGAGGAGGCTCTAAACTCCAAGGACAGACAGAAGGGTATCCCTATGAATACCACGCTTGGGACAGAAGGATGATGACATCCTGCTCACACTAACAATCTAACAGGGGTTTGTGTATCTAGTTATGTTTGCTTGGGAGGTAGAGGTTGAGAAATTAGAAATACAGATCTTGTCCAGTTTCTAAATTGGTTCCTGGGGAACAAGAGACAGCATGGGCTCAGAGAATGTACTGGGAGAAGAGAAAGGAAAAGATGAAAAATAAATAAGTAAAACCTGGCTAACATAGTATAAGAGTACAATGATGGTATTCAAAAAATATAAGGGAACATTAACTTTGAAAAGCAAGAAATAAAATCATTGAAAAGAAATAAATGTCTAAGAGGCTCTAAGGACCAGAGATTCCTTGAATCAGCTGATTTCTTATTGTACTTGATTGTTTTTCCCTAACATGTATCAGGATGGCAAGTATTACATAGGTAGCAAACCCAACTACATTCCTTTTATAAAACAATTATCTCTGTATCCCTGTTAGTGTATCTTTTACAGATTTCCCTGGGAGTCTTTTATTATATACCTAAGATTTAACTTTCACTTGCAGTAAATTATTCAAACTCAATACAAAGTAAAATACTTTTGTTTAATTACTAAAATACATTTTATAAGGTCCAATGCTGATTAAGAGTGAATAATTTCCCCCAGGCCACCTCTGAAACCACCATTCATATAAACCAATTAGCCCTTTTGGTTGAGAAAAATGAGCCATTACTTCTCCACCTAAGTTTCAACTTGTCATTTTGCATTTGAGTACTTATTCACTGAAAGCTTATGTGGTAAGTGATCTTTGCCCTTTTGACAGAAACCAAACATTTAAGCATGGAATGAGACCAGGAATAGCACCTTGGCCCCCCTTCTCGGGGGCTTAATAGGAATCTGGAGAAAATCAATATCATGGAAATAAAATGCCAAATTGTTTTAAAACTGCTCAGCTCTCACTATTGCACCTAATACTTACCTACTATTCTCGAAGAAAAAACTTCACAGATGTCTTTAGCACAATGCACCACTCTTGATGCATTTTTTTCTCATGTATTTTTCTACTGGTCACAAGTTCTAAACCCTAATTTCCTTTCTATCATCTATGCCCTAATCTGAATTTTCTAAGAGTAAAACTGGTGCTAAATCTCATCTTTTCTCTACCTCTCTTTATATTAAGCAGCTGTTTCTCAGACTAATGCAGTTAGACAATTTAGGTAGTCAAACAGAAATGTCATAACACTTACTGAAGAATATCTCAAATTATTTTTTGCAAAGAAAGAAAATCAATTATATTGACAGGACATAAATGGGAATAGTGTTTTTCAATCCCTGTAAACATTTATAATCAAATTCAGGATAGCCAAGTAATAACAGCTACATAAATCTGAACCTCCCAGCACATTCTTTAAAGAAACTGGGACTCAAATCAACAATTTGGACCAGAAGGAAGAAATAAACAGTCAACCAGAACAGAATGAAGACACAATAATTCAAAAAAAATGAGAGGCTTAGGAACCTCTGGGACAACTTTAAATGTTCCAACATCTGAATCACAGGGATTCCAGAAGGAGAAGAAGAAGAGCAAGAAATTGAAAACTTATTTGAAAAAATAGTGCAGGAGAACTTCCCCAGTCTGGCAAAGGAAATAGACTTCCAGAAATTCCAGGAAGCTTAGAGAGTCCCAAAAAAGTTGGACCCATGGAAGCACACACCAAGGCACATCATAATTACATTACCTAAGATTGAAGATAAGGAGAGAATCTTAAAAGCAGCAAGAGAAAAGGAGACAGTTACCTACAATGGAGTTCCCATCAGACTATCAGCTGAATTCTCAAAAGAAACCTCGCAGACAAGAAGAGGCTGGAAAGAAGTATTCAAAATCATGAAAGGTAAGGACCTACATCCAAGATTACTCTATCCAACAAAGCTATCATTTAGAATGGAAGGGTAAATAAAGTACTTCCCAGATAAGGTCAAGTTAAAGGAGTTCATCATCACCAAGCCCTTATTACATGAAATGTTAATGGGACTTATCTAAGACAAAGAAGATGATCAAAACTATGAGCAGTAAAATTACAACAAATTCACAACCACCAGCAACTGAACCGAAATAAAACAAAACAAACTAAGCAAACAACTAGAACAGTAACAGAAATGGAGATCACATGGAGGGTTATCAATGAGAGTGGGGGGAGGGCAGAGGGGGATGGGGGAAAAAGTACAAAGAATAAGAAGCACAAATGGTAGGTACAAAATAGACAGGGGGAGGTTAAGAATAGTATAGGAAATGGAGAAGCCAAAGAACTTATATGTATGATTCATGAACATGAACTAAGTGCGGGGGTGCATTGCTGGTGGGAGAGAGGGAACTGAAGGGGAGAAAAAAATGAGATAACTGCAATAGCATATTCAATAAAACATATTTTTTTAATTCAAAAACAAAAAAAACTACACAAAACCTATTTCTTCAACATAACTAAAAGAGAGAAAACAACCTAAATTTCAAATTACATGTAAATAAAACATTAACACCAAATCTCAGCATGTTATGCTTCACATTCCCAGAACAAGCTTTCCTGGAGAGCAAGGACAGTGTGCGGCAGAAAATTCTGCTAAAAATATTACAGGGAATCCAGTAGTGACATTTATGATGGATCTAAAATCTCAGCTAGAAAAAGAAATTCCACCCTAATTGCAAAAATACTGAAAAAACATCCTGGTATGGATTTTTTTTTTCAAAAAAAAATCAGACATGACAATTGGGAGACTATGGCCCGGGCTTCTAAGACGCAGCCTTAGAAAGCTTTGGGGATCCCTTTTCTCCACAATGCTAGTGCACTATTGGTGGGAATGCAGACAAGCAGCCACTGTGGAAAACAGTATGGAATTTGCTCAGAGAACTAAAAATGGAACTGCTCTCTGGCCCAGCAATTCCTTTGCTGAGAATATACCCTAAGAATCCCAAATCATCAATTCAAAAGAACTTAAGCACCCCAATGTTCATAGCAGAGCTACTTGTAATAGCCAAGTGCTGGAAACAGCGTAAGAGCCCATCAGTAAATGAGTGGATCAAAAAAACTATGGTACATTTACACAATGGAATACTATGCAGCAGAAAGAAAGAAGGAACTCCTTCCTTTTGCAACAGCATGGATAGAAATGAAGAATATTATGCCAGGTGAAATAAGCCAGTTAGTGAATACAAATACCATATGTTCTCACCTGTAAGAGGAATCTAATGAACAAAATAAACTAATGAGTAAAATAGAACCAGAGGCATGGAAACATGGAACAGACTAACAGTGACCAGGGTGGCAGGGAGGGGAATAATGGTGGAAAGAAGGGGAAGGGACTAGTCAATAAACATGTATGAATGACCTATGGACATAGGCAACAATGTGGGGACTAACTGTGGGAGCGGGGGACAGGCTGGGGGGTGGAGGGCAAAGGGGCAAAAATTGGGACAACTGTAATATAATAAAATAAATTAAAAAATAAAAATAAAAGAAATTCAATAAATAATAGAAGTCTCTATTTGCAGAAAGAAAAAAAGAAAGAAAGAAGCTCTGGGGGAGAAGAAGATCAAAAGGAATGAAGAGGCACTTTCTGGAACATAGAAAAGAGAAAGGAAAATTTGGGATCCTGCAAGACAAAAGAATATTTTAAAACCTGAACATTTAGTAACCCTTTCCATACCACCCCTACTGAAAAATAAAAGCCACCTGGGCAATAAACTATATTTTGAACCTTGAAAGAAGAGCTCAAATTAGAACTCTTACAAACCATCCCACACCACCATAGAAATGTGGAGGTTCAAGCAATCTACAAGTATAAAAGACTAATATAATTGCAAAACAGAAATAAGGACCAAAACAATTCAGTTGGTTAAAAAAACCTGCAAAAAAAAAAACTAGTAAAACAAAACAAAAAAAAACATGGTAAAATCATAGTCCAAACTGAATTAAATAGCCTCAAAAAATTAGGAAGGCTTCCCACCTGAAAAGAGAGAGAGACAGAGACAGAGATACACACACACAGAACTATGCAATTACTTATTCATTTGACACCCAATCATTAAAACCAACTTTGTCCCTGGCACTGTTCTAGATATTGAAGAATAGAGAGGAAAGTTTTCTCTATGACTCCAATGAGCTTATAATATAGTGAATAAAGAAAGAAAAGTAAATCAAGTACAGTATGACAAATGACGTGATAAAAATATGAATGGAATGCTTTCAAAACATTGTAAAGTGGCATCCACCCCACATCAGGAGCAGTCAAATCTGCGACTAAAAGTATAAGTATAAGGAAAAGCCAGACCAGGAGACTCTGGAAAGAAAATAATCAGGCAGAAGTAATAGTATATGCAAAGGCATAAAACCAGAAGAAATGTGATGTATTTAAAGATCTACAAATATTCTGATATGGCTGAAAACAAGGTTCCTACTGGAAAATGAAGGATCTTAAAGACCTTATAAAATTTGGATTTTATTCTAAAGGTAATGGAAAACCACTGAAGGATTTTATGTAAAGACATGCTCATATTTGCATTTTTAAATAATCTTTTCAGCAGCAATATATAGCCTGAACTAGAAAGGGGGGAAACTGAATGTAAGAAAATCAATTAGCAAACACTTAGTAAGATAGGGAATAAAAGTGGAAAGAAGGCATATGAATGGAGGGCAAGAAGAAATGGAAATTTTTAATATGTTGAACTTAAAAAGCCATTAAGTTACCAGATGAAGCATGGCATTGAAGAGAAATATTTGGAGTAAAAATAAAGATATGGGAATAATCTCATCATCAGATTCAAGGCAGTTATTGAGTCTACAGATATATGTGAGATAACTCTACTTGGTAATAGAGAGCGTGTGCAGGGGAGAAAAAGAAAAATGAAGAGGAAGGTGAAGAAAGAGAAGTCATGTTCTTGGAAACATCAACATTTAACGAGAGGAACTGAGAAGTGTGCAGACACATAGAAAGAAAATTTGAAGGAAAAAAAAGAAAGAAAGAAAATGAAGATGGATAAGAAAGAATATCAGTTGACAGTGTTAAATGCCTTACAGAAGTTAAGTGTGAAGGTCTGAAAAATGTCAACAGAATCAGTGATCATAATAAGAACAATGTTGGTGCAACTGAAGAGCAGAAACCAAGTTACTGAGAAGTGAAAAGTAAACTGAAGGTTAAAAAGGTATTATAGATAAACCCCTCATCAGAAAGGTTTATCTTGATTCACTGGTATTATTAACCTTTCATATCATTCATTTCTTCAACAAATATTTATTGAGCACCATTCAATATCAAGAGAGACAACATATCTCTATTCTGGGAATAGCTAGGCAATAAACAACCAAAATAATTAAATTACCATATAATTTCATACAATGATAAGTGTTATGAAGAGGCCAGAGTCAGCGGGGGGGTGGGGGGGGTTCTTTCTTAAATGGATCAGAGGAGTCCTTTCTACCTCTCTAAGGAAACCTGAATTATAAGAAGGAACCATGTTATGAAGCTGTGGTGGAAAAGTATTGCAAGAAGAGGGAAGAACAAATTCTAGGGAGAAAATAGCAAGCACATAATTAAAACCTCCCAAATAATTACTAAAAACTGGTACTTACATCTGTCTTACAACTGCTGGTAAAACCAACTCCTCAATGGGTATTATGTTGAGTGAAATAAGTCAGACAAAGACAAATACCATATGACTTCACTTATATGAGGAATCTAAAGAATAAAATAAATGAACAAACAAAACAGAAACAGACTCATAGATGCAGAGAATAGGCCGATGGTTGCCAGAAAAGATGGGAGTTGGGGGGCTGAGAAAGGTAAAGGACTAAGAAGTACAAATTGGTAGTAACAAAATAGTCATGGGGATGTGAAGTTCAGCATAGGGAACACAGTAAATAATATTGTGATAACTATGTATGGTGTCAGGTAGGTACTTAAATTATTGGAGGCATCACTTTGCAAATATATAACTAACCACTATTCTGTGCACCTGAAACTAATATAAAATAATATTAAATGTCAACAGTAATTGAAAAATAAATTTTTTAAAGGTCTCCTCAATGAGTCTATTGTCAATCCTTCTAGCTGGACAAAATAGGGCAAATCAACTGACTCATAGTAAAATGAATAAGCAAAAAATATGTGATCTTACTAACCAATGTCACCCCAATAAATTTAACTTTAAAAAGAAGGAAGGAAGGGAGAGAGGAAGGCCATCATGAAAATCTTTGCTCCCTACATTTAACAATTCAAAAACTGTTGAAGTATTCATGTGCATAGAGTGAACAAAACTTTAGTAACAGATTGCCCTAAATCTGAATGCAGTTTGAAGACCCTTGAAGCAATACAAACACGTGTGCTCTCTGAAGGTAACTTCACTGAAAAAGAAGGGCCTTCCAGGCATCACTTCTTCGGTCTCCTATTTTTACAAACCTTACCTCACCCAATCCATGGGGGAAAAAAAACTCACAACAGAAATTTACATACTATAGCTTTTATATTAATAGTTTCCTTTTATATTAACACATATTAGAGAAAACATTTTTTTCTCATTTATTTTCATGGACAATTTTGGAATTTTTATAGTATCTGACAGTTAATGAAAACTGAATGCTGGTTAATAATAATTAGCTACGGGAAATATTTAACTCCCCACTCCTCTCCAAGAGCGTATGTAGTTAGTAAGCTGGTGAGCTTAACTAAACTCTTTCAGAACCTTAGTTTCAAGGACATGAAGACAGACAGGACTGACACTGGAGGAGACACTGCTTTGAATGAAGGATGCTGCTGCTATTGTCGTTTGAAACAAACTTTAACAGGTTAATATGCAAAGGAGGAAAACATGAACAGAAAAAGGAACAGTTGTAAGTAAAGAGAAAATAGCACTCTTAATAATGAAGCCGAGTCCTCAGAGGCCAGAAGGATTATTCTCGGCCACAAGGGAACTAGGTATTGAACAGGGGTTGTTGCTGTGACCCTGCAACCTCAAAGTAGTTCCTGAAAGCCAGGCATGCAAACCAGATGAAACACTGCACATACCCAGCTACATTCCAGTGCAGTGGGGAAATGAGGGGGTTTTTTTATTGCTTTATGATTTTAAAGTTGCTAATAATTGGAGCAATTTAACTCTGCACAACACTCCTCTAGATGACATCATTGTGTCACTGCACTATTTTGGCTAAACTCCCACTGGTTTAATTTCAGAAACATCCTTTGAATAAAATGTCAAGTGAAAAAGAAATAGCATATCACGATTTCTTTAAAATAATTCAACTGATTTCAAAGACATGCTTCCTGGGAAAGATTTAGAAGGTCCCTTTTACAGGCTTGACCGTAATGAAAGAGACCATTAGAGAAGACAGCAGCAACTACCAAACCATACATATTTTAAGAGTACCTTTCTTTATACTATAAATATGCTCCTGAGAAATTCTTTTAAAATTGACTGTATTGTATAGGTCATTTGGAACCCGGAAAAACCTGCCTTTGCCACTTACCATTTATGTGTCCTAGAACAAGTTACTAAATAGATTACTTTCTTACAGTTTTCTTAAATTTTTCCATTCTCTCTGGCCTGATTTGGCTGCCTCAGAGACTCAGCCCAGCCCACCAACGTGAACCAAGAAGTTCCTCTTCGACAGAATGAGATGTGAACACCTGTTGTGCAGCACCCACCTGTTGTCAAACTTCACAGGCTGACGGACTATCGTCCAGGCTAGTTTTATTCCTCCACTGGCACCAAAAAGTAGGTTTGTCAGATTTAGAAAATTAAAAACTCAAGCACTTACAGTTAAATTTCAATTTCCAACAAATAATGAATACTTTTAGTATAAGCATGACCCATGCAATATTTGGGATATACTTATACTAAGAAAGTATTTTTTAAAGATTTTATTTATTTTTTTTGAGAGAGGACAAGCAAGGGGAGAAAGAGGGTAAAAAACTTCTATGTAAGAGACAAACATTCATCAGGTGTCTCTCAAATACCTGCCAACCATGGACTGAACCTGCAACCCAGGCATATGCCCTGACCAGGAATTCAACTGGCAACCTTTTTGCTTCATAGGATAATGCCCAACCAACCGAGTCACACCATTCAGGGCCTAGAAAAGTATTTGTCATTTACTTGAAATCCAGATTTTACTGGGCACACTAAACTTTACCTGGCAATCCTAACCAAAGTGATAGCTCATGTCCCAGCCAGCTGGACTATTGCAGAGGCAGAATAAAAAACCAAAGTAGATGGTAAAGCCTCGGGTGCCACAAACACGTACACACACACACTCCCCCTCATCTAAATCTCTGCTTTATTTCCAAACATAACAATGTTCCCCCATTCAGTCCTGCATTTGGAGCTTCATAACAGATACAATCTTCATAGGAGATAAATAGCAGTTCACAATCATTAACACAGATGTCCAAAAATGTAACTTCCTTTTCTTTTTTTTTAGCTTTATTGAGGTATAATTAAAAAATAACTTTCTTTTTTATAATAAAATTAATTGTTTACTCCAAGCCCTGTTTCGCTCAGGGCAGAAATTTAACCTAATCCCTCTCAAGTAAACTCAGTCCAATTCAGTGATTTCTCAGTTTGTTTAGGGTTATAATTCAATCACATTCATCAGATTTTTCACCTGATTCTTCCTCCCTAGAGAAGACTCTTACCCCTCAGGGGAGTTCATGCAGCTACCAACACAGGACAGATGGGAGACAGCCGCCTAACCACATCCACCCCCCTGCATCTGCCCTGGTCATTCGCTGGCCTCCTGTCCCCATGCAACTCCTCCCACCTGGTCTTCAGCATGGACAGCACACACTCACATGGCAACTGCACAGTTGGTACTCTCTTGAGTGGGATCTGGCCATCCTGGAGGTCAGCTGTGCATGCCCTCACCCATCCCTCTTCTATCTGCTTTCCTTGTCTCCTCCATGTGACCAAGCTCCTTGACCCCCTCTCCCAGATGATTGCTGCACCACTCCCTGACTGATGCCCTTCTACACTATTTCAGAACTGAAGGCAAAAAAAATCTGGGTGGCAACATGGCAGAAAATACTCACTGTGCCCCTAAGATCCCTAGAAACCTTTCCACACCCAGAGGTCCAGATTAGACCTGGGGCTCACTGGTCATCTCAAATCCCCCAGTTTCAATGGGGTAAGTTCTATCATGTCTCTCACTCAGGGTAATGGGGGACTAGGGGCAGACAATGGCTGGACACAGGAACAAAAACAATGTCTAAGCTAGTTCTAGTCCAATCCAACTCTCCTTCTTCCCAGCTTGAAGGATGTTTCTTGGGATGGTAGGGAAGAGGGGAAAAGACAACCTGGTTATGCCTACTTGCTCCTCCTTACAAGATATGGAGACTTTGCCATTTTTTATTATGTATGTCTGACTTGAAACTTTCTTCCAGTGTGGGTGGTTCAGGAGAGAAAAATAGAGAAAAGAACATGATTAATGTCTCAAAGTAAAATTATGCCACACAATCTTGAATTTTCCTTCTAGGAAAGTATCCCCAGTTTCAGATCACCCTGAATTTTAACTTTTTCATATCAATTTCCTTCTTAACATTCCTTTAACAGCCACCACGTGCCCTCTAGGCCACTGGTTCCCTGACCACTCCTCCTTACGGTTATACAAAGCACTCGTCTACACCTCTCCTTGTTAAACAGTGTGTCCTTGGACTCCTGCAAACAACCCCACGGCCTGCACATTAAGCATTAGGAATTCCCTTTTAGTCCCTGTCATAAGAAACTGGGAAAGGATAGAGGGGTAGAGACTAGGACCAACAGGCCTGGCCTTATGGGACACGATCAAAATATAACCTGCTTTCACACATCATTTCAAGGCTCAGGTCATAACCCTATAATAACATTCCCATCACAAGCTTATTGTAAGAATTAAATAGGTTAAGTATCTAATCTGAAGGTAGGCACAGCTGCAGAGAGGGGAAATCTTCATCACTGAAGAATGTTCAATTGGCACTGCCTCCTAACTTTCCAACCTCTTTGGTCAACAACTTGTGAATGAACATTCATGTGCACTAGAAGTCCCTCTGTTGTTATGTGAATAGTTATCACATATTATTTTCATTATTAAGGAGAAATGTTGCATAGTATGTTTCTTATATCAGAGCACTTGAACAGAAAATATTTACATAACGCTGGGAAGAGTCTATCTTTTTTTTATAAACTCACCTTCTTTATAATTCTGTTATTTTTTTTCACAACTCCTTCTAACAGAAAATGGTTTCCATGCATAAATAACACAGTTTTTATCCTACTGTGTGACAGACTAGTATATGCCTTTTCATTTTCAGCAGACTGGCCTTAACTGGGTGGATTTTATGCAGGAATACATGTTATGTGTTAGTGCTTCAAAGGAAGATAAGTTTAAAAAAATAATAGAATACTTTTGGCCTTTACTGAAGCTAAGTGCCAGGTTTTTATATGATTGAATATATTATCTCATTATTTTTTTAGTGCATTTGGCTTAAAAAATCCAAACTTCCCAAATTACTGCATAATAATTATGGTTCCTTTTCAATGGGAGGTTCTTATTGTCTGTTGTTTACTCCAGCCCTGGCCCAAGAAAAACTCTTGCAAAGCCAAATTTTAGAGTATAGTTAAGGAAAATATTCATATTGGTGACTAGATATGAGATGAGTTATGATTTTGAGAACATAGTTATCAGTTATGAGGAATGCTTTAATTACTTGTAACATGATGCTATGAAATGAATTCTTAGCACTGTCCTAATTCCATCAATTTTGGAATACAGTTCCCAGTGAGATGAGAAAATAACAAATGTTGATCATATTTTTCATTAATAACCACAAACTATATATTACTTCTGGTGCACACAGTTATTTTCAGAGAACTTCACCTTCAACATGCTATATATAAATCTTAACTATTTTTTATTATTTTGAAGAGTGATTGTTCTTTTCAGTTTATTGGTCTTTGAAATAAATGTTTGAAAGCCAAATTTCATACAACTAATAAGTAACCAGTCTCAGTATCACCAACTTTTTTTTAGTTAACTCTAAGAGCTTGACCTTGGAGTATGTTCATTGACCTCAGGGTCTCACACCGAAACACATGCAAAAAGACCAAGAAAGTGGAAATATCTATTCCACTCACACCAACTTTCCTAAAAATTCTCACCTTCACTTTTTTCGTATTGATATCCTAGTAACATTAAGACTAATAACATTCTATAGTAGCAATGTGCACAAAAGTTTTTAGTCAGAGATAAGATATAAACCATTCTAAAAGCTCGTAAAAATAAAACAACCAAGATAGCAAGATATTCTCTAGGCCTGCAGGACCAGATGTTTGAAGCAGAAGAAAATGCACAGCCATAGATACAAGTCACTCATGAGTACCACATGTTCACAAGTGCTAACTTATATTACTTAATACAGAATCTAAGTGTCCTTCCCTTCATAAACACCTTACCACTAGCATAATTGTTTTTTTATGAATCCAGTTCTAGTCCATTATTTTAGCATTAAAAGCTCAAATATCTTACATGTCCTAAGCCAGAAGTTATATACTCCCTATTTTCAAGAAAAAGAGAAGTTTCCAGATAAATTTCAAAGAGACTCCAAAAAGATCATTTCTTCTAAATTTAAAACAAAATTCAGACACACTTAAATCATTTACTTCAGTTAGTCTTTAGATTTAATGTTTCCCATGTCTTAAATAAAATAAACATCATTCCCAAGTGATTAAATAGATTTGACTTAAGTGTGCCCCCCCATATGATATGGTATAGATGTATGTTTTTATTAGAGTGAGAAAGAGACAAGCTAAAAACTTTCTGCCCAATTTATGTTCAACAAATACACACTAATGTTTACCAAAACCTCTCTTCATTGACATGACACTGTATCACAGCTGCAGGACTAACTGCCCTAACCCAAAGTGAGAACTGATGCCTTTACCCTGAGAAAATGAACCTTGCACTTAGACTCCCATGATGACGAAGAATCCCCAAAACTTGGAGATTTACCATAAATTACTGAGTAACTACCATATTTAGTTTTGCAAAATTCACACATGATGATTATTGAAATTGTCTAAAGTATCCTAACTGTACTTGACTCTTAACATTGAAGCTAGAGAAATGACCAAAATCCAATTATCTTTAATTTTATAAACATAAATTTAAAATAAAGACCTAAATGTGTAGCTATCAGTAATGAAACATATGGTGACCATTTCATTCTGCACCAACGAAAGTGCCAAAAAAGGCTTTAGTAACTCCCAATGTTTGGATGGAAAGCTTAGCACAGTGAAGATAAATACCAATATCTAAAGCAGAGTGAGGAAAATATTATAATTTCTTCAATAAGCAAACAGAAAAGTTAAAAGAAAATATGTAACTTAAATCAAGAGACAAAAAAAGCCCTCAAAATTATTAAAACCATTTCATTCCATAATCTAAGTACCTCCTATCAACAGCTAGCACAACACTTGGAAAACCACCGACAGGTCAGCTGTGGATGCTGTATAGATGCAGCCACAGATCGTTACCTTCTTAATTGTGTATGTATCTAATAGGCTCATACAGCTCTTCTGGAACAACGGTTTTATAATGAAGTAGATGATGAATACTTAACTATGGCACGACCAGATGCTATAATAATATGAACAGCATTTATGCAGAGAATATTAGCATGTATTAATGCTGTTTGCTATAACTGAGGAAAAATCAGATTCATAAAAATACAGTTAAAAAGAATGCTATGTAAATTGCAGGTTGATAGTATGGTAAAATCCCATAAGTGATACTAAAAATATTAAGCAAAATATAGTTAATTTTGTCAGTGAATACAAGTGTAAGCTGCCCACAGAAGGAAGAAAAGCTATTTACGTTGTAAAAATTCAAAGATATTCCATCTAAAATGTAATGTGACTCTGAAGAATATTTGATTTATTTTTTGTTTGTTATTTGAAACCAGAGGTTATAGACGAAAACCTCTACATAAACATACTCCTCTAAATCACTGAACAACATGGGAACAGGTATATTTCCCCTCACCTGTATTTCAGCATAAGTGTTTCTACTGCTGCCACATTTGGAGCAAGAGAAATACTATACATGCTGATTAGCTTCCTCTTCAAGAGCAAACTTGAAACTGTCCAAATATGACATTTTAGACAACAAAAATGAATATTCTCTTTTTAAAAAAAGGAATAAAATGAATGTCTCATTACATATTAAATTAGCGCTCAGGCAACCAGCCCCCAACAAGCAGCTTAACGTCTGCGAAAGGCTGCAAGATGGCTATGAGCACGCTCAGAGCCCTGCTGTCAGCAGAGCTGCTGGCCTCACCCAGGCGGCACCAGCCCTTTCTCTGAGTTGGAGCCGGCAGGGCTCCCAGCACTGCCGTCAGCACGGAGGGCTGTAGCTGAGGCAGTCTTCTCTGTGCCTGACAAGGACACGGTAACAGTCACTGAGATGTTTTCTGATTGTGCGGGCCGGTAGAGGTGCACGGCTTGTATACACACATTAACAAGAATATGTTAGAGATGATCATTTTCATCTATTTTATAGTAAATATGTGACTGAGTTTGCTTTTCTGAAACAAATGCTGCTGAGTCAATGCCAGCAGGCCCCACGGTGAGTTTGGCCAAATCACGATGGACACTGCAGGGTTAAAATACTACATTTCTTACTCTTCTTCGGTTTCCCGCACCTTAGACTCAGCAGCTCTCCTTTCCTTCTATTCTCTTTCACCTTTTACCTGGTGACAAAGGTATGCAAAGGGCAAATCCGACAGCTGCTGAAACATGTAATCTACAGAAACAGTGCATATGTGAAGAAGCGTGTCTCTTCACATGACAGAAAAACATCAAAATGAAAATATAAAATTTGTGATAAAGGATATTATAATAAGGATAGCAATATCTTTTATGTCCTACACATAGGCACAAACCTTACTACTGGGTAATCGCTCAAATTCAAAATATTTACTAAGTACTTACCATGTTCCAAGGACTGCTTTGGGCTCTCGAGACACAACTAGAAACAAAGCTCTCCGACAATTAAACCTCCCTGATACTAAAATGTGACTTATGGACCAGCAGCATCGGTATCATTGAGGAGAATGTCGGACTCTCCAGTCTCTCCCCGGGCCTACTGAATCAAAATTTGTAGTTTAACAAAATTCCCCATGTGATTTGTACACATATCAAAGTTTAGAAAGTGCTGTTTCCAAGGGCACTGGTTTAAAAAACACAGGATCTAAAAATTAACCAGAAAATAAAAATTTCTATGCAATAGAAAAGAACAAAATGATGTGTTTTCTGTATTTGTGTACCCATGCATTGAAGGGGTTGAACCAGATGACACTTGTACTTCCTCTTCTAAAATGTAATATTTAAAAAAGACAACACTGTCATTCCTTTTTAAAAAATGTTACTACTGAATAAGTTTCATTTATGGACAATTCATTGTATAATATATACACACAGAGAAGTTAAAAGCGTCTTTGTTGTTCCTACAGTTTGATATAAAACTCAATTCCCTAGGTGACTCCACAGTTCCAAAGCAACAAGGTTGCTACAGACTCGGCAAAGTCTGTGCCCTTGCTGGTCCTCCCTTCATCCTGGTAGAAAATTCTATTCTGGTCCAGATCCCTAGGGCCCAACCTGAGAGACCATAAACTCATAAACTGGAGTCCAAGCACAATCAGAAATAAATGGACTTCACTGAAAACCCAAATGAGCTGCATCCTCGTTTTAGTCCTCTGTTGCACATTTTTATGAACAATTAATAGAAGCCCACTTGTTTCTCCTTGTGTGAGAAAGTAGAGATGGAGAGGGGCCAGAGGCTTGTGTTTTAAGAAAGACTCTGCCTACATCCTTCACTGGGGATAAGAGAGAGCACAGGCTTCTCTAAAGCAAGACACATTCTGAGGTTCTCAAGGAACTAGAAGGGACACCTTCCTTCCATACTTGCCTGAATGAAGGAGAATGTCACTGCCTGAGCACCTGGCAGAGGTTACAACAGAGGAAATGCTCCTCAAGATGCAGGAGCCAACAGACTTTTTATGAAGAGGACAGATTCGCTTCCACAAATGCTGCCCTCCATCAGAGCCTCTCACCACAGCCACAACTGAGCTTTAACACGGGAAAGGATCTCTGTAACCAGCCTACTCTCCAGAATCACACACCTTTTCAAAAAAGGACAGGAATGTTTTTCAAATCTTTAGGTGCTTTCTCAGCTTTAGGATTCAAACCAGAGATACCAAAGGGTCTTATATACAAGTGGCTGGAGAAGGACAAATACCATATGATTTCACTTACGTGTGGAATCTAATGAACAAAATAAACTAACAAACATAACAGCAACAGGATCATAGATGTGCAGAACAGACTGGCAGCTGTCAGAGAGGAAGGGGTGGGGGGGGGCCGGGTGAAAAACATAAAGGGATTAAGAAAAAACAGACAAAGATATCAGTATGGTGAGGATCAGAAGGGAAGGAGAGTGGAGGAGGCAGAAGAGAGTAAAGGAGGAATAAATGGTGGTGAATTCACCCAAGACTTGAATTTGGGTGGTGAGTGCACAATGCAGTATGCAAATGATGTGTTATAGAGTTGGACACTGAATACCTGTATGGTTTTATTAACCAATGTCACCCCAATAAATTCAATTTTTTAAAAAAAGAGATAAAATGTATGTATATTCTACTGCTGACTTATGCTAAGGAACTCACAAAAGAACCACGGAAAATATCACTTCACGTTACTGTCCCAGCTCTGCCATTAGCCAAGTATGTGACCTTGTAAAAGCTATCTAATCTTCTTGGGACTCATTTTTCTCATTTCTAAAATTAAAAAAAAATTGAGTTAGATAAATTTTAAAGACTCCTTAGTTTAAGGTTTTCTGATTTTTGTGTACTTTCTTTAAGTTGCATCTCAAGCCACCAGAGTTCATAATTTTGGCAGTGAAAAGTCATCCCCTTTTGCATGCACAGTTTATTTTCAACCTACAAAACAGACTAGAGAGGATATTTTCAGAGGTAACTCTTTCAGGATTTTGATTTCTTATCAATACCAACTTGCCAATCTTGTGGACTTGGGTATGTCAATATCAGATAAGCATAAGTGCCACATTGATCCAAACACTAAAGAGTTTTTTACCACCTCTGAAATTCCTAGGTATTGCAAATTTTGAAAACCACCTATAACAAAGTATTAACTATTTTAATATGCATTTCACACTATAAAGTAGCTATAAGCTGCCCATAAGGCAAACTCTCACATAGCAAACAACCTTGTAAAAAATTAATAAATCTTTTCTGGTGCATGGAAATCAGCTAGTAAGTGCTTGAAACAACAGCTTCCTACCTAAGTGCCACCAATAAACAACCCAAGAGACAACAGATGGAAGTGAAATAGCAAACCTTAGAACTTAGAAGATGTCTCTATAATGTTTTCACTTACTAATTTAATAGAGGACACCTACTTGTCATGATGGTTAATTATATCCAATGTGGAAATCAAATTTTAGAAGGAGAACAAATAACTAATAGGCATCATTTTAATCACTTGATTTTTAATAGAGGGTGAAGTTCTTACATAAAAATCTATATGGTTTTTTAACCTCAGGCTATCACTATAGAAATAGAAATCACCCTATAAAGATCTGCACATTATGAAGCAGTGAAAATAGTTTGGGGGCTACTGCAATAAACTAGAAATTAGGAAATGTGAACATTAATTCTGATCTGCTGCTGATTCAATGACCTTGAATGATGTAATGATGTACCTAAACTTCCTGGTGCTTGCTCGCTCTCTCTCCATCAACAAAACTAAAGCATTAGTGAAATTTCATCTCTTCTTATTCCATCTGAGACAAACAACTGTGTATACTTAAATAAAAATGTAATTGCATAGCTAGTGGGTGGGATAAAATATGTTTGGGTTGGTTTGAACTTTACTGTAGCACCCTGTCTTGTAATTAAACATGCCTATATTGTACAATAAATTCTTCTTTTTTATTTATTGATTTGCAACAGAGAGAAAGAAACATCAACTTGTTGTTGCCCTTATTTATTCATGGTTGCTTCTTCAATGTGCCCTGATGAAAGATCAGGCCCACAACCTTGGCCTATCAGAACAACCCTCTCACCAACCGGACTACCTGGCCAGGCCATGAATTTTTCAATAATGTCTAAAATGCTTTAGGATCTTCAGAAACAGTTTATAAATGACATAAATAATCATTTTTTGATTGAACAAATAAGAAGCAGAATATCATCTAAGATAGACATGAATATTTTACATAGCAATCTGTTCACTTACTCTTAAAAGGAATAATTCAATCACAATTCTTTCAAGAGAACTGGATTAATTAGAGAACAAGGAAGGGAAGGATCTTCTCCCAGTTGAGTTATTAACATATTTCATCTAACAAAGGCCACCAAAGTGAAGCTGTTGCTTGTAGAACCCCAACATGAAGCTGTTGCTTAGCATCTCACTTTAGTGCTCATTCAGTCCAGCCCCCAATAGCACTCTGTCATAGACTGCCTCTAACAATCCCAGATGCATATGTACTTTATTTTTAAAGGGCTTAAGAAAATATATTTACCACTTCCATTTTAGTGTTAATGTAAATGGGAAGATAGTTCTACTTTATACTGCCCATACACATTAGCAACTCCCGGTGCGTGATCATTGCATGTCACCTTATCCTAGATGATCCATAACATCTTTATTGCTCTAAGTCTTTACATGGTTGAAGACTGTTATTGGAATTTATCAGCTTCCTCTTCTCTGCATACTATAGTGCAACTACAAGAAGCCTAACCCTACTGAATTTTGTTTTGCTAAGCATGGTTTTCACAGGAGGCCTATACTGCTGCCTCCTGTTCTCGAGTTCTAAATTCCAAGGTAAGCCTAGGATTACTGTCTGTGTGGTCAGTCATTATCCATCTGGAATTTTATTTTCAAAGCCAGGGGTTAACCTGCAGTCCTCCTCACTAAATAAATTTCATCTAACTTACTTGTATTTTTCTTCATTGATAAGAGATCATTTTAAAGTCAATTCTGATCCTACAAGGCATTGTGTACTTTTCTGGTTTTGCTGTTATCTAAAGGGGTTAGTCACTAAGCTCAGTAAAAGCAGTTGTTTGCTCTTGAACATCATCACTAAAGAGAGAACACTGGTGTGCCATACAATGCCATGTGGAACCACAAGGAAAGATCAGGTACATAGGGTATAATTGTTACATGAGATGGGATTTACCCAGAACATTGGGTCTAAGACCCTATTTCCACCACACATGGTCATGGCATAATACTCAGGACCTTAACTTCTTTGCGCATCAAGAGACAGCACCTTGGAAACACAGTAGAACCAAATACTGCAAATCCTTCCTTGAGAGGTATCATTATCTTTTTGTGACACAGTCACCAGCAGCTCAATTACATATATTCTGAAACATTCTATCCTATCTGTTAAGAACCGTACTGGACCCTATGTGCAGTATGAAAGTATAGAAAATAGAGAAATATCCTTATGGAACTTATAAACCACTTAAGAAGATGACTTATGCGAATAATACAAAAACACAATAATAGCTACCACTTACACTAACAACATGCCAGGCACTGCACTAAACCCTTTGCATATTTATTTGTTTATTTCAAAGTACTTAAGACATATGCACTTTATACTTTACATATTGTTTTGTCAAAATAGGCTGTAAATTAGATATTGTTTTCCTAACACTTTAAAAGAAGAAACTGCAGTGCCCAAGCCAGTGCAGATAGTCACACAGGATCTGGCTGACCTCAAAGCCCACCCTCTACCCTGTACCACCTGATCCTCAGTGACTATCACAGTCAATTAGACACTAAATTGTACAGCACAGACACAAGCTAAGAAGGAAGAGTTTACATATTGACTAGAGGTCATAGGATAAAGTGTCATAGGGGAGGTGAGACCAGTTTGGCTTTAAGAAATAATTAAATAGGTAATTAGAAAAGGGCTAGATATTCTAAGTATCAAATTATATAAACCTTGTGAAAAGGTCAGGAAGCAAGAATAGCATGTCATAATTAGGGAAACAAGAGGAAGATCAGACATGTAGTACAGTATTTAAAATTTACATATCTTCACATCAATGTGTAAATGTGCCTTAGTCTACATAATGTCAACTTAATATCAACTACAGCTTTCATCAAAGGATTTCAGAAGCCTCTGGAAAGGGATGTGTATTATAATGCTATTATAAGTACTACAGGTAGAAGAAGAGAGGAAAGAATTAAATTAGCATCCAGATTACCAAACTTCATTTATTTTATTCTGCACAATCAAAGCCCCAAGGAAATTTCTTGATTCATAACTTCTCAAATTAATACATCAATCTAGACTCTAGATAATAGCTGAAGCTTGCTATTACCATTCCTGTGTAATATCAACGAGGAGGATGAACACCAAACAGTCCAAGCAGATAAACTCTAAGATTACATCTCCAGATATTAAAAACTGAAAATGTCTCTAGGTTCTCCAGTTCATCCTGCTTCGTCATCTGCTTCCTTCAAGCCGACTCATCCTGGAAAACCTACTCCCGCCCCGCCTAGCATGGCTTCTCCTCACCTTTTCCACCCAAGGCTGTTTTCATCATTAGTCTTTCTGACAGAAGGAGAATGGAGAGATGCCTGTGCCCTAACCTAAAATACAGCCTAAGGAATAGCCAAAGTGGAAGTACTCACTCTTTTAAAAGATACAAAATGAAATAAGGAAAGAAAAGAAAAGAAATAACTAAGCTCACACCTAGGAGAAAAAGCATAATTAGCACCCTCCCCCCAAAAAGAGGTAAAAGAATAGAACAAAATACACCAGGGATCTGTCTGACTCAATGAAAGACATAATATCTCATAATTATGTTTGTCATAGAAAGGGACAGAAAGTAAAATCTAATGAATGAGTTCAGGATAATTAGTACAGTCAATTCATTGGATGTCCATAACTCATATTAGGGTAACATTGATATTTTGTTTTTGTTTAAAGAAAGGGATGGGAAATGAAACATGTAAGCAGAAAACCTAAATAATACATAAGGCAAGGGGCAATCTGTCAGCCTTAGCATCCAAAAAGCCAAAGGGTTAGTGCACCTACGAATTTTAAAAATGTAGTAACACATCAATTTTAATTGCCTGTAACCTGATGCCAAAACTTTTGCATGTTTTCTTGTTCATAGCACCAATGACACCAACAAGTATTTACTGAGCATTTCCCATGGGTCAGATACTGTTGTGAGCACTGCAGAGAGCACAGCATCAAAGGTGACAGACGAGGCCCTGTCCTTATGGAGCTTATGCTCTGTCACAACAAGGAATGATAAATATGGTTGGACCAGAAAGCAAACCATGACTAATTCTCTGGGACAAAGAGTCCTGCCTTATAAGGCAGAAGCTTTCTTGCTACACTGCAATTTTACAGACAGCTGAATCTTTTCCAGTAGGAGAAACTCACTGGGGTGTGTTTAAGAGGGTTGGGGGGCTTTAAAGGAGTAGAATGGGAGATAAAAAGGCAAATCTCGCCAAGTCAGGGAAGAGAAAAGGCTCTGGCTCTTCGAACCCTGCCCATCCAGGAAGCACAACAATTCATCTGTGGCTTTGGTACAGAAGAACTTGGTTAATATTACAAATTTCTAGGAAGTTCTGCTACATTCAGAAGTAAAATGGGAACTAAACAATACTTGTCTTTGCTGTTCTCTGCCATCTGCCTCATTCAGTGTCTTCTTGTATCCTCTCGTTTTTCTCCCTTTTTCTATTTTGAGATTTTTTTTAATTTTCAAAAATAAATGTTTTAACTTACTAGATGTATGTAGTAAAAAAACAAGTACATTTTAATTTCCCTCATATTATCCCTCCTATCTTATCCCTATTAGTTTCTTCCCTCTTTCTCCATCACTCTGTGGTCCCTGGCTTCTTACCATCCTTCTCTTTCTGACAACTTCCCTCCAATTCCCCTTCTATCATTTGCAGGGAGAAAAAAAATAATCAGTAGCATAGGAAAAGATGGAGTCTAGTAAGACAAAGGATTGACAGTATGTATGTCACATGTGTAGGTAAGTCCATTTTATACAGATTTGTCCCTTTGAGTATAAAAAAATGCTGTGTGTGAATAAATTTACTAGAACTACAGTTGCTAGACATAACACTTAGAAAATTGTGAAGGTAAAGATTTTTACATTTTTTTAGCTCTCTGAATACATTCTTTCAAAAATCCTTTTTGTATATATTAGAGGATTTACATGAGACAGAGAGGGAGAGGGAGGGAGGGAGACAGAGAGAGAGAGAGAGAGAATGAGAATGAATGAATTAGCCCTGTCTTTTGCCTTTCACCAGGGGATCATTTTCAAATGTTTCTTTAAGCAGTGAGTCTGGCCTCTCCTAAAATTGCTTTCATTCCATTCCGAATGCCTAGAACTCTTCACTTCACTATCCCCCAGCCAGGGTCCCTGCAGGGACACTGGGAATGAGACCATGGAAAAGACCAGGTTTGGAGTCAGACTAATTTACCCTGGAAGCCCAGCTTCATGTCTTATTAGCGCAGTGACCTTAGGCAAATTACTTACCTCTTTTAACAGTCTTCTCATCTGTAAAATGGTGCTCATAAAACCAACTACTTTATATTGTTATAAGCACTTAATTATCTAATCCATAAAGGTATTGATCATACTATATAGCATATAGTTGCCATTTCATGAATAATATATATGATTTAAATATACATAAGTACACACACACATATATACACCCCATGGGCTTATAATTTTCTCACATACACAGGCAATTTACCTACCTGTCCTCAATGCCATTCTCCCAGGGTTCTGCCCTTGAAACATTTCTATTTTTCCAAAGTCACAATTAGCTAATGTAAGAATCTAATTACTGAGAATGTGTTAATGAGAAAGGATAAGAGAAGAGAACAGTGACTACTGCCTGCCAACTCAAATACTCCTAGTGGTAAAATATGGCTCTTGGAAACAAAACTGTACTAAAAGTTGCATGGGCGAGAGCAGTGACTCGCAGTGTGAATTTTAAGCAGCATCACCTGGAAGCTTACCGTAGTGGCTCTCCATAACTCTAACTGCTTCTGTTATGTGTGCTGATACCAGGGCCCTCGATAATTTTTTTAAAAGGTTAAAAAAAAACTTAAATGGATTGTGTGTCCTTTTTAATATAAATTAAAGTATGTGCAGAGATATGGCATTTGCCCAGAACATTTTACAAAACATATATAGTTCCTAGGAAAATAGGACCTTGGAGAGAGATTAAATGCCCATGTAATGTCTTTGATAAAACAAAACCTGAAACACAATTCTCTTTCCAAGTCAGTATTTCTTGACCATATTAAGTTGACTTCATAAGGTGTAACTACACATAAGAAGTCCTGCTTTGAAAACCCCCATCCAAAAGATCAAAAAAATCTGTGAAATTGGCAATGGCAGAGTCAGTCACACCTTTGCCACACTAACAGGAAAGACTCTTAAGTAATGGACTTGGTGCCTGGCCATCCGAGTCAACCACTTAGTCATTTTTCTAGACGCTATCCATCATTGAGCACATTCCCAAATTTCATGTAACCTAATTTAAACACCTAACTGGCATTTCTGATGGGAATAAACATTCCATCAAAGTAAAAGCTTGACAACCCTGCCACCTAGTGGCTATAAAGAAACTGGAGAAGATCCTGCTTCGGAAAAGGAGCTAGCTACTACTATGGCAGTAGAGAATTTAATGATTATTAATATTATAAAATACTAACTCTAAAAGCAAACTTGATCTATTTTGCCTTTGAATTTATCTTGGTATCTACATAAGGAGGCAAAAAGACTTGCATTTGTTAGGTATATTTTCCTGTAATCTTGTACATTTAGCAAATTTTTACTAATCTTCAGCAATCAAATAAGAAAACTAAAGGTTGATTCATATTTTGAGATATTTATGAGCCTTTTCCTTAATATTGTATTTACAACCACATCCTTTACCTGGTCTTCAGGTGATTTTTCTTATGCATTCCCCCATCTGGTCATGCACTCACAGAGGCCTCCTTTACGCTACTAAAGTATCCTTAGTCAAAGGGTAGTTGTACCTTCACAAACCAGTGGTTTTCTTTAAGAGAGGTAAAAAGGACACATGTAGAATCCCCTATAGTGCATATCTGAAAGTAAGGACCGCAGGGAACACTGCAGGAAGTCACATGAACAGACAGGTTCACACAACACAGCACAACCTAGTTCTGCCCTAAATATTAGAAGGTAAGTGTCCCCAGGCCTACCTAAACCTGACAGGCAAGACAGCACAAAGCCTGAAGTGTTCATCTCCTCCACCAAAGAAAGGTCCGACTCCTACCTGCTGACGTTTGAAGGCTAAATAATCCAAATTTTCCAGCTCTTTCCCAAGCTTCTGGTAGGTTTTCTGGAGGTCAGATGTGTTGGAAACATTTTTAAGAGACTCAAGTGTCCTTTGAAACTGAAATCAAAAGCAAAAGCAAATCAGTAGAATAGCAGCATATTTTTCCTCAAATTCCTAACCCACTAATACTGAGAAATAGTTGACACTGAGCCTCAGTTTCTCCCATTCATAAAACAGAGATAATAAATGCTAGCTAATTGCTTCTCAATAAAATAATTAGAAAGTTACTATGAAGAATCAGAAACTGTACAAGCAACATGTGCATAAATGAAAGCCCATTTAGTCCTCATTTCAACAAAAGAGCATACTAGATTTTAAGAAAATAAAACTCTTCATATCTTAGTATACACTGCTACTTTTAAAGAAAAAAAGTGCAATGAATGTATAATTTCAAATCATAATAAGGAAGTATTAAAAGAGCTCTCACATTCTAACCATGGAAACAAATTTACATAAAAGTAGCTGCTTGCCTCTGTAGAAACATCTACATAGAATAGGCACCCACCAAACTTCAGCCAGGAACATCTCTCAGACCTCATATTTTGAGAGGTAAAAAAGGTAAAAAAAAAAAACTAACATTTTGACAATTGAAGCATATGTAGCATGTTCAGCAAACATTTATTCATTTCTGTTTTATAACACCAATGAGTTATGAAATCAGTTCTGCTGAATCAGAATGTTTCTGTTCATTTTTAAGTCAGATACTAGATAAACACAAAGGAGACAAGTTGCAACGGATCACAGAATATTTTTCTACTACTAAGTAATTAAGCAAAGGGAACTCACAAGAAATTAAATTCTTGGTTTATTTTAGTAAATTAGAACATACTTTGGAGGATGATTGAAAATGTCAAATAATGTCATTTGCAAGACATTTGCATTTCCTCTTTATGTTATTTATTTCCCATATGCTCAGTGTGTGCCATTGGATAGATTTCTACATTCGATAGAGACTTCATCTTAAACACACCAGAACTCCACTGTGACTACGATGCTATGAGACAGGCTAATAGAATTTTACAGAATATAATTAAGTTTCTGGGGAAATGATTCGAACCTTACTATTTCAAACTCTATGGAATAAATCATATTATAATGGCATTCTACTGAATTAAATCTTCAATTCCATGAAAGCAACATGTTTATCTCAATCCAAGGTGGCAGAAGAAAAAGAAAGGCAAATAACAGTCCTAAGCTTCCAAGGCAGGACAGTAAATTACATTCAACAATGTAATCTTTTAGAACCTACTATGTACAAGGCACTATGAATACAAACACATTTCTCGTGCTAAACGAACTTATAGACTACAGATGAGGCCAAACATGAAACTCGCAAATGGGAAAGACTCTGACATTTGAGTGCCTGCTCAGTGGCAGGTACTTTGCACTTTCCAATGTAATCCTCACAGGAACCCCAGGAGTTCCTACTTTTCTATCCATTCTGCCCACGAGTAAACTGGGACTCAGTTTCAATGGGGTCTTGACTACAGTGTTGTGTTCTTTCTGATCTATCATTAGCTCTAACATAAGGCAGAGTGAAGAGAATGCAAAAAAGGAATAAAAGCAACACATGATGAAGCAGCCAAAACTCACTGATATTAATTGAGAGACTCGGGCCACATAAAAGACTTGAGGGAAATTGATTAGGGTCTCAATTCACAGGAAGAATTTTCAGAGCCTTAAATAGGAACCAGTCCCACCCATCAGTTTAAACATGGCCTAAGTCTGTTCATCTTCCCCTTCTGTAGCAAAGTAAACACATCTCTTCTAACATAATTTTAATAACCATTATACTGTTTATTATATGATCATTTCCAGGCCTTGCCATCCTTGAGTCAATTCTCATTATGTTCAAATCAAAATAATACCAGATCTAAAATTTTAAACAATTTATGTAATTTTATCTATAAGTAATATAAACTATTTTACCAATCTGTCCCCTAAGAAATATTAGCTCTACTTCTTAAATATTTCTGCCTCACATTTATGTCTGTGAACTTTTATACAACTCCAAATAGAAACTTTATGGTTAACACAAGTTAAGAAACATAAAAAACAATATTTCCAGATAATCTGCCCATGGCCAAAGAAAAAAGAAAATCCAGTTAGGATATATCACCACAGAATGTTTTTATTAAACGTCAGAGTTTGCATAACATGGAGCTGTTACCTTGAACTTCCATTATCAGGACTTATATCCTCCATTCATTGATAAAAAACAGCTCAGAATACTCAAAATAAGATGATTCATTCAATTAAGTAGACTTTTTTATTTACAAAACCAAATGATTGTCAAGGAGAGGTCATACAAAATCCATAGTGTAACTCTGCGTTAGATCCCTATTAAAAGCCCCATCAACATCTGCCTGCATACACACTTAAAGATGCTAAAGAATGAAAGCAGTAATTTTACCTTGCAGATGAGACTGAACTATAAAAGATAAAAAGAAGACAATGGTTAAGGTGAGGTTTAGATTTTATGTAAAAATATTTGATATTGACTTAATTTGAAGATTTTCTTTCCCATAGGCCACTGTGCTTGATCATTGAGAGAGGCCTCTGGAGACTTTCTACATCAGTTCAGTCCATTGTAATTTCATTATATTGACTATGCCTCAAAATAGTTTATCTCTCAGTTTAAATTAGGAAAGGAAGCACAATTAATCAAAGAGATATTAATATTCCTGGATTCTGCCTGTTTGAAGTTTTGAGTGGTAATTTAAAATAATTCAAGAACCCCAAATAATTTGTTGAACATTGAATTTATCTGGTGTTAATATTTTTTAAACATTTTCAATTTTTTTAATTACAGTTTACACTCAATATTTTGTATTAGTCTCAGGTGTACAGCATAGTGGTTAGATAATCATATACTTTACTAAGCGTTCCCCCAATATTGCCAGCACCTGACTGACACCATACATAGTTATTATACTATTATTGGTTAGATTACTTTCCTGTGCTGCACTTTATTTTTATTTGATCTTCCATTACCATTTAGTCCCCTTGCACCCTCCTGCTCCCAGCAACCACCACACTGTTGTCAATTTCCATGAGTTGTTTTTTCTTTTCGCTCAATTCTTCCACATCCTAACCACCCCCTCCCAAAAGCTCTCATCTTGTTCTCCATCTATGAGTCTGTCTCTACTTTGCTTGTTAGTTCAGTTTGTTCATTAGATTCCACATATGAGTGAAATCATAGACTATTTGTCTTTCTCTACCTGCTTATTTCACTTAGCATAATGTTCTCTAGGTCCATCCATCATGTTGTAACAAAGGGTAAAATTTTCTTCTTGTTTATGGCTGAGTAGTATTCCATTTTGTAAATGTTCCATAGTTGTTTTATCCATTCATCTATTGATGGAAATGTGGGCTGCTTCCATATCTTGGTGATTGTAAATAATGCTGCAATGAACATAGGGGTGCATATGGTTTTTTTTGAATTTGTGTTTGGGTTACTTTGGATATATTCCCAGACATGGGATCACGAGGTCAAAAGGCAGATCCATTTTTAATTTTTTGAGGTATCTCTATACTGCTTTCCACAGTGCTTGTACCAGTCTGCATTGCCACCAACATTGAAAAAGGGTCACTTCCCCTGTCTCCACATCCTCGACAGCATTTGTTTGTTGATTTATTGGTTATAGCCATTCTGACAGGTATGAGATGATATCTCATTGTGGTTTTTATTTGCATTGCTCTGATAATTAGTGATGTTGAGCATCTTTTCATAAGTCTATTGGCCATTTGTATGTCCTATTTGGAGAAGTGTCTATCCAGGTCCTTTGCCCATTTTTAATTAGGTTATTTGGTTTTGTTTTGGGGGATTTTTTTTGACAAGGGGGGTGTTGACTTTTGTAAGTTCTTTATAAATTTTGGATATTAACACCTTATCAGATATATTGGCGAATGTGTTCTCCCATTCTGTGGGTTGCCTTTGTATTTTGTTGATGATTTCTTTTGCTGTGCAAAAACTTTTTAGTTTGACATAGTCCCATTTGTTCATTTTTTGTTTGTTTCTGTTGCTTGGGGAGATATATCCAATAAAATATTGGTATGAGCAACATCCAAGATTTCGCTGCCTGTTTTCTTCTAGGATTTTTGTGGTTTTGGGTCTAACATTTAAGTCTTTGACCCATTTTGAATTTGTTCTTGTAAGAAAGTGGTTGTTTCATTTTTTCTTTACATATCTGTCCAATTTTCCCAATACCATTTATTGAATAAACTGTCTTTAGCCCATTGTATGTGCTTGCATCCTCTGTGGAATATTAATTGACTATAAAGATACAGACTTATTTCTGGCTCTCTATTCTGTTCCATTGATCTATGTGTCTGGTTTTATGCCAATACAATGCTGTTTTGATTACTATTGCCTTATAGTATGGTTTGATATCAGGTAGTGTGATTCCTCAAACTTTGTTCTTCTTTCTCAGGATCATCATTATTCTGCAGAGCCATTTGTGGCTCCATATAAATTTTTGAAATACTTGTTCTAGTTCTGTGAAATATGTCACTGAAATCTTGATAGGAATTACATTGAATCTACAGATTGCTTTGGGTATTATGGACATTCTAATAATGTTAATTCTTTCTATCCATGAACACAGTATGTGCTTCACTTATTTGTATCTTCTTCAATTTCTTTCTTCAGTTTCTTATAATTTTATGACTACAGGTCTTTTACATCCTTGGTTACATTTACTCCTAGCTATTTTATTCTTTTTGTAGCAATTATGAATAGGATTGTTTCCTTAATTTTCCTTTCTGTTAATTCATTACTGGCATATAAAAATGCAACTGATTTCTGGGTATTAATTTTGTATCCTGCTACTTTGCTATATTAATTTATCAGTTCTAATAGTTTCTTGGTGGAATCCTTGGGGCTCTCTATGTACAGTTTTATATCATCTGCAAATAAAGACAGTTTTACTTCTTCCTTTCCCATTTGGATGCCTTTTATTTCTTCTTCTTATCTGATTGCTGTGTCTAGACTGCCAGTAATATTTTGAACAAAAGAGCTGAAAGTAGACATCCCTGTCTTGTTCCTGATCTTAAGGGAAATGCTTGTAGTTTTTGCCCCTTGAGTATGATGCTGGCAGTAGGTTTGTCATATATTGCCTTTATTATGTTTAGGTATGTTCCCTCTAATCCCACTTTGCTGAGAGTTTTTATCATAAATGTGTGCTGGATTTTATCAAATGCTTTTTCTACATCTATTGATATGATAGTGTGGTTTTTATCCTTCATTTAATTTATGTGATTAATCACATTTATTGATTTGCAAATGTTGTGCCAACCTTGCATCCCAAAATGAATCCCATTTGATCATGGTGTATGATCTTTTTGATGCACTGCTGTATTTTGTTTGCTAATACTTTGTTGAGGATTTTAGTGTCTGTGTTCATCAAGGATACTGGCCTATAATTTTCTTTCCTTTCTTTGTAATATATTTATCTGGTTTTGGAATTAGGATAATGCTGACCTTGTAAAATAAATTTGGGAGACTTCCCACCTCTTGAATTTTATGAAACATTTTGAGAAGGAGGTGTTAGTTCTTCTTGCAATGTTTGGTAAAATTCACCTGCAAAGCCATCTGGTACAGGGCTTTGTTTGTTTGGGAGTTTTTTTGATTACTGCTTCAATTTTGCTAGGTGTAATCTGTCTATTCAGAGTCTCTGATCCCTCCTGGTTTAGTTTTAAAAGCAGTAATCTTTAAGGGAGCAGTAATCTTTAAGGGTCCTGGGAGGAGGTTAGTGTAGCTTCCACTTACTCCTCCACCATCTTGAATCTCCTATATCCTGCGTTAATATTTTTAACTAATTACAAACAAAACTGACACCTGAAAAAAGCCCAGTAAATAAATCTGAATCCCCAAAAAACCTAATTATGTTCTAAAACTGTCAAAACTGAATATTAAAATGGTCTATTCTCTGAGAAACAAATGCAAATTCTGTTCCATTTGACTGCCTTATCAAATATCACAGAGCAGGCAGGAATGAGAAGATGTAAACAATATCCCTAGCCCCAAATGTGCCATAAAAATAGATGTTGTAAACACCCCCACAATGTTTTCTCATCAGTTTCTTTTCCATTCAAGTTCCAATTCAAGATGTCAGAGCAGGGAGATCCTAAATTCACTTCCTCCCACAGACACACTGAATCTACAGCTATATAAGGAATAATTTCCTATGGAAAAGTAATCTGATGGAGAAACTGTTTCACCTCAGGTAAATGAGAGGGAAACCACACTGAAGCAGGTAGAAAAGGTGGAGACACAATTTTGTTCCATATACCCCACACCCAATGGAGCAACCCACAATTAGGAAGAAACTCAAAAAACAGAGCATCTCCCTAGAGAATGAGGGGTTCATATACCACATCAGGTACCCCTACTTTTAAGATGGGCAACTGAGACATAAGCCTCCAAAACACTTGGCTTTGAAGACCAATGGGGCTCACATCCACCAGACTCACAAGGCTGTATCAATACTTACACCAGACAAAATAGACTTTAAAAATAAAGGCTACAACAAGATACAAAGAAGGAATATGCAATTAAATAACAATTAAAAATACACTTCTGTGTATTTATCTAAAGAAACCCAAAACACAATTTGAAAATACATATGCACCCATATGTTTAATGCAGCATTATTTACAATAGCTAAGATATGAAAACAACATAAGTACCCATCAATAGATGAGTGGATAAAGAATGGTACATATATACAATGGAATAGTACTCAGCCATATAAAGAATGAAATCTTCCCTCTGCAACAACATGGATGAATCTAGAGGGTATTACGCTGAGTGAAATAAATCTGACAGACAAATGTCATATGATTTCACTTATATGTAGAAGTTAAACAAAATAAATAAAAAAGAAGCTAACTCACAGATACAGAGAACATTTTGATGGTTGCCAGATGGGAGAGGGTTTAGGGGGTGATTGGTTAAAAAAGGGAATGGATTAAGAAGTACAAATTGGTACCTACAAAATAGTCATGTGGTTGTAAAGTATAGCACAGGGGATATAGTCAATAATGTTGTAACAACTATATATGGTGTTGGATGGCTGCTAGATTTATCCAGATAAATCACTTTGTAAGTTATATAAACATCTAAGCACTATGTTGTACACCTGAAACTAATATAATATTGTATTTCAACTGTAATTGAAAAAGTTTTTTAAAAAGAATATAATAAGAGACAAAGAAGGGCATTATATAACAACTAAATGATCAATCCAACAAGAGAATATAACATTTGTAAATGTTTATACAACCAATACAGGAGCACCTAAATATATAAAGCAAATATTAACAGAACTGAAAAGAAAAGTAGCATTATAATAGTAAGAATCTTTAATACCCCTCCTACATCAATGAAAGATCATCTAGACAGAAAATCAATCAGAAAACACCAACCTTAAATGACATGGTAGATCTTATGAACTTTAAAGATATATAGACTAGTCCATCCAAAAGCAACAGAATATACATTCTTTTCAAGTACACATGTAACATTCTCCAGGACAGATAACATTTAAGGCCACAAAACAAGTCTTAACAAATTTAAAATGATTAAAATCATATCAAGCATGTTTCCAACCACAATGGTGTGAGACTAAAAATCTTACAAGAAGAAAACTAGAAAATTCACAAATATGTGAAGATTAAACAACATGCTACTGAACGACCAATGGGTAAACAAAGAAATCAAAAGATAAATAAAACATACCTTGAGTTAAATGAAATTGAAAATACAAAATCCAAACCTATAGATGCAGCAAACATAGTTCTAAGTGGAAAGCTCATAACAATAAATGATTTTCAAGAAACAAGAACATTTTTTTCAAGAAAGAAAAAATTTCAAAAAAAATTAACACTATTCAACAAGGAACTAAAAAAAGACAAACAAAGCCCAAATTTTATAGAGAGAAGGAATGAAAAATATCAAGAAAGATATAAGTTAAATAGAAATTAAACTAAAATGACAATGGAAACAATCAATGACTAAGAGCTGGTTCTTTGAAAAGATAAACAAAATTGAAAAAGCTCAGCTAAACTCATCAAAAAAGAGACAAAATTTTCAAATAAAATCAGAAATGAAGTAAGAACCATTATAAGTGATACCACAGAAATACCATCATAAGAGACTACTATAAACAGTCATAGCCAACAAATAGGAAAAGCTACAAGAAATAGATAAATTTTGAAATATACAACCTTCCTAGACTAAATCATGAAAAATAGAAAATCTGAACAGACCAATTACAAGTAAGGATATTGAATCAGTCATTTTAGATCTCCCAAAAATCATAAGTCATGGAATTAATAGCTTCAATGGTAAATTCTACCAAATATTCAAAGGAGATTTAATCTTCTCAAATGCTTCCAGGAAGGGAAGATGATGGTGTGGTAGGAGGGAGCAGATTCCACTTCCCCCCACACATGGGAGAAAAACCTAGCCAATCTATGGAGAAACAGAGCAAACAGCCAAGTGTACCACAGCATATATGAGAATAGGAGATAAAAATTGTAGCGGATATTGAAAAACCAGATGGTAAGGAGAGTGCTTCAGGACAATAAGGGCCCAGGGATCAGTGCAGGGACTGGGGAGGCTGTAGCCCCAGGCCCAGCATTCCCCAGGTCTCTCACAGGGCTCTTGGGAAAGAGCTGGATCAACCGCTCCCGCCCTGGCCAAATAAATACTTGGGGAGGCCTGGTTGCTTGAAGGCATAGAGAGGGGAGTGAGGACTGAGTGGCAAACACACAGGGGCTGTGAGCACCTATGCATAGCCCTGGGAAGACTGCATGCTGGAGCCCTGCAACAAATGGTGGCCTAACCACGCGCCCACACTGGCAACCCAGGGATTGTGTGCTTTGTGGAAGACCCGGAGCCCACACCTGTAAATCCAGGGGAAGTGCGCGCTCCACAGGAGCCCTGGAGCCCACAACCATGAGCCAGGGGAAAGCACACTTAGGAGAGCCCAGATCCCACACTCAGGGCCCTACAGAGAGCCACCAGAGTAGCTCTGGAGAGAGTGCATGGCAAGCCCTGGGGAGAATATGCTAGAGGCTGACTCAGAGCTGAACAGGAAGGGAGAAAACAAAAACCAATCACCCCTCACCCTGCTGCAGCCAGCAAGAACAGAAAAATGGGTTTGGCCAGTTTGAAACGAATAAGAGGTTTATTTTTGTTTGTTTGTTTGTTTGATTGATTGATTTGGGGGGGGTTATTTGTTTATTTTTTATTTTTATTATTTTTATATCTCTCAATTCCTTTTGCTTCTTTTCTTTCTAGTTTTATTCCTTCTTCCTTTCTTTCCAATTTTATCTCTTATTCTTCCTTCTTCTGCTTTCTTACTTTTTTCTTTTTTTTCCTTTTTCGTTTTTCTTTTTAAATACCCACAAGTAAGACCAAAAAAAAAAAAACAGGAACTGTGAAAAGACCAGAGTTGGACCCAAAGAAGGGGCATCTCAACAGCTGAGACAACAAGACAAATTTTTCTTTGCTATTACAGACAACCTGCAAGTTGTTGTATATTTGTATTATTATTATTTTTTCATTATTCTTATATCTGTTACTTTAATAGTATTTTTGTATTTCTCTTCTTTCAGTATAATTATCTCTGCTTTGATGGTTATATTCTAAAATTTGACAGGTTTCCCCTATAATCTCATTCATAGTGTATTACTAATTTACTGTTCTTCACTTCATTTGTGTTCCATTAGTACATTACTCAAGGTTCTATACTCCCCATTCTCGTTATCTAGATCTCATAGATTCTGTAATATGATTGTTGCCCTAATGTTACTCTAAATAATAGTGATTCCATACAATTGTAAATACAACACCCCCCTCCCCAGATCTTAGACCACTTCACAGTTTACTGATCTATTACTGTAGTGGTTAGCTCTATTCTCTCACACACTACACCTATTTACTATCCTTTACTCTCACCTTACCTCAAAATCTGACCTCCCACAACCTCACTACTTTCTAGATCCAACTCACAATCCTTCCCTCCCCAACAGGAGTCTCATCTTTGTTCCATCCTTTCTAAAAAGTGGCTAGTTGGGTAGAATATCACAGTTAACACTATACATAGCCAAAGGATCTCCTATTTCTTCTCTACCAGCTACTACTGTAAATATCATACAATACTTTCTTCCTCTCTTAAACCATTTTACCTTACCCCTCCAACTGATCACAAAAAAGAGTAGGTGGAAGCTGTGAACACCTGGATACCTGAAGGACACTGCACCACTGAATCTCACAGGTATTCTACCACAGAAGTTCAGGGAGCCAGAACAGATCAATTTAAGAAGCTGAGGCTAACAAGAAGAGTCTCACAAACAATGGGAAGACAAAGAAACAATCCCCAAATGAAGGGAAAGGAGGAAGCCTCAGAATGAATGCTAAATGAAATAGAGGCAACTCAACTATCAGACTCTGAGTTCAAAGCAATGATTATCAGGAAGCTCAATGAGCTCACAATGAGCTACCAGAAACTACAGGGAAGCTACAATGAACTCACTGCAAACTATA
>CM052542.1:114029958-114048837 GCA_028533065.1 Trachops cirrhosus | reverse complement strand
TCATTAAACTTATTGTAGCCTGCATTTTTTCATCTAATTTGTGACCAAAATCAACCAATTCTGTGAGTATCCTGATCACCAGTGCTTTGAACTGTGCATCTGATAGGTTGGCTATCTCTTGGTCGCTTAAAAGGATGGGTTCTGGGGCTTTCAATTCTTCTTCTGTTTGAGCCATCTCTTTGCTGTTTTTTTTTTTTTTTTTGTCTTGTTTAGCTCCTGTAGTGAGGGGCAGGGCCTTAGGAGTTTACCAGGGCGGGGCCCCCAGTGGCTGGGTTGTGACTCTGTATGTGGGGGCAGGGTCCAAGAAGGAACAATGGCACTTGCTCTGCTCTCTGTAGGACCCCAGATCCTTCCACCGCTTTCCGCAAACTAACTGGGCCCCTCTGGCACCAACTCCGGTGTGGGTGGGCCTGTGCACCCCGTTGGACCTTCTTTTTCAGTCAGTGACCCAGAGCTCTATTTCCCAGTGCTGGGACCCTGAGTTGCCTGCTGTGCCTTGCTTCACAATGGCTGCCTCACTGGGTCTGCCGGTCACCGCCCACTGGCCAGGGACCACCAGCCACCACCGCTTGTGTGCCCAGGGTCTGCCCGCTGCAGTCTTGTGCACCACCCTGGTTGCTCAGCTCTCTGTTCCATGTCCCTCGCCCAGCCCGACTCCGCCCCTCCTACTGGTCTGGATGAACGTGTCTATTTTTAAATCCTTGGGTGTCCAACTTCCATACACTTCAATTTTCTGTCAGTTCTGGTTGTTATTTTGTTTCTATATTGTTGTCCCTATCTTGGTTGTGTGAGGAGGCACAGTGCATCTACCTATGCCTCCATCTTGGCCGGAAGTCTTGAAACTTGGAGATTTTAATTGCTCACAAAATCAGTATGAACCAACAGCAAACAAGGCTATCATAACAGGTCAGATAATGTCAGACATTAAATCAGAGAGGTAATTGTCTGAATATACTGTGAAATGTTCACATCACAGAGTTTATTTTTATTTCAATATATTTTTGTAATATTTATGAAAGTTACCTATAATCTAGAGCAGGGGTGTCAAACTCATTTTCATGGAGGGCCACATCAGCCTTACAGTTACATTCAAATGGCCGAATGTAATTTTAAGACTGTATAAATGTAACTACTCGTTAACAGTTAAGTGAGAGCTCGGCACTGCCACCGAGTAGAAACAAGGTGCTGGGCTGGATAAAACAAGGTAAAGGGCCGGATTTGGCCCACAGGCCTTGTGTTTGCCACCTGTGATCTAGAATATGTATAGAAAAAATGTACAGAGATGAGTATGGAGACTTCTATTTTTTGTATTGGCAAATTAGTAATTCAGTTCAATCCTTCTGCTGATTAAGTCCAATATGATTTGATGAAATGTAAAATACTTCATTCTTAAACATCGAAGAGCTAATGAAATAGTGAGTAATTTCCTGAGAGGAGTTCCAGAAGAGAAAATGTTGAGCACACAAAGACAAGACACCATGGGCAAAACCCAGCATAATGATAACTAACACAAGCAGGTACCCTGGGAGTCCAGAAGTTTTCAAACTTTAACCATAAAACAATTCTGCTTACCTTGTTCAAGTACATAAAAATCAACATTGAAAATTTCAGCAAAAAACTGAGAGTCATACAAGATATGGAAATTCTAGAGTGTTCAGAGTAGTCTGAAACTGTTACACAAAGAAGGTTAAAGAATCAAGAAATTTTTCAGCCTAGATAAGGGAAGCCATAGGTAAGTCCTAAGAGTAATCATCAGTTATTTGAAAATGGCTTTTCCTATTGTCTTGATTCTGTGTTGCTCCAGAAAGCATAACTAGAAGTAGAAATGCGAATAGCTAGGTGGCAGATTTCAGCTCAGTTTGACAAAAATATCTCCAACAATTGGAATTGTCCAGAATCATGCTCACTGTCTCACACAACTGAGATCACTATCACTGTTAGTGATCAGATATACTGTTAGGTAATTATGTGTATTGACTATTGTAGGAGAGAGTCTATCTACTTTGGTAAGATATTAGATGATGAAGCACTGAGATTTCTGCATTATTATTTTTATGACAAGTAGAAATTTAATATAACTATATTTAAGGGGTTTCAGACAAGATGGAGTCATAGGTAGAAACACTTCACTTCCTTGCACAACCAAAAGAAGGATAACAGCCAATTTAAAAACAAAAAACAACCAGAAATGCCAGAAACATCAAACTGTATGGAAGTCCAACAACCAAGGAGTTAAAGAAACATTCATCCAGACTGGTGCACCTAGATAAAGAAAAATGGCCCAAATGAAAGAACAGATCAAAACTCTAGAAAGAGTACTAAGCGATGAGGACATAGACAACCTATCAGAAGCAGAGTTCAAAACACTGGTAATCAGGATGCTCACAAAAATAATTGAGTGCAGTTGCAAAATGAAGGAAGAAATGAAGGCTATAAAAAGTGAAATAAAGGAAAATATATAGGGAACCAGCAGTGAAGGGAAGGAAATCATGACTCAAATCAATGATTTGGAACAAAAGGAAGGAATAAACATCCAACTGGAACAGAATGAAGAAACAAGAATTCTAAAAAATGAAGAAAGGCTTACGAACCTCTAGGACAACTTCAAACATTCCAACATCTGAATCATATGGTCACCAGAATGAGAAGAGGAAGAGCAAGAAATTGAAAACTTATTTGAATAATGAAGAAAAACTTCCCTAATCTGGTGAAGGAAACAGACTTCCAGGAAGTCCAGGAAGCTCAGAGAGTCCCAAAGAAATTGAATCCAGGCAGAAACACACCAGTACACATCATAATTATATTATCCAAGATTAAAGATAAAGAGAGAATCTGAAAAGCAGCAAGAGAAAAGGAGAAAGTTACATACAATGGAGTTCCCATAAGACTATCAGCTGATTTCTCAAAAGAAACCTTACAGGCAAGAAGGGGCTGGAAAGAAGTATTCAAAATCATGAAAAGCAAGGACCTACATCCAAGATCACTCTATCCAGCAAAGCTATCATTTAGAATGGAAGGGCAGATAAAGTGCTTCCCAGATAAGGTCAAGTTAAAGGAGTTCATCATCACCAAGCCCTTATTATATGAAATGTTCAAGGGACTTACCAGAGAAAAAGAAGATCAAAAACTGTGAACAGTGAAGTGACAACAAACTCACAACTATCAACAACTGAACCTAAAAAACAAAAGCAAAAATACACTAAGCAAACAACCAGAACAGGAACAAAATCACAGAAATGGAGATCACATGGATGGTTATCAGTGGGGAGGGGGTGAATGGGGGAAAAGGTATAGGGAATAAGAAGCATATATGGTAGGCACAAAATAGACAGAGGGAGGTTACAAATAGTATAGGAAATGGAGAAACCAAAGACCTTGTATGTTCAATCTATGGATATGAACTAAGGGAGTGGGAAATGCAAGAGAGTGCTGGGGTTGAGGGGGGTAAAGGAAAGAAAGAAATTGGGACAACTGTAATAGTATAATCAATAAAATATACTTTAAAATAAAATAATAATAAATATTATTAGAAATTTTTAACTACCATTTCCCAAAGTATAGCCTGAGAAAGTTTCAGGATTAATATGTTACAGAAAAGTTCTAGGATCAAGAAATTTGGAAAACTCTGAGTTAAGCAACGTTAAACAAGTTTCTTTCCTTCAATATCTCTTACACTTTAATATACTAACATGCATTGGAAACATTCAAAAGGAATTTCTGTGTGCAACACTGACCAAAAAAATTTTTAGGTCACATATTTATAAGACAAATTCTACAGAATACTTTGTGGGAAACACACTAAATATTTGTAATCCTGATTATTTCAAAAACATGAGTTTGTCTTCATTCAATGTGAAACTTCAAAAGAAATGAGTTGGTAATAAAATTCACATAAAAATTTTTCATGACAATTTACCACAAAAAGTCTTCTTTTTTTGATAATGAGGTACATTGTTGTACTGTAAATACTTATCAGTGGCTTAAGTTCTAACACAAATTCAGTCTCTGACAACACACCAACAAATATGAAGGTGTGTGGTTAGAGTTAAGAAGTGTCCTCCCTCCTCACATACCTAAATTCCTTTACAACCTGTTATAGGCCCATGAACTTGTCTAAGCACTTCTAAAAGGTAGCTATAATTGAAGCTGTTCTGATCCTTGGAGTACTAAGATCCAAAAGATTGTTTTCCTATTGCCTTGAGCAAGATTCTTAAACTCAATATGCCTCAGTTTTTCTTCATCCATAAAATAGGAATAAATAGAGACTTTCAGTCAAAATGGCAGAGTAAGTCAACATTGTACTTGCCTCCTCCCGCAACCACATCAAAATTACAATTATAGAAGCACCACTGAGAACCACCTGAAGACTAGCTGAACAGAGAAGTCTTATAACTAAGGATATAAAGAAGAATCTACAATGACACTGGCAGGAGGAGTGCAGACACAGAACAGGCAGGTCCCCACTCCCACTGTATGGCAATTAAACATAGGGAGGGGTATCTTGGCTGCAGAAGTGCCCGCTGAGCAGAAAGGGATCCAAGACCAACACCTGGCTCCCTGGTGCAGGCACCAGTGCTGGAAAGAGTTGTCCCCATAACACCTGGCTATAAAAACCAGTGGGGATTGTACCAAAATGAGATAGAGGCCTGCTGGAGACCCAGGGACTCCTCTAGAAGGGCCTTCACATGGCCTCACTCACTCACAAATTCACTCACCCTGGGCTGAAGTGCAGAGACAGCAGCTTGAAAAGTGCCATGGAAGGGAAGGAAATGAATTGACTAGCTTCAGGATAAAGACTGGAGGAGCAGAGCACAGGACAGCTCTCCAGGGATAGAATTGCTGGCAGGCCACATTTCCCCTGTGCTGGCAGGCCACATTTCCCCTGTGTTGATTACTTGCCCCTCCCAGCCAGCAGTAGCAAGCAGGCACCATAATTGAGCTCTCCACTAATCTGGTTAACACTGTTTGCCCTACTCTGGTGATTCCCTGAGACCACACCCCACCCAACTCACACGCCCAGTTTAAACAGTTTCCAGTGGATATATTCACACAAATGGCCTGTCTCAGCTCACACTGTGGATTTTTCTGATCTTTCTCAAAGGTTCACAAACCCCAAATGAGCAGCAGCTAGCCTCAGTGTACCCTGAACCTCTTGCTAAGTGGCCCCAAGCCTGACACAAGTGACAACCAGTCTCAACTTACATTGTAAGCCCTACCAGGTAGCCCAAAGCCTGGCATAAGTGGCAGTGAGTGTTGGCTTGGAATAGAGTTGCAACTAAGTGGCCCTGAGCCCAGCATAAGCACAAGTGTTGGCTGGCCTCAGTTCACATCATGATGCCCACTAAAGGGCCCCAAGCTTGACACTAGTGACAACTGGCCTCAGTTCAAGCAGAGCCTCTCTCAAGTACTTCCAAGCCCAGCACAAATTGCATTCACTTTGTAGCTCCCACCAGACAGCCCCAAGCCAGGCACAACTAATAGTTGACATTGGCCTGCTCTAGAACCCTCCCTAAGAGACCCCAGAACACACACCGTAGCTAGTTGAACACACCCAATCAGCTCCACAAATGGCACACCCAAAGAACAGAATCAGCTAGCACCAGAACCCCACTATAACAATTCCCACTCAATGGGGTTAGCCACCACACAACAGCTTATCTACTGTAGTCATAACCATCCCCCATAGTCAGCCTGAAGGTCAAACCCACCCACTAAGGGACCAACAGCAATCAAGGCTCAACTATAATAGGAGGGCACACATAGCTCACACAAGGGAAACCTAAAGAGCACTCAGCTCAGGTGACCAGGGAGACTGTACACTGGGCCTCACTGAACACATAATACATAAGGCCACCCTGCCAAGACTGGGAGACATAGTGGATCTACCTTATACATAGAAACCAACAGAGGAAGTCAGCCAAAATGAGGAGACAATGACACACATCCAAAATAAAAGAACCAGACAAAAATTCAGAAAAGGAACTAACTAAAATGGAGACAAGCATTTAACCCACTACAGAGTTCAAAACACTGGTTATAAGGATGTTCGATGAACTTAGGAGAATAAGTGATAACTTCAGAGATACAGGCCATAAAAAAGAACCAGTCAGAAATAAAGAATATAATAACTGAAATGAAGAATACTTTAGAGGGAATAAATAGTAGGTTAGATGAAGCAGATGATCAAATCAATGATCTGGAAAACAAGGTAGCAAAAAAATCCAAATGGAACAACCAAAAGAAAAAGAAATTAGAACAGTGTGAGGAACCACTAGAACAACATCAAGCATACCAACGTTCACATCGTAGGGGTACCAGAAGGAGAAGAGAACAAGAGATTGAAATTTATTTGAAGAAATAATGACCAAAAACTTCCCTAACTTGGAGAAGTAAATAGACATATAAGTCAAGAAAGCACAGGGAATCCTAAACAAGATGAACACAAAAAGGCCCACACCAAGACACATCATAATTAAAATACCAAAGGCTAAAAACAAACAGAGAATCTTAAAAGTAGTAAGAGAAAAGCAATTAGTTGTATACAAAGGAGCTCCCATAAGACTCTCTGCTAATTTTCAACAGAAACTTTGCAAGCCAGAAGGGAATAGCACAAAATATTCAAAGTGATGAGAACTAAGGTCCTACAACAAAGACTACTCTACCCACCAAGGCTATCATTTAGAATTTTTAAAAAAAAAGAGGTAAATAGCCTTGCCTGGTGTGGCTAAGTGGACTGAGTGACAGCTTGCAAACCAAAGGGTCACTGGTTCAATTCCCAATCAGAGCATATGCCTGGGTTGTGGACCAAGTCCCCAGCAGGGCATGTATGAGAGGCAACCACACATTGATGTTTCTCTCCTTCTCTTTCTCCTTCCCTTCCCCTCTCTCTAAAAATAAATTTTAAAAAATCATTGAAAAAATAGAGGTAAAGAGTTTCCAGGCAAGAAAAATGGAGAGTTAGTTAGCACTGAACCAGGATTATAAGAAATGTTAAAGGGACTTCTTTAAATAGAAAAGATCAAAAATATGAATAAGAAAATAGAGGTAAGAAAAAATTCTCATTGACAAAAGCAAACACTTGGTACATCAGTGAACCAACCAACTGTAAAGTTAGTACAAAGGTAAAAGAAAAAAGTATAGAGAACATGTGTAATTATTACAGTAAATTAAGGAATACACACAGATACATACACACAAGAAGTAAAAAATCATGAGCAAACATAATGTAGAAAGGGGGAATATAAAAAAAATCTAGTGATTTTAGAATGTGTTTGAATTTAAAATAGACCACTATAAACATAACCTGGTATATAGGAAGCATATGGTGACCTCAAACCAAAAATTTACAGGAAGCACACAAGAAATACAGACAAAGGCATCCATAACACTATATAAAGTCATTAACATGCCAGAGAAGAGAGCAAGAGAATGAAAAAGGAATAGAGAAAAACTACAAAAACAATCATAAAACAATTAATAAAATGGCATAACTACATGTCTATTAATAATTACTTTGAATGTAAATGGACTAAATGCTCCAATCAAAAGATACAGTGTGGCTGCATCAATGTTTCTTTAAAAAGTGTAAATGCAGACAACTGTAATTGAACAACAATAAAATAATTCTAAAAAAACAAGACCTGTTCATACTCTGCCCATAAGAGACCCACTTCAGATTGAAAGACACACAGAGACTGAAAGTAAAATGACCATCATAAACAAATCAACAAACAAGTGTTGGAGAGGATGCAGGGAAAAGGGAACCCTAGTGCACTGTTGGTGGGAATGCAGACTGGTGCACCCCCTCTGGAAAACAGTATGGAATTTCCTCAGAAAACTAAAAATGGGACTGCCTTTTGACCTCACAATTCTGCTGCTGGGACTATACCCTAAGAACTCTGAAACATCAATCCAAAAGAACCTATGCACCCCAATGTTCACAGCAGCACAATTTACAATAGCCAAGTGCTGGAAGCAACCCAAGTGCCCATCAGTAAATGAATGGATCAAAAAACTATGGTACATTTACACAATGGAATTCTATGCAGCAGAAAGAAAGAAGGAGCTCCTACCCTTTACAACAACATGGATGGAACTGAGAGCATTATGCTAAGTGAAATAAGCCAGGTGGTGAGGGACAAATACCATATGATCTTATCTTTAACTGGAACATAATCAACAAAAGAAAAAAAAGCAAACAAAATATAACCAGAGACATTGAAATTAAGAACAATCTAACAATAGCCAGAGGGGAGGGAGGAGGGGACAGTGGGGAGAAGGGTTTTCAGGAACTACTATAAAGGATACATGGACAAAACCAAGGGCGAGGGTGGAAGCAAGGGAAGGAAGTGGGTTTGGCTGGTGGTGGGGAGGGAGTGGTGGGCAGAAAATGCAGACAACTGTAACTGAACAACAATAAAGTAATTTTAAAAATGGCAATAAAAACATATCTATCAACAATTGAATCTAAAAAACAAACTAAGCAAACAAGAATGAGACAGAATCATAGATACGAAGTACATTTCAATGGTTTCCAGATGGGAAGGGGGCCAAGGGGATGGGTGAAAAAGGTGAAGGGATTAAGAAGTACAATTTGGTAGTTACAGGATATTCATGGGGAGGGAAAGTACAGCAGAGGGAATAGAGTAGCCAAAGAACATATATGCATGACCCATGGACATGGACAATAGTACGGGGATTGCCTGAGGGAGTCAGGTGGTGCTGAGTAGAGGTGGACAAAGGGGGGGAAATGGGGACAACAGTAATAGCATATACAATAAAATATAACTTTTAAAAAATAAAGAAAAAAATAAAATTTTGGTGTAAATATTTTTTAAAAATAAAAAGATCATACACCATGATCAAGTAGGATTTATTCTAGGGGTGCAAGGCTGATTCAATACCTGCATCAATTAATGTGATACATCACATAAAATGAAGGATAAAAATCATATGATTATATCAATAGATGCAGAATAAGCATTTCACAAAATCCAACACCCATTTATAATAAAAACTCTCAGCAAAGTGAGCATAGAGGTAATATACCTCAACCTATTAAGGCCATGTATGACAAACCCACAGCTAACATCATACTCAATAATGAAAAGTGGAAACCTTTTTCTTTAAAGTCAACAAAACAAAAATGTCAACCTATACCACTTTTATTCAACCTAGTGTTGAAATTCCTAGCTACAGTAATCAGGCAGAAGAAGAACATGAAGATGAAGATGAAGAAGACGAAGACAAAGAGGAAGAAGAAGAAGATGAAGAAGAAGAAGAAGTAAATGCCATTGGAATTGGAAAAAAAGAAGTAAAACTATTATTATTTGCAGATGACATAATACTACATATAAAGAACCCTAAGTGATCTACAAAAAAATTATTAGAACTAACAAATGAACTCAATAAAGTTGCAGGATGCAAAATTAATATTCAAAAATCAGTTGCATTTTTATATACCAATATGATCAATCAGAAAAAGGATTTAAGGCAACAATCCCCTTTACATCTACATCAAAAAGAAATACCATGAAATAAATTTAAACAAGGATGTAAAAGACCTATACTTACAAAACTGTAAGACAGTGAATAAAGAAATTGAAGAAGTTACAATAAATGGAAGGACATACCACACTCATGGACCAGAAGAATTACCATCATTAAAATGTCCATACTACCCAAAGCAATCTACAGATTCAATTAAATAAATCCTTATCAAAATACTAATGGCATTTTTCATAAATGAGAACAAATGATCCTAAACTTTATATGGAACTACAAAAGACTTCAAATAGCCCAAGCAATCTTGAGAAAGAGGGACAAAGTTGTAGGTATCATGCTGCCTGATATCAAACTACACTACAAAGATACATTAATCAGAACAGCCTGGTACTAGCATAAAAACAGACACACAGATCAATGGGGAACAGAATAGAGAGCCTAGAATAAAGGCTCTCTATTGACCACACCTATATGGTCAATTAATATATGACCAAGGAGGTGAGAATATACAATGGAGTAAAGACAGTTTCTCCAATAGAGGGTGCTGGGAAAAACGGACACATGCAAAAGAATGAAACAGATCACTTTCTTACACCATGTACAAGAATAAACTCAAAATAATTAAACAGACTTAAATGTAAGGCCTGAAACCATAAAACACCCAGCAGAAAACATATGCAATAAACTCTTTGCCATTGCTCTTAGTAATATTTTTTGAATCTGTCCCTCAGACAAGAGACACAGAAGAAGAAATAAACAAATGGGACTGTATCAAACTGAAAACTTTTTGCACAGTGAAGGAAACCATCAACAAAACGAAAAGACAACCTACCCAACGGGAGAAAATATTCACCAATGAGACATCAAATAAGGGATTAATATGCAAAATATATAAGGAACCCATACAGTTTAAAACCAAAAAAACAAAGAACATATATGCACGACACATAAAACACAAACAACAGTGTGGTGATAGCCAGAGGGAAGAGAGGGTGGGAGCTCAGTAGAGGTGAGCAAAGCGGGGGAATGAAAATATTTATAATAGTGTCAACAACAAAAATAAAGTTAAGAAAGAAAAAAAATGGGCCGAAGATCTGAATAGACAGACATTTCACCAAACAGAACATACAGGTGGCCAATAGACTTATGAAAAGATGCTCAACATCACTAATCAACAGGGAAACACAAATTAAAACCACAATTAGATATCATTTCATACCTATCAAAATGACTATCACCAATAAATCAACAAGTATTAGTGAGGATGTGGACAAAGGGGAACCTTCATGCACTCTTGGTAGGATTATAAACTGGTGCAGCCATTATTTTAAAAAAATGGTATAAAAGTTCCTTAAAAAATTAAAAATGAAACTACCAGAAGTTCCAATTCTGGGCACTTACACTAATCCAAAAACACTAATTCAAAAAGATATCTGCACCCCTATGTACCTTGCAGCATTATTTACAATAGGCAATATACAGAAACAATCGAAGTGTCCACTGATTGATGAATGGATAAAGAAGAAGTGGTACATATACACAATGGAATATTATTCAGTCACAAAAAAATGAAATCTTGCCATTTCTGACAATATGGATGAACCTAGAGGGTATTTTGCTAAGTGGAACAAGTCAGACAGAGAAAGACAAATACCATATGATCTCACTTATGTGTGAAATTTAAAAACCAAAATAAACAAACAGAAACTTACACAGAGAACAAATTCATGGTTGCCAAATGGGAGGGGGGTTGGGGGAATGGGTGAAAAAGGTGAAAAGATTAGGAAGTACACATTTCAGTTATAAAAACAATCATGGAAAGGAAAGGACAGCATAGGAAATATAGTCCATAATTATGTAGGGTATCAGGTAGTTACTAGATTTATTGGGGTGATTGCATAAATGTCTAATCATTATGTTGTATACCTGAAACAAATATAAAATTGTATGTGAACTGTAATTGAAAAATAATTTTTTAAATAGAAATCACAATCACAGCATTGTTATGAGGATTGAATGAAAGGAGATAATCCAGTATAGTACTTGGCACATTATAAAAACTTAATAAATATTAACTATAATTTCATTAAAAAAAAACAGTACTTTGCTTTTCTTTGGTTCACCATTACTTCCTGCTTCATTTAAATGACATGTGTATGTGAATTACCTAGCACTGTGCCTAGCTGTTAGTGGCATTCAAATAAAATGATCATGAAGGTACACGAATCTTCATATATATATATAGTTATCTCCTAATTGATCGATTATAGGTAGCAATTTTTACCTTACAAAAGCCTTTCATTCTGCCATGTCTCAACAAATCTAAAGGAAAAAATATTAAATATATTGTATCACTGAAACTAGAAATTACCTGGCACTTATTCTTGCATACTGACTTCTTGGTTACAGCATTTATTAGTGTCTATATTCACATATTGAAAAAAAAACAACTCTCAACAATGTTGAGGGATTTTTTTTAAGGTAATAAATAAACCAATAACCAAGTAACAAGAAACATTGCTCACTTAGCTCACCTTCAAATCCACTGGTAGACAGCTCCCTGTGATCAGAAAGAATTAATCCCTTTCCTTAAATGCTACATAAACAACAAAACAAAGTACCAAATTGCTTTTTTGCAGTAATAAAACTATCAAAAGAAATGAATATGAAAGTATAAAGGGGTGATCACTCTAGTTTGGGTTAAAATAAGCATTAGCAAGTAAGGTAAAGATACAAAGAAACGTTTAGCTGAACAATTAGAGAAAATGACTTCAGCGAAAAGGTCAATCAGACAAAGTCATCATTTGCTTATCGGAGTAGTGCTATTACAGTCACCAAGTGTATTCATGACAATGCAGATGTATGTATACACAGAAGAGTAAAGGTCCTATTCAAAGCAGGAGATCAAGCAGAGATTCCAAGAGGTTCTTTGCAAACTTTTCATTTGGATGCTATTAATGAACGAGTTGGTCAAACTAAATTAATTAAGAAAGTTTAAAAAGGCTTTAGTAAAATTCTCTTTCTACTAAACCTTTGTTAACGGGTTTGTCTAGCAAAATAAAGCAAGCAGATATCTGCTGCCTTTGTAGTCATCCAGTTAAAATATATTCGTTACTCATATTTAACCCATTTACACATTTTCATAATGGATTACTACAGATATCACAGACTACCTGCAAACATGCACCATTTATCTCAGATCTGGAGGAGCCGGCAAAGTAATATTCACAAATTAGGATAAATTTCCGAGTGTCTTAAGTTTTAAAGTTTCTCTTGCTCAAATTATTTATATTTATATGTGTATTATTTTACCTATATAATTATGTTATTATACATTTATATAGGACATAATAATTTAAGTGGTCAAAAGCCTAGAACTTTCTCCTAGCCACTTCCTTTAATAAGCATCTTCTGTTGCTCAGTCTCCACTGGCTTTAATACTCCTTGTAACTTCTGTCTTTGTTCTGCTGAAGTATGTATACTAGTTTCACAGCCCAATCCAGTCAACTGCTAGTGGGTGACATTAAGAAACAAGGGTGAGGCCAGAATGCACTAAGATTGATGCCAGGTTCAGAGAATGAAATTAGAAGTGAGAACAAGGTCAAGGTAAACTAAGCCATCTTTTACTTACAGCTGACACGTGCTGCAACAGACACATGACATCAATCATGTCTGCCAGGATGAGGAGTCTGGTAACTGCAGCCAGCAAGGCTCGGGCGGCTTGAACCACAGCTTCCCTTTTGGGGAGATAGCAAGGGTCATCGGCAAATCTCTCAGCTGACACTTTCAGAGCTTCACCTGAAAAACACAACCCCAAATAAGTCATACTTTAATTTCAGCTAAGCGTGTTTCAGCATTTATCATCCAACCTAGTTCCAAGTACATTCCATGACTAAGCATAATTTTAAAATACTGTCATTTGACACTAAAACACTGTCTCTCAATAAACAATGCTGTTTCAAATTGCATTTGTTTTTGATAAAGGCTCTGGCATTTAAGAAGCACAATACCATTTTCCTGCAAGAAAATTGTGCTCAGTTGACTAGCAACATCTAGTAAAATTGCTGTCAACATCTGCATTTGCTGAATCTCGGTTCTGTGGAAGGTTTCATTACTAAGACTTCAATTGGACACAATCTTGGGTATAAGACTAAGGTAAATCTTCACTAAGCTACTTTCCAACTCAGTGGATGTTAGAAAGGAGCTAGCCTTTAAGATAATAAGACAGCAGCTCTCTGACAAAAGTTTAATATGGGCAGGTTTATCCTAAACTGTCAATGTAGTAAATAAACTGTCTCTTAAACTTAGATACAAAAAATATTTCATAGTACATAACTATTAAAAAATCTGTCCACTATTGCTAAGGTTTTTCACTTAAAATACCCTTTATTATAAGAAAGGGATGTGTACTCATTCGTTTATAAAATTTCAAAACTCACAAGAGTGTAAGAATGAAAAAAAGTCCCTCTTTACCCTCTCCAGGAACATAATTGTTAACAAATTAACAAATTACCACAAAAAACTATTTAAGTTTTTCAATTTAAACTTATTTGTATTATACAAGCAACATGTGCTTATTGGTTTTAAATTATTCATCATACTAAAGAGTATAGAGTGAAAGTTTTTTAAATCTCCATACCATTCCTAAACCCATTAAGTTCTTATATATCTATCCAGAAATTTTTCCATGAATGTTTTGTGTCTGGGTATATATGTCTATGTGTGTGTGTGTCTATATGTGTTTATACATGTATTTTATTAATATATTCACATGTTCATACATGTTAATATAAATGGACATATTTTCAAGAGATTTTGTCATAAGAAAACATAGATGTTTTGTTATAAACAGACCATACAGAAGATATAGACATGCATCCTGTTCATAAGTGATATAATACTATAAAATCTTTCTACAATTTTCTCTTTTTACTTCAAATTATTTTTTTTCATATTAGGGTAGAGAGGATCAGGGGGCTTTATGGCACAGTAACCAACAGTGTGGACTCTGAAGCCATTCTGCTTCAGCATCTCTGTCCTCCTGCCTTGGACAGTCACTTAGCCTCTGTAAATGGATCTAATAATAATAATACCTCGATTTCTATAAGCATTAAGAGCAGTGCTTAGAACTTAATGAATATCTGATTAGTATTGTCATCATGTTTAATCCTTTATTAAAGTTACACTTTATCGATACACTTATTTTACCAGGCCCCTAACCCTACTGAACACACAAATCATTATCAACACTTTTCTGTTTAAACAATACTACAAAGAACACCCATGAGATATATTTTTGCAGGCATAAGGAAATTTAGCTGTAGAATAAATTCATAAAAGTAGAATTGCTGAGTCAAAAGGCAAATTAATTTTAAGTTCATATATATGTTTATGTATATGTGTGTGTGTGTATTGCCAAAAAAGTCTCCAAAATACAGCCATCCCACCAATGATATATGAAATGGCCTATTTTATCCACTCTACTCTATGAATATTAGTTTTCATTTTTTCATGAACTTCAGCATAAAGAAAATGAATAAATTATTTATTAAATATAACAAAGAATAGTGTTCCTTATACTGGAGAAAACCTGGAAAGAGGGTCTGAGATTATCTCAGTGCGTTCATATACCACATGTAGCTCTCTTAAGCAACACTCGGTTCAGAGCTCAGACTCTTAAGTCAGATACTTCTGAGGTCAAATTCTAATCCACTACTTCTAGTTTTGAGACTTGGACATTAATTACTTTTATTGTCCTTATCTATAGGAAAAAAATAAATATTCCTTATCTCACAGTGTTTCTGGAATATTTAAATGAGACAGAATTCATAATATATATTTAGCACATATGTGAACGTGGAAAGCACTCAGCAAGTATTAGAAAAGATGGCAAACTTTTAAGAACAGTAAACGGTGATTTTTATGTGTTTTTCTGGAAGTCAGAATTGCAGCTAGAAGACTGTGAAAAATTACAGTAACCTCCAAAATTTAGAGAACAAATGAATCCTCACAAAAAGATCATCTTTTCTTGTAATGATTCTGAATTCAAAAGTTATGATAGCCTTTGTAGAATACTGTCTTTGAATTAATATACTGAAAGTAAAATATATATCAAAAAAGAATTATGTGCTCTTGACTAAAAACTTGAGATGATGAACAACTGGCTGAAGAGCCATACTCAGAAAAGGATTATTTAAACATTGAACAACAATTACAGTCTTTGTCACCATTAGGTAACATGAAGAGCCAACCAAGTAATACTGTTGGGAGAAAAAAGTCACTGCCGAAATACAATAATAAAGATTCAGTATGTAAACTTTATATTACTGGACTCACTGCCCTCCCTCCCCAGCAATGCTCCCAACCCTTCTCAGATGATTTCAGCTCATACTTCTGGCCCCAATGTAAACATCACTTCCCCTGGGAAGCCTTAGATCCCCATTACTAACACAGGTCTTACGAAAGGATTCTATGCTTCCTATAAGCCTCATTATCATTTATTGTAATAACTAGTATCAAAGCCTGTTTTTCTCCTAAATAAGACTAATGAGAGTAAATGCTGCATGGGTCCTGGTTACCACAGTATTCCCAGAGTCTAAAATAGTACCTACTCTATTGCCTATATACAGGTCCGGCACAAATAACCCCCCTTTTTATTACAAAATCTTTGATTACAAAATCATGTAATTCTATAACATAACAATATCATGCTCAAGCATATCACATGACATTTTAGGTGAAATGTTCAAATTAAAACTATAAATTATTACACCCACATTATTACCCCACCAACCCCACTCAGGCAGGCGTGACTTCTGCCAGACCCTGTATTATATATTGAATGTCATGTGCTGCTGAATGAATGTGAATGAACATTATCCAACTTTCCTTTGACAAACATTTTTTGTTCCCTATAGACACAGCTCCCTCTTAGGCATCCAGAATATACAGATCAATATGAATCAATTTTTTCAGCCCAAAACGTTTACAAATGAGAATAAACAAGTCCTGTGACACCGTCTAAATGGGGCTCATGTACAAAGTACTAAGAGACACAGAAAACGGCTTACCACTGCCTGAGGTATCAGAGGACACATAGAGAGGAGTGTTCTCAGTGAGAGCAACATGTTCCAGCTATTGACAAAAACAGCTGGTTTACAAATTTAGCCAGTCCACTGTCAAAATGGCTTGTGTAAGGAGAAAATGGCTACTTTCCTAATTAACTAAGAAAAAAAGGTACAATAAATTTCCTTTCTATCCAGAATACTAGCATCCATTTTTTACAAATTCTACACAAAGGGAGCATATTCTTTTGAAATATTATTCCCATATTTCTTATAATGCTATTACTTTAAAGTTTAATGAATATGACATTCCACTTTTAAAATGTACATATAAGTAAATTACATTTGTCTTCAAGAAATTCCACTCCATATGTAAAAGCAATTTACTAAAGTCCTTAAAAATACAAGAACAAGGTTCTGAAAGTTTCTTTCTACTTCATTCTGTTCCTTTCCTATCAAATATGCTCTTTTTAATCTTCAAAAAATCAATTATGAAATGCCTTCTTGAATAAAGTACTAAAATATATATTCTACAAAGATTTATATAGGTACATCTTATACATATATGTGTGATACATAAAAACTTCTGCATATACAAAAATTCAATATATAAAAATTTTATATGATCATATGAATAAAGTCTAGAAGTTAAAAAAGAAAAGAAAGATTGGGGGCCTAGTAGACACATTACAAAATATTCTTTGCTATGTAAAAGATACCTACATGGTTCTTCTAAAAAGGAATTTCCTTTGCTGCATTTAAAAGTATAGCTCCACTTTTTAAAAGCAATTCTATTGATTATAAACTTGAAAATCAAAGAAAATACTATTTAAGCAAAGCATCCAGAGGAGAAAGGGGAACAATCAAAATGAAAAGGAGTAAGAACTAAAAATCAAATTTCCTTCTACTTTTATAATTAACATTATATTTATGATTCAATTAAGATTTCTAATGTATACATCTGGCCATCCTTCTGTGTGTGTTTTAATATACCATACACATGTAACACATACCAATGCATATTAATTGATTCTATATATAATAACATGGGTTCCCAGGCTAAGACTGGCCACTAGGGGTTTGATTTTATTTGTTTTTAATTGAGAAACAGCCATTTTGGATTTGAAAGCTCCTAAGAGGTAGGAGTTTGAATTTAACTTTAGAGCCAATTGATTCTATTTTATAGGGTGGAGGAGAGGATGATGTCAACTAGGTCTAGGAAGGAAGGAAGGAAGGAAGGAAGGGCAAGGAGAAGGAACAGGAAGGGAAGGAAGAGAGAAAAACTCTCCTTTAAACATTCAAGACAATTTGACTGCATGGAACAAAAATATTTTTATGATGGAGGAAAACCTTCTCGTGACAGAGGGAAGAGCTGAAAAGCTAGCAGCTGCTGTATAGACTCAGGCTTATGAGCTCTAAGGACATGAACAGGACCCAAGGACTCAGAATGTAGCTGCATACGGTTGTCATTGTAAACTATTGGCTCTGTTTTATTTCCCTCAATATCTTCAAACTCACTGCAAAGTCTTATTAAAAGTTATAATTTGGTTCCTGACAAGGCAGAGTAACAAAGACCAGATTTTTTCCCTACCTGAAATAACAAAAAAAATGGATAAAATATATTTTTTAAAATGGTTGTGAAGGCATTGGGCATCACGCAAAAAAACATGAATTCCTAAGAAAAGAGAAACAAACTGGAAGAACCTTTGAGAGCCCTAGCTTACTACCTTCAGAGACTTCCCAGGCCATGGACAGGAAGGAGAAATTAAGTTAGAGCCTGGGAAACTCTTCGAGCTAAAGAGACGAAGTTGAAAATCCAGGGAGACTATGGCAGCTCAAGCACACAAGACAGAGAATGGGAAATAAGAAAAACCCACAGAGAGAACTCAGATCTGCAGAGGCTCCCTGTTGAGTATTCAGCTTACTGTTGATCAACACATACATGGGAAGAAACTACTCAGTGTTGCAGTCCCCATCCCGCGGTGACCACAGATGTTGTAGATGGCTCCCAAGTGCCGAAAAAAACATACACACAGACTACCGAGTCCTGTGGAGGAATAGTGACGGCATGGCTACCCTCTCAAGGGGAGGGTGCCTCCAAGTGGCCTGGCCACTCTCTCAAAGGAGAGCGCCCCGAGCAGCTGCCTCAATAGGCTTTTATTAGGTAGTATTGGGTAGGTGAACAGATACAGAATGTGGATTCATTGTCTAGCAGAAAAGATCAAACAGGTAGATAATTTACATAGGGTTCAAAAGTCTCATGCTGTGTTTTGGGGCTAGTATCACCTAACAGATACATGATTAATCTAGT
>CM052542.1:113987263-114029458 GCA_028533065.1 Trachops cirrhosus | reverse complement strand
CACCTAGGAATAAACCTAACCAGGGAGGTAAAAGGCCTGTACTCAGAAAACTATACAACACTGAAGAAAGATATTAAGGAAGACACAAAAAAATGGAAGCATAGACTGTGTACATGGATTGGAAGAATTAACAGTATCAAAATGTCCATACTACCGAAAGTAATTTATAGATTCAACACAATACCAATTGGTTTAATACCAATTGGTATTAAAATACCAATGACATATTTCACAGATATAGAACAAACATTTCAAAAATGTATTTAGAACCAAAAATGACCTTGAATAGACAGCAATTTTGAGAAAGAAGAATAAAGTAGGAGGGATCACAATCCCTGGTATCAAACTGTATTACAAGGCCAGTATAGTCAAAACAGTCTGGTACTGGCATAAGACCAGACACATAGATCAACTGAACAGAAGAGAGAGCCCAGAAATAAATTGAACAGAATAGAGAGCCCAGAGACCCCATGTCTGTACAGTCAATTAATATTTGCCAAAGAGGGCAAAAGCATAAAATGAGTAAAAATAGCCTCTTCAACAAATGGTGTTGGGAGAACTGGATAGCTACATGCAAAAAAATGAAACTTGATCACCAACTTACACCATACACAAAATTAAACTTGAGGTGGATAAAAGACTTAAATATAAGTTGTGACACCATAAAAGTCCTAGAGGAGAACATAGGGAGGAAAAATCTCAAGTATTCCACACAGCAATATTTTCACCTTTATGTGCCATAAATCAAGGGACATATAGGAAAGAATAAACAAATGTGACCTCATCAAATAAAAGGCTTCTGCATGGCTAAAGAACACATCAGCAAAGTGAAAAGTGAACCAACCACGTGGGAAAATATTTTTGCCAATGATATCTCGGACCAGGATTTGATCTCCAAAGATTATATATTTATAATATAAAAAGAACTCATATTACTCCACACCAGGAAGACAAACAGCCCAATTAAAAAATGGGCAAAGGACCTGAACAGACACTTCTCCAAGGAGGACATAGAGAAGGCCCAGAGACATTTGAAAGGATGCTCAGCATCACTAGCCATCTGAGAGATGCAAATTAAAACCCCAATGAGATACCACTTCACACCAGTCAGAGTGGCTACCATAAACAAATCAAAAAACAACAAGTGCAGGCAAAGTTGTAGAGAAAAGGGAACCCTAGTGTACTGTTGGTGGAAATGCAGACTGGTGCAGCCACTGTGGAAAACTATGTGGAATTTCCTCAAAAGTTAAAAATGGAACTGCCTTTTAACCCAGGAATTCCACTGCTGGGATTATGCCCTAAGAACCTTGAAACACCAATTCAAAAGAACCTATGCACCCCAATGTTCATAGCAGCATTGACAATTTACAATTTACAATTCACAATTTACAATAGCCAAGTGCTGGAAGCAACCCAAGTGCCCATTCGTAAATGAATGGATCAAAAAACTATGGTACACTTACACAATGGAATACTATGCAGCAGAAAGAAAGAAGGAGCTCCTACCCTTTACAACAGCATGGATGGAACTGGAGAGCATTATGCTAAGTGAAATAAGCCAGGCAATAAAAGACAAACACCATATTATCTCACCATTAACAAGAACCTAATCAACAAAACAAACAAGCAAGCAAAGTAGAGCCAAGACATTGAAATTGAAAACAGGCTGACAGTGACCAGAGGGGGGAGTGGAGGCAGTAACAGGCGGGGGTGGGGGGTGTATAGGGTTTACAGGAACAATTACAAAGGACACATGAACAATAACAAGGGGGGTGAAAATAGGGGGTGGGGAGAAAAGGCAGAAAACTGTACTTGAACAACATTTTTAAAAACGTTTAAAGAAAACAATAATAAAAGAAGCAGTATACCCTAATGTTCATAGCAGCACAATTTAACAATAGCCAAGTGCTAGAAGCAACCTAAGTGCCCACCAGTAAATGAGTGGATCGAAAAACTGGTACATTTACACAATGGAATACTACACAGCAGAAAGAAAGGAGCTCCTTCCCTGCAGGACAGCATGAATGGAACTGGAAAGCATTATGCTAAGTGAAATAAACCAGGTGGTGAAAGACAAATAACGTATGATCTCACCTATAAGTGGAACCTAATCAACAAAACAAACAAGGAAGCAAAATAGAACCAGAGATGTGGAAATAAAGAACAAACTGACCATAACCAGAGAGGAGGGGAGAGGTCGATTTAAAAAAAAAGAACTGATATCTCATAAATAAATCCTTATATTTGTGGTCAAATCATACAATAATGAAAAGACAAATAACCCAATTGTTTAAATGGAAAAGGATCTAAATTGACATTTCTCCAAAGAAATATAAATAGCCAAGAAGCACATAAAGAAAGATATTCTATCAAAAATGTAATTCAAATTATTAAAGCTTAAAAGTACAAAGGTTTCAGTAAGGCCCTTTGTAGAACTTATTTTTTTAATTGTTTAAAGATGGCACATTTTTTTTCCCCCTGGACAGGTGGCTCAGTTGGGTGGAGCATCATCCCATACATCAAAGGGTTGTGGGTTTGATTCCCAGTCAACCAATCAATGCTTTTCACATCAATGTTTCCCTCTCACATTAATGTTTCTGTCTATCTATCTATCTATCTATGTATCTATCTATCTATCTCTATCTCCGTACCTCCCTTCCCTCTCTCTCTAAATCAATAAAAACATATCATCAGGTGAGGATTAAAAAATAAATAAATTTAACAATGGTACAATTTTTAGTCAAAACCAAGGGACTAAAAGTTACTTGCATTGGAAATAAAAGAATAAAATAGATGTGTGCATATGTTATTGGAAATTATCAGTGTTATAACTATATATATGATGAATAATTATTATAATGAAGTAGTAAGAAATGTAGTACTATTTACACTGTCACTAACTTCTCTTCAAGAGGGTAATATCAAGATCAGTAAAAAGGGGCGGGGAAGGATGTTGATAAATCTTGTTTACAAGACAGCCACAAAACCCTAAGCACAACATACCTTCCTTAGAAATCCCTCGAAATCCTATATAGCTCACCATGTAAACAAAACAAAGAAATTTGAGCTATAAATTTAGTTCTCTTTTGTACAAAAAATTAACAGCAACTTTAATAGTCTTTTCACACCAATATAAATTTAGTCTGAGAAACTTAAGATTCTTAATTAGTAACACACAAAATAGTTTGAGAACTCTTAGATTTTGAGTTCTTTATCTAAGACAAAGTCAGCAAACTACAGAAAACAGACCAAATCCAGCCTTCCCTGTGTATGTACAACCAATAAGCTAAAAATGGCTTTTATATTTTAAAATGCTTGGGGGGGTGATCAAAGGAATATATTATGACATGGAAATTATATGAAACTAAAATTTCAGTGTACATAAATAAAATTTTCTTAAGACATAGCCATTTTTTGTTTATTACCATGCATTTCTTTGGCTGCTTTCCCACCTAAACAACAGAATTGAATAGTTGGGACATACAATACATGACCCCCAGGGCCTAAAATATTTCCTTTCTGTCCCTTCACAGAAAATGTTTGCTAACTCTTCTTCATCTGAGATAAATGAACTAATATACATTTATAATCTTTTTTTAAAAAAATCAAGTGCTCCACAACAAAATAAAGTTCTTATACTAATCAGTGCCTTTATTTTGATAAACATAACTGTGGCTGGCTGTAAAAAAGCAATTCTTTCTCATGAAATTTTAGTCGTTTTTCATGTCTTAAGCTAAATGTACAGACCTCACCTGAAAAATCCCACACAATGTATAAAGATTGGTTTGTCCCTTAAAAGTATAAAATTTGACTCAGCATTCTTTGGCTACAGTATTGATGTATCTACTAGTTTTAGCATCTCAGGAACTTTCTGTATGCCTCAGTTAAGTGGTTTCCTGCAGAAAGTTCAGCCAGTTCCATATAATGCTCCTGGTGTAATTAATACCAATACAAGTCAATGAATTTTCTTTTCAGAGAGTCTCTAGTCCAAAGTGTTTCACTTTGGTGTGGAACAAATAACAGTAGTCTGAATGTTAAGAGACCTACACTCTAGCCCTGACTGATGTAGCTCAGTTGGTTGGGCATCATCCCACTAAGCCAAAGGTCACCCGTTCAAATTCCTGGTTAGGCCACATTCCTGGGTTGCAGGCCCAGTCCCTGGTTGGGGCATGTGCAAAATGCAACCAATCAGTGTTTCTCTCATGCACTGAAGTTTCCCTCTCTTTCTTCCTCTACTTATTATCTGTTTTTGAGTAATGGCATTTAAAAATATGGAAAGGAAAATTACCTTCTGGATTAAACTCTGTAGTCATTAAATACATAATGGATTGGAGGATCCAATCCAAAAGAGAAAAGAATTTTCTTCTGACATCCAAGAACACGATTGTAATGAACTATACTGCTAGTGTCAAATGATCAGTTATCTTAAAAAAACAGAATGGATCCCAGACTATAGATAGTGGCTAACCTTGACCATATATTGATTTACTACATATTAATTTAAACTATTAGCATGTCTAAAGAAAGTCATTGTCAATCAAAAAAGAATTAACAATGAAAAAAAGAAAGTTACAATTGGTTATATCTACTCAAATACCTTCCAACAAAGTAAGAGCTCTCTATATAATAAACTTTAAATATTATAATCCTATTGGTAAGATTATCTCTATAAGAAATCATACATTAACCTAATGATTTTTAACTTTACACCATTAGACATTCAACTAATGCAGCTTCCTTCATACCATTTCCATTGTCACTAAGCAACCTTCTGGTTATTATTTTTGCTCCCAATATTGATCTGTCTACAATGAGAAGACACATTGGTTGTGTGGGTGTATATTCTGTGTAATAACTTTATTTTTCATTACAAATTAAAAATCAGTTCTGATTTTACATCTTAATCTTCATGATCTTAGTTAATATGAATATGCTCTTAAGAAAGAAATTTTCTGTTGGCATATGTATCAGACAGAAATCATAGTTATAAATAACAGAATCCATTTTAGCTAATTGAAAGGTAAAGGAGTTTGTTCTGTGTTACTAGGTTATTTACAGAGTTTCCCTGAGGCCCTGAAAATCTGGGTTTGAATGCTACTCAGTCAGAAACATCAGCCAAAATAATTCAATGCCACCACAGTTGTATTTTTGTGGAAACCCCACTACTCCCACTACCCCTCACTCAACATGTGTGGTACTAAGAGCCAGACATGAAAACCTCTGCCATGACTGCTCCAAAGGAATGAAATGCTTCTGCCACTAGACTACAAGAAGAGCCTATTTCTCCATGTGTGGCCACTTTCATGATGCTCCAAGTCACATAAGTACATATCTTTTTGGCAGAGTTCAGCCACCATTATCACCTGCAAGAGAGCCTGGGAAATGTAGTTTTTCTTTTTCCAGTCTCTAGTTTCCAGTTTCCAGTTTCCAGTACTGGAGGTCACACTAGAAAGGAGCTGGTATAGGTCAGATGAACTGATCCCCAGTATCTATCAAAACTGTTATACTGATTAAAACACTTAAAGAATTGTACAATATTTGAAATATTCTCTTTCTCTCTCTCTCTCAACTCCATCACTCATAAAATTAAGATATAAATATCTATCCTATTTCCTCACAGAGATTGTTACAAAGATCATGCCATTGATAAAGATCATCCCATTGATGTATGCCAAAGTGTTTTAAAAGGCACAAAACTATATGAATATAAGGCAGCATTATTATAAAATTACTAACTATTGAGAGCTTACTATGTGTCATTCATAGAACAAATTTAGATTTAATACAACAATTATAGTAGAGGAGGGAGCGGAAGATCTACCACACAATATTGATTCCTCTCATTGTTTGTTATATATGATTACTTAAATACCCAGATACAGATGAATTATTTATCTGTTTACTTAGGTTAAATGACTCTCAAGCTCAATGCTTGAAATTAAACCAGACATAAAGTAAAAAAACTGTTTATTGTTTTATACAACGCTGTCCAGATAATGGTCTTTAGTAGTTTCATGCTTTTTAATAATTAAACGTAGCCAGTTAAACCATATTCACACAGCACTCAAGAGCTTAAGAACTTAGAGTTTTCCCTAATCCCTGAGATATCAAATGCAATCTTTTTCAAGGTGGGCTCAACTTTGAATCAGCAAGTCCTAAATTATTTAGTTTCACTTAATTCATTCTCCATTCCAGTTAAACTATTTACTATATTCATACTAAGCCTATTAATTTACTTTTGCTCAGACCATCTCCTAAACTGGGAGGTCCATCAGGCCCATCAGTTCTTTCAAGATGGCACCCTAAGCACTTTTATTTAACCAGGTCTTTCCCCAGACCTGACTGAGATGGAAATAAAGAAGTACAAAAAGGAATAGAACCAAAACAAGGCTTTTTAAGGGGAGTCAACAGCAGTGGAGAGCCTTCTGGAAGATGGAAAGCCAATGGAGGGGTGCTGACAGGTAAAAACAAGAAGGGAAAGCTACAGTCTAGAATATGCCATGAGTCTGCAGAGGATGGCGGAGTCTTTCTGCCCATTGGACTCTAAAGAGGCTCATGCTTGGAGATATGACACAGGGCAGAAATGAGTAGTGATCTGAAACCAGGGTGATTAATTGAATGCTGTGGCACCTGCCCCTTTCTCTATTACTATTTGCAAAGCAGCGTGAAGATCAAGTTACACCCCCAAATCATAAACAAGGGGGCTTGTTATCTAAAGACATTGAAGGAATCATCAGGAGAAAAACTGCAGCATCTAGTGTGTTACTGGACTCCAGAGTAAAGCCCTCCTTATTCTGACATACAGAGACATTCACAGCTGTTTTATGGCAAGAAAGAGGAATAATGCCAGAAAGAGAAATATGTGGGATAAAGGACATGGTGTGCCTAACCAAGAGATGCCTGGAGATGATAACCAACTGGATATATCATGAAAGAAAGACAAAGTTTCAGAGGAGATGTCTCCATGGAGAAAAAACAAAAGGGAGGATTCTATGAAGCAACTATTAGGATTGAAAGAGACTAAACTTTTGAATGTGGTAAAGAGATTCAGAATCTCCACAGAAAATAAAAAACAAACAAACCACATATGAAATACACAGTCTAAATAGGAAATAAACTAAATGGTAGTATAATTTTAAGCAATGGAAAAGAAAACCCATTTGACCTTGATCGTGGAATCATTCCCATTTTTTGTTATTTTTATTGATTTGAGAGACAGAGAGAAAGATCAATTTGTTGTTCCACTCATTTATGCACTTATTGGTTGCTTTTTGTACATGCCCTGACTGGAGATCAAACCCACAACCTTGATGTATTGGGACGACACTCTAACCAACTAAGTTATCTGGCCAGGACCAGAATCATTCCCCTTTGACTGGCCCAGGGATTGTGACATTGGACTCTTGGAGAAGGAGATATGATTGTAACATACAACTTCATCATGCAGTAAAATAAAACTTTGCATGGAGTCACAATAACATTAATGCTGTGCATTGGTTTTCAAATTTTACTATCAACTAATGGACAAATGCAGATGCTTCATTATGGTTGTTTTAACAAATGTTTTAATCTTTAACAAATGTTTTTGCAATAACTTTTAAGAGTTCTGAGATATTCCAGAGAATATCTATCCAATCCTATCACTGTACATAAGAAGGGGAGTTTGCACCTGTCCTCTGTTTCATAGTCTGATATCAAGAGGGTAAAGAGAAGATAGAAACTATAGAAGGTTGTCTCTCTAATGTACCCCAAGCCTTATCAGCTGCCCTTCTCCAGGAAATGATTACACTTGCTTGCTTTTCTGTCCAGATTACCTACTTACAAACTGGGATAAGAAACAAAGCAATTTTATCTCTGGCTCTGAGAATTATTTTTTTAGCTGGGCTTTCTCCCTTCCTTTGAATTGATTATATCCCAATCCCACCACTGTCTGTACACCAACTCCTAACAACTTTGTGATTATTAACTTTGGGTAATCACATTGACCCAAGAGTTCTAAGGGAGTATCATGGCTTTTAATCATAATGTTCTCCTGAAGGCACATAGGTCGAAGGCTTTTCCAAGAGAAATCAAAATTGTGGATAGTTGTCTAGCACTTAGGTAACTCAAAAACAAGCATTCATACAGGTATGGAAAATGTTGCCATTTCTATGTAATGAGTTTTATGCTTAACTATACAAGAAAGAGACGTGTAAGTAGTAAAATATTACATAAAAAAATCATTAGAATTTAGTGACTTCCACCCAATAAGACTAAGTGTATGGTGGTCTTCAAACAAATCAATTACAGCACATCGCAGACTTTATGGTCAAGTTTATGAAAGAATCTCCCAAACATTCAAAATTGCATTATGCTTAGAAGTTACGCCTTCAGGAGATGTAAAGGGAAGAGTGGCACTAGCCAATGACTAACTGACCCTGGATCACAAAAGGTTGGCTCCCTGGCCTCATGGGAAGACAGTTTGGTGCCATTTATTCTCCAGAGCTCCCTGTGGGATAAGGCAGACAGACTTTAGATCAACTCTGTCCAACAGAAAACTAATGTGAGCCACATATATAATTTAAAATATTTTGGTAGGCATTCTTAAAGTATTAGGAAACATTTTTTAAAGTAAATAGTAAAAAAAGTAAGCACTAAAAATGTAAAAAAATAAATAGCTAAAATGAGTCTTTATACTACATTTTGTTTTAATAATATGTTCAAAATATATCATTTTAATAAGCAATCAATATAAAAATTATTGAACAACTTTACATTTTTCTATACTATCTTTGAAATCCATTATGTATTTTATGCCTATAAAACACTCAATTCAGATGCAAAATTTTTATCAAAAATACTTTATATGTAGATTTCATAAAATTTACAATAAAAATAAATTAAATTAATTAAAAAATAAAATAAAAACACTGACACAGAAATTCCCTGGTAAATAATCCTGCTTAACATTTTTATCCAGAGTTTTATGAAGTTGTGTAACTACTTTTTCTTATAGAAGAGATTTTAATACAGAAGAGATCTTACCATCTGCAGAAACATTACTTTCCCAAGGAGCATAGTTTGAGGCTGTACTAGAGCATATGATCAAGCAATTCCAAAGACACTTGGATAAAACTAACATATGAAACAATAGAAAAACAAAAGAAAAGACATTTGTAAACTATCAGTCAACAAATATTTCTTTAGTATAGCACCATGAAAGGTAGTCCATCTCTGCCAACTAACAGGGTGATGCTAGACACATCATTTTTTTCTTTCTAAACTTAAGTCTCCTCAACTATATAATGGATATCATAATAATAGCTACTTCACATGGTTATAGTGAGGATTAATGTCTGTGTCCACTACTGAGAATGTGTTCTATGCATTACCTCATTAAGATACACAAGAACTAGTATTATCATATTTGTTATCATTAATATTAGAAAGGTACTGTGAAGATGTAACTCTTCCATCTTCTATATACTAATGTAAGAAAAATCTTCCTAACTCACAGAGCTAGTCCCGTCACTGTCTAGCTCAAATATTTCCTTTGGTGCCCCAAATATATTGCACATTGACTACCCTCTTTGCTCTTCATGCATCCTAGGCAATGAGCAGACTTTATGGAGTTCCAATATTACATGACCATTTTTAAATGGATAACCAAAAAGGAGATGAGAGGAGGTAGTCAAAGAAATAAACAGGAAAAATCAGGACAGTGTGGTACTCCATTTTTCCAGAAAACATTTTGGAAAGAGGAAAATAATTATGTCAAATATGCTAAGAGTTCAAGTTAGATGATGCTAGAAATAAAAAAATTTCTAAAATGCTTGTGAAAGATGTTAAGCTCACTTTATACATGGTAAGTGTAAAGTAATGCCAAAATAGCCAAGTGGAAACACCTAGCAAATGATTAAAGCAGTGGTGTTGACTACAGTATCACTTTTCACTGGGGAAGACGGGAGTGGAGCTTCAACTTGTATGTCTAGCATCAAACATTCCAAAGAATGACCATTATTTGTGGGAGTGAACTGAGCATTGTTTTTTATGTGTTAATGTAGAAAAATGATTGAAAAGCACTCAGTTCAGTAGTGGAGCTTTAAATGATAACTAAAAGTTGTCAACAAAGTAGTGATAAGGTCCTGAAAATGAAAAAGCTCCCCCAAAAAAGGAGAGAAGAGATGACAGAGACCAAGGCTAGGCCTTAAGAAAAATCATAGAAGAGGAAGACATCAACGAAGAGAAGAGTGTGGAGAGATAACAGGACAATTTAGTGTACAGTGTCTGAAAGAGAAGGAGATAAAGTTTTGAGGTAAACAAATAAATGCTAAATGCAACAGAGAAGTTGGAGAAAATTTAAATTGTACAAAAGTAATGGAGTTAAACAATAAATAGACCAAAGTAGAATAATAGGTAAGGTAAAATAGAATTAAGAGTTTAAGAAGAGAGTAGACCACAAGGAAATGGAATTTTTATTAAATATTTGCCAATCAAGCAGGGATGAGCTACTATGTGTGAAGAAAGAACCAGTAAAAAGTAATATGAATAAACAACCCAGAGAAATAAAAGATAATCGTGGAATAAAAGCCTCAAGAGTTGAGCTCAAGTCCAGGTAATAATTAGAAAAATTAGTTTCTTAAAAAATTTTTTAGATTTTATTTATTGATTTTTAGAGAAAGGTGAAGGGAGGGAGAAAGAGAGGGGCAGAAACATCAATGTGTGGTTGCTTCTTGTGCACCCCCTACTAGGGGACCTGGCCCACCACCCAGGCATGTGCCCTGACTAGGAGTCTAATCTAGGACTCTGGTTCACAGGCCAGCACTCAGTCCACTGAGCCACACCAGCCAAGGTTAGAAAGATTAACCTTAAAGGAACACAACTTCCTTTGAAACTGAAGAGAGATTTAAAAAGAGTCAAGGACAAAAATTCTAATGATTCTTATTCCTGACCCTGAGAAATGGCAACCTCTTAATGAACTCTAGAACATGCAATGAAACAATAATGTTCGCATCTATCTTCTGTGAGCATAAACTTTAGATCACTTGACTTCATTAGGCATACTGTTACTTTTGCACACATTTATGAAATGGCTACAGCACGGAGTGCCATCTCTACAGCTCAGCAGGACAGCAAAGCCATGGCTAATACCATGATCACACCTTTGATTCCAGACTCTACCAGCTGAGATTTGAGGTGACATTTTAGTTTCTAGAACTCACCACTTACAAACCAATCTGTTAACATTCATTAAATCTTTGCTCCTGTCTTTGAATTAAAATCAAAATAAATGTATGTGACTTACAGAATGTCTTGTACTTTCAAAATTGATATTACTGTTATTTCTCAAATTATCCTGTCTATATGGCATAGGTCCAGCACATCAAGTGACCGAAATTGAAATGACTGCACACACACCTTCAGTACTGCCCACACAACACAAGACAGGTGACACTGAGGAGTTTGCTGAACTTACCACACGTACCATAAGAAAAGCAAGCTGCAGATACACCAAGTGAACACTAAGGGATGCCATGTTCAGTGTTTTCCAGCAGTTAGTAGTTTACAAACAATGTGGCTAATTAGCCCATCAGTCTTCACTGAAAGTGTTTTTATAAACATTCTGCCAGCTACAAAGCGCCATGTGTGCATGTTAAAATGTATTAAAACAAGGCTTCATCATCCCCTTTCAAATGGAGGATGAACTACATCTCCTGAGTACACTGTATTTGGCTGAAAAGATTATTTTATTTGTGACTTCATGCTTATATAAGAACACTCTTGAGATAAACTATAGTTAAATAAACATAATATCAATATAGCAATGGATGGAAATAACAAGACAGCAGCTATTGCCTTTGAACCATACATAGGCTCTGAGTTATTGGTGGTAAATACCAAACATTTTATCCAAGTCCTAACTGGATTCTTGAGCAGAGCAGAGAGAGCTGATCTGCTACTGAAGTAAACTAAAGTAAGTAAACTATTTAGTTAATGGTTAACTAAAAATGAACTGCTATTTTTTTATAAATAAATGTTCAATACAGCTGAGTTTCAAAAAGTAAGATCCTTCAATATAGATGATCCAAAAGGGACACCAGTAAACATTTTAAATCTCTTTCTCCCTTGGACACAATTTATTTTCTTGTACCAAATGAAAATGCATTGAATAATCAGGGAGGCAATAGGTAACATTTTAAAGGTTCAACATTGGAAATTCTATAATGGCATTTCTTGTTTAAGTACCCACGTATACTGATAGGAAGATTAATTATACTTCCAAAATACCATTTTCCAGGAATAACCATTTCTAGAAGTAATCGTTTTCTCTGACTAATATGGATGATAGTAAGTCTTGATTCCTAATTCCTTCATAGGAAAAAAGGTCTGTAAACCTAGGGTCTTGCAAATCATGACGAAGGAAAACTACAGAAATGTAGAAAGAGGAAAAAATTTTAATACCTTGAATACATGTACTAGGCACATGAGAAATGTGTTCTTTTCTATATATAAAAGTTTACTTCTCACCAGGGAAGAGAACAGTACCCTAGCTACTAGCCGCATCATCTGCCCTTCTAGAAATACTCATAAGCCATGAAAACTGGGGTAAGTTGTCAGCTGCTGCTGCACTAAGCTTTACAAACATGGAGTTGGGAGGCTCCTGCATTAGTAGATAGATAGCACAGCATTTCTTTTAATATAAAATACTACAACCCCATATTTGGGAAGAAGAGCTATAGTTAGCAGGCTCCAGTGAATTCAAAAGCTCCTTATTAATCTTCCTACCCCCCCCCCAACTGCCTCATGGTAGCCTTGGTGGAGGCCCAAAACTAAAAATAAATCGGGAAGTATTGCAGGATTCCAACAAATTTGCAAGTCCTGTCCCACTTGACATACATGAATAGGAAGCCTACGGTACATGTTTCCAATTGCTGGCTCTGGTAGGCAGAACTCCCAAGACTACTGGTGTTAGACTGCACATTCCAGATACAGATAACCCATACCAATGTCCAATATATGAGGGCTTGATTAGTGCTGTCTTCCACCTGTGTAGGCATATTGGTTTGTCTGGGCAGTATACAAAGAGTTGAACCTTACTCTTTCTCTGAACACTCTTGAAATCTCAAATAAATCATCCCTTTATACATTAAAGAACCCATACTTCTATATTTATTTTATTTTACCAGGAATCTAAAGATGTGTAATCATTGATAAAGTAGTTAACATTTGTATGAGAAAACTATTAATATTATTTTTAAATGTTCCAAAGCAGAAGAATATGATACTCTTTAAATATTAAGAGCAACTCTGTTTACTTATTTATTACCAGTCTTAAAATGTCAGTCAGCTCCATGAGAGCAAGCATTGTCTGCTTGTTCACTTCCAGGAGCCTAGCACATAGAACACAGCATTGCCCATAAAACCGTGTTAATAAATATTTAAGTTTTTTAAAAGAAAACAGAAAAAATGGAAGTCTCTAAGAAAAGGTATATAGGCAAAGACCACATCTTTCTTTAAATTATATAAATACTTATCTGTAATAATATGGGAAAGATTCGGCTATCCCTATTTAATAATAAAATAAAGGAAGAAGTTTAGAAACACCATTTATTGCTCTTTCATGTGTGTTTACACAGCCTTTTTGACATACTATCATAAAGTTACTTATCAGGCTACTTCCAGTCAAGATAGCAGCATAGGTAAACATGGCTCACCTTCTCGCACAACCACATCAAAATGACAACTAAAACAGAACAACTATCACTCAGAACTGGCAGGAATCAAGTTGAATGGAAGTCTGACAACTACAGAACTAAAGAAACTACATCCAATGAGGCTAGTGGGAGGAGCAGAACAGGTTAGCCCCACATCTATGTGTGGTGGATAAAAATTTGGGAGGGATATGTCAGGAGCGAGGAGTCACAGCCCCACACAGTGCTCCCAGCTCGGGGTTCCTATGCCAGGAAGATAAGTCTCCATAACTTCTGGCTGCAAAATCTAGCAGGGATTAAGTTGGTGGACGAAAATTCTGGAGTCCCAGTCAGTTCCTCTTAAAGAACCCGCACACAGACTCACCTACTCAGACTCACTCCCTCTGCACTCCAGCACCAGGGTAGCAGCTCAAAAGGCCCCAGTGGCATGTAGAGAGAAACTGAAGTGTCTGGGACCAAGGCAAGAGCTGGGGGACAGTTTTCTGCTAGACAGAAAGGTGAGCAGAGGCCATTACCTTTTCTGAACTCTCCCCCTATAGAACCATAGAGCCAGCATGCTACATCAACCTGGCTAACACTGTCTGCCCCACCCTGGAGATCCCCAGAGACTCTGCCCCACACACTTATGGGCCCACCCAAGCTGTTTTTCCATATGAATGGCTGGTCTTGACTCATGCTTCACAACTTCCTAAATCCTCTCAAACAAGCAACAACCCACCTCAGTGAGCCCCCAGCCCCCATACCCCTTGCTAAGTGGCCCCAGGCCTGGCACTAGCAGCAGCCAGCCTAGGTTCACAGCTTAGCTTCACCTGGAAATCTCCAAGCCCAGCACAAGTAGCAGCCATCTCAGATTGCTTTATAGCTCAGGCAGAGTAGCCCTAGGGCAAAATACAGGTGAGGGCTGACCTTGACTTGCACCACCCAGGAAACCCCAGGGCCAGCACACGCAGTGGACAGCTACAGCCATGTTGGAGCACCACTACTCTGCCTGTGCACAGCTGATTCTCCAAGGTCAGACATTGGTGGTAAGTGGTCATAGTCAATGCCTGTGACTGACTGGCCTGAGTAAACCCTTCCCATTGATCTGCCAACAGCAACCAAGGCTCAACTATGAGAAGAGGGTATACTCAGCCCACACAAAGGGTGTACCTTGATAGGGGAGACTGTGCCACTGGACCCTATAGGACACCTACTACATTAGGCCACACTACCAAGACACAGAGTCAAAGCAGCTCTACCTAAATCATAGAAGCAAACACAGGGAGACTGCCAAAATGAGGAGACAAAGAAGCATGGATAAAAGGAAAAACAGATCAAAATTCCGGAAAGAGAACTAAACAAAATGGAGATAAGCAATCTATCAGATGCAGAGCTCAAAACACTGGTTAAAGGATTCTCAAGAAACTTGGTGATCCCTCAACAACATAAAAAAAAGTCCAGTCAGAAATGAAGAATACACTAATTAAAATAAAGACCAATTTACAGGGAAACAACAGTAGAGTGGATGAAGCCAAGAATCAAATCAGGAATGTGGAACATAAGGAAACAAAAAACCACCAATCAGAACAAGAAAAAAAAAATGAGTAAAGTATAAGCAGTCTCTGGGACAACTTTAAGAGGTCCAAAATTAGCATCATAGGGGTGCCAGAAGAAGAAGAGAAAGGGTGAGAAATTGGAAATCCAGTTGAAAAAATAGTGAAAGAAAACTTCCCTAATTTTGTGAAGGAAATAGGCATGCAAGTCCAGGAAGCCCACAGAGTCCCAAACAAGATGGATGCAAAGAGGCCCACTCCAAGACACATCATAATTAAAATGACAAAGGTTAAAAATAAAGAATCATAAAAGCAGCAAGAGAAAAGAAGATTGTTACCTAGAGGGGAGTTCCCATAAGATTGTCAGCTGATTTCTCAAAAGAAACTTTGCAGACTAGAAGGAAATTAGGAAGAAATATTCAAAGTCATGAAAAGCAGGGACCTAGAGCCAAGACTGCTCTACCCAGCAAAGCTAACATTTAGAACTGAAGGACAGATAAAGAGCATCCCATACAAGAAAAAACTAAAGGAGTTCATCATCACCCAACCAGTATTATATGAAATGTTAAAGAGAATTATTTAAGAAAAAGAAGATAAAAAATATGAACAATAAAATAGTAAAAAATACATATCTATCAACAATTGAATCTAAAAAACAAACTAAGCAAACAAGAAGAACACAGAGAGAATCATAGATACAGAGAGCATTTTGATGGTTGCCAGATGGGAGGGGGATGCGGAGGAATGGGTGAAGAGGTGAGGAATTAAGAAGTACAAGTAGGTAGTTACCGTATGGCCATGGGGATGTAAAGTACAGTATAGGAAATGAAGCAGCCAGAGAACTTATATGCATGATCCATGGACACGAACAATGGTGGGGGGATTGCCTAAGGGAGATGGTGGTGCTTGGTGGAGGAGAAGAAAAGGGGGAAACATCAGGACAACTGTAATATCAGAATCAATAAAATATAATTTAAAAGAAAGAAAGAGAGAGGATGGAAGGAAGGGAGGGAGGAAGGGGAGGAGAAAGAAGAAAGAGAAAGAAAGAAAGAAAGAAAGAAAGAAAGAAAGAAAGAAAGAAAGAAAGAAAGAAAGAAAGAAAGGAAGGAAGGAAGGAAGGAAGGAAGGAAGGAAGGAAGGAAGGAAGGAAGGAAGGAAGGAAGGAAGGAAGGAAGGAAGGAAGGAAGGAAGGAAGGAAGGAAGAAAGAAAAAGAAAGGAAGAAAAAGAAAGGAAGAAAGAAAGAAAGAAAGGTTAGGCGTTGTTTTTTTAATAAATAATACTGAAGCAATTAAACTTCCATATGCATCTATATGATACCAGATCAACTGAATTTCCATATAAAAAACAAATCATGATCCCTAAAACTCACACTAATCATAAAATGTATTTCCATATAGATTGTAAAACAAAAAGTCTCTAGATGATAACATTAGAGAATATCTTCTTGACTTTATAGTAAGCAAAGGTTTTTAACAAGAAAATATCTATCAATAAAATAAAACAATTAACTAGAATTTATTTAAATTACTTCTGAATATCAAAAATGCTTAATATAATAAAAGGCAGATGTTTTTAATCTATAGTTAACAAAGGACTCATATCTAGAACATATAAAAATCATCCAAGAAATACAGATTAAAGCTACAATGAAATACCACTACATACACTTGAATTTAAAATACTGACCCTCGTTAACACCAGCTTAGTAAGAATGTAGGGCAACTGGAATTGTTCTACTTTACTGATAAGAGCATCAATTGGGAAATCTACTTTGGAAAACTATTTGGTAATATCTATTAAATCTGAGTCTATACCTTACAATTAGCGATTTCATTCCTCAGTATAAACTCAGTGGAAATGTCCACACTCACGCACCAAAAGTAATGCATGAATATGTATATAGTGCAATGTTCATTAAAGCCAAAAACTGGTAACAATGCATAGGTCCATCAACAGCACAATGAATAAATAATATCAATAAATGAAATGAATGTAGTGAGATTCAATAATATAACATTGAGCAAACAACTCATATGTCCATCAACAGTATAATGAATAAGTAAATATTAATCAATGAAATGAATGAATACAGTGAGATTCACAAAAATAACAATGAGCAAAAGAAGCCAGACTCAAGAGATAACATACTATATGATCTCACATAAAGTTCAAGAAGAGGAAAAACAAAACAAAACAGGATCCTAAACAACAAAACAAACAAACAAGCAAAATATACCCAGAGACACTAAAATAGAGAACAGGCTGTCAGTGACCAGAGGGGAGAGGGAAGGGAATTTCAGGGGAATTTCAGGGGAGATGGGAAGGGTTTACAGGAACAAATATAAAGGACATATGGACAAAAACTGGGGGGGGGGGTCGAAATGGGAGGGAGGTGGGGAGGGATGGGTGAGTGGGCTGGGATGGGAGTAAAGGACAGAACACTGTACTTGGACAACAATTAAAATAAAATTAAAAAAAAAAAAACAGGATAATGGTCACCTTTGAAGGGAAGGGTAGGAGGTGCAAGGGGTGCTTCTAGGGATCCGGTAGTGTTCTGTTTCTTTACCTGGGTGGAGGTTACATTAATGTTTCATCATGTGAAAATGTATTGAGTTGCTCACAATAATGTATGCATTTCTCTGTATATATGTTATTCTCTATGAATCATTCAAAAACCTTAATTATAACCAATCAGGTGATTTAGAAGCAATGTCTATAGATTGCAGAGGAATAGAGCCTAAACAAAAATAACATACTATATGCTACAGGTAAAAACATGTAATCCAGGCATTAGAAACAATTCTTAGCTAATTCCTAGATTGTTATGTGAATATTCTAAAACTATTTAAACAAAATACTGGATTTAATACTTTGCCATTGTATAGATGTTAAGTACAGGGGTAAACTATAAGATCACGTGTGACCATAAATAACCACTACGTGGATCCCCTTTGCTGGAGCTCTACAGTTACACCCTTCCTTTCACCACCCTCCCCCAATACTTTCCAGGTCCCAACTTCCCCAGTCAAGTTCTTTAGATAACCAAATCCCCACATTATTTTTCACTTCAGGTTTCTAAGTAAAGCCACTAGATGTAGTAAAACAGAACAAAACAGAATTTTGTAGTAAGCTACATAAATTACACTACATCTTCATTAGAAGAAATTTTCTAAATTAGTCTCAAAATTCTTCTTGAAAATAAGTCAGTAAATATATATATAATCCTCTCTCTATATATATATATCCTCTACATCCACTACTTTTTTCACTTTTCCAAATACTTTAAACTTCCCATTTTCTCTGCATTAGGGCTTCACGTTATGCCACAGAACAAAGTCTTTTTTAAAAAAAAAAAAAAAAAAAAAGCACCAAAAACTTTTTGAAATACATTTGTAGTATCAGACAGCATCGCTTGGATCAGAATTCACTCTCCTGATACCTCCACTCCACCACCGAGCTAAAAGCTCTTCCAAGATTTTGGTAGCCATGCTCACCCCTGTTTTCTATGGGTTAAACACTGGCCATTCCCTACATTCCACAACCATTTGCACTCTCGCTGCTTTCCTCCCACACCAAAGTAGCCATGACTAAATTTGGCAGTTTGTCAAAAAAGAATCAGAAAGTAAAGCACTTGGTGATCCTTAACCAAGTGTATTTGTTGTGTTTACAGCATAGGCCATACATTATAATAGAACGTAGTGAGGGATATACTGCATAATCGGAATCTAAACAGACTTCTCAATTTGAGAAGTGCTCTTTAAAATAATTTACTTCTAGTGAGCTAAAAATGTTGACTGACTTTTTTAAGAAATATCATTTAATGACAATTATTATAATTATTGTTCCCTTCTAAGGATGACCAGTGTCTTACATATTTATTACTAGGTGGTTTATGGAAACTATGCTATCCAGTAGATCCCATTTTCTGAAAGGAACAATACCAGAATAGGGTTCATATTCCAAACTCAAGACTCAGCAATGAAACTATAGCTAGGAGAGTAATTTCTCATAACAGAAAGATAAAAACCATTGTAAAATTTTATAATATAAAGTGACAAAATGATGTATCAATGTTTTACTTATAACATTTATCAGGTATCTGTTATATGTCAGACATTGCTAATAAAAAAAAAGTGGTAGTTGCCACCCTCAAGAAATTAAGAGTCTAGATTACTGAACAATTAAATCAATGTTTGGTGCATGGTGTGATAAGTTCTCTGAAAGAGAAATGCTCAGAATCTCTCGGGACACAGAAGAGGGGCACCAAAATCAGCATCAAGTAAACAATTCCCAGAAGGATGACTCAGGCTGAGCTTTGCTGCTGAGTGAGAAGTGGCTGAATGAGAAGAGCACTCCAGATGAAGGGAATGGCTCTGGTACAGAGACAAAGCAACCTGGATCAGTCCAGATACTGAGAGTACCTGTTTGAACGAAAGCTTGAGGGGAGACAGAATCAGGAAATGAGAAGAGAGAGAATGGTAGAAGCCAAATTATTAAAGGCTGTGGGAGCTAGGTTTAAAAGTTTCCACGATATCCAGACAGACCCCTAATCCTTCAAAAGCTACTAAAATGGATTTTAAGCAAGGAAGTAAAATCAGTATATTTTCATTTTTAGAGAAAGATATCCTTGCTTTGGTATGGGACAAGACTAATGCAGTAATCCTGAATTTGGAAGGCAACATTAGAAATGGAGAAGAGGTAACAGACCAGAGAGGCAAAAGGATATAGAATTTGTTGAACTTAAAAGACTAATAGGAAGAGAGGATGGAGTGGGAACAAAGAGTCTACACTGACTTGGTGACTAAGTGGTTGATAGTATCAGGGCACCAAAGATGGGAGAAAGGTAGTTCTGAGGCAGCAGGGAGAAATGATGAATTAATTTCACATCACCTTGGACATTATGTTTTCTACACATTGTCCAAAGAATCCCTAGAAAATATAAATCAACATGTAAAGTATATAACAAATAATCCATCTGTATTAGACCTAAAATTTATTATAGCTATTCATTTTCATTATTTAATTAGCAAAAATTCCTGAATTTCTTAAAATTAACGTTGGAGTTAGGAGGAAAGCAATATTTGAACACCCAAAGTCTCTATTACAAAGTGGAACAGAAAAATTTAAGTTTTGTATTCTCTCAGAATAGTTTCTTGCAGCAAGCTGATGAAGAAAATCATTCTATTGACCAAAGAATATTCAGTATTTTTTTAAAAACCTGCAAATGAGACTTACATGCATTAGAAAACTATTACACTCTCGTAAGTAAAGATATCAGAAAATGGTGCCTTTATTTATCATATTTTTTATTAGATAATATTAACACAGCAACAACAGAAGTTATGCAGAGTGTGTGCAAATCATTTTTTTTTTAAGTTTAGGAAATCTAAACCTTCAGAAAAATTTTTAAAAAATGCACTTCAGAGGTAGAAACTTCTATTCCAACTGTTTACATGGAACTTTATAATCTATGTATGTATGGGAAAATAAGTCTTCAGCTCCATTGGTCATTTTTCATTATATTCTATGACCAAAAATGCACCCTTCTCTTTGTTTATTATGGATAAACTGTGACATGGTGAGGGAAGAAGTTGCCTGAAGGAGCTGAGCAACTAAAGGGAAGAACCAGGACTGGGTTTCTAAGCCTTGGAGCTGTTTAATGAGCCACTCTGGCTCCCACAGCTAGCTCCTCAGAACTCTGCAAAAAACTAATAAGCTTGATCAGAAAAAAGCAAAACACTCACAAATCTCATCCAGTAACTAACACCCCAAGGTATGCAGTTTGCTCCTGACCAGGACTAGAGTACTCACTTTCTTTGCGAACTTCCTTAAGTGTGGCGGTAAGCTCTTCCTTTAAAACTGTGGCTTCCTGGGCGATCTTCTCTCCCTTGTCTAATAAATTCCAAGTTGCTTCTTCCACAGAAGCTAGAAGAACTCTGGCTCTTTTTGAACATCCCTTTTTCCTGTTAGAAGGATTCTGGGGACAATTTACAAGTGTAGTAACCTAAAATTGGAAAAATATAAATCACTCATTAGACAAATCGTGAGGAGAACACAGATCTGGGATATCATAGCCCAGAACAAAAGGAAATATATCTGAGAAACAAGAATTGTGTCACAGAAACACAGGGCAGTACATCCACAAAAGTGAAGGCACCAAGAGCAGTATTATCACCCACCACAGAGTTCCCAGTTAATGGAAGGTAAGAAGGAAGGGAAGGAGGAAGGGCCCTAGAGATTGAATCACATCAAGTTATACTATTGGAACAATGTGTGTGTGTACCTGTGTGTTATTTTATTACAGAAACTTCATACGGAAAAAGAATATGGAAGCCTGATAAAGCAGTCAAAATTGAGAAAATGAAAAAAATATCTCAAAAATATCAAATAATTATAAAATAAAATTTATATTACTTTGTAGCCAGCAATTTATATTAAGAGGGAGGCAAAAAATAATTCCAATTAAGTCAGTAAGTACTAGCCTATTTAGGCTAAAAATAGAGTTACTAATATTAGAGTGGTGGGAAATACTCCAAAACATAAAGCAGTGGCTACCTCAGTAAAACAAAACCCAAATCCTTACCATTAACCTACATTTCTGGCCCTATGTAACCCCTCTGTCTCTACACACTGCTGTAACTCAGCTGGCCCCTCAAACAAACAGTTGTCACTCCAAGTCCCCTATCAAGAGGCCTTCCTGACCACCTCATCCCTATCCCCATCCCCACCCTTATCCCCTGACTCTACTTTCTAGTTTTCAAAATACTTATAGAGACTGATATCTTCCACGTGTTACATATTTATGGCAAACTTCCCATACTAAAATGCAAAGTCTGTGAAAGCAGGTAATGTTTTGTTCTCCAGCACCCAGAAAAATGCATAAAGTAGGTACTCAATAAATATTGTTATCAATGGATTGATGAATGTAGTAGTTGAAAAGAGGGACCTTTTAATTTCTACACAGTATCTTGGATTGCCTAAATATGTTAATAATGAACACTTCATACTTTTGTCAATGTTTAAAATAAGAATAAACTCATAAGAGCACTGTTGGGAGACAGAAATTAAGCATCTCATATATTTGAAACAAAACCTCATACCAAATTACATTGTGAAAAATATGTCCATTTCTTAATTAAACCTTGGAGCTCAATAACAAAATCTGGTTTAATATTTCCATGTGCAAAGCCTGAAGGTCACCATCATAGAGGAAGAAGAAAAAACTTGAATCCAGTACTTTAAAAAAAAGACCTGAAATTCCCATTGAAAGCTAGACTCTTGCATGATATTAAATAGCCAAGGCTAATAACAATTATTCATCACTTCAATGACAACATTCATACATACATATCCCTTCCTGCTCTGCAGCCTTTGAGATTTTGCTTGTTTATGGAGCATTAAACATTTGTTTATTTGGATATCTAAACCCAGTTTTTTAGTTAGGAACTAAGAAAGAACTTATAAGCTATAAGGAAATATGTGGATAAGAGTAATTTTTGTCTCTTCTATTCCCCGCCCCCTGCCCAACATACCCTCTGTTTTATTCTAATTTGCTGTATCCCCATGTTCATAACCAAGAGTGGAATGCCTCACAGCAAGCCTTTGTTTGCTCTCTTGGAAAATGAGAACAATCACATTATCCTATAAGACTTATGTGATGGTTAAATAATGTAAAATGTTTTGTAAAATGCATAACATGGCACAAATATTGGTTGGCACTTAATGTGTATTTTCTAGTGCATTGTCCCACATTGATATAGAAAATCTGTTATGGGATCCTTGTCAAAGGTGTCCTCTCTGGGTCTAACCTTATCTTGCTCTTGGGGTTCCCTGTGCTGACTGTGACAAAGGCAGTGAACAAAGCACATTCCACATGCTTTAAAAGCAGCCAAATATGGCCACGTGTCTCTATCATGCATTATATAAAGATGATAATAAGCCTGATTTATTACATGGGTTTTCACACACCCCAAAGGACAAATAACTTATTGTTGTCAGTCTAATTCATATATCAAGAGTGAAAAGACATTTGTCCAGACTGAAACAAATTATAGCACCTAGTTTAAAACTTGTTTAAAATGAAGAATAAGTATCATTGTCTAAAATGCTTTCTTCAAAATGTATTTTAAGTGCCACAATTCATGATGCTTCCCACTGAACATTCCTCTATTATTGTTCAGATCCTCCATGCCCCAAATGTTTTCCATAGACTAGCCTGAGCTTTGAAATTAAAATGAGCATTCCAGAAATGCTTTGCTCCTTATAATAAATGCTGGAGAAGAAAGAAATGTGAAAAGAACATTGTATAACAGCACTGTGCTTCCATCAAAAAATACAATTGCAACTTGTAAGTTACTCACTTGTATAAATCACTTATGCCTGTCTTCTTTTAAACTGCTCCAATCTGGTTATTTATTATTGATTAAAGTCAAGTGATGTTTTCATTGATCCATTTCAAAAAGTAAATATGGTTTGGTAATTCTGGTGGGGGGTGGCAAACAAAGCTAAACCATTTTAACCCCACTCACCTACAGACAGGATCTAAGACTCCTAACAGTGACTGCCACTCACTGTCTGATTCTCACCAAGGGTTGCAGGGTGCATGTGTTAACGGAAAGTCTCCCATCTCTGGAAGGAATGCCAGCATTCAGTAAAGTTAGCTTTCAAGTTATTCAAGTTATTTCTTTTTCAGTATAAAATCAGCTACAATTTTACAAGGACACAAAAACTTCAGTTGGATTTTACAGCAAAGATGACTCCATGCAGGGTCCAAGTCCACGTCTTGCTAACCCTTCCTTTTGTCACTGATTCACAACCTTCCCCCACCCCTCTCTCTCAGACTTTAGGGGTCCCTCTCATAAGGAAAATCTTCAACACTGCGCTGCAGCTCTTAAAGAACTTGGATTTACTCACTTTTCCTCAGTCTTTAAATCTGTCTAGGCTACAGACACACCTTCCTCATAAATACAGGAATGAGTTTCTCACTGAAATGGTCCTAAATTAGAGGCTTCAAGTACTATGAAAATAAGAAATTCCCTACTTTCTTAATTTTGCATGTTGAAAATTCCATAAAACCGGGTGTATATTTAATAATACATAATAGTTATATATTAAAATTTAGAGTATAAAAAAAAGGGCTTTCTCCTCTCTCCTCATCCGGGTGTGCTTCTCTAGATGCTCCATTGACACAAAGGATTAAATTGATATGCTTAGTGAACCAAGCCATCGACTGTCATGCACAGCAACCCTGGCGCACAACAGGAGCACCGCAGAATATGGTGTGAGGTTGTGATTGACTTTCATATGTGGCATCATGCCAAAGCCAGCTTTATGGAAAGTCTTCTCTTGTGCCAACTTGGGTAACACATTTACATTCTATAATCATGTTCTTTCCCAATCTAATTCTTTCATTATGTCCACTATCATTATTAGTATAAAAAGTCCATGTTAACAGCCATCTCTCCTCTTGTTTATTAGCTGAAACACTTTGAATTTTAATCTTCCCCCAGCAGCTCACGGGAGCCTTCAGGGCTACTTTCGCTTTCTTGAGTTAATTTTAATGGGTGAAATAAAATATAAGACATTTAAGCAATGTTATTTCGCTAAAACTTCAAACAGAGTTCTGAAAGAAATCTAAAGGGTAGGAAAATAAAATGGTCTATAGATAAGTAAAACCAGGGATCCCTTTAAAGTTTTTATCTAATTTTGCAAGGGGGGGGGTCCCTTCAAGTCATTGAGAATTTCAACCCTCCTTATTTCCTACCAAAAACAACTTCTTGTATTAACAAAAGTACTCGGGAAGAGTAAAGTGTGGGAAACCCAGCAAATGCATACCCCTCAGCTAACTTCAACACTCCCCCCAAACCAACTACAATCTTCTTTTAGTTCATCTCACACCAATAACCATTTATGAAGCACATATGTCCAAAAACAATACTTTATACATTTGGAAAATAAAGATGAGTACACTCCAGTAGAGGAAGAGAGATATAAGTAGCTGTGATATGAAAGGCAAAATGATAACGGCCTACACTTACAAGTATAAAGAAAGTCCTAAAGAGACGGCAAACATTAGCAAGGATTAAGGAGGGCTTCCTAGAACAGCCTTTAAGAACAGATAGTTTTCTGGCGGGAGAGTCTGACGAGAAGGCAAGCCAGGTGAACTGAACCGTATGCAAAGGGACAGAGATGGAAATTATTTTTGTCTGACAGTAGCAGATAGTAAGTCTGGCAAACTGTGGAATAAAAACAGGAATGCAGGTAAGAAATAAGGTTAGTAAGGAGGCTATAGCTTAGATAAGTGTCAGAGGCCAATGAAAGGGTTAATATTTAATTCAACAGGCAACAGACATTTCGTACTGGGTGCCCAAAGTGGAAGCCTTCTTTCATCAGCCTTCCTCTCCTCTGTGTTTCCTACCTCAGGGACAGACATATGTAACCTGAGGCAGAAACCCAGAGGTCCTCAGGGTGCCTCCTTCTCTCATCTTCCTGTGCAAGTTTTTTGTCTTGTTCTTTGTGCTGTCAGCTCCTCTCCAGCCCACAGCCTTTGCTTCTCATGGGTGCTTTCTGGGTTATGGCCCTATATTCCCTCCAAGCCATGCTCCATGAGACAGAAACAGGGAGCCTCATGAAGCCTCAATTTCAGCCCCATCCTCCACTGTATTGTTACAGAACGTGTATGCATCAATGCTGACTCTCCTATGTCTCCACACCCACCCCACACTCCCATTAGAGCCATCTCTCTGCAATGCTAATGTGACACCTTTGCACAGCTAAAGCCCTCCAATGGCTCTGTGCTACCTATGAGATAAAATCTGAAGCATGGTTTATGAGGCAATTTACAATCTCACTTCTGACTAAATTTTCACTCTCATCTTCCATTTGGAGTTTGACTACAAACTACTTGTTAGGCCCAGAACAGGAAATGTTTGGCAACCTTGACCTGAAACAACTTTCTCCCCTTACAGCCCTATGTGTACTTCTCACACCACTCAGCAGGGTTTTATAATTAGCTGTTAACATACTGCCTCCCAAGCTTTATCATGAACTCCATAAAATCAAGGGCTTGACTCATCCTGAAAACCCAGAGCTAACGTACTATAAATAATAAATAAATAGTGGTTGACTTAATGAGAAGATGAATAAAACTCTAGATTTTAGAAACCTTAAACTAAAAACCACAATGTTGACTGATTTATACAGTTACAAACAGAGCTGGCAGTTATGCCAAAATTAAAATTCAATTTTACTAACAGAACCTGGTGGTTTTTTCAAAAGGAAACAAGTCTACATTCGGATAGCTTATTTAAGGTCTGATCAGTTCAAAGTGATCTAAAATTAAGTATGTATTTATATTCCCTTGAAATCTTTATTTGAAATGTTTATATATTTGAAAAAAGATTACATAGTTCATTTTTAAATGATAACTAAAAGGAGTAGGCATACAATTTTTATTACTGATTTTCATTTTTTTAAACCATATATTAGAGCTGCCGTAAAGTACCACAGAGTGGGTGGCTTAAATCACCCAAATTTATTACCTCACAGTTCTGGAGGCTAGAAGTCTGAGATCAAGGTATCAGCAGGACTTCTCTCACTGGTCTGCAGAAAGCCACCTTCTCATTCTGATGTGGTCTCTAATCTGTTGCAGCATCCCTGACATCTCTCTCCACCCTAATCCCCTCTCATACAGACACCATTCATTTTGGATTAAGGGTCCAACATAAGACTCCATTTTAACTCAGTTACCTCTTTAAAGGTCTTATTTTGAAGTGCATTTGCATTCTGAGGTACTGGGGGCTTCCATACATAAATGGGAAAGGGGGGCCACAATTCAACCTATAACAATCCTCACCACAAATGACACAGAAATATTTTTAAAAACCATCACTTTTTTACTACAATTTAGGGTTTTGCTTATATATTAGATTAACAACTGCTAACCTGAGCTATTCCATGGAGCTATTGAAGGACAATAACAAAGCACATGTAGATCCCTCCCCAACTCTACCAGCCCTCAGGGCCATACAGATGGCATAATGAGCAAAGATTTACACCTCAAACAGATAAACAGCTGTAGCTAAAATGTTCTAATCTAGGAAGTATACTTATTCCTGGAAAAAAATAGGGACTAAAACACAACTAGGAAAAGACCACACGCTGAGACTAGTATCAAATATTAGTTTCTTCCAGTTTTTATTTAGCTACTTACCAGCCAGAAACAAACAAAAAACCAATATTGGACTCCACCATTCACTTATTCAACAAATATAGATGGTGCACCTGCACTGTACCAGAAGGATATGGCAGTGAGCCTCATTCTACAGAGGGGAGACAGAGAATAACAATGCACATAAGTAGTTATATAACACAATAGTGGATATTAACATGTGCTATGAAGAGAGTAAAGAAGGGTAAGGAAACAGATGAATGATGGGGAAGGGCTAGTTTAGATTTGGTACCAGAGAAGGTGTTTCTAATTGGGTAACAAGAACCACAAGGAAGTAGGAATAAGATATTTGAATATCTGGGGGGAAATACTCCAAACAAAGGAGACAAGTGCAAAGTCTTCAAAAGAGGAATTTGATGGGTATGTTCCCAAAAGAAGCAGGAAGGCCAGCACACCTACTGCAGAATGAGGAGAGAGCATGAGAGATGAAGTCAGGCTGGCATCAAGGAACCAAACTGTGCAGGCCTTATCAATCCCCATCAACCCTCTCCATTCTATTCTTGTGACTGGGAGCCATTGCAGGGTTCAGAACAGGAAAGTAACATGATCTGACCTAAAATTTAAAAGAATCATTCTCGCTGCTCTGAGAGAATAGACTGGTGATTGGGCAGTGATGATGTAGAAGGGTGAGAAATAGAAGAATGAAAAGCAGTTAAGAGGCTGTTTCAGTAACCCAAGTAGAGACCAGACTGGCTTGTTCCAAGGAACAAGCAGTGGTGGAGTTGTTGAGAAGTGACAGAATTCTGGTAATTCTGAAATGAGTCAATGGGTTTGCTGACAGATTGGATAGGTGTTACAAAAGAAACAGGAGTCAAGGATGATTCTATGCCATCTGGCCTAAGCAGCTGGGTTTATGGAGGTAACATTTACTTAAGGAAATATGAAGGAGAGGAACAAGAGTTGGGCTTTAGGCATGTTAAATTATCCTATTAGAGTTGCTAAGTTGGAGACTAGTATAAAATTCTGGAACTGAGAGAGGTAAATGTTGGAGATATGTTTCTTATAGCTTAGATTTTCATTGTAGTTATTTGCATCGCGATGGTTTTGCTGGTCTTAATAAAATGTCAAAGATATCTGAGAACAGTATTTGTTTTGTAAAACCATGAGACTGTATGAGGTCTCCTAAAAACAAAGTACAGCTAGAGAAGTTACAGGACTGAGCTTTAGGCATCCCAACATTCAGAGGTAGTATTTTTCAGGAAACCCAACCATGAACCTATTCATCCTAGGATATGTGGCTTTTGCCATCTCAAATGTAACTATTATTTATGCTTGTTTTATACAGAGCAAAAATTCAGAGTCAAATTCAGTCTTTAGTGAAAAAATGCAATATTGATTATAGTCTCCTTCTCTACAAATTTTTCAAAAATGCAGTGAAAAGCTATTAAAATACTGAATTAAACAAACAAAAGAAAAATTATATTCATGCTGCTACTTATACCTAAACCAAGCATTAATGATTCTGGTGAATCAATAATCAATTATTTATAGTAGAGTACTGATTCAAAGAAATGCTCAGAAAGAAAAAGCAAAAGGACAATTCTTTTCCATTAATAAACAATGACTTCTTGAATTCACTTCACATGTAGTAGTTTAGACATGATCACATAATCCCTTGTTCCATCCAGCCCAGCATTCCACTTTCAAAAGTGATTGGTGGTGGGATATGGCTATGACCACTAATTCTGTGTTCCAGCTTTGTTTAATAATCATTTATAGCCCTAACAACTATAAAATTGAATAAATGATGCCAGTACCCTTTGTCAACACAAACTTATGAAGCTTTATCTGTCTTTTACTCCCACTATCTGTTGCCATATTCCATTTTCCCATCTACCTTAGGTCATCAGATTTTTTCTCTTTTAACACAAAGCTCATTATTATTGATGTCCATAATCATTTGCTCATCATCATGAATAGGAGATAAAAGACATTAAGCAAAACGACCATAGCTAGTGATTAGATTTGTAGGACTCTGTGGTCAAGATCTTATAGCAACACAAATGTGGTTTGAATACAATCTATCAGTGACTTAAATGTTGAGCTCACTTTAAAATTGATTAGGTTGTGTTCACCTCATTTGTCAGAATTGTCTCTAAGTCAGCAAAGGCATTTTTGCCTCATTTACTGGTGAAAATTATAAATCAGCCACCATTTTGAATCCTTTTGTCCAATGGTTGACCTTTAATGCCCCAAAGTCCCTCCTTCAAGACATTAGGATAGTACATTAGTCCCTTAAGTCTAAGGCACCATTAGTTATAATATATACCATCCATTTAACTACTTTTTTTAGACGATAAGTATAGATGATATTTGGCAATATTTAACTTTCTATATCCAAGGTTGAGTCATGAGGCCCATTATCCCAGGGAAGGAGACAACCAACTTTGAAATGAAAAGATACCACTAATCATCTTTGAATTTCAAAGCTGGCTTTCTTCAAGTCTTAAGCAAAAATAGTTATGAAAACCATTATAAGAAGAAAAAGTCATTGTCTAGATTCCTTTAAATCCCATTTAGCAGAAGTTCTATCTGCTAGACTGGACCACAGAATTTTATGAAGAAGATCTGATCAGATAGGAAAAAATGTAAGGAAGTGCACCTCACGTAGTCCCAATAGACTACTGGAAAAAAGGGGCTGACAGGTAAGAAAGATAAGATACATGCCCTTATTTCTCCTCCCTGAGCTTCACCTAAATTAGGGATCTGTGTTAGCATGATTGAGAGAAAACACTGAAAGCAGAGGGACTTTGGTTCCATTTATCTTTGGGACACTATAACAAATTGCTTCATGAGCTTCCTTGTACAAATTTTGGGTGGTCACAGTATAATCTTGGCATCTCAGGGAAATTAGGTAGAAAAAATGCCAGCTTAGCTTTCCCCATATCACTTTTTTTTAATCCTCACCCAAAGATATGTTTTATTGATTTTAGAGAGAGAAGAAGGAAGGAACATCGTTTGGTTGTCTCCCATACACACACCAACCAGGGAGCGAACCTGCAACCTAGGTATGTGCCCATACTGGGAATCAAACCTGCAACTTTTTGGTGTATGAGACAACACTCCAACCAAATGAACCACCCAGCCAGGGCCCAAACCACTCTTGAATCTCTTGAGGCATGGATAAGACTCAGAGCATCCTAGTTATCCTAAAAGCCAATCAAAATGTGACTTCTGAGCCCTAGCTATTGTAGCTCAGTGGATTGAGCATGGGCCTTTGAACCAAAGGGTCACTGGTTCAATTCCCAGTCAGGTTAAATGCCTGGGTTTTGGGCTAGTTCCTCAATTGGGGATGCACGAGGGGCAGCTACACATTGATGTTTCTCCCCCTCTCTTTCTCCTTCCCTTCCCCTCTCTCTAAAATAAATAAATAAAATCTTTAATAAAATATAGATTTATTTTTTAAATGTGACTGTTGAAGACTAGTAGGCCTGCCCTAAGCCCACCTTCATGAAGAGTAAGGTGATCCTGTAGCAGAGGTTGAAAGGTGAACAGACAATGCCTGGCACGTAATGAAGGACATATAATAGCTGGAACTTTGGGATCTGAAGCACCATCAAGGGTAGAAGTGAGACTAAGGCATCCTGAGTCTCACTCAGACCTAAACACGGACCTAACCAAGTTGAGAAAAAGAAGTCTTTAAATTTTGTCAGGTGTAGACTGCACTAGAAAATGCAGAGAGGTGCCCATAAAATGCCATGCATGGGACTGGTTACCCCTCAAAGATCACCAGTCCAGACAGCATCCCAGACCAAGTGTCCAAAAGTCACCACATAGATCCAAAAGACCTATCTCCCATCCCCATGAGGTCAGATAAGCAATACCCCTTACTACATGTTTCTGATCATTTTATTTAAAGAAGCTATTCACCAAAATGAATTATTTACACTGCCAAATCATACCAGTTTACCAATCTCATTGGCTGAAATAGAAAACATTTTTATCTCAATCTCCAGAGGGTAGAAGTTTATGAAAGGACCAGATCACATATGGAAGATAAAGCAGCTAAAGTGTATTGTGGGTAAATTTGTGATCCCCTACAAGAATCAAAAGAAAAACTACATTAAATGTTCACATCTGTGGTGTGGATTAGCTGGTTGGAGTGTCACCCATAGACCAAAGGGTCACATGTTTGATTCCCAGTCGGGGCCCATACCCAAGTTGCAGGTTGATCCCTGGTAGGGGTGCATACCCCAGGGTGGGGGCGCATACCCCAATCAGAGCATGTATGAGAAGGCAACTAATTGATGTTTCTCTCTCACATTGATATTTCTTTCTCTCCCTCTCTCTCTCTTTCTCCCTCTCTTTTCTCTCTCCCCCTTCCCTCTCTCTAGAAAGCAATGAAAAAAGTGTCCTCAGGTGAGGATAAAAAAATGTTCACATCTATTGTAAGATGCATCCTAATTTCAGAAATGTTAAAAAGTGTAAGGTGGAGAATGTGGGAAAATGTGTCTAAATTGAAGAAATATAGTATCTTATAAATCAAGGTTAAGAATGCAAATTGGTTCCTAAAGAAAAAAATCTTGCCTGTAAATCACAAACCACATTTGTTAAGTCTTACTTGTAGAGCATTCAGTACTGAGATGCCATATATCTCCAAATTCATCTATAACAAGGTTAAGTAACTTTCTCAGGATTAAAAATTATGTGTAGGTTATAACAAACTGTGCCCTGGTTTCAAACACCCTAAAGGAGAAACACTAGCTCTTGAAAATGGGTTGATTTCTCAGGTCATGCTTCCTGGTGCCCCAAAGCCATTTCTGGGAAGAACAGAATCAATTGATGTAAGACTGACCACAGGCTTGGAGAGGGAAGGAAGTGGGGCTGGCTAGGCCTAAGTCAGGGTGTGGGAGAGGGAGAACCTCTTCAAAAGAAATGCACAGGTCCCACTCAACAGGACAATCACCCTTGGGCACCCCCTTCAAGGACTCAGTTGTATGAGTATCAGAATTTAAAAATTCCTGGTGACTTCACCACTCAAGCACCTGTAGGTAGGTAACAGGCAGTGGTTTTCAACTCTAGCTACACAAGGCTGCAAATTAAAAGTTGAAATTTATAGTCTCCTACACCTGTGCTTCTTCAACATTAATGTGATACAAATCGCCTGGGATCTGATTACACCATAGGTTTTTGATTCCGTGGGTCTGGGGTTGGGCCTGAGGGTCTGCATTTTCTAGATGTTCCCAAATGAGCCTCATGCCAGTTCTTGAAAAACACTTTGGTGACAGCAAGGTCCAACTCCAGTGGCTGTATAATAGAATCACCTGGAAGGCTTTTTAACCCACTTCCTGTTTAGAAAAAAAAAGTAAACGGAAATACCACTACTAAAAATAGAATGCTATAAATAGAATGATGTCATTTGTTTCCAAAGTCTATCAATATAATAGAGTGATGCAAAAATAATAATAAAAGTGAGATTTCGTGGCAAACTTTGAGGGTAAGGTTAGTTTTCTCAGGGTAAATGCTGTAGCCACAAGTGCCACCAGTGAGTATTCTTGGGGCCAATGAGAATTAGGTTAAAAAAAAATATGTCTAGCCCTGGCAGGGTGGCTCAGTTGGTTGGAGTGTCATCCCATGCACCAAAAGGTTAAGGATTTGATTCCCAGTCAGAGCACATACCTAGGTTGTGGGTTCAACCCCTAGTCAGGGCAAGTGCAGGAGGCAACCAATGGATGTTTCTCACATCTATGTTTCTCTCTTTCTTTCTTTCTCTTTCTCTCTCTCTCTCTCTCTCTCTCTCTCTCTCTCTCTCTCTCTCTCTCTCTCTCTCCTTTCCTCTCTCTGTGAGATCAGTAAACATATCCTCATGTGAGGGTTAAAAGAATACTTGTAGAGATCCTGATTTAATTGGGGAAGTCATCAGGATGTTTATTAGTTCCTTAAGTGATGCCTTGTACAGCTAAGGTTGAGAAGCACTGGTACAGGGGATTATAAATATAAGCCTCTTCACACCATAACAACACACCATAATTTCAGACTTGTACATTACAAATTTCTTCCCTCACTACCACTTCCTCTGCCCCAAGCAAAGTCCATCAAAACCAAGGATGCATGTGAATTAGGTTCCTAGACCCAATTCCAGTTGGGAGGTAGGGGGTCCCACACCAACAAGCAATTTTGGGACACTAACTGGTGTCCTAAAATTCAATGCAACCCTGACACATCTACCCAAAGATAGCACCAGATCCCACAGGTTGAGTTCAGTCCTATAAGACTCCCCCACCCCCACCTTCAGGCACCCGTCACAAGCCTAGGTTGTTACCTGTGCTTCTGACTAACTGGCTGTAAATAGTTCCCAAAACCCCTCCTAGGGTTTGATTAATTTGCTAGAGCAGCTCACAAAACTCAGAGAAACATTTTACTTACTGGAGCACTGGTTTATTATAAAAGGCTATAAACTCAGGAACAGTCACATGGAAGAGATGCATAAGGCAAGTTATGTTGGAAAAACTCAGAGATTCCGTGTCCTGAGTGTGCCACTCTCCCAGTGTTCACCAAACCAGAAGCTCTGTCAACACCGTCTTTTGGGTTTTTTTATGGAGGCTTTATTACACAGGTATGATTAATAAATCATTAACCACTGGTAATTAAACTTAACCTCCAGCCTCCCTCCCCTCCCCAGAGGTCAGGACATGGGACTGAAAGTTCCAACCCTCTAATCACAATCAGCCCCATCCTTGGGTGCTTTCCAAAAGTCACCTCATTAATATAACAAAAGACACTTTCATCATTCTTAATACTTAGGAAATTCCAAGGCTTTGGGGAGCTATAATCAAGGAATTGTGGATGAAGACCAAATGTGTATGAGAAATATATTTTGGTCATCTGAATGATGAAATATGTATTTCTTATAAATCACAATGTCACACCATGGTACACCAATACCCTTGAGTATACCCTAACCTAGTCCATACACTTAGTAGCGGATTGCTGGGTAAGGGAGATATGCAGAACCTGGATCCAAGACCTCTCAGCTGCAGGAGTTTTCCGAGATCTGCTACTAATAGCCCTATTGGGACCTAGGAGGACTACCTGAGCATATTACAGAGAGTTGATACAGAAGGTTACCCCAGAAATTCCTTATAAATGTATTCCAAATGGGCACCACCAAACCTCATTAAAAAGACAGAGAAGGGGCACCATTCTAAATCAAGCCTTGAGACAAGAGGCATAACCATGCTCACTACTGGCTGACATAACAGCCAGCACAGCAGTTCCTGTATTGTAATCATCTGAGAGCTTTTAAAATTACTGCCTGGTCCAACTCCCAAAGATTCTAATTTAATTGGTTTCCTGTGTGGCCTGGGCATCAGGATTTTTTAAAGCTCCCCAGGTGATTTTAATGTGCAGCCAGGGTTGAAAACCACTGGGCTAACAGAATCTCAACAGTCACAGGAACTTTCTGAATTGCCTAGTTAGCACTCTCCTCCTGAGCACTTCTGAGGGCTTCTGTGTCTTTCACAGGGCTTGGCCACAAAACACTCCATCCTAATTTTTCTCACAGGGGTCTCCTGACTATGTGTGAGATAGTAACCATTCTTATTCTTCCTTAACCAGTAAGTACAGAGTATTTCCATAAGAAAATAGTCAGTCTAGAAGAGGGGCCTGAAAATTAAGTACCCTGGAGCCAACTCTGACCACTTGCCCATTCTTGTAAATAAAGTGTTATTGGAACACAACCATATCCATTTGTTTGCATATTGTCTATGGCTGCTTCCAAACTATGGCTGCTTACAATAGCAGAGATGCTACGGCTATCAAAGCTGAAACTATTTACTCTTTGGACCCATACAAAAAAAACTTGCTGACCAATGGTCTAGAGTCATGAAGTTGTCAAGTCGCAGAAACCAGCTGGGTTTCTGAAATAGCCCATGGTGTTCTATGAAAGGTAGACTCACACCTTAAGCAGAAAATGACCACATCTGGGGAGATATGGACTCTTCTATCCTTTCAGACAAATGAACCACCATTGCTCCCTTCAATCTAGTAATTTTCCACTAAAAGTGCAAGGGAGTCTGGATTTATCAATCTATACAACCTGGCTCTCTATAGAATCAGTTTATAAGAGAAATATCTTAATCCACAGCTAAACTAGAAGTAAATATTTGTGGGATTATTCTGAATTTGTGGGGAAAAGATGAGCCTGGACTGAAAGATAAACTATTAACAGAAGTGTAGTGGTTTGAGGATAGACAGAGAACCCGGACAACAGGGCAGCAACATTGAAATGAGTAGAAAGAAAGTTATTCTGACAGAATAAAAGGTCTAGGGAGCAAGGTGAGAAGAGGTGAAGTGTATGCAAAGACTAACATCTGGCCAAAGCTGATCTTCAAGGTACCAGGTTGTGGTGTGATGGAGGGGGCATCCCTTGTACACTCAGATATGCATACTCCAGGTGGGACTCACACTGAGTCAATTAGCAACTGGTTTTTCTTATCCTTAATTTAAGAGTGGCTTCCTTTTTCTCAACTGTTTGTTTCTCAAGGATACCATAGCCTAACAAGTTTTCCTTGGGAGCAGTTTTCTGGCAGTAAAAGAATGGAGAAATAGAAGAATTCACTTTACTAGAATCAACTCAACTACACTGAATCACCTTAAGGTTTAAAACATTATTGATATAGAATTAAGTTTATTTCTTAAAGAAGATAATCAAAAATATGAACAGTAAAAGGACAACAAACTCACAGCTATCAACAACTGAACCTAAAAACAAAAACAAACTAAGCAAACAACAAGAACAGGAACAGAATCATACAAATGGAGATCACATGGAAGGTTATCAGTGGGGAGAATGAGGGAAAAGGTACAGGGAATAAGAAGAATAAAAGGTAGGTACAAAATAGACAGGGGGAGGTTAAGAATAATATAGGAAATGGAGAAGCCAAAGAACTTATATCCATGACCCATGGACATGATCTAAGATGGAGGAATGCAGGTGGGAGGGGAGTACAGACCAGAGGGGAATAAAGGAGAGAAAAAAATGGCACAACTGTAATAGCATAATCAAAATATAATAAGAAAATAACTGCACTAGTAAAATATATTTTAAAAAGAATTAAGTTTATTTCTTTATCCTACCATAAAAATAACATCTTTATACTTACGTCTTGAGCCTGTGTTTAAAATACATTTAACTTACTAACTTTTAAGGTTACTTGTTAAGGTCATAGTCAAAATTTGCTATAATCTAAAAGAACACTATATATATGTGTAGACTTTGAGATTTCCTTGAGCTTTCAAGATTAATTCTAATATAAATTCTAGTAATAGATTAATCAGCAAGGCTACAAAAAAAGTTTGGAGATAAAACCAAGGAAACATAAGTAAATGCATTCAAAATGACCTATAGAAATGACAGGGGGGAATGCACAAACAAATGAAACTTGAATTCTTTACTGAAAGAAACAAAAGAAATTATATTCTAGTAGGATAAGAAGCCAAAGCACGTCCTCTTCTGCTACCTCAAAGTCAATCAGATCTGTCTGTACAGCAGTGGGAAATGAACCTTTGGGCATCTAGGCATCTATTTGCATAAATTGATATGTACGATTGCTTTTCTCCCCCCTGGCTGAAGGGGAAGAGAAAGAAATTACGTTGAGAGTGAGGTGTGGCAGAGGGGTTCTGCATAGGAGCCAGCGAGGAAAGAAAACCCTGGTGCTTAAAGGAGCAAAAAGGAGCAAGGGTCACCTTATTCACCACCCAGCCACTTGGACAGGATTTGACTCTAACAAGGAGGAGGAGTGATTGGCAAAGAGGGTGAGAAAGGTTGCTTTATAAGGAATTTTGTGTGATTCTAGGTGCAAGCATTGCTTCATTGGGGCCCATGTGACACAGTGAAGCACAAGTGGGAAGACAGGCATTTTACCCTCTTCTGTAGGAGCCCAGTGCCATTTTACCACCTTGAGGATTCACAGCTTTGGGGGCATCTGGGGCATGGCTACCTTGGTATATCCATTTTCAGTCTCACAATGGGCATCATTGGCAGTAACTGCCCACCATCAACAAGATGAAGACAGGTAAAATGGAAAAATATGGCAGATAGACTGGTTTGGGAGCACAGGTAAATCATACCTCAGATACTCCAAAATTTGGAGATAAGCAGAAAAGCAGAAGAGAGTCTGTGCAGAAAGACCTCCATTCTACCATAAGAAATGAGAGCAATTACTGGAACCCTGGACTGCTGCTGCTAATGGAACTTCTTCTGAACTTTCAGCCACTGATGAGGAGGTAGGAAGCCTGGGATCCAGACTACATAAGACAGACAAGCATCTGGCCTATAAGGCCAGTGCTCAAGGCACCCCACAGAGGCTAGAGTATAATTCGGAGGTTAAGATGTGGTTTGGAAATTGGAATAATCCACTAAAACCTTGGTGACTAGGTAATCTTATTGGTCCTCAACAGCAGAAATTTGTGGACTCAAATTTGAAAACTGTTACCTAGAACACTTCCCTGTGTTTCTACTTTCTATGAGTCTTTTAGCTTTGCCCATGATAAAACTGTCTAACCCTAGGTACTAACTGCTTAACTCTCAGTACATAGTCAGATTCCCAAAGAGGATGGTGATACAACCAATTCACCAGGATCACCCAGAGGCAGAGCTCTCATGCCAAAATGCCTCACAGACTTCTTGCCTGCCTATAACTAAATGTCCATACATCACATGCCCATACTGATAAAGTCAGCTATGACTAGGGTAGAAAGGTGACATGACGGCAAATAAAGACTCAGAAAAAAAGAAATCCCTAAAAAGAAGGCAATGGGAAGGTAACAGTTATTGGGGCTGTTCACAAATATTCTCATTCTCCTGGGCACAGGGCAGGATCACACATCCAGCATCCACACTAATCATGTTACTTGCTTTGACAAAAGCAATGTAAGTGGAACTGACATATGTCACAACTGGGTGAACATTTTAGTGGCCCTTGTATGATCCATCATGTTCTCTTAACCCTGTTACAACAACAGTGGAAGAAAATGTTGAGGGGGACTCTACGTTAGCCTGGGTGCCTGAGTCCCTGTAGGAAGCAGAGACTATAAGAATTAGAGGTGAGAGATACAGGAATGTTTATTACTATTGATCTAATACTGTATTTACTTTTTGAAACCATGGGATATATTTACATCAGGAAATATTATATTTGAACCTTTGCCAAAAAAATCTTTATAGGAGATAACATATTATAAATAGGAGCTTATTGTTTTTATCTTAAATGATTTTGAGTAAGTCAATTCTTTTAGCTTACATTCAACCTGAATCTGACACATAGAAAATTATACTTTGTGCAAAATAAGATTATATATATATTTCTATTATGTAATGACTGTAGCATGATCTAGATGTTTATATCTCCTTCAGAGAGATACAAACATCTCTATACAACACAGAGATGTAAATTCTTTTCATCACAATTCTGCATAAATAGACTTTCTACACTGCCGAATTTGGATCTTGAAAGTGATAAAGTACAGATGTCTACAGTTGCAATCATAAAAACGTAATTGCTGAGAAAAAATATTTCTGATTCATTGGAGGAATTTATCACAGAGGGATGCAACTGTGTAAGTTATCACACAGAGAAAATGAAAGCGAGTGATTGAAATATATCCCAGGCTGAACATCCCTGCAGAATGACCTAGTGATTTACCTGTGCCCAAGAGAAAAAAAAATAGATTAAAGATAAATCTAGTTTCGTGAGGAAGGCTCTGGAAACTATAAAAAGAGCAGAATAAAGATTTATGAATAAATGAATTTAGAAGTCAAAATGACATGATAGTATCTCTAACCAATTACTCCAAAAATTAAAATAGAATTTTGACTTAGAGTTATACACAGAGGTGGTAAGTAATATCTGTGGTACCTTGAAAGCAAAGAAATATAAAATGAAGACAAATAATGAGGAAATGTGAGAATTTTTTTAATGGGGCTACTAAATTGATAACTATCTGGCAGCACTACAAAGTTAAAGTTTGTGAACTTCTTTTATAAAGTTTGCAATATAATAAGAGACTATATTACATACTTGAAGTATTTTTAAATTTTATTTATTAATTTTTTTAGGGGGGAAGAAAGAGAGAGAGAGAGAGAGACATCGATTTGTTGCTCCACTTATTTATGCATTCATTGGTTGCTTCTTATATATGCCCTGAATGGGGATCAAACCTGCAACCTTGGTATATAGGGATGATGCTGCAACCAACTTAGCTACCCATCCAGGGCAATAACATATACTTAAAATAAACCATGTAATGACCTCACATTAAACACTCTTTGAAAAAAATATGATGAGTTATTTAATATGATGCTATTCTAGAAAAAACAACTTTAATATAATTTAATGTTTTTTTATTTGTATTGATAGGTGATATGTTATCAAAGTGATAAATATAAGAAGGATATGCATCAAATCCAAAAGGTCAGTTACTTTAAATTAATAATTCTTTGACTTTAAAATGCACTGGTTGTCAATAAGAAGAATCCCATTATAATGAAAATCAATTAAATGTCCAAATAATTTTATTGTAGTGGAATTCTCCCTTATGAAGTAGTTCCTGTGCATTGTAAATATTCTAGAAATTATTGATATTTTAATTTAATTTTACATGAATATTGATAATATCTAGAAACTTTTTTCTAACTGGGATATTGGTAAAATGGAATCACCTTTATGAAATCAATAAACATTTTCAAAATCAATGAATAATCTTAAGGAAGATAAAATTAGCAATTATACTCACTTGTAACTAAGATCTTGCATATATTAAGTATTAATTTCCCTTACCCTGACTCATCTACTTGCAGATAATGAAAAGTCTTAATCTAGAAACCACTTTAAAATAAAAAATTTTTTGACTTTTGGCCAAGATGAGGGCAAAGGTAGATATGATTTGCTTCCTCCTACAACCAAAAAAAGAACAACAAATTAAAAAAAAAAAACAAGAGCTGCCAGAAAATTGAACTGTATGGAAGTCTAGCAATGAAAGAGTTAAAGAAGAAACATTCATTCAGACTGGTGAGAGGGGCAGAGACAGGAAACTAGGGTGGACAGGATGCGCAGCAAGGTGATGAACCCGGCAGGTGAAGTGGTGGCTGGTTAACCATGCAGTCCCACATTTATGTGCAGGTAAGCCAGGAGGAACAACTGATAAGAGAGACAGGCTGTGTACCACAGGGTTCCAGTAGAGGAAACTAAAGCCTCAAAACCTCTGACTATAAAAATTTGTGGGGTTTGCAGCAGTGGGAGAAACTCCCAGCCTCACAGGAGAATTCATTGGAGAGATCCATGGGGCCTAGAACGTACACAGACTCACCCAGAAATCAGCACCAGAAGGACCCAATTTGCTTGTGGGTAGCAGAGGAAGTGACTGAAGGGGTGAGAGCCAAGCAAGCAGCACTGTTCCCTCTCAGACCCCTCCCCTACATATAGCACCACAACAAAGCCAAGTGGGTTTCCTACTATTGTGAATACCTAAGGCTCTACCCCTTACAATGTAACAGGTGTGTCGAGACAAAGAAATATGGCCCAAATGAAAGAACAGATCAAAACTCCAGAAAAAGAACTAAGGGATGAGGAAATAACCAATGTATCAGATGCAGGGTTCAAAACACTGGTAACAGGATACTTACAGAAATGGTTCAGTATGGTCATAAAATAGAGGAAGAAGTGAAGGCTATACAAAATGAAATAAAGAAAAATATACAGGGAACCAACAGTGAAGGGAAGGAAACCAGGACTCAAAACAATGATTTGGAGCAGAAGGAAGAAATAAACATTAAACCAGAACAGAATGAAGAAACAAGAATTCAAAAAAATGAGGAAAGGCTTATGAACCTCTAGGACAACTTCAAACATTCCAACATCTGAATCATAGAGGTGCCAGAAGGAGAAGAGGAAAAGCAAGAAATGGAAAACTTATTTGAAAAAATAATTAAGAATAACTTCCCCAATCTGGCAAAGGAAATAAATCCAGGGAGTCGAGGAAGCTCACAGAGTCCCAAAGAAGCATACACCAAGGCACATCATAATTACATTAGCCAAGATTAAAGATAAAGAGAGAATCTGAAAAGCAGCAAGAGAAAAGGAGATAGTTACCTACAAAGGGGTTCCCATAAGACTATCAGCTGATTTCTCAAAAGAAATCTTGCAGGCAGAAACAGGCTGGAAAGAAGTATTCAAAGTCATGAAAGGCAAGGACCTACATCCAAGATTACTCTATCCAGTAAAGCTATAATTTAGAATGGAAGGGCAGATAAAGTACTTCCCAGATAAAGTCAAGTTAAAGGAGTTCATCATCACCAAGCCCTTATTATATGAAATGTTCAAGGGACTTACCTAAGAAAAAGAAGATCAAAACTACGAAGAGTAAAGTGACATCAAACTCACAACTATCAACAAACAACTGAACCTAAAAACCAAAGCAAAAACACATGAAGGAAACAACTAGAACAGGAACAGAATCACAGAAAGACAGGTCACATGGAAGGTTATCAGCAGATAGAGCGTGGTAAGAGAATGGGGGAAAAGGTACAGGGAATAAGAAGCATAATTGGTAGGTACAACGTAGACAGGTGGAGGTTAAGGATAATATAAGAAATGGAGAAGCCAAAGAACATATACGTACAACCCATGGACATAAACTAAGGGGGAATGGTGTTAGGGGGGTACAGAGCAGAGGGGGATAAGGGGAGAAAAAAGGGAACAACTGTAATAGCATAATCAATAAAATACACTTAAAATAATTTTA
>CM052542.1:113959278-113986763 GCA_028533065.1 Trachops cirrhosus | reverse complement strand
GCCCTTTGATCCAGCAATTCCACTGCTGGGATTATATCCTAAGAGCCCTGAAACACCAATCCAAAAGAACCTATGCACCCCAATGTTCACAGCAGCACAATTTACAATAGCTAAGTGCTGGAAGCAACCCAAGTGCCCATCAGTAAATGAGTGAATCAAAAAACTATAGTACATTTACACAATGGAATTCTATGCAGCAGAAAGAAAGGAGCTCATACCCTTTTCAACAGCATGGATGGAACTGGAAAGCATTATGCTAAGTGAAATAAGCCAGGCAGTGAAAGACAAATACCATATGATCTCACCTTTAACAGGAACCTAATCAACAAAACAAACAAACAAGCAAAATATAACCTAAGACACTGAAACAGAAAACAGGCTGACAGTGACCAGAGGGGAGAGGGGAGGGAATTTCAGGGGAATTTCAGGGGAAAAGGGGAAGGGTTTACAGGAACAAGTGTAAAGGACACATGGACAAAACTAGTGGGGGTGGAAACGGGAGGGAAGTGGGGAGAGCTGGGATGGGAGTAAAGGACAGAAAACTGTACTTGAACAATGATTAAAATAAAATTTTTAAAAAATCAATAAAATAAAATAATATAAAAAGCTTCTGCATGGCAAAAAAAATAATCAGCCCTAGCCAGTGTGACTCAGGTGGTTGGAGCATTGTCCTGTACACCAAAAGGTTGCAGGTTCAATTCCCAGTCAGGGCACATACCTAGGTTTGGCATTTGATCCCCGGTCTGAGCACATACACGAAAACAACCAACCAATATTTCTCTCTCTCTCTCTCTCTCTCTCTCTCTCTCTCTCTCTCTCAATCTTTCTCTTCCCCACCTTTCTTCCTCTTCCTCTCTCTCTAAAATCAATAAACATATCCTTGGGTGAGGATTAAGGAAAAAAAGACAACCTAGGGAATGGGAAAAATATTTGCAAAACATATACCTAATAAGGGGTTAATACCCAAGATATATAAATAACTCTTACAACTCAATGGCAATAGTAATAATAATCCAATTTTAAAATGGGCAAACAAACTTCATAGACTTTTTTCACAGAAGATATATGGATGGCCAGCAGGTATATGAAAATATGCTTAACATTACCAGTCATTAGGGCAATGCAAATCAAAACCACAATGAGATATTACCTCACACCTGCTAGAATGGTCCCCACCAAAAAGACAAGAGATAACAAATGCTGGAGGGGATATAGAGAGAGGGAACCCTGTGCATTTTTGTTGGGAAGAGAAACTAGTGCAGCCACTATGGAAAGCAGTGTGGAAGATCCTTAAAAAATTAAAAACTTAACTACCATATGATCCATCAATTCCAATTGTGGAATATATCCAAAGGAAACAAAAACACTAACTTGGAAACATTCTTCACCTTCATGTTCATAACAGCATTATTTACAATAGCCAAGGCATGGAAACAGCCTAAGTATTCATCAACAAATGGATAAAGAAGTTGTGGCATGCATACACATGCACACACACAGATAAATATTATTCAGCAAAAAAAAAAATCCTGTGTCTGCAACAACATGGATGGACTTTGAGGGCATTATGCTAAGTGAGTAAGTCAGACAGAAAAAGATAAATACTCTATGATCCCACATATATGTGGAATGAAATTTTTTTAACTCATAGAAAAAAGAGATCAGATTTGTGGTTACTAGAGCTGGGGGGAGGGAGGAGGTAATTGGAAGAACATAGCCAAAAGGTCAAACTTCTATTTATAAAAGAAATAAGTACACTAGGGATGTGATGTACGGCATGATGACTGTAGTTACATTGCTATGTGAGATATATGAAAGTTGTGAGGAGAATAAATCCTAAGAGTTCTCATCACAAAGAAAATCTTTTCTTTTTTATCTTTTTATTGTATCTTTTTGAGATAATGGATTCTAACTAAACTTACTGCAGTAATTTCACAATATATGTAAGTCAAACCATTAGGTGTATACCTGAAACTTATATAATGATGTGTCACTTGTATCTCAATAAAACTGGAAAAATTATTTTATGAACATTCAACATCACCTTCGTAAGTTAATTAATTAAATACTCAGAAAACACAACAAAAACATTTATGATTTATTAATATATATGATTATATTTAATTTGTGTTTTCCAGGTTCCTAAATTTACTATTGTTTACTATTTATTTATTATTGACCTCTCATGTAACTTTCTCTGGATAATTACTATGCATCACCTCTATTAACATGGTTCTTTCTAAGCTCTAATTATTATCCTAACACTAACAAACATAGGTTCACATGCCTTTGATGGTTTTATCTGTGATTAGATGTCTCTCCCAATAAGTCTTCTATCAAAAGTGTCTTTGAGCTTCATGAGATCCATCTGGATCTCATTTTAACAAAACTCTATTGAGTGAAATATAAAGGGGAAACATCCCTACCATCACCACAAATGTTAATTTATCTAATACTCTACAGTTTCAAATTATCTGAAGAAAAGGTAAGCAACTAGTGGAAGGTTTTCAGCACTGAAACAATGTCATAGGAAACAGCATTTATTTTAATTGTCACTAAAAATTTATTTTGAGTTCATAACAAAACTTCATAAACCTCATTCTCCCTCATTGCCCATCCCCCTTCAGAAAGGTTGTCATAATTCAGCTAGAAGCAATGTGAAGGGTTGGAAATAAAGGTTAATTGACAAAAAAATCTAAATTTTAATAAATTTAAGTAAAGAAAAGGAAAAGGGGACATAGGGATTCACTATACAATATTATCACAGTTATTTTATACAAATCAGTCTTGGCTAGAGTGAAATGAAATGGAAATAGGACAACTATAATAAAACTTTTCTACTATAATCTCCATATACACCTGTTTTCCAAGCCCACCTCCATCACAGCCTAGCCCCACCTCCACGCATCCAGTGAAATACATACATCCTTTACTTACCTGGTAAACAAGAGAATCTCAGGTTTCTCAGAAAGTCAGTGAAATCAGGCAATTGCCTAATATATATAATGGAGAAATACTCGGGTTTCTTTCTTTCATATCTTTCATATTTTATACTTTATAAATAATTTCCATGCATTTATTTAGAGATCAATAATCTGTAAAAGCTCTTCTGTCTAGCCTTTTGGTCACCATAAGGGCAAAACGGTATGAGATCAGAGGCACCCCTAAACTACCAGGCACCATTCATTTATTCATTAAAATTATATTGAGTTTCTAGTTTGTAGCAGTCATGGAGCAGGGAAGACTATAAACAATAAACATAACAAAAAATCAAATTGTTTAGTACATTGAAAAATGGCATGCACTATGAAAAAAATAAAAATGAAACACAGAGACCCAGATGGTGTGGCTCAGTTGGTTGGGCATCCTTCCACACACCAAAGGGCTGTGGTTCAATTCCTGATGGGGGTGCATGCCTGGGTTGAGGGCATGGTCCCTGGTCAGGGCACATGCAGAAGGCAGCCTATCAGTGTGTCTCTCTCACATTGATGTTTCTCTCTCTCCCTTCTCCTCTCTCCAAAATAAAAATTTTTAATGAAACAGAGGTGGGATAGGTGATAGAGGAGTTGGGAGCAGATTACAGTATTCAATAAAATCAAGATTAGCCTCACTGAGAAGGGGACATTTGAGCAAAGACTCGAAGAGGTGAGGAAATTAGCCAAGCAGACACATAGGAGAAGGTCATTCCAGGCAGAGGTAATGAGTAGAGCAAAATCCTTACAACAGGAGACTGCTGGCATGTTTGTGGAACAACAAGTAAGCCAGCATAATAGGGCAGACTAGAGTGAGCTACACACAGCTTAGCAGGAAAAACCAGGACGGTAATGTGGTGGAAACTGCAGATCATGTTGAGCCCAATGGAAAGTGCTGCATGGGTTTGAGCACTAAGAAATATGGTCATGTTTAGATTCTGGAACAATCATTTCAGAAAAAAAAGTATGGGGGGTGGGCAAGAACAGAACAGGTTCTTATTTAACCTATTGAATATTAAATTTAAAAATCCATATGAAAACCACAACTTGGCTTATATCTCTGACACCTAACGATGGCTCAACAAATATTGGTATCATTCCCTTTTCAGTAGAAGAGCAGAATCTACTGTCTACATTTAGCATAAACATGTCTTTATCATCCATAGAGCTTGTAATTACTCTTCAAGAATGCTTTCACTCTTTGTTGCCATAACAAAAGAGTTTAAAACAAAGCATACCTCTGGTGCCATTTTTTATAGGATTTCTTGGCTTCAAATTCTATGGCATATTTCGTACATGTGCATTAATTAGAAATGCAACATACCTAACTGCTTCTTTTAAAAATTCCTAACTCACAAAAGCCTCATAAGGGATCTTGAGCCTTTGAAATCAATGCTCCAGGATTAGGGCTACAGTTATTAAATGTGCTACAAGGCACTGCCTATCTTGATCCCCAAGAGTCTGCACTTTTCATTTCCTTGGCTTCCAAGAACTCTAGGTTTTAACAAAACAATGTTATACTTTATAATAAAAGTATCTTTAGCACCTTGTAACTCAAACTTTAAAAGCTTCTTGAAACCATTTAAAGTTCTCTTAATTGAAACTTTCTTTAGTCATCTAATTGAAGATCTTTGGAAAATAATCAAGTTAAGACCCTACTCCCAAAAAAGATATGTTTTATTGATTCTGTATGGGAAGAATCAAACAAAATTAAATTGCATTAAAATACGTACTTACTCTAGCCATAGTAACAAAAATAAAACTTGCTTTCACACACATACAACCTAGATGGAAGCTGCGAAAATAGTTTTTTAAAAAGTCTGAGCCCTGACCAGCATGAGTCAGTTGGTTGGGTATTGTCCTGCAAAACAAGAGGTCACTGGTTCAATTTCTGATCAGGGCACATGCCTAGGTTGTGGGTTGGGTCCCTGGGAAGGCTCATAGGAGAGAAACCAGTTGATGTTTCTCTCTCACATCAATGCTTCTTTCCCACTCTTTCTCCCTCCTTTCTCCTCTGTCTATAAATAAATAAATAAAATCTTTCCTTAAAAATCTGAAAGATGGCTTAAATAATATGAAATAAACAAGGAAAAACAACATATTCTACTTATGCTTAGATTTTACATTATATCCTCTTTTTTAAAGATTATATTTATTTATTTTTAGAGAGAGGGGAAGGGAGGAAGAGAGGGAAAGAACATCAATGTGTGGTTGCCTCTCGTGTGTCCCCTACTGGGGACCTGTCCTGCAACCCAGGTATGTGCCCTGACTGTGAATTGAACCAGCGACTCTTTGGTTTGCAGTCTGGCAGTCAATCCACTGAGCCACACCAGCCAGGGCTACCTCATGTCCCTCTTATCATGAATGGCTGATCAAGTCTAATTTCCCTCCAAAATAAAGGAAGCAAAAAGTTATAACTCAACTTATGATTTAATTGAAAAATAACACTGTATATAAGAATTTTAAAAGATGACCTCATTATACTTCTGATAACAGTTCCTTCATGTTATTTTGTAAAATGCCAGTTCACACTGAAAGTTCACTCTATGTTTCACAATGCCATACATTCTTAGAATTGCAATTCTTAGAATTGCAGCTTGGGAGAAAGGACAGAAATGTCCCATAATTATTCTGTGTAGCAATGCCTTTCAACTTAATTTTATAAAAACCATATAAAAATTATGCCAGAATCTAGACTCTATGAGATCCCATCTCATATAAGCCCAGCATGAAAGCCAAAGAACTAAATTAGTCCAACTGAAATCCAAGAAGATAATATAATATTTGAGACTTCAGAGAAGCTTTTATTAAATCACTCAGAACAAGAATAACCTTGAGCTATGAAGCATCAAGTTTAAGCAACAAGGGCAGAAGTAACACGCCCTTCATATACACCTTGAAAGTTACAGTGGCTTTCATTTCTGCAAGTCCATCTGGGTCTATGGGTCAGTTCCACTCCATATTATTATAAGACAGCTCAAGCACATATGAATTCTCTTAAGGTCCAGTATTTTTGAACGGTAGTGAACAAAAAGAGAATGATAAAGATAGTGGAATTTTTGTCAACCTCAATTTGAAGCCAGAAAACTCCTGTTTCTTCTTTGTTCTCTGGTTAGCTAGAAATAAATAAAAGCCTGCTTATCAGAATTTTAAAAAATGAGACCAAAGTCTCTGAAAACACTAAATTCATTTTTCTATAAATATATTCCTACACTTGGGAAAACCAATAGTATGTGACTGTTTTGAGAACTTCAGCTTCTGCTCTGCCTCCTGGTTTTTCATTCTTCCATATTGCTTAAAGAGTTTTTAAAAGTCTGCACCAGAATCTTTCAACCTAGCCCTCCAAGTTCACTATTTTACCATGACTTTTAAGTTTCTCCAGGAACTCTGGTGACACACCTATTAGGCCTATTTATTTCTCATCCCACATGCTAACTATTCTCTAAATAGGAAATAAAAAACTTCTCTGGCTTCAAAACACCACTTCCATGCTTCTCCCCTACTCTTCTGATCATTCTTTCCCAGTGTCTTTTGCTGGTTCCTCCTTATCTACTACCTTTGCTAAGTAGGGGCCTTGCCCCAGGTACAATCTCTTATATCCTAGCCACTCTTCACAATGCATTGTTTTCTCAGAGCAATCTCATCCTAGAGTTTCAATTTACAAGACAGACTCTGATTCACAAAACTTTATCTATAGTCTAGACCTCTCACCTGAACTTCACAGCCCCAAATCCACTGCCTGCTGGACCATCTCACAGGTACCTCAAAACTGAACTCATGATCTTTTTTCCAAAACCTATTGCCACCATCTTCAGTTCTGATCTAGATTAATGACATCACCATATACCTTGGCACCCAACCCAGCAACTTCAATATCATCCTAGAATGTTTTCTTTTATTCTGCCTCTCTCTTCACCTCAGATTAGTGGAAAAATCACATTGCTTCTGCCCCCTTAACTCCTCTCATATAGGCATTTCTTCTCCTTTCCTACTGCTACTTCCTTAGTTTAGACCCTCATTAGACTTACTTAGACAGGAATGGTCTCCCTTCTTTTAGTTTTTCTCTCCTCCAATTCATTCTTCAAACTATTCCCAAAGTCATCTGTCTAATAAGATTGTGTTACACTAATCTGCTACTTAAAATGCTTAATGATTTTCCATTCTGACACAATAAATTCAGTCTCCACTAAATGAGTCGAGGCAATCTGTTCTGTCCTATCTCTCTAGCTTTCTCTCTCTTTAACCCACCTCCTCCCATGCTAAAGAATATGAAGTTCTCTGAATGGACCATAGAGTTTCAAGCCCCTAACCTTTAATTCACTCTGTTCTCTCTGCCCAGAGTGCTCGTCCCCATTAACCACTTGACAAGTACCTGCTCATCTATCCAGCTTCAATACAAATAATCTTTACCCTTAACACACACACGTGAGCATGGTAGAAGTAAGCAATACTTCTTTATCTCTGTACCCTGTACAGATCTCTAAGAGAATCATCATTGTCACCCTTCCTAGGATTTCTTATAATATATGGTAGAGTCCACAAATGTTTCAGAACTTCCTTCTACCAAAACTAATCAAAGACAAAAAAGATTAAAATTAAGACCACTATCTTCAAGGAAACTTGTCATTACACCAAACTACAAACAAAGAAATACAGTGATATCTTGATTGAACTTTTTAAAGGAGCATTAAAGCCTATACACACCTCAATTAGAAACAATTTTCTCTAAAAGTGCCACAAACCTGAAATTGCAGCCCAAGTGTCCTCAGGTTAGCACATTAACATGTAGGGCATGCATAGGTATAAGAACCAAAGGGAGATATCCATATAAAGGCCCAGTTTGAGACTACAGAATCACAAAAGTGGTAGGGTAGGATTAGCATGATGATGTTCCATTTTTAACTATCTGGACAAAACCTATGTAGCCAAGAGAACCACTAGAGATCAAGCAGAGTGAAGGAAAGAAGGGATGATAAATCAAGTTCACATAAGCATGCACACAGACACACACACACACATATATATATAATATGTTCTTTCTTTTAAAAAGAACTCAAAGAAGTTACAAGGTTAAAAAGGGAGATAATAAAATATCACAAGATAATAAAAACCAAGACAGAATAACTCAATAAACAAATAGAAGCAAAAAAAAAACACAAAACATTACAAAGATACATTAGAAGTATCCAATATACAAGGACTTGGGGACATGGTGGACAGACTAGCAAAATCACACATCAAGCAAGACAGAAAAGTCAAAAAAAATCCTCTTTCCTCATCTTTCACAGCAAGGAGTCAATAGACATTATTTAAAGAGTATAAATTAAAATGACTTCTCATTCATGGAAAAAATACATAAATAGCTCTTAAGCATGTAAAAAGCTGCCAACCTCATTTATAAGAGATATTAAAACTACACTAAGATACCATTTCTCATCTTTTGAATTGGCAAATATCCAAAACTTTTGATAAAATTCAGTTACTAAGGCTGTAGAGGCTCAAATAACCTCATACATTGCTTATGGATATGCAAAACATCCTTATACAGGGTAAATTTACAATATATATGTGTATACGTATGTGTTTATTTATGTATTTATACTTTGACCTATCAATCTCACTTCTAAAAATCTACTCCAAATATAAACTGACAAAAATAAAAAGTGATGTGTGCCCAAGGCAATTCATTGCAGCAATTCAAAAAAAACAAGAAGAGGAAAGGGCCCTGGCCAGGAAGCTCAGTTGGTTGAAGCATGGTCTGTACACCAAAAAGTTTGTGAGTTCGATTCCCGGTCAGGACACATACTTAGGTTCCAGGTTCGATTCCCAGTCAGGGTACATATGGGAGGCAACTGATAGATGTTTCTCTCTCACACCAACTGTCTGTCTGTCTCTCTCTCTCTCTCTCTTTCTCTCTCTCTCTTTCTCTATCTCTCTCTTTTTCTTTCTCTTCTCCCACCTCAGTTCCTCTGTCTCACTCTAAAGTCAATAAACATATCCTCAAGTGAGGACTTTAGAGGAAGGAGGAGGACCAGGAGGAGGAGAAAGAAAGGAGGGAGGGGAAGGAGGGAGAGAAGGTGGGAGGAAAGGAAGGAAGAACAGAAAGGGAAACTATCATATATTCACACAAACAAGCATGACAGCTGTAGAGAGGAGTAAGTTCTCTCTATGTGCTTATATAGAGTGATTTCTAAGCTACATTCTTTTTTTTTTTAATTGTTGTTTGAGTACAGTTGTCTCCATTTTCCTGCCACCACTTTCCCCTGCCTGACTCACATTCTTAAGTGAAAAAGCAAGGTGCAGACTAGTATTTACAATATACTACCTTTATATAAGAAAGGTAATATTACAAAAATGTCTGCATCCTGCTATATTTTTTTAAAAGGAAAAGTAAGCTAAATTAAAATGGTTGTCCTTAGGAGGATGGAAAGAATAAAGTAGAGGAGACAATGATGAATGTTATATTTCTCTGAATGTACCTCATTGTAGAGTTTGACTTTGGAACCATGTAAATGTTTTCCGTTAAAAAACAATTAACTCATGAATCAATCCCAGATAATCAAAAGCAAACAAGAGGAAATAAACCTTAACTATATTTCACATTAGCTTTGTAACCACACAGAAACAAATAATTTCAAGTGACTTCAAAACACAGTATTTTTACTTCAATCCCTAGAGCATTATCCTCTAGGAGACAAAGACCATCAAAGTAACCTTAACTGCATTTATATTCTTATTCTATACACACACATGCACACACACTAAGATAAAGAAAATAAATAATTATATTCATGTTCTTAAGGAAATAAGATTTGAGCTTTAAAAAAGGAGATATAAAAAAGAAAAATGGGCCCTGGCTGGTCTAGCTCAGTGGATTGAGCGCGGGCCTGTGAACCAAAGGATCAAGGTTCGATTCCCAGTCAGGGCACATGCCTTGGTTGCAGGCCAGTTCCCAGCAGGGGATGCATGAGAAGCAATCACACATTGATATTTCTCTCCCTCTCTCCTTCCTTTCACCTCTAAAGAGAAATAAATAAAATTTTAAAAAAAAGAAAAATGAAATATAAAATATATTTCTCTCTTCCTAAAAAAAATAAATTTCCTAGCTCTGTTCACAAATACATGCATATATGTACATACTGTATTTTGCCATGTATAGTGTGCACCCATGTTTTTGGCCCAAACTTTCAAGAAAAAACTTTTTTGTTTTAATTTTTTAATTAAATTTTTATTTATTTATATTTAGATACTTGGTTTTTATATTTTAAAGAAATTTTAGCATTTATTTTTGAACATGTTATGGTACAAAAATCTTTATGTAACAGATAATTACAAAACACAAGAACAGATACAAGTTACTTCAGGCACTACGCGTGCATAATGCGCATCCTTATTTTTCCCTCAAAAATTTGAGCAAAATGTGCACATTATGCATGGCAAAATATGATATACAGAGTGGGGCAAAAGTAGGTTTACAATTGTTCATATGGAAAATAATACAATCATTAATAAATAATACAGGAATAAACTCTGTGTTTCACATACATACAATTATAAACCTACTTTTGCACTACCTCGTATATATGTGTATGTATGAATATATATATGTATATAAATACATGAGCAATAATGGCAACCTATTGCATAGACTGTATTCTCTAAATACTATTTCCCAGTAAAAAGAACTAGCGTCGTTGATGGAATGACTGGTTGAAGGTTTAGGGCAGAGAATAAACCAAATGATTCTGGGACATCTTTTCCTAGAAAGCAAGGCCCATTTGGGTTTTCTCACAAGACTCAGGAACCAATTTAAAGGGGTTCTCACTGGCCAAAAAATGGGAAAATTTGAGTATCAAAAGAATAAAGAATGTAATACACTAAAGCATATTTAAGACATAAAAATTCATTAGTTCAAAATACAAAACCTCACTGATCACTTTTCAAAGTGGCTGGGATGCTATTCTATTTTTCTGAAAATTGATAAATAATGGGATAAATAAACAAGTATTTTTCTTATTTTCTAGTATGAACTATACTTTAGAGTGATGGAATAGTAAAAATAGGAGGAGTTCTTCCTAATAGACTAATTCCAACCAGTAAAACAAATAAAGTATTCTATAATGATAGAAATTACCATTTACAGCCCCCACCAAAAAAATAACAGACCTGGATAATAATCATCAATAAAGGCTAAAACCATTAGGTGAATCATTAAGGGAACTTTGAGAATCTGGGTTACAAAGCCTGAACACAAAGATCAATCTTAACAATGCCAAAAATGAGACAACCCAAACTGTTCCTCCTCATGAGGCACAGCTGGAAGTACACCACATCACCTACAGGTATCCACAAGAACTGAACCTAAATCTAATCAAAACCTGTCTACATATAACTAACAGAGAAACTGGAAATCTTACACATTGCTCATGAAAATGAAAACTAGTATAGCCACTTGAGAATACAGATTGGCAGTTTCCTATAAAGTTAAAGATATACCCACCCTATGACTCAGCAATTCCACTCCTTAGAGAAATGAAAGCATATGTCCACATAGAGACCTATATGCAAATGTTCATGGTGACCTTACTCATAATAGAAACTGGAAACAACTCAAATTTCCAACAACAGATGAATAAACAATTTTGATAAAATCATATCGTTGCATATTATACAAGAAAAAGAATGAACTATTGATATAGACAATAAAATGAATATCTCTCAAATGCATCATGCTAAGTGAGAGTCAGACAAAAGTACACACTGTATGATTCCATTGCACAACATTCTTGAAAGGGCAAAAATATAAGGACAGAAAACAGATCAATGGTTGCCAGCATGGAATTAAGGGAATTGCTGGCCTGCAGAGGGCACAAGAAATTTTTTGGATTGATGGAAATGCTCTATTTGATGATGATGGCAGTTGCATGACCATATACAATTGTCAGGACTATTCAAATTCTAAACTTAAAAGGAGTGAATTTAATGTATATAAAACTTTTCCTCGATAAATTTCACTTTTATTAAAACTTTTTTCTGTTACAAGTATCATATGATTTCACTTATATGTGGAATCTAAAGAACAGTATAGATGAACAACAGGACAGAGACAGACTCATAGCTACAGAGAACAGACTGATAACTGCATGAGGGGAGGCGGGGTTGGGGACTGGGTGAAAAAAGTGAAGGGACTGAGAAGTACAGATTGGTCATTACAAAACAGTCATGGGGATGTAAAGTCCAGCAGAGGAAATACAGTCAATAATATTGTAAAGACTATGTATTGTGCCAGGTGGGTACTGGAAATATCTGGGGAACACTCTGTAAAGTATAGGATTGTCTGACCACTGTGCTTTACACCTGAAACTAATACAAAATAATATTGAATGTGAACTGTAATTGAAACAATATTTTAAATGTTTTTAATTTTTGTCTGTTCATCCCTTACCCTGATAACATATGAAATACTTCCAGATTATTTCATTTACCATGTAATTATAAATTTCCACCATCCTTTGGCCTCTATAAGCTCCTTGAGTGGATCTCTTATTGGGATTCTCTAAACTAAAGCTTTCAAAAGTTAATTAGCTTTTTTTAAAAGCATCTTGACCCCTCTAGTACATCACTCAGTTTAGTTTATTTGGTGCCTGAAACCTATTTAACTTCTTAATAATATTCTCTCCCCAGGTTTCAAACCTGTGTGTACTGGTTATCCTCAATGTCATCCCATGCATCTGATATGTTATCTATTCAATTTATAATTTTTTTCTGGTGCAAACTCTAAGTCAATCTGCATGTTATTTTATAGTACAAAACCACAATAAAAGCTTTCAGCATTTTCTTTGATATTGTACTGCTTTTAAAAAATAATCATTTCTTATCTATCTTATTTTTAACAATGGACTAAAAAAGAACCAAGTGATTGCCCCTGAATCATCATGTCAATATCTGAAGATCCTTAGTAAAATTTTAACTGCTATATTTTTGTCTTTTTTCAATACTATTAAGTGAAAGCACTGAGTTTCTAAACTCATTTACTTACACAAGATGGGTTTGATATGGTGCACAACTCGGAGCCTAGAAGAGTCAACACAGTAGTTGTTTTTTGAGTATCTGAGATCCATACACATCAAGAAGTCCTGCTTCGGAATTCCTTCCTCCTACCCAGTAACTATTTCCCAGTAGACTGATCCAGTAATTTCAACCTAACAGAAGCTGGAATTCATGTCAAATTTATCACTAGGTTGAAAGAGTGAAAAAACAGTAGATAATATTTACAACAATCTAGTAAGAAAAAATAATGGTAAATATTGGTAAATATATTTTGTTTTGAACATTGGTTTGATAATATCCATTCTAATATACAGGTATTTGACCTTATTTAGATAAATTCTTGTTGTTTCCAAAAAGCTAAGCCTCTTTAATCTTTCTTCTGAATTGAGTAATAGTCCAATTTTTTTTCTGCTCCTAGAAAACTTAAGAGCCGCACTTGTGCCTACATAAATCAGTGCGTGGGTTTAAAGGGCAGTCGTTCTCTACTTTTTTTCTTTTTCATCAAAACACAAGTGACATTTAAAGTGTACTTAATATTCATTGTCCAACATATTCTCCTCACTCTGGAGACAGCTAGTTTGCATGAAATTTCCCCATAAGATTTCTGTGACCCTGTATTTTCTCTCCCATCAATCCAATAATACATCAGCAGCATAAAGGCATAGCTGAGAACTGGTAGATTTTTTGCCTTGATCCTGGCTCTGTTTTATAGCCTCAAACTTGTTTTTCTTTCTTCTTTCCCTCCATTTTTAATTTATCCTATCTTAAATTTCATGTAGCCTTGTAAGTCATCTTAAATCCTTTCTAGAACAAGGTAAGGAATAAATAAATAATCACTTCATGTATCTGCAAAAGGAATCTCTTTTCACTTATCCTAGATAAAGCCTTAAAACTTTAACTCTTTGCTGCCTCTTAACTATTCTCTACCATATTAAACATACAACTCTTAAATCCACAACTTCTTTGATTTTGTTTTTTTGTTTTAATCAATTCTCTGTTTAAAAATATTTAAGGCTGCATACAAAAAAATACAGGAAAACTATCTATACACAATTTAGAGACCCATAATAGAAATTAAATTTGCTGCACAAGTTTTATGTCTAAGAAATATATACCTTCCAGTGTCTTGCATAGTTACTCAAATAGGAATAGCTCAATCACACAGTAGGAACTTTAAAATGCTGTGACCTAAAACTACTATAGCTTGGGCCTTAGCACATGAGAATTTGTTTTAGCACGACTTTTAAAGCCACTAATAAACACTCCAAATAGCAGAACTGAGTCTCTGCTCCATTGAGTCTGCTTGAGTAGTTGTAAAAGATAAAATTTTCAAGAGAATCACATTTTTATCTAAATCATTTTTATCTACATGCCTGTTAATCTACTCAGAAAAGTAGATATTTATAAAATTTGGAAAGTTTATAAATTTCCAAAATAGTAGAATTTATAAATTTCCAGAATTTGGAAAATTTATAAATTTCCAAAATAAAAGTAGATATTTTTAAAATTTGGAAATTTTCCCATATTTATGGAGTTTTCATAAAGTACTTTAGAGTTTAGTGTTATGAAAAGGAAAATTAGTTATAAAAGTAATAAATGCACAACACAGTAGTTTCTATTCATCCCATTTGATAGAAATAATGTCCTTTCATTTCCCCAAAGTTATCTAACCAAAGCAACAGATAATATATAATTATTAGGATTTGTCTTAGAGCAAAGTCTGATTTTAAAAAGTTTGCCACTTCACTCACCTACTGCAGGACAGAGTATTGCCCATATACAGATACTAACTCAATTGTCTAAGCAATTTCTTATGTTTAGAAATCAGTGCCACTATTATGGCTCACAATTTGGCTTATGCTGCATCTGTAAGCAAACAGCCTGACAAGCACCCTAGTGTATTTCAGGATGACTGACAGGACACAGTGGCTCAAGAAGGAATGGGGGATGGGTGCCCTTAAAGCAACACAGCTAGTGAAAGGCAACATCAAACAGTAGAACCAGATTTGAAATTATATTTTTCAAATTTACAATAAAATACTGACATATTGTCCAGTATGTGCTTTTAAACATAAGTTTTGTGTGCATTATATGCCCAAAACATTATAAACTCCAAAGTGGCCTTAAGAATTTTTTTCTGCTTTAAGCATTTTAAGAGTAAAAAGAAAACATTTTAAAACAGGCATGAAATGTGATATTTCCCTGAACTTATCAAACGTCTAAATTACTTAAGAATATTCCAATTATTTTTAACCTAAATTAAGTCAGGGTACCCAGGGAAAAAAAAGCAGTTCTTATCTCACCTCTAGATATTTGCCAATTACTTTTACAATAGTAATTTAACTGAGGACAGTAATTTAAACATCTTGAATTAAACAGAGTTGTTATCAAAGATAAGGGTAGATCCATGCATTTTGCCCTCTGCTGTGTTCCTCCCCTAAGGCCTACATTGTGGTTAAAAATAGATCAAAAGATTAGGAATTTTAATTATGGGTATTTCCACATTAGTTTCACTTCAAAAATTATTTAGGTGATACCTTGGCTTCATTCTTCACATTTATAATTTTTCTGACATTATTTCGCAATACTCTAAACCTCTCAATCCTTTTATTCAGCAATCAGCTCTATTAAAAAATTACAATAAAAGCCACTCCTTTTCAAACACAATTCCGCATTTAGCCAGCAGGGGGTATCATTTGATTCTAAAAGCCCACAGTATTGTAGCCATTGACATTTATTTTCATTTTTTTGTGGATGACATTTATTTGTAAACTTAAACTAGGAACTGGGACACACCATTTCAACTTTCTTTATTAAATATGTTTAGAAATATTTTTCCCATATAAGTTTGACTTATAGAGCCCATATTGGTATTTAATAGTTCTCTGTGACAAAGTCTGTCATTATTGCTCCATCAGCTCATCAGATGCATCCTCACTGTGGTGAAAGAAAAGCACTAGATGGCTAAGAAGCAGCAGATTTGGGTTTAACCATTAGCATGACTTTCCACAACCCCAGATTTTTCTGGAACAAAAAAGACAAACAAAAACCTGCAAAGATTCCAAGCCTCATTAGACAAGTAAAAACACATTCCACAAAAAATAGAACCACACTAAAAAACAAAATAATTTCTCCTCAAAATTACATATGAAATTTGTAAATTATTTAATATTTTCTAATTGCCCTGTTCAATATTTACTCATTGGCTGTTACACATTAGGGTAATTTTAGAAGATATGTTTCCTGTTATCACATCATTATTATATTTCTCATAAATATGCAATATTATGACTAACAAAGTCCTCATACAAGCTACAAACTCTTTATTTTACAACTTCAGTTTGGAAAAGCAAGAGCAATTGATTTGGCTGGTTTACTCTAAAAAACATTTTACTATGTGATTAGCTAATGTCATTAACGATCACAAATATATCTTGACTGAAGATAAAAATGTCCTATGCTTCTCGGACGCTATTATCACAAACATCAGGTTTACTCTGTTAACCACATAAAAATTAAAACAGACCAAAAGGCTTAAAAAGCGATCCCTTTTTTCATGCTCCCAGAATTTTCAGTAATGACATATCCTTTATGCTGAAGGATTAACTTTTCCAAAGAGAAAAGGAATAATAACTTTCTTCCTCAATTGTGACTCAAAATAGAAAGTTATAATTTGTTTTCCTTAGAAAAGGAATTCTATTTCTGATAGTGAAAGCAAGGTTTGGGTTCTTCATTCCATAAAATCATTTTTGATACCTGAACATGGCAGTTTCTTTCCTCATAAAATAACTAATGTAGCCATGTAAATACTATACATTTGGACACAAAGCAGAACATCTCTTCAAAATTGTTCTTGATTCTTTCAAGAAATTTTTATCATTAATTTTCTAAATTGATATATTCTCTAAGATAAAAGAGATACTTAAAATTATTTAAGTTAATTTATTAGGTATCTAAACAAAAACAGAAAAATCACATTTTTCCAGTAATTTGCTTATCCATTTTGTCAATCTTCCACACATTTTGGATACAGATACAGATAACAGATACAGTATACAGATAACTTTTTTTTCTGTTTTCACCTAACCACATAATTGCACTTTACTTGCTAATCCTGAATTTGGTTCCTGACACAGGCTTTCCTGAACTGTCTCATTCAGTGATTTTTAATTTATCCAAATACCTTAAGAACCTACATCTAAAGGCAAATTTGGTCTCAATTCTATTCGTGACTAAGAAAACTTTTTAAACAATACTGCTGCATGGGGGAGCAGAGATTAAAAGACTAGTAGTAGATACTATTTATTTAAAATAACCCTTTTTACTTTTAGCAACAATGTCTCCATATATCTGATGGTGTATCTGAATTTTCCACATATTTTTTATACATTTCATTTTATCCTGAAAACAACTTATTTCCTTCCCAAACTATTGTAATTTGCTTCTAACACATAATGTTCACACCAATGAGCAGGTCTAGAATAAGTTCTGACTCTAACATATATTAGGTATGTGAGTTGGATGTGTCAGTGGCATGTGCAAATGAGTTGCATCCCATGGGCAACTGGAAATTCAGAATCCTAGAGTTCAGGAGAAACATCAAGTCTAAAGACAGAGATACGTTAGCTACGTATCTGTGCTACACCTTAAACCACAAGGCTAGAAGAGCTCTCCCAAGGCTGGGAGTGGAGGGAGATAAGGCACCAAAGATAATAGTTTGCAAAACAATTACCATTTAGGGTAAGAAGAAAAGTGAAGTCATAAAAAGAATAGGCAGAAACACAAGACAAGCTTGGTTCAAATTCAGGCTCTACTTTACACTGTTTGGACTTGTCCACATCGACCCCATTTTACGCTGTTTTCCTCACGTTGTGAATAAAGTTGCCATGAAGAGTAATTACTTATAAAATTACCCATAGAATCTAATGAAGTGCTAATTACAGTGCTAAATAATTCACTAATCAATTATTGTTATTTTGCGGAAAAATAATTTTCTCTTTGTGAAATTCTACTTTTCCAAACCAAATGCCATTGAATTTTAGAAGGCTGCTATGAGAGATATTAAACGGATTGCTCATCTGATTAAAAATTGATGAAGACTCATTAAGTTTACGCACTTTTATTTGGCAAATTGAATCTATTTCACCAAGGAAAGTCACCAACCCCAGCTATGATAATACTTATAATTAAGTAACAAGGAGACATGGTCCTAAAATGGAAAAGTTTACAAGCAGCTTCCAAAGTTGTTAACAAATGCTTAACAGAGACAAAATACAACACATATTAATAAAATGTGTTGGTTATGGAATGGTTAAAGGATAGAACACAGAAATAAAAGCAAAAGAATGACAATAAGTAAAAATAGAAACCTCTGGCATCTTATTCCCACATTAGACTTATGGAGTGGTGCCAACCTGCTTCATTCCAGAGCAAAGAGCCAGTGAGTAGCTGAAGCCACATTAGAGAGAGGAAGGAAATCCTTTCTCCCCCTCTGTTTCCAAAGATAATAAAAGAAAACTAGAGAGTGATGGATTTCACTACCAAGTAGCCATGTTTATTTTACTCATGTCCCCACTGTTTAAAAGTTAAGCCTACTAATTTTGCACCATAGAGTAAAAGAAATATATGGATAAAAACAAAGAAAATTGATTTTGCAAAACTCATAATATGTCTAATTTTCAAAAAAAATAACTGTTATAGTCACTTAACTTTATACTATAACATCATTCCTGTCAAGCCATCAATTGTACTGAAAAGAATGAAACTCATCATAAAGTAAAATAATTTAGCTCAGTCATTAACATAGTGAATCACATTTCTTCAACTCTAAATAACCCTGCTCAATGGCCTGAGTAATCTGCACACACACTCCAAGCCATCCTGCTCTTTTTCTCCTGAGTCTTGAGTAGAATTAGACTGACACCGTCAATCACACTCCTAGTTAAAGTTCAACTGATGGAACTGGTCCATGAAAAGGCTGTTTCATTGTGTTTTTTGTTGTCACATTCTGTATCCCCCAGCCTCAATCCCATTCCACTCCTCCCTCCCCATAGGCATCCACTCCATAGTTGCCAGTGGGAGCCTTTCTAATCAACTTTACATAATTATTTCTACATATGATATATATCTTTACAATGACATATATAGCTTGCTGTGTGTGTGGATTTTTAAATTTACACAAACAGTATCGCATTTCCCATCTCTCTCTCCACCCTCCCCACCCCCTTCCCCCACAACATGATGTTTTAGTGGTCTATCTACCTAGAACTATATAGACATGGTAAACACCACAGGTTAGCTCACAAAACACACAGCCCCAGCTTTGCTCCCTTTCCTTTCACTGCTCTGGAAGCAAGACGCTAGTTTTCCCAGGTTTTTTTGCAACTCTGATTGACATGTGACAGAATTCTGGCCAATGAGATGTCAGTGGAAGACCTCTGAGGAGGGTTCTAGCAAAACTTTTACTTTCCTTATAGAAAGGGAGTTACAATATTGCCATGGCCCTTGGCCCTTCCTTCTGCTATCTGTGGTACGATGTCGGCACATAAAAGCAGTTGTGCTGAAAAGCTGAGGAAAAAGATGACAGAGCAGAACTATAAAACAAGCTTGGGTTTTTGATGACATCGGCTCTGACTTCCTGCCTCTAGGCTTCTTGCTGAGAAAAATGAGTTTCTGACTAATATAATTGATTTAGTTTGTTCTTTCTTTTCCATTTGCATCATTCTAATAATGCATTTATAATTTCCAAGAATAACTAGGCAATATCCAAGTCTCTGCTATGGGAAACAATACTATAATATTCTCACGGGTCTCTTTGTGTACCTATGCAAGAGTCCCTCTGATATACACATTCTCTTACGGGCTGAAATGTGTACTCCCCAAAATTCATGTCTGTGGTCTTAATCCCCTGTACCTCAGAATGTATCTTATTTGGAAATAGGACCTTCAAAGATGTGATTAAGTTAAAATGGAGCCATTAGGGTAGGCCCTAATCCAATATGATTGGTGTCCTAATAAGACGAGATGAGGACACAAGCACACGCAGAGAAACAACCACGTTAAGATGCAGTAAGAAGACAGCCATTTGCAAGCCAAAGACAGAAACCAAACCTGCCAACACCTTGATCTTAGATTCCTTGCACTACAGCTGTAAGAAAATAAATTTCTGTTGTTTTAGCCACCCAGTCTGTGGTATTTGTTATGACAATCCTAGCAACTAATAAAATTCAGAAGTAGAACTTGTGGGTCAGAATGCATGTGATTATTGGTCTCCAAAATAATACCACCAGCAGAGCATGTGAACTCACATGTCCCCATCTCCTCACCAGCTCAAAGATACTGCATGACATTTCAACTTCTGCCAGTGTGGGAGGTGCCAAGTGGGTCTCGCTGTTGTTTTAATTTGCATTGTAGATCACCAAGGTAATTGGTGATGTAATCTGAGTTGACTGGCCAGACATTCAAGTATCATTTCTGTGAATCACTTACCTGCATTTTTTATCCATTTTTCTCCTATGTTGCCTGTTTTTTCTTACTGATTTATAGGAATTTCATATATATTCTAGATAAAATCTTTTGTCAGTAATAGTCCTTGAAAATGTCCTCTCCCTGCTTGATAGGTCTCTCTTTGTATCCTTAAACATTCCACTATCTGTATATAAAAGTTCCATTTTCTTCATATCCTTACAAATAGGTTATTGCCAGACATTAATTTTACCAATCTAATAGGTATAGGATATCTCATCATTGTTTTAATCCATATTTACCAGATAACTAACTTGTGAAGCAAACTAAACATGTTTTTATTTATTGATCATTCCAATTTTCTCTTCTGTAAATGACCTTTTCACTTATTATTGGCCCATATCCTCTTGTGTTGTTCTTTTCCCTATTAATTTTTAGGAGTTCTTTATAAAATCTTATATGAAATTATGTTTTTGTTTTACTTTTTTAATTAAATTTATTGGGGTGATATTGGTTAATAAAATTATATAGGCTTCAGGGGTACAATTCTACATCATTTGTATAGTGTATTGTGGGGTCGCCACCCCAAGTTGAAATCATTTGTGTTGAATAGTCTATTAGTTGGCTATTTCCACAATAACGCTACATAACAAACTACCCTAAAACTTAGTGGTATAAAACATTTATTCTCTCTTGTGCGTTTTCAGGTTAGCTGGCAGTTGGCTCATCCAGGAGGGGACTGGCTGGACATACTCCAAGCTGGAGTTTTGGAGTCGGGATCTGCTCTGCATATTTCTCATCCTCCTTGGACAAGTAGTCCATTAGGAGCATGTTCTTCCTACAACATCAGCAGAAATACAAGAAGGACAAGTAGAAAGACACAGTGCCTCTTAAGGTACAAGCTCCAAACTGTCACTCTGCTTCCTCGTTCCACTTTCCAGTGGGATCTAGTCATGCGGTCAAGTCTAATACTAATGGGGTAGTTCTCTGGGAAGAACTGCAAAGTCATGTGGCAAAGGGCGCGGAGGCAGGGAGGGTCAAAAATGGTATCTTTCTTCACAAAGAAAGATTTTTATTAATGTACTTAAATATTTCAATCGTTTACTTTATGACTTATGTTTGGGGGGTTATATTTGAGAAATTATATCCTACCCAAAAATATAAATACACTCTTCTATATATTTCCCAGAAGAATGCAACCATTAGGATCAATACCCAAAATATTTTAAATTAACATATGCATAAATGCAACATTATGTGATACAAGGGCCAACCACCAAAGTTAAACAAGTAATCAAAGTTAAAAATAATTACCCAAGGACTACTTATTAAGGTGAATTGTTGAGCTGAGTCTTTTAAAAGTATTAATGAATACAGGCTAACAAAGAAAGAATAAGATGCAGGTATCATAAAGAATCACAAAAGCTGATATTTTTTCATGAGCAGATCTTGATTGATCTAAGCTATATATTCAAAACTGCAAAACAAAAGACTGCAGGAAAATATATACAGTCTTCTCAGATCATGACATCTTATGGAGGAAAAAAAGCTTTACACAACTTAACAATAAAATATGTTATAATGTAAAATTTGTAAAGTATATGTTTATCTGTTAAATTAGGAGAATCTACTTCAATAGTTTGAGTAAAGCTGAGGTCCAACCTATTAATTTTTCATATTAAAACCACTTCCCAGTTGCCATACTTGCAGGGAGTCCAGTATCTCTCTTGTCCCTCTTATTGTTCAAGAACTGGAGAACTTGATTACCAATAAGTGGGCCCTGCTGAAAGCTGCTGGTGCTCTGCTAGTTGCATAGTGCACCAACGAAAACTGACCGCCTTGTGGTCCTGTGTGACCTTTCCCTGGTGCACTCTTGCCTTTGCTGCTGTGGATCCAGACAGTGGGCACAGTGATTCTTGAAGACAGAAGCAGCCTGCCCCCTCTCAGGTATGGCATGGCACACACGCCTACAGCTTTTTAGTTTACCAAGCCTGATGGCTGAGCCAGGGAAGCTTTCCAGCTCCCATCACTAGCCCCAAACAGCCTCTCCCATCAGTAATACAGGCCAGCCAGAACAAGCATGTGTTTAAGGGTCTTTGATGTTCTTGCTTTCCAGGTCTTTCCTCAATCAGGACCAGTTCAATGCATGTGCACACACACAGACAGACACTTTCTAACAATAAATACACAGTAAAAGGACAGAGTCCAGGTCTTCATTCTGTTCCTCTCTGAATACTCCCAGATGTTTTACAAATTTCCTCTAATCCTCACAGTGTTCATCAGCCCAGCAAGTGAAGGAAGACTGAGAAGGGCCACCCTTATCAAATCAGAAAAAGACCCTGTTACACCAGAATCTGAGATACAGAAGGATAAAGACCTCAATAATGACTTTCAAATACTGGGGAGAATTTTTTCTTACCTATGGTCACCAGAAAAATACAGAGTGCCCAACCAAGTTACTTAACATTTTAGATAAACAATGAATAATTTTCTGGCATGAGTATGTACTAAGCAACAATGGGACATACTTATACTAAAAAAAAAAGAAAGAAAGAAAGAAAGAAAAAATCTATTGATTGCTTACCTAAAATTCAAACATATCTGTATGTCTTATATTTTTAGTTGCTAAATCTGGCCACTCTACCTTATCTACCTAATGAATGGGGTAAACTGGGGGAGAGGGAGCTAGAACTCCCTTGAGCCACAATGCCAGATCCTTACATTCATGTATCCTGACATCCTATCAGAGACTTGAGGTTGACAGAGCCAAACAAAACACCAGCTCTTACCCCCTTACTGCCCTGGAGCTGTTTTTTTAAATACCCAGAGGTGTTTCCTGGCCATCTCCCAGCACCACATTTCTAACTACAACCAGTTGGAAGATTTTTGCTCCCAGAAATGTAACACAGGATAAAAAGGAACAAGGGAAGAATCGCATATATATTGTGCCCTGGGATATGAGAGCCCCAACAGTCTGGGCAGACATAAGATAAACACTGCCGGAAGGTATTCTAGAGATTTTATGCATTTCTTATAGAAAAATTAATCTGAATGGCTTCCAGTTATCGAGGATTAAATTCACCTCCAAGTAGGAGACAAGTAAATAGAGATAGAAAAATAGTTTCCCCAATGGATATGTACCTCCTGTGGCCCAGAAATGTAGTATGATGCTTGCCCCCCACTTTAAGATTGGAGAGGGAGATTCTGTAGTTTCAAAGTTGATAATGATGGAACTCAAAGGCAATATACATATGACATTTAGGACTGACACTAGGACAGAATAAATATCTAGTCTTTCAAAAATAAGTAAATAGAAAAACCCAAAATTTAAAACTATAACATAAAGGAGGAAGACAATGTCTTAAAAATGCAAGGGAAATTATCCTCAAGACAAAAGAAAATTTAGAATACATCTACTCTGTGTTCCCGGTGAAATACTCAAACACATAAATTCCAGGAAAGAAGTGACACAAAGACTAAATAAAATAAAAAGAAAGTTTACTGAAGTAAGAAGTCAAAATAAAAAAAACTTGGCAAAGATTTAAAAGTAAAAGAATACAGCAAAGCCAAAATGACAATAAAATTAATTAAAATCTGAGTTAGAAGAATCATTCCTCTCCTTTATCTTCTGTCTCTATCAACAAGTTCATTACTCAGAGAGCAAAGAAGCAAAGGCTGGCACTGCTACCCTGGGTTTAATTCTTACCAACAAAGAAGAATATGTTAGTGAAGTGAAAGTGACAGGAACCTTGGGGAAAATTGAACATATCACCTTAGAGTTCATTACAAGCCAAGGGAAAAAATGCAAAGCAAAGTAAGACAAGTATCTTAGATTGCTTAGCAGTTCAGAGAAAATATAAGAATGTCTCAGAGCCTGAGATTCCAAAATGAAAACTAGGACAAAAAATAAAACCCACTACAGCAATCACAAATGATGAAAAATGGGAGAGAACATATGCAAATATAACTCAGTGTGGCATACAAGGAGCTTTCTAAAAAGCTGAAATTTTTAAAGGACACACAAAAGTACTTAACAGAAGGAAGGAGGTGAAGGGAAGGATGCACACGTCAGTGTAGTACTGACTGACCTATTAGAAGAATGGACTAAACCTAAGATGAGCAAAGACTTGTGGAAAAACACTCAAAACAGTACAAAAACTTTTAAATTATTTTTGAGGAAGAAAGGACAAGTACAACCTCTGTCCTCCACTCCCAAGCAGATTTCTTGATGTTAACAAGTAACATAGAGAAAGCAAAATGACAATATTTTGAGTTTGCTTCCATCTTGTCTACAAAGGACAACCTCTCTTCTTTAAAATGGAAAAACTGTGTCAACGACCTTGAGAAGAAACTGATAAACAAGATGAGAAAAGATAGTGAAGGAATGTCTAATCGTTTAGATCAATGTCCATTTCCAGAAATATTCTATTACTGCCCGTTTTCTCATTCTCAAGACTATTGATATTTTAGGCTGGATAATTCTTTGTTGTGGAGGACTGTCCTGTGTGTTGCAGGATGTTTACTAGCATCCCTGGCCTCTACCCACTAAATGCTGGTAGCGCCAGCCTCCCAGTTGTGGCAACTACAAATGTTTCCAGAGAAAGCCAAATGTCCCCTAGGCAGTAACAGTCCCCTGGGTTGAGGACCACGATATTACAGAGCAGTGAAAAACCTGCATGCATCATCATGGAATTACCGTTTGCATCTTTGAGTAATCACGTCAGTGAGAACTGACAAATGTTGTCTCATATATCAAAAAGGTAGCTACCGAAAATTAAAACCAGTAAATTTGATGTTGATCCCCAGAAAATTTTAATATAGGATCAAAATATAATTAATTAGAAGGGAGGAGTAATCTCATGGTATCTTGGTATAGTTTCATTAAGAGCCATGCACACTAAACTAATTTAATGTTCTCGTCCCCCTTTTTCAGGATCATCGCAAAAGAGGATAAACTAATTTCACTAAAACATTTTTTAAATCTTTTGTGAAATCTTCTTGGGCAATATAAAGAAATGTGACCTCTTTCATACACTGCTGCTCTGAGCATATTCCTTGGAAGTCACTCTGGCAATATCCAGACAATTTTATATGCACTCATTTTTATACTAAGCGATGCCACTTTGAGGAGTTTGAACCTGTGTACAAATATGCATGCCAAGTATTGCAATATTGCAACAACAAGCTAGAAACAACCTAAATGTGCATTAATTGGTGACTAGTTAATTAATTGTCATGTATTCTTTCATTGCTAGGACTCTGTGACCAGGGGGTCAGGAAAAACCTTAAGAAATCCATAGAATCCAACTGGATGGCACTTTCCTAGCCATAGAGAAGACATTCAAAAATCGTAACAACTAGAATGGTTCAGGCCACAGCCAACCAGAGCTTAGCCTGGAGCTGAGTCTTGGAAGGACCCTGTACCAGGTTGTACCAGGTGTTCACCCCTTAGTTTCTGGGTCTAGAGGCTCCTCAACAGAGACCAAGTAGAGGAAGGCCATTGGGGAATTTCAGACTTAACCAACAAAGACAAACATTAAAATAGTGAGGAATAGCATGGAACAACAAATTGGCTAAATTCAAGCAAATGGCAGCTATAGAAAGAATGAAGTAAATTTATATGTACTGATACAGAATGATACATTAACTTTTTTTTTCATTTACAACAGAAACTGTTAGCAGTTGCCATGTGGGAAGAGGATCAGGGAACTGAGGGCTGGGATCAGTGAAGGAGAGGCTTATTTTCATCGTATACTCTTTGTGGCAGATGCTATAAATTTGCTAACACCCCTTCCAGCCCTGGCCCACCTCTCCTCCTCCAGATTTCACCAATCAAACACAGCTTGGGTGATATTTTAAAAGGTCACAGCCATGGGAAATCTGTGGCAGGGTTTCCATGTCCAGCTCAAGAGCCTAGAATGGTAGAAGCTAGTATATGTGCAGAACTGTCTCTCAGGTACAGTTGGACATTTTTTCCCAGCTGCATCATCTTTGGCTGTTTCTCTGGCTCTCCTAGAGAACCTATGAGCTCTCTAATGTTACTATGTCATTTACGAAACTTTCTGCACTGGTCAAGATGGAGGCATAGGTAGACACACTGTGCCTCCTTGCACAACCAAAATAAGGACAACAAAAATTTAGAGACAAAAACACAACCAGTACTGACAGAAACTTGAACTGTATGGAAGTCCGACAACCAAGAAGTTAAAGAAGAAACATTCATCCAGACCAGTAGGAGGGCCAGTCAGGCAGCCGGGTGAAGAGGACTCCCAGCATAGCAGCAGCTGGCACACAGACCCTGGGCACGCAGGCGGCAGCAGGCAGACCCAGCAAGGCGGCAGATTGTGGAGGGGCATGATGCACAAGGTGGCTGGCAGACCACGCGGTCCCACATTCACGCACAGATAAACCAGGTGAAACTGGAGAGGGAGACAGACAGTGCAACCCACGGTTCCAGCACCGGGAAATAAAGCCTCAAATCACCAATAAAAACACCTGTGGGGGTTGAGGTGCTGGGAGAGACTCCCAGCCTCACAGTAGAGTTTGTTGGAGAGACCCACAGGGTTCTGTAACATACACAAACCCACCCACCCAGGAATCAGCACCAGAAGGGCCTAGTTTGCTTGTGGGAAGTGGGGGAAGTGACTGAAATCCGACAGAGAGCAGAGTAAGTGCCATTCTCTGATTCCTCCCCCACAAACTGCGTCACAACCCAGCTACGTGGGTTGCCCCACCCAGGTGAACACCTAAGGCTCCACCCCTCGCTATTTAACAGGTGTATCAAGACAAAAAAAAAGGGCTCAAACGAAAAAACAGATCAGAGCTCCACAAATAATACAACTAAGTAACGAAAAGATAGCCTACCTATCATATGCACAGTTCAAAGCACTGGTGATCAGGATACTCACAGAATTGGATGAATTTGGTTGCAAATTAGACAAAAAAATGAAGGCTACGCTAAGTGAAATAAAGGAAAATGTACAGGGAACCAACAGTGAT
>CM052542.1:113928011-113958778 GCA_028533065.1 Trachops cirrhosus | reverse complement strand
GAAAAGTTTAAGGGACTTATCTAAGAAAAAGAAGATAAAAAACATGTACAGTAAAGTGACAGCAAACTCACAATTATTAACAACCACATCTAAAACAAAAACAAAAACAAACTAAGCAAACAACTAGAACAGGAACAGAACCACAGAAATGGAGATCACATGGAGGGTTAGCAACAGGGGAGTGGGAGGAGGAGAGAGGGGGGAAAGGTGCAAAGAATAAGTAGCATAGATGGTAGGTAGAAAATAGACAGGAGGAGGGCAAGAATAGTATGGGAAATGTAGAAGCTGAAGAACTTGTAAGTATGACACATGGACATGAACTAAAAGTGGGGAATGTGGGTGGGAGAGGGTATGCAGGGTGGAGGGGAGTGAAGGTGGAATGGGACAACTGTAATAGCGTAATCAATAAACTATATTTTTAAAAAAAACTTTCTGCAGAACCTTGATTGCAATCAAGAGCCCTGGCTAAGACTACCTTTGTTAAAATAAAAATAAATGTGTGTGTACATATTTTTAAGTTTAAAAGTTAATTTTTAATAGAATTTTTTAAAAAAATACATCAAGCTGGATGGTGATACTATTCAGGGAGGACACACCTGGTTGAAGAGGCATATCTGAAAGAGCCAGTCTAGAGATCTAGGCCCCAAAATTCCATCTGAACATCAGGTGTCTCAACTACCAGATAAAATGTTATACTAAAACTCATCTAGAAATAAAATTATAATTATGGCTAGGAAAATCTTGAAGGGACAGAAAAGGAGAAGGAATAATCCTTTCAGAACCATTAGAAATCAAACTGATGGAAGTACTACAACTATGGAATTTAAGAAGGAACTACGAGTCTGGTAGGAAGGACAGAGGCACAGACTGCACTGGTCCTATACCCATTTGTGTCAGCTAAAAATAGAGAGGGGTATCTAAGGAGGGAACGGTCCTAGCCCCACATGAGGGCTCCCAGCCCAGAGTTCCAGTGCCAGGAAGAGAAGTCTCCAAAACTTATGAATGTAAAAACCAATGGAGATTGAGACTGTGGAAGACAGAATCTGCTGGAGTCCCTGGCAGTTTGTCTTAAAGGGCCCCTACACAGACTTACTTAGACTCACTCCCTCTGAACTCTAGCACTGGGGCAGAAGATTGAAATGCATCAGAGACATACCAGGAGGAACTGAATTGTCCAGCATCAGGGCGAGAACTGGGGGGAAGTTTTCTCCCAGACAGAAGTGCTGGCAGAGGCCACTATTCCTTTCTGAGCCCTCCCCCAACAGAGCCACAGAGCTGGCAGGAGGGCACTATATGTGAGACTCCATCAACCTGGCTCACACTATTTTCCCCACCCTGGCATCCCCTAGGCCCTGCCCCACCCAACTTTCAGGCCCACCCAATTTGTTTCTAGGGGATTTTTCATACAAATGGCTTGTCTTGGCTCATGCTTCAGACTTCCTAAATTCTCTCAAACAAGCAACATCAGGCTTCAGCAAGCTCCATATCTCTTGTTAAGCTGCCCCATGCCCAGCACTAGCAGTAGCCAGCCTAAGTTCAAAACTTGGCCTCACCTGGGTACCTCCAAGCCAAGCACAAGTAACAGCCATCTGAAGATTGCTTTGTAACTTATGCTGTGTGACCCTGGATGAAACACAGGTGGTGGCTGACCTTGGACATGCCAACAGCAAGCAAGGCTCAACTACAAGAGGAGGGTGTACACAGCCCACACAGTGGGTACATATCAAGTACCCAGCTTGGGTGATAGGTGAGGCTGTGCCACTAGGTCCTACAGAACACCTACTATTTTAGGCCACTCTAGCAAGCCTGGGAGATGTAGCAGTTCTACTTAATACATGGAAACAAACTCAAGGAGGCTGCCAAAATGAGTAGACAAAGAAACATGGCCCAAAAGAAAGAATAGAACAAAACTCCAGTAAAAGAGCTAAACAAAATGGAGACAAGCAATCTATCAGAGGCAGAATTCAAAACACTGGTTATATTTCAAGGAACTTAGTGAGGACCTCAACAGCATAAAAAAGATCCAGTCAGAAATGAAGGACACACAAATTAAAATAAAGAATAATTTACAGGGAATCAACAGTAGAGTGGATGAAGCCAAGAATCAGATCAGCGATTTGGAACATAAGGAAGCAAAAAATGACCAATCAGAACAGCAAGAATAAAAAGAACCCAAAAAATGAGGGTAGTGTAAGGGGCCTCTAGGACAACTTCATGCATACAACATTTGCAACATTGGGATGCCAGAAGGAGAAGAGAGAGAGCAAGAAATTGGAAACCTTTCTGAAAAAATCATGACAGAAAACTTCCCTAACTTGGTGCAGGAAATAGACATTCAAGCCCGGAAAGCTCAGAGACTCCCCAAACAAGATGAACCCAAAGAGACCCACACTAAGACACAACATAATTAAAATGCCACATGTTAAATACAAAGAGAAAATCTTAAAAGCAGCATGAGAAAAGCAGTTAGTTACTTACAAGGGAGCTCCCATAAGACTATCATCTGATTTCTCAAATGAAACTTTGTAGGCTGGAGGGATTGGCTAGACATATTCAAAGTGATGAAGAGCAAGGACCTACAACCAAGATTACTCTACCCAGCAAAACTATCATTTAGAATTGAAGGACAGATAAAGAGTTTCCCAGCAAAGAAAAACCTAAAGGAGTTCATCATAACCAAACCATTATTGTATGAAATGTTAAAGGGACTTATTTAAGAAAAAGAAGATCAAAATTATGACAAAGTGGCAATAAATATATATCTATCAAGAATTGAATCTAAAAACAAAAACAAAATAAACAAGCAGAACAGAAACAGAATCATAGATACAGAGAACATTTCAGTGTTTGCCAGATGACAGAGGTTTTGGGAGGAAAGGTGAAAAAGATGAAGGGATTAAGAAGTACAAATAGGTAGTTACAGAATAGCCATGGGAGTGTAAAGTACAGCATAGGAAATAGATTAGTCAAAGAACTTATATGCATGATCCATGGACATGGACAATGGTGTGGGGATTGTCTGAGGGAGTTGGGGGTGGGGGTTGGGTGGTGGAGGACAAAGTGGGATAGTTGGGACAACTGTAATAGCATAATCAATAAAGTATAATTTAAAATAAAAAATACGGATTGGAGAAAAGTTAGATACAAGTATTACTAGAACAAGAGAGAAAGTTGAGAAACAGACTAAAAAATCTAGCTTACGATAATGATAGCATTTCAAATTAACAGGAAAAAAATGATTCTTAAATAAGTCATATTGGATCACCTGAATAAACATTTAGAGGAAAAATTAAGATAAAGTTGGTTTCCAGCCTTACTCCTTTGTTCAAAATCATTTCCAGATATAGCAAAGATTTTAAAATTCTGAAAGTATAAATTAATTTATGCATAACATCTTTATGTATGATAATTAAGGTAAAAAGTTCCTTTCTAAGTAAACACAAAAGTAAAGTTTACTTTTAAAGTAAACTTTAAAAATTTAAGTACAAATTTATTTTTTCTATGTAATTTAAATATAAAACATAAAAGTAAACAATAAATTGGGAGAAATACTTGCTACATGTTAAACAGACAAAAGTTTAATTTGCTTAATTTACTATAGGAGAATTAATAGGAAAATGGACAAAGGTTATAAAAAGGCAATGTAAAAAAAATACTATGCACTAATAAATATAATATTTAGAAATTGTTCAACTTTATTCATAATTAATTAAATACAAATTTAAAAAAAAAGACATTTCCACCTATCAGACTGACAAAAGTGAAAATTTTTGATAATTTGGTCAGAGCAGGTAAGAGATGGGGACATAAGCTCTCAGCATACACTGTTAGTGGGAGTACAAACTGATATGAACTTCTTGAAGAGATATATAACCATAGTTCTCAAACTTTAAATTATGTATACTATCTACCCCTTTGATATTTCCAATTAAAGCAATACTTATTAAATTTTACAATGAACATTCCTTTTGATCCAAAAATTCCACTTCCATGAGTTATCCTAAAGCTACACTCATAAAAGTACATTAAGACATATGAACAGGGATATTCATTATAACATAGCAACATGAAAAAACAAACAAAAATACTGAAAACAACAATCATATCCATCAATACAGAATGGGCTAAATAAGTTATGCTGTGGACATCACGAAGTTGAAAAGAATGAGGTAGGTCTACAAGAATTACCATAAATCTGAGGGCTGCCATTTTGGCAAGAGGTGAAGCGGCAGCGGCTTCTGTCAGGGGGGCCAGCAGGTCGAGAGCTGCTGGTGCTCCCTTCCCCTGGTCCCAGCCCTAGCCCCAGTGGAACGCAAGTACGAGTGCACCCCACCACCAACCTCACCATGGTGCTGTTCACAGCGAAAAAAAAAAAGAATTGCCACAAATCTGTCTTAACTAAATATAACTGTCCTACATGGGAGAGAAATGGGGACACAAGATGCAGGTCAATATGTATAACATTAGATTGTACCTTTTATTCTATTGTTTAAGATTTCACTTATTTATTTTTAGAGACAGGGCAATGGAGGGAGAAACAGAGGGAGAGATCAAGAAACATTGGTTGCCTCTCACATGCCCCCAACTGGGGACCCGCCTGCAATCCAGGCATGTGCCCTGACTGGGAATAGAACCAGCAGCCTTTCAGTTTGCAGGTTGACGCTCAATCCCCTGAGCCACACCAGCCAGGACAGATTGTACCTTTTTATTTTTGACCTGAATTGGGTTCTGTAAATGAGCAAGAAAAGCAGAATGTATGGATATTGTATAGGTAATCAGCAGAGCCTATCACAGATTAATTCTTAAAATTAAGACTTCTTCGTTGTCCCATACTGGGAATAGAAGAACTACTGAACCTAACAAAAATCAAGTTAATTCTGCAAATTCCCATTACCTATAAGCTCCAGCTTGGGACTAAGACAGATTCTGGAACCTCTTTTAGAGAATCAGTGAAATTGGTTTTATTTCTTACTCTCCTTTTATCCCCACCCACAAACAAAGGCACTAGAAAGAAAAACGCAATGAGGTCAGGGCCTCTGTTTGGTTCACTAGGGTCTATCTCCAGCACTAAGAATACTGTCTAATACAAAAATCATCCAGACAGAGTAGTTCCAAGGCCAACACTATAGTAGACCCAATGCAGTCCTTCCAGCAACCCTGCATCTCAGTCATTCTGTGGGTTCTCAGTGAGCTAACCCAGGGTCACTGTACATTCGTACCACCTCCAGAAGTCTCGTCAACTGAGACCTGATAATTAATTTTCTATCTCTTTAATTGTACACCTCCACCCCAATTCTCTACCCTATAATGCATATAGGATAGAGGAGATAAGTATACAATGTAATTTAAGGAATGCTACTCAAAGTACATTCTGCAGTGAGTTAAGGAGCTTATACCAGAATGTAAATCAGTAACTGTTTCATTCATCTTGAAAGTCTTGCTACAAAGTTTTAGGACATAGGTGATTTACAATCTGGTACAAACTCGATGTGCTTGTATGAACCAGTAACAGACTGAGAACTGATGATCTCATTTTGAATAGTGCTAACATAAAGTAGGGCCTAAAGTGCTCAAGTTCCACTACTCGAGGGTCTTTCATTGTCCTAAACATTGCCTTCTCCATCAGATCTATTTCCCCAATGATGGAGAGACCTGAAGCATCACAAGGATACTCATTAGGATAATGAAAGACAGGAAAAAGAAGTGGAGGAGTAGGGGTACCAAACAAATTTGACCTAAATTTACAATTTTGCACATAGGAACTCCAAGTCACTTCTCAGACTCTGGAAGTTAGTGATTAAATTGGTGGCAGATTACTGACTGTGTTCCAGGCAGCAATATGTAGTAAAAACAGCAATTAAGCACATGAAAATCAGGTGCAATAGCTAATAGTACTTCACTTTCAAAAATTCTGTATTTTCAATTATCTGTCACTTTCCACTAGGTCTGTAACTTGGCTAAACTCAGGAGTTCCGCTTCCACAGTATCATGTCACTTCAAAGCCAGTATCCAAACAAAAATCAGAAAATCATGCCTTTTGTGTCTGTAGACTAACATTCCCATGAGCCAATGATCCACAAAAAAAAACTATTTTTAAGTCTTCATTACATAGCACATAGTTTCTCGCCAGGCACGATTGGCTTACCAACTTCTCTTTTTAATGTTAATCCCTTCTATTCCAAAAAAAATAGAAATTCATAGTAAACAAAAAAGAGAACTCCCATCCTTTCATATCTATGGTCTTCCCCTAAGTATCACTGAAAAGTAAAATTCCACAATTTAAAAAAATGAATACAGGCAAAATATATTCTTTAAGAATTCACAACCTTATACTTCAACTCACCTTCCACCAAATAATACTATCTCTACTCTCTCTGCTTTGATTTCTGTGAACCAACCACCACCCCCAAAATCAGCTTTATTGATCACCAGTTCCTTGGCTTCTTCTCCTTCAGTATATTCTATTTCTACAACCATAGCTCCCAAATTCAACAACAGCAAAATTAAAACTTCATGTCTTCCATGACTCCCACACTAGTCATGCTCTTGTGTGTCCTCTATCCTTCCTTTCCACTGTGCTACCTACAGATTTCCTCCAAATACTTCTAATTCCCCCCAACTTTTATCATAAAGTATTTATCCTTCTTTATTCTGCTATTTCTTGTCACAGTTAGATCATAAAATTCATATAAATCAGAATTGTATATAAATGGTACTCTAACAAAAGTTACTTACAAATTCTATTGTTCTAAAGTCCAGAGTAAAATAAATAATCAATAATACTAACTGTTGGTTTCGGGCAGACGTGAAGGATTTTGACTCTGACATGTAGCCATATTGACTATCTGTGAAAGTTGGTAAGTTGAATTTTGTAAATAGAGAGGATTCTGTTCTTCCAAACACTTAGTGTGTTGCTGTCTTATGTGCCTGTGCCTGACAATAATGTTTTGCATAACAGAGACACTCCATAAATATTCCATTTGGTAGACAAGGAAACTTACACTGCCTTAAACCACAGGTGGCAACCACAAGGCCCATGGGCCGAATCTGGCCCTCCACCTTGTTTCAGCGGGCCCAGCACCTTGTTTCTACCCAGTGGCAGCACTGAGCTCTCACTTAACAGTTAAGGAGTAGTTACATTTATACAGTCCTAAAATTACATTCGGCCCTTTGGAGACAAACCTCAAGGCTAATGTGGCCCCCGGTGAAAATGAGTTTGACACCCCTGCCTTAATCAAAAAATAGTTACAAAAATCTTAAAAATCACAACTGTTATCTTCAACACTAATGTTCTCTAATTCAAGGCCACACGTACAAATAGAGCTTAAAGAAATAATTTTTGACAGAAATACAGACACACATACACTATGATATTTACCATAGCACTTAGGTGTTCAACAATGATTAATAAAATTATATCCATTTACTTGGAAGAATGTTACACAACAATTTAAAATAACATCTATGTAGAATAGGTATTATTTGGAAAATGTTTTGGTGTAAGGCTAAATGAAAAAGCATGGTATCAAATTTTATCTATAATACTATTGCAATTCATTTTAAAGCCATGCAGAGAAAAAAAGCCTAGGAGGAAATGCATCAATAAGGTTACAGATAATTTTTTCTGTGGTTCCAAAATGCATACACTGAATATTATACATATTACTATTATAAAGAAACAAAAGTAAGTTTTACTATAAAAATTCCAATATTTTACTCAAGAAGAAAGACAGACTATGTATAGGAAGTAACAAATCAAAATAGCCATTTCTATACTCAGCATTTTGGGTTTCTTCATTTAACAAATTTATCTTGTGCTACTATGAGTTAATTTTTTTATAGTGGCTGATGAAATTTTAATACCACATCCAAATATGCCATTCAAATTAGACTGCTGATAACTCATGTCTCCAAATTATTTTCATAGGTTGACCTTCCAGTCTGCCTAAACAAGCTAGCCACTACCCAGAACCAAGGCTAATTTGAAATGCTATTTTTCCCACTTGTGTGTTCTGAGAATCATTGATTGGATCTCATGTATCTTCAGAGACATTGCAACAGTCTTTCCTAGTGGTGTGGATCTCAGTGACTCAGAACCTCTCCAGTCAACAAACTTCCTGACACCTAACCTAAATTTCTTCTTATTTCCATTTGAACCCTCTCCTTCTAGTTCTGTCCTCTGTACAACCAGGAGCAACTGCTCAGTCACTCAGACCCCATAGAATAGTAACCTTCTCTTTACATGATTGATTATATTTCACAGCCCATATTCATTCCATATACTGTGATTTTTATTTGATGATAAATGGTGGTAAAACAGTTCTGAGAGATTCCTCAACCTCCTAATATTACTGCCTATTATAAAACAAATATATAAGATAAACATTAAATTGAAAAATAATACTTTTGCCACTCTGTCATTTGGAAAAGCTTCCAATTATTGTGAACAACCTTTTTTGGTTGAAAGAAAAAATCTCTTCAAACATTTTCTATCTTGCCTTCTTTTGCCCCAGCTCCATGCCAAAGCAGAAGCATCCGGGCCATATCTTATCTTTGCCTGCACGGTATCGCAATCAGCTTTTTATAGCCAGAAACTCTCTGAATGCAAAGCACGACATTGGCCACTAGCTTCCCTGGCACTAGTTTGAAAGTTATTTATAACTTTAAAATTAGCGTGAAAATCTACATTTCTCATCATAACTATTCAAAACATTCCCACTTTATATAATAATGTGCTCTTTAATTCAGAAAGAAATCTCACATTTTAAACCTACAACATATAACAGAGCAACTCACCACAGAAAAAAGAATGCACTAAAGTCCAGCTCTTCTCTTTACAAACTTGACACTTACCTTTCTGTTGCTTCCTAGAAAGTAAATGTGTTTAAAATTCGGCTCTTGTAGGAAATTATCCAAAAAGAGCTTTTTTTTTGGTGGGGGGAGACTTCTTGGGTAGTCACAGAGTTACAGAGCAACAAATTGAGAGGCAGTGACAGTGGCGCAGTCACTTCAGCTGAGCGTCATTCACCCAGGATAAGAAAGAAAGGGGAGGTTACAAGGCAGGGTGGGTGGTATCTAATCCTGAACCACTAGCCACTGACCTCACTGACAACTTGTTACTGAAAATACTTTGTTGAAAAAGGCCAGACACATACTTTGCCCAGAGATCTACAAACATAGCTGTCAGGAAGCTTTGAATAAGTTAGATTTGCATTTCTCGAGTCCCTTTCTAAAGTAAGGGCCCTTTACATCTAATTAAAGCTGAAGGCTGAAATTATTGAGAATAAAAATTAGTAAAGCAGAGATAACAGAAGTCCCAGAAATCTACCATCAAAAGATCAATTATGTAAAATTCAGCATCTTCAGTACCATCATAATGTGTCACATCTGATGTAGTTTTCCTCTGAAATCTCACCCACCTCGTACCCTTGCCCCAGATATTGCACTCCCTGCTTTTAGAATTTACATGGAACCACATAATTATCAGGAAAGTATATAAAGTAAAAACGTACCCAAAACTCCACAGGTGTAACCATTATTAAAGTTACCAATAAAACAATTTTCTCCAACAAAATTTCTTTCTCCTATGATTATTCTTTTTCATATTTTCTCTTCCCCACTTTTTTTATACCTTCTCCCTGAACGTCTTAACACTCACTGGGACAGCCTGGTGTATCCCTGCCTTATGCTTTATCATTTCATCAATTCTTTGACACCCCAATTGAACTTGGACTGCATTTCCTTAGGCATTATTACCATTTTTGTGACCCTCTTCCAATAGTTTCTAAAACAATAGGGGGTAACTGCTCCTAAAATGGAGCTACTCATTTCAGTTTGGGCATTTCTGTTCTTAAAAGGCTGAATTCAAAATCAAAAGAAGGCATTCATTTGTTAGCTCCACAGGCAATTTTAGAACAAATATTAGGACGCCAAGAGGAAAGGGAGGATCTGGGGACTATCAGAACCAACTATGAAAGGAGTTTCGTTTTTCATGATTTGTAGGGAAACTAGGAAAATTACTGTATTTTTATGTAGGTTCCTTTAAAATGTGCTTAATTGGCATTACATTTATCTAAAGATTCTTAGTTGCTAACATACTGTCCTCCCAGAATTTTTTAAAGCAGCTTTTTCCCCTAGAGAACTTAGGAATAGCCTCTTTTCACAGTGAACACAAAGAGTAAGTTTTATGTCTCTCAATCCATCTTTTCTTGAATAAAGAATTCGCTTGACACTTGCAAAATAGAAGTTTTTGTTTTAGAGCTCTAATAATGAATGTTTTCCAAACCCGGATTGTTGAATCAAGCCCAAGATATCCAAATTCTATTACGAGCCAGCCTGCCACCACTGTAAAATCAGTGCCCTTCCTTTCCATCTGCAAAATGGAGATGAAAACCCCTGTTCTATATGCTTTTCAGGAGATAAGTGAATTAAATGGATACAATCTGAAGTGCTTCAAACTACACTGAACTCCTAAGACATGCATATAGATGCAAGTATGACACTTGATGTTATCAAAACAATTAAATATTATAAATATCTGAAATATAATTTTAAGTGCACTATGGAGTTCTTTTAATTCCTTTATAAAAATGTCTGCAGCCTTCCAGATATTTTTGGCTGACGTATTTCCCACTGTAGCCACAAGAGGTCCTCCTCCTAGCAATTCAAATCACGTCAGATTTGAAGAGCTGAGGCCCCATGGTCATCTGTACTTATATCCGTTTGCTGACAGAAAATACAGATCACCTATGTCAAGCTCCCATAGCTAACTATAGGGTAGCAAACAAAACCAGAAAAAAATCTGGCTTTCTCTGGGTGATCACTGAAGCATGCTGAACACTAAGTAGTTCCTGTAAACTACACAGCCACTGCATTTTGCACTCTGGCCCCGATCCAAATTTTAATTTTCTTCTTGTCACCTTGCCCAGTCTTGTTCAGTATTTATTCTCCTTCCCTATTTACTTGTTTCTTTTCTTTATACTTCCCAAACTTTAAAATTTTGGCTCGTATTCCTCTTGCAGGGAAACAAAGGTTAGGAACAGAAGAGTTGGAAGAAAAAGAGAAAAGAGAGAGAATAAATCAGGGCTGTTGCAGCAATTCTCCCAAGGTAATCAAAAGTGTGTCTTTGGCTCTCGGTGTCAGGGCTGGCCCCAGAGAGTCCCTCACCCACATGTACTAAGAAGCCCCTTGATGCACAGTCTGTGTTAGGAGTCAGCCAGGGGATGAGAGGCAAAGAAGGGAGGTCTCCACAAAGAAGATATTTCTACCCCAATCAGCATCCCCTCTTTGAAAATAAGTCCCACAAGCTGCAATGATCAGAATGAAACGGTTTCTTCTTCTCACTAAAATACATTAAAGAATGAGCACAGCTTTTGTGTGAATCATAAGTCCATTTTGTTCTACATATGATACCTCAAAGGACTGGCAATTTCAGGTCGGGGCTTTAAAAAAATATGTAATTTTCTGAACAGCTATCATACTATTTAAGATAATGTTTAAAGCTAAGGATAATTTCTGTTTGTGATAATTAAAATTATTTTATTCCAAAAACATGTGATAAATAGTTCTAGCACTTCAGTGGGTGTTTTGGGTGAAATCTAAATGAATCTGCTCCTGTTTCAAAGATTTTATGTAGTGTAGCAAAAAGATGTTTCCTATTCTTCCTTCTCAGCCAACCTGTTAGCTACTAACCAACTCTCCTTTATCACTGAGAAAAACAGAAGCCACCTGGGAGATGTCCCATGTCTTCTCATCATCAAAGCTACAAATGCACCAGCATTGAGCCCCATCCTCTGTGCCTTCCCTCCCATTACAATGTGAGCAGTACCCTGCTCCTTCCAAAGGCTAATCTCTCCTCTCCTGCTCTGGATGCCTCCTTCTCCCACCTTCCCAAGGACTCTGCTCCTTCATTATCACCTCGGGTACTGCATTATCACCCCTTCTCCAATGATCAGCATAAAAATATGCCAAACGACTTCTAACTTAAAAATATCAAACAGAAGCATTAGCTTCGCCCTCCAGTTCCCTCCATGTTCTCCTCCCAGCTCTCTGCTGTCTTCATCACTAAGGCTTCCCAAATGAGTTGCTTACCATCCCTACTCTTTCACCTTGCATTCATTCTACAACCCACTCCATGGAACTTGTGTCCCCTTCACTGCCCTAAGGGCCAGTTTTAAGTCCACCAACGGCTTTCAAGTGGCCAAGTCCATAGCAGTAGCCTCAGGGAATATCTCATCCAATCCTAGGGCTTTAAATGAGATCTGTAATCATGGAGTGGGACTTCATTGTTGCTCAGAATTGGCAATAAGGCTCAAAATGAAATAAAATGAAGCCATCTGTGTACCATGCACACTAAGGAATTTCCAGTGTTTGAGGCCAGACACCTCACCTAGGGCTTACTAAGAAGTTAGGAAAAAAGCTGCATGCTCTTCGTCTTCCATTCCCTCTTCTAGCCCCAACATTAGTGGAAAAGTTTGGAGACTTGAAAAATTAAGGAAACAGGCCAACTAATTCTCCCTTCTCAAAGATATTAGAGAAGAAGTAGTAAAAAAGTCAATCTTGTCCCTTCTAATTTCCAAGTCCCTTGAGAGGACATCCAGTCAGTGCTGGAGGAAGGACAAAAGTTGAAAAAACTTAAACTGGAATAAGATGGAAATTTTTAAATGGACTAAGCAGCCTCCAAAGCACTGGAACTGGCAAGTAAATTATGGAGCCCACCCAGTGTGTCATTAAGGAATGAGATAAGGAGAGGCAACAGAACAGGTGAAACGCAGGGATTGGAGAGAGCAAACTAGTTCACATATACTAGTCACAATAAACCAGTCACAGATACAGATGCTAATGATTCCCAGATTTGTATCCCCAATCCAGATCTCTCTCAGGAACCCCAGAGAAATACTCCAACTGTCCCCTCCACTTGCGTAGCTAATACACATTTCAAACTTAATTCGTCCCCCAGAAAAGAGTTCTTGTTTTTGCCTCTTAAACCTATTTCTCTCTGTCACTTATATTCTAATCATTAGTACCATTGCTTAATGGCTTAAGCCAAACCTAGGAGTCATCCTTCATTCATTCTTTTTCCTTACACTCATCAAGAATTTCCATTAATCCTACTTCTAAAAGTTATCTTTAATACATCCACTTGTCTCTATCTTCCCTGTCCCAACTCTTCTGAGGTATTTGCTGTGCATTCTCTACATAGCATCTAAGTGACCTTTCAGAACATAGCTTTGCTCATGTTATTTTGCTTCTTAAAATCACCAAATGGCTTCCTATTTCTCATAGCAGAAAATCCAAATTCTTTACCATATTTACAAGGCACTGCATGACCTAGCTCCTGTCAACCTCTACAACCTTGACTTAGAGCACTCTTCTTCCTAGTTCACTAACTTTGACTACACTTTCTGTTCATAAAATACCCAAGCTTAGTCCCTTAGGGCTACTGCACTTGCTGTTCCCCTGCCTGAAATCATTGTCTCCCAATAGTTAAACGTCTGGTTCACTCTCATCCTTGATATAATCATTCACCTTCTTAGAGAAGTATTACCTGACCACCTTATTTCAACTGCCCCCAGTCACTTATCACAACCTTGCATATATATTTGTTTACTTATTCTGTCTTCACCATTGCAATGAAAGCTAAGGGCAGTGGCAGGGTCCATAAGAGCATGGTATATGCAAATTAACTAGTAGAAGGTAAAGCTCAATAGCAACAGATTTCAAAGGAGGGAGGAGAGCTCCAGGCAAGAGCTCTAGAAATTTTCCTGGAGGGAGTTACAGTTGTTTTGATGCAGAAAGGAAAGATGTCAGCATCATAAGAGAATAGCATCCCATTAATTTTTATTTTTTCAATCCACTGGAGAAATAAATTCATTGCCTCTCCATCTTTACAGCTACTACCCTGGTACAAAGTAGTTATGTCTTGTTTGTTGCCTTTATATGTTATATTTATCACCTAATTTCTCCCTCCTCCATTTCACTTTGTGTAAACCCAAATACGGCATTTAAATTTTAGTCAGGGTATATTTAGTGCTAAAATTAAAAATCTCAATTGAACTATTTCAGAACTACTGAAATTGACACATTAACTTTCTTGCCTGGGTGACAAAGGGCTAAAATGAATGTTTTCCTCATTAATTTTTCTCATTTAATTTTCTCATGCTGCCTCAACTTTGACAACCCATCTTGCCATTAGTCAATAACCTTAACAAGCACAGTAATTACAGTCAATCACATCTGCTTTAGCTCATTGATTACTTTGTTACTTCTTTTTCGATGTGTTAATGAAAATTCTCAGCACAGACCTTCAGGGTGACATTTCTTTTATTAATTAACTACCATATCAGTCCCTTGAATATATTAAACCAGAGCATCTCATATTGAAATTGACATTTACTGTCATTGAAACTGACTTCTTAGTTCAAATTGTTAAATAAGAGATATATAAGTTCTAAAGAATTAAGATAATTTTTACTTGATATGGCTTTTAATATGTTAAATTATCTTGTCTTTGTGATTCTAACTCCAAAAGCTAGTAGTAAATGATGTAAACAGTGAGCAATGTAGCATCTCAAACTAGAGACACGCAGCAAGAGGTGCAGTAGTGCTGATATCATTTAAACAGTAGAACACTTTGGGCCTCCTAAGAGTACCGAGTTAAATTTACCTTTAAAACAAATTGTCTCTTTGTTCTGAGAAAAAGAAAAGACAAATACAGTAGATTTTCTAGTTGTACAAATGTAAAGTAAGTCTCACCCAAAATGTGATGAAGGAAATGATTGTTGTTGTTTCACAGAGAAATTCAGTGAGGTATGTATGTTATTGCTTCTTAAAGAGAATCATCTTTCTCCTGCATAAATTTGCATGGTCCTCAAGCCCATCAGAACTTATACACCCTTTATAAAGTAAGTATTTTCAAATGTCCTGTTTTTAACTTATTGAAATAAAATTCATAGTTACTAAGCACATATTAACTATCTATACTAAGGCTTCAAAATATTTTTATGTATCTGTAAATGTTATTTATATACAAGTATATGCACTTACATAAATTATATATTTGCATTTCATTACACAAATGCTGGGGTACTCTTACACTTGAGCACATAATACAAGAGTCACTTTTCCCCTTATGCACAGAATCACTATAAATATGACAGCTACAAATATAGATTGATAAGAATATATTGTATTGGCAATTCAAATACAACAAGCAGCATTGCAATAGAAATGTGATTTTTCTGAAATGGCAAACAACTCTTGATATAACACAGAACAAAGCAAGAAAAATCTTCCTTTGATAAACCCACGGGGATGCATTCCTGAAAAATTCAGTGTAAAGGAAAACAGTGCAAAACATAATAGCTCATGTTTATAAGTAAAACCAGAGTTAGGTTCTAGGCTTTGAAAATTAGAAACAGGACCTGCATGAATTTACAGTGGGATATTTGAAAGCTGCAAAGGATGTGGGGCAGTTCATTTCAGAGGAGAGAGTGCCACACATTGCAAAACCTCTAAGCTTTTTTATTAAATGCTAAATGTGCCCCACAACTGTGACAACCAAAACTGCTTGCCTCAGGACAAGGACAAAGGGAGGAGACATGCTATAAAATATTGCATGCTTACAAGAGTCCCAAGGCTGAAATGAAGAAAATGGATAAATGATAGATACTATGATAGGAATGTAGGTAGATAGACAGATGATAGATATCTATCATAGAAGATAGATAGATAGATAGATAGATAGATAGATAGATAGATGGAAAAAGTAAAGGTAGACAGGAAGGAAGGGAAAAAGGGAAGGAGAGAGAGGGAGGACAAGAAATCAGGAATGGAGGGAGAGCCAGAGAGGAGGAGGGAGGAAGGTAAACTCTGTAAAGAGCCCTAACGGAAATGGCATACATAGCACAACCTGGAATGGACTACCGCAGGACCAAACACATTTTGAAAAGAGTAACTCAGATTTCTAGAACATATATTAAAGACAACTATGGTTGTTGCCCAGAGGATGGGCAGCACCCAAACAACCAGACCACATCCTTCAGGTGAGCGAGTGAGGCTTCTGAAAAGAATAGCTATTCCTGTGTCATTTAATCTGGGAAGAAGCTGATTCTAGGACAGGAATGAGAACTGAAAAGCCAAGTTTTTAGCTGAAAGGGGGAAAAGTCCCTTTACATCCTGAAGTGCATGGTTGGACAGCCTAGGCTCAGGCAGAAGAGACAAGCCAGAGAACATCCCACAGTGCAGAGACAAGGTGGCAAGTTCATAATAGTGATAGATGGGAACAACTTAGAGGAACACTTTCAAATGATACCTTGAAAATTACCCAGAACTTAGACCAGTATACTGAGCACAGCCACAGTTCTGCTGTAATTATTATATGTGTTGTCATTTCTTTATCCTGCCTATTGCTGTAAACTCTGGTTCAAATGCTATGCTGTGGAAAATTAAAGAAAGGACCTGTTTTCCCAAGTTGCATGCAATATGGGCCTAGAGAACAGGAGCAAAAGCAGCCGCGCAGCAGCCCGACAAGGTTTCTAAAACAGGAAAACATGATGGACCTCTCCCTCAGTATAAGTGAGAGCACTCTGGTACGACTCAGAAACAGCCAAGAAATACTTCAAGGGGCTGATTTCTGGCACTCAGACATGAAGACTTGATCTATCAGAATCTGGATATTTAAAAGAATATGTGACCTTATTTTATAAAACAGGTGTTGAGGCTCAGATATTTAAGTCTTTAATAAGTGGCAGCTATTTTTAATCATGTTAACTACTAGTACATGGTATCAAGTTATATTGCATTTTAGGCAGGCTCCACCTCAATTTCAGCTGTAAGCAGGCACAAGAAAGAGAAAGGACCAAGCAACAATAAGGAGCCAAGCGAGAATAAGGCTAGAGCAACTGACCAGATGATAGGACTAAACCCCAAAGAGACCTGGGTAGCTAGCTATCCAATCGAAGAGGCTTGGGGGTTAGGAGGATATAGCAAAGTTGTATTTAATTAGGACGAGTTACAATGTCCAAGAACCAACAATCTAGTGAGTGGGGCACTAGAGCAGGAGTCTCCTCCCAGCAGGGTCACTATGTCAGGTGCTGGTGATGACCTCTTTCAGGTTGTTCATGTGAAAACTGGTAAGCATTAAACAGGGAATTAGTGCCCAAACCAAGTGCACTGGGCAGAAACCCAGTCACGCAGACTCAAACATGGTGGAGAGTTAGAACAAAGGCCGTGATTCAATGCACAAAAATATGCCCAGGCTTCAGCCGGACACACCAAATATGGGACTAAAATTCCACAGTCCATCTCCGTGGTAGATTTGCTTGAGTGTTGGATCTGACTAAAGCTGTGGATTGTAAACATTAGTTTCTACACAGGTGAAAGAGTTTGGGGTAGGCAGTTTTTACATAACACAGATTTAGTTCTTCTCAAATAATCCATGCCAGTGCTTAGGTCCTGAGTTGTGAAAACACTTTTCATATATTCTTTAAAGTAGGTATCTTCACTGACTGCAGCTAGACAGCTGGCTAGAGAGAACCTTTACTAATTGGCACCTGAATAGGAATGGTCCTGTTTGGTTGTGCTACTCCTTTCAATAAAATAAGCAGAAAAGTTTAATGTTTTATTATTAGAATTCATATTATCAAATATAGATATATCAACACAATCCAGAATTTATGTCTCAGAAATCATGCAACAGTAACTACATATTAGAGATTTTAAGGTACTTCTAAAAGAACCTAATTAATACCACTGATTAATACCACTGAACCTGATTAATACCACTGAAAATAAGTAAAGTCTCAGTAAATTAAAAACTAGACCCTCACTCTGACCCTTTCTAATTCTGATTGCTAACTATGAATTTAAATAATTTAAAACTATTGACAACCTCAACAGTTTCTTCTTGTTCACATACAAAACCAATACTTTTCCTCAGAAACTAGTACAAACACTAAGAACCAAACTTTTAAAATTCAACACTGGGGTTTATATTGAGCAGAATTTCACAGAGTCTCAGGTTACTCACTAGTCTGGGAGATGTTCAAAGAAAAAGAAAGACAAGGAAATTGAGTAATAGACAGAAGGGGTTATTAGAGGGTTGTTTTCAAGTAAGACTAGAACAGCTCTAGTTTTTGTTCCTCTTTTTCTAAAGAAGGTGAAGCAAAGCACAAGTTTCTGCTACCCAGCCTTGCTCTCCTTGAACTTTTACAAATAACTGAAAGGCAATCAAGTACACAAATAATTCTCAGCAGGGAATAATTCTGAGAGGAGAAATAAAAGAAGAAGGATATCCCAAAAAGAAACTGCCAAAGATACAGAGGCTTAGAGATGTAGTTTTGAGACTGTACTGATACTTTGTCTTTATTCCTTTACTAACTAGGAAGAAATCACAGTAAGTACCCACCATTAAGTGGTAGAAGCACTCAAATTTCTAGATATGTTATCTAAAAGAAATAATTCCCAAACCTTATCAAAGTTGTTTATACTATTTCTTGTCCTTTATAAAACACCTACAGAGACCTTTTTTATCTTCACCAAGGATATATGTATTGATTTCAGAGAGAGAGAGAGAGAAAAGAGAAATATCCAATCAGCTGCCTTCCATACATGCCCTGACCAGGGACAGCACCCACAAGCAAACTGGCTCTGTGCCCTGACTGGGGATCGAACTTGCAACCTTTTGTTGCATAGGACAATGCTCTAACTAACTGAGCAACCCAGCCAGGGCTAGAAAAACTTTTTAATAGTGAGGTTTGTAAAAATTTCTAAGTACATATTATATTTCAGTTTGCCAGTGCTCAAGTATTCCATAAACATAAAGAGGTACCATATTTTGCTGTGTATGATGTGCACTTTTTGCCCAAATTTTTGAGAGGAAAATAAGGATATGCATTATACATGCGTAGTACTAATTCCATAGCTATATAAATGTTTTTAATTCTTTTATTTATGCTTATGCATTAAAAGTATAACTCTGGAAAGCAATAATGGTATCTGTATGCAAAATAATACCCTGGAATACAGTAATAGGTTTTGTTTCTAAATATAAATAAATAAATAATTCAATTAAAAATTAAAACAAAAGATCTTTTCCCTGAAAGTTTGGGCCAAAAATGTGGGTGTGCATTATTCATGGCAAAATACATAATACATATTAGTCATATACTATTTCTTATAAAATTAGGCCATTTGTACCCTCACTTTTTATATTCAACTTTTTATTCTCTTGGGACACATAGTATCTGATAAAATGATGGATTTACAGTCTCTATGTAATCATTTAACTATATACTCACCTGATAGAAATATTGATTTATCATATTTGTTTTTATATGGTAAGATCTGCCTGTCTAATGTGCTCTAGGGACTTTTATTTCTCCCAGTGTTATTATTTGTCATGCATCAGGGTCCCCTGACTAAAGCCAAAACAGCAAACAATTTTGATTAATATTGTAACAGAGCCAAGATAAGCAAGGTGAAAAATAGATGGAGATGGAAAAGGAGATATGAGAGAGACACACAGACAGACAAAGGGAGAAGACCTTGCTCCAAAACCAATGATAGAGAGTGGTTGTAAAAAATTCAAAAGGCTCAAGAATGTTAAATCCTGCCTTATACCACTCCCAATTCCCCAAAATCTTGAGGTGTTTAGGTCTTATTATAGATAAATAAGGTGTACATTATGCAACAGTAAGTAGAACTATTTTTAGAAGCTCTAAAGTGAATAGAATTCATTTTAGAAACACCCTGAAACAACCCCTAATTCCTTTTTACATCAGGAAAAGAGTCATGTTTAACTATTCCCTTTCCCCACCTACCCAATCAATCACCAAATCCTAATGATTTTATAATACTCTCTCTCCATTCCCATTGTCCCAAATCAGATTCTTATCAATGGTCATCTGAGCTATTGCAATAGCTGTCTTAAGTGATTTTGCAACTGTTAGCATTCTCAGTATTACAACCTCCACCACACCATAACCCTACCTATCTATTCTCCATGTTACTATCACAGACTTCTTTCTAAAAAACTGATTATTTCTTTACCTTGCATACAAAGTCTTCAGGGAACTCCCAGAATAAAATAAAAACTCTTCAGTTTGGCATTCAAAGCCCTTTACTATCTTTCCAAATACCAATGCCTAATATAGCACACAAATATACCAAGAACAAGAGATCTTTGTTTCTCTGAGTGGTCATATTTCAATAGTAAAAGCATACAAACACATAAGTACTTGCAAGTTTCTACACAAACCATACTCTTCTTTTGCTGATGAGCTTCTCCCAAATACCATCCAACCAATCCATAAGATTGTCCATTTTCCCACACCCTAACCAAATTTCTGCATTATCACACTTTTTTATTTCTGCCAATCTGATGCATGAAAAGTGGTCTCTTTTTAAAAGTAAAATTTGTATTTCTTTAATCATGAGTAGTAGTAGGATCATTTCATTTGTATGCAAGTCATCTGTATATCATTTCCCATAAGTAGCTGGTTGTTCCCTGTTATTTCCCACTGGCTACTTTCATATGTAACTGTAAAGCCCTTTATATATTAAGGAAATTAGTTCATCTTATGCAGATGTTGTCCATCTTTTCCTGCCAATTTATCACCCATTCTTTGATTTTGCATAGGGTACTTCTTACTAAGCCGAAATTTATAATTTCTATGCAATCCAAAATACAAATGGATTGTATTTGGATTGCCCCTATTGGATTTGGGTTTTGTACCTTACTGAAACAACAAGCCCTACCCCAAGATGGTGAAGAGGGTGATAATGATGACAATGTGATCTAATCATCTAGTAATTCTAATTTTTCCATGTTCTCATATCTTCTAGTACTTCTAGTTTCAGATGTTTAAATTTGATCCATTTGCAATTGATTCTGATGCAAAAATGAGGTAAAATCCATTTTTCTCCCTCTAAATGGGTAGTGAGGTGTCCCAACATTATTTTGGCAGATCATCTTCTCCTTGCTAATTTTAAATTGATGTAATGGCTCTCTCATTTCCTACACACTATATAGAGAGATCTACTTGGGGGGCTTCTATTCTGTCAATTCATAAGCCAATACTAAACTTTTTCAACTACTATATCTCTATGCAGTCTACTTTTACACCTCCATTCGAATGTTGGAACTGGTGGCCCATTTTTACACTTCTTTTTCACTTTATCAGCTATTCATACATATCTATTTTTCACATGAACTGTAGAAGCAGCTTGTCCAGCTTCCAAAAAATCCTATTAATATGTCAAGTTTGCACTAAATAAATGGAACTTAGAAAAAATTAAACTTTACAAGGACAAGAACAAGAACAAGCACTGTCCTTCCATTTTACTCAAGTCGCCTTATATTCACCTCAGTAGAGCTTTAGAATTTTCTTCCTATTTATGCTCTGCTTTTATCATTACATTCATCCCAATTTATTTTCTTTTGTGTTACTATTACACATTTGATCTTGATCCTTCTTTTTTTACTCTCAGGTCAAAGAAGATTGAGTAAATCATATTCCCCTCAATTTATGGCAATTGTCACTAGTGGTCTGTGCATTACCCCTCTCTTATTTTATTCTTTTACAGCTTGAGCCCCCCCTTTCCTCACACCCTCAAGAGGCAACTATTCTAATATACCCAAAGTGTATCTTTGTGTTTGTATTTGTTCTGGGAAAAGTGTGAACTGTTTTATATCCATATAGTTTTGATTCAGATAGATAGTATTAGTTTTCCATATCTCACTGTTTCATTTTTTCACTCAGCATCTAGACATACAATTCGTTCATGTTCATGTGTTTTCACTTCTAATTACTGTATAAATCTCCATGCTGTCCATCCACTGCACTAACCTATCTACTTACAGTGATACACAACCAGCTTGCCTTTGACTCACCTACCATAAAAAATACTGCAACAAACACTCTTGCAGTAATACTTGGGATAATGTTATTTACTGTAACAAACAAACACAAAATTTCAGTGCTTAACAAAGTAAGTTTATTTCTTGCTCCTATAACAGTCCAATGTAAGTATCCTGGGAGGTGAATATTTTTCCTTCCTGTGGTGCTACAATTAGATTACCGTAATTTGCCCAAGATCACACACAGAGTAGTATAGCAAAAATTCAAATCTAAATCGTCTCATTCCAGAGTCTGTGTCTTTTTTTAAGTATGTTTTATTGATTATGCCACTACAGTTCTCCCATTTTTTCACCCCTTTATCCTCCTCCTTCCTGCACCCTCTTACCCTCCAGTATCTCCCCATTTTGTTCATGTCCATGGATTGTGCATATAAGTTCTTTGGTTTCTCCATTTCCAATATTATTCTTAACCCCCCTGTCTATTTTGTTCCTACCAATTATGCTTCTTATTCCTTGTACCTTCCCCTCATTCTCCCCCTCTACCTCCCCACTGATAAGCCTCCATGTGATCTCCATTTCTGTGATTCTATTCTTGCTCTAGTTGTTTGCTTAGTTTTTGTGTTTGTTTTACAGGTTCATTTGTACATAGTTGTAAGTTTATTGTCATTTTACTGTTCCTAGTTTTTAATCTTTTATTTCTTAGATAAGTCCCTTTAAGATTTCATATAATAAGGGCTTGGTGATGATGAACTCCTTTAACTTGACTTATCTGGGAAGCACTTTACCTGTCCTTCCATTCTGAATGATAACTTTGCAGAGTCTGTATTCTTAATCACTCTTCTATGCATGTCTTTCCATGAACACATGTGAAAATTGGTAATGCTGTCTTTATTATATATTAAGATCTCATATTGTGTTTTATATTAAAACTATTGTCTCTTGGCTCCAAATCTACTGCTCCTGAGCTTTGCTTTGTGATATTGGAGTTAAATCAACAAACTACTCTCCTTTGTCAGCTAGCTTACTGTTGGTTTCTCCCAAAGACACTAGAAGACAAGAGAGTAGATAAAATTCGCTTCTATCTCCTTGTTATTCATAGAGCTTAAACCAGCAGTGGCTCTCCATTTCATCAGCAGCAGCTGTCCAGGGTCAGCTCCTTCACACTCCCAGAAATTACCTCTCTGTCCCTGTCATCCAGGCAGTACTCTCTCCACAGACGACTGAGTCCCAGATCCAACCAGGACCCTGCTCCATGCCTGAGGGTTCTAATAATCCCTACCTCTTCCCATGGGTGGCAGGTATGGCTTCATCAGTTTTTCAACCCTCCAACACCAATTTAGCCAGTTCCCAAAAGTCAATTATTTTTATTCAACCTCCTTTGATTTCTTGACTAAATTCTGACTGATATACATATATAGTCAATTCTCATTTGTTTTGCTATAAAGTTGCCACAAACACTGAATTAGTGAATATTGAACCATTGTTCCTAGGAGAAATACAGTTCCTGTGAATCTGTAGTAACAACATTTCCACTACAATCAATACTTCACATTGTGTTATCTGTGTTTCTGTTTAAAAATGCCTTACTTAACATTATTGTTAAGTACAAACATTGAACTCTGGGTCAACAGCATTATAACTCATGTCTGAACAAAACTTATTTAACACAAATATTTTCTCCATAAAATACATCACAACCTCCTTGTGCTTAAGGGACATTAGAGAGCACTCCAGTGCCATGTGTGGGTGCCACTTTAAACAGTGAAATCACCATCATAAAACAGAAAACTGAAGATAACATGGCTCTAAACAGACCGTGAGAAGGACACATTAACAGTGTGAGGACTGGAACAAGAAGACAGCATCACCTTGGGTAGCTGGGAACATGCTTCTGCTCATCAGGCGACTCAAATATTTCTCCATTTTGCGCATGTTGGTAAATGACTGCAAAAGCACTGCGAGTATCGATTATGGGTTTACAAATGTTGGTAAGTAGGCGAATTTGCAAATATAGAATCTGTGAATAATGAGGATCAGCTATATACCAGTACATGGCCTGTCTCCAAAACCTCTTGCTGTTTAATTGGTCTATGTGTAATATGAAGGCTTTTTAATACATCTTAATATCTAGTATGATAAATCCCTACCTTCTGTTTCTCTTTTTTAAGGCTGACTTAGCTATTCTTGTACTTTTGCTATTCCATATAAATTTTAGAGTAAGTTTCTCAAACTCCTCAAAAATTCCAACTGTAACCTTAATTGGAATTATAATTTATACATTAATTAAGGGATGACTGACATATTTATTAAGTTGTCCTATTTGCTATGGGATATCCCTCCATTTGTTCAACCAAACTTGTCTTAGGGTTTCAAGGTTTTTGCCATAGAGATTTTGTGTATTCCTAGATACCTTACAAATATGGTTATATTGTGAATGGATTTTTATTGTATTTTCTGGTTGATTACAATGAATGCAAAGAAATGCTATTAATTTTTTAAGTTGGCAATCTTGCCAACTTGCCAACTTCTCATATCTGGCAATCTTGCAGAATTCTCCTTAGTTTTACATTTCTCACTTGATTCCTGTATCATTTACAAATGATGAAATGGTGCTCCTTTCATACCCCTCTTCCTGTTTCCTCAGACCCACCAACCTGGACCTGCTGAACTTGTTTCCTTTCGTCAAAATTCAGCTTAAACACTGTATTCTTTGACAAGCCTTACCGAATTGCCTAGTCTCCTACACAGCCATCAGTCAGTCCTCCTTGCTTGCCACCTAAGTTAAATGTGCCACGCACATACTTTTATAACACTTTCTACATACCTCCATTATACTACTCAGCACAGTGCATCAAAATTACTTTATATATATTATCTCCACAAAAGAATAAACTCTACCATATCTTATTTATGTTTAGAACACTGAACACCAAACATGGTGCTAACACATAATATGCGTGGGATAAATGGTTGTTAAGTAAGTGAATAAATGGAGTAGGCTGAAATGTTGAACACGGCTCATTCAGACATGGAAAGAACAAATTGGTATTGATATAATCACATATATGAGTAATTCAGGTTAAACAGGTTTCTGAATTCAATAAGTATATGTACAAAATTCCCAAAATTACTACACAAAATAAAAGTAAAATCCAATCATGCTTCCTTTATTTTTCAATTAGTATTTTAAGATATGATGCTTAAGAACTAAGAAAATTCAATTATAAGAAAAGCATTAAATGAGCTTATAACTAATAGTGCACTAATATATACTTTTCCCTGCAATTTCTGGGAAATCTGTAATGCTGTAAAGACAGTGAAAACACAAGTACTCTACAAAAGATAACTTCCTATGAAAGAGAATTGGGGGGGTATTTTTATTTATTTATCTTTAGAGAGAGGGGAAGGGAGGCAGAAAGATAGGAAGAGAAACACCAGTGTGCAAGAGAAACATTGATCAGTTGCCTCTGCTTATGCTCCAACTGGGGATGAGGCCTGAAACCCAGGAATGTGCCCTGACTGGGAATCCAACCGGCAACCTTTCGCTTTGCAGGACAATGTTCAACCAACTGAGCCTTGCTGATCAGGACCAGAATTTAAGTTTTAAAAAAGAAAAATTAAGTAGAAATTTGAAAGAATGCCTTTTTAAAATATTTCTTCCATGAAGATTTAAAATTTCTCATTTTAAAGGATAAATTTAACTGTCAGAAAAGAGCCAGGTTTCTATTAACATGAAATATAAACAATTTAAACATTATTAGTCACAAAAATTAAGGTCTAAAATAAATCTCAGCAACAAAGATGGCTCTAGAGTGAAATAAACATGAATATTACCTCTAATAGTAATAGCTAATAGTCATTGAGGATTTATTATATCAGACACTATGCTAGCACTTTAGATATAATGCTCACATCTATAAAATATAATTTATATATAATGTAATGTTCACATCTAGAAATAAGATACTGTTAGACTATTAGACAAGAAAACCTAAGCTAAAAGGGATTTATTTGCTAAAAACACAGAGCTAGTAAGTGGAGGAGTGGTTTAGCTGACTCCACAGAACATCTATTCACCACTAAACTCAATCAAGTAAACAAGTGCCTGAATGGTGAAATTAAAGGCAAGGAGAAGCTAACCAGTCCCAAAATATCTTCTTCAACTACCATAGTCTTCCAATTCCCCGCTTCTAAAGCCTTCAAGATAGGTCCAACTGTAAAAATATTTGATGGAAAGAGTAAATCAAAAAGGACTAGACAGAGAATGGGACACTGAGCAGCTAAGAGCCAATAAAACTAAGGACATGGGAAGTAAACCTGAAAGGAAGAGGCATGAAATGAAAACGTACAAAATCCTAATAGGTTAACATTTTAAACACCCACTATTGCCTGCTTTACAGTTTTGCCAAATTTGTCTATGCCTTTTTGGCAACATGAGAAGATAGTAGTTAAATATTTACAAAAATAACATGGTAGGCAAGTAACTGCTCCTTCATCCTTTATCTGAAAAGATAACCTTCCACAATACAATTATAGAAAATAAAGAGAATGAAATTAAAAACTATTAAGCAGCCTTTAAATATTAAGTTTACAAAACATTTTTAATTACATGAACAATGTTTATTCCCTAATTTAAGTCCAAAAAAGACAAAAGCTTAAAATTGTAGAGACAAATGCTTCTAAAATTTGTAAAACTTATGCATAGAATAAAAGGCTTCAAAGAAATGTTGAGGGAAGCTACTTTTGAAAAACCGAAAAAATATATTCTTTCATTTTTACATCAGAATTTCTAGGCCAAGCCCAGTAATTTGTCAAGTGCAATGTTGGCAACAACACTAGAGGGTGCTCCATCGGCGTCAACATGATGGTTTCCAAACTTAAAACGTGGGTTCTACTATATCCCAACAAGGGATTGTTAAAACAGCTTGCTAGATCCCACCCCCCAAGTTTGTAATTCAGTAGATATTGCATTTCTTTTTTTTTTAAGATATTTATTTATTTATTTAGTTATTTATTTATTTTTAGAGAGAGGAAGGGAGGGAGAAAGAGAGGGAGAGAAACATCAGTGTGTGGGTTGACTCTTTCGCACTCCCTGCTGGGGACCTGGCCCGCAACTCAGGCATGTGCCCTGACTGGGAATTGAACCAGCCACCCTTTGATTTATAGGCCAGTACTCAACCATTGAGCCACACCAGCCAGGACACATTTCTTTTTTTAAAACTGGGACATGTTAATGTTTTTAACAGAATAAATAGTTCTCTTGATGACTGCATAAATGTTACTTGCATGTTAGTACTCAGAAACATCACAATAAAGGAGTTTTCCTGATTTATGCATAGTCTTCAACAATTACAAGGAGTTACTCCCTGTCAAGTATTTATGTATCCATCATTTTCAAAACTATTGGTAACTAGGCATATTTTCCCCAAATAACCTTGCCTCCTTTCATCACAAGAGCCAACTCAATCATGTTTACCCCGATGACAGTACTTTTGATAATAACACCCAAAGTTGTATAAAGTGGGAATAAGGGATTCTTCTTTACACCAAGTATTGGCAGGCAAAACGTGTCTTTCAGTTCAGGATGTGTAACATGGGACTTCTTGACATGAAAGCCTAATGGCCTTTTATTATTAGGTAACTTTCAAGTAAAACCATCTCCAATTAAGCAGATTTTAGAAACCATCCTTTTCTAGGCTTTCTCCTTTCTCTTTCCAGCTCAAATAAGTTTTAATACCTCTGGACACAAACTTTCAGCAGAGGGACTTCCCCTCTTCCTGCTTTCTCTTTTTGTTTTTTGTTTAATCATATTGAAAAGTACTTTAGCTCTGAACTGTCCCTCTCTATCCAGTAGATATGCAGGTACTGCTCCTTGTGGAATCTTTTCATCATTCTTTTGTTTGGTGTTCCTATTTTCATACCTCTTGATAGTCTTTTCCATTTGTATTTTCTCAGCATGGAACTGTTTATTGTAGAACATAGCCTTCAGACCAATCATCTTCTTTGCCTTCTTTGAACATTCATGAGCATCTCACCTTCCTTGTTTATCTTTTTTTTACAGTAATCCAAATGATATCCATAGCGCCTACACTGTAACTCAGTGTACTTGTTTTGTAGCACAGTTACTAGAGTCTCAATTTTCAGGTCTCAGAGACCTGCAAGCCAACTCCATGCCATGTGCAACAGAAAAGGTAGAAACTGCAGTTGGAAGAAGCTCTTAGGTGATGCCAGTGCTGCTGGTCTAGGAACCACACTTTGAGAAACACTGGTCCAAGTAAGTTTCGTTATTACATATATGTATGTATATATATATAAAAACACTTAATTAACATGTAATTTATTTTTATTTATCATTTTTAAAAGACTTTATTTATTTATCTATAGACAGAGGGGAAAGAAAGGAGAAAGAGAGGGAGACAAACATCAATGTGTGGTTGCCTCTCACATGCCCCCTACTGGGGACCTGGCCAGCAATCCAGGCATGTGCCCTGACTGGGAATCGAACTTGTGATGCTTTGGTTCGAAGGCAAGCACTTAATCCACTGAGCCACACCAGCCAGGGCTATTTATCATTTTATTTATTATATTATTTTAGTTATCTTCAATTTCACTTACTATCTGTAATCATTAAAAATCACAGCTGTGTACTAATTTATAAAGTTCCATAGTTGCCTAGATTTGTTAGATCTACCTGTTTTATGTAGTATTTTATTCCTAAACAAATAAATAAACAAACAAACAGACCATCTGTATATTTGATTAATAGAATGAGATAACAAATCTGGCCTAACTACTAACCAAAACTGGTGAGTTTGCTTCACAAAAAGAAATGGTGCTTTCTTATTAATTCCTAAATCCTACTTACAAAATGAACAAAAAGCTATTAATAAGAAAAGCAGGAATTTGAAGGCAATCTAATTTTATAAATACAGTTATAGGGGAAAATGAAAAGATAAAAGCAGTCTCACATTCATTGGCCCCCTAACAGTATGAGGAATTATTCTCCATGAAATCTCACCCACATTAAGTCCTGTTCAAAGGAGCCTCTCCATCACAGAGTGATAATAATGATCATTCTATACAACATGTGACAAATAGCTGCAGAACGTGCTGGTGGAAAAAAAGCAGAAACATTTACAGATCTATTAACTTATTTGTTAAATGAACCATTTCTTGATGAGATTTTCCTGCTCTCTAAATTGCATTTTCAGAGTTCTGTAGCAGTACATTTCTAAATATCCTAAAACAAAAGACAATGTTAATCTAAGTTTTTGAGTACTATGTTCTAATTTAATTTCTATATTGCCAGATTAAAAGAAGACAATAGACAGAAAAGATATCAATATCCTTTTGTGATTTTCTGATAAGGAAACTAAAAATTCTGTACAATGTAGTTTTAAAGGAACTGGTCAGAATGTAATAATTTGGCTTATTTCCAGAGCAACTGATATATTAAGACCAAATTTATGTTCTAAGAAAATAATCAGTATCAAAAGTTGGCAATCCTTTGGGGTGATGAAAAAAATTTGGAACTAAATAGAGGCGGTGGTGAGTGCACAACATCATAAATGTACAAAATGCCACTGACTTGCTCTCTATAAAATGGTTAATTTTATGTTATGTCAATTTTACCTCAATTTTTTAAAATACATAAAGCAAAAATGGGCAGTACAACTCACAATTTTGAAGTCCTTTTACAATTCTTGCTTCTGACATTTTATAAGAGGGGAAAAAACTTTTAAAAGAAAAATGTTAGATTTCTCATGTATGGACCAATGGGCAAATAACCTTAAATGCTAATCTCCCAAAAGTGTTTAATTTGATTGGTGTTCCCAACCCAACTGGTTCTTAATTTATTCTCCCAGGGGCAGAAATCCCAATCTGACTTCACACATGCTATTCATAATTCTAAGGAAAACCTCAGATATTTCTAAGAAAAACTTTACATATATGGCTAAAAAACAAAGAGGTGAGCAGGTTACTTTGAATTAGATCAGATTCAGATAGTTTGCATCTTTCAAAATAAATTCAAAATTTAGACCTTGATGGAACTTTTCCTTAGGAAATCTTTTTTAAAAAAATGGTAAGACGAGGACTTCCGGCCAAGATGGAGGCATAGGTAGATGCACTGCACCTCCTCGCACAACCAAGATAGGGACAACAATATAGAAACAAAATAACAACCAGAACTGACAGAAAATTGAAGTGTATGGAAGTCAGACACCCAAGGATTTAAAAATAGACACGTTCATCCAGACCAGTAGGAGGGGCAGAGTCGGGCCAGGAGAGGGACGCAGAGCAGAGAGCTGAGCAACCGGGGCAGCGCACAAGCCCGCAGCAGGCAGACCCTGGGTGCACAAGCAGCAGTGGCTGGTGGGCCCCGGCCAGGGGGTGGCGACCGGCAGACCCAGCAAGGCGGCCATTGTGAAGCAAGGCACTGCACCCAACTCAGGGTCCCAGCACTGGGAAATAGAGCTTTGGGTCACTGACTGAAAAGGAAGGTCCCGCAGGGTGTACAGGCACACCCACACCAGAATTGGCACCAGAGTGGCCCAGTTGGCTCACAGAAAGTGGCGGAGGGGTCTGAGGTCCTACAGAGAGCAGAGCAAGCGCCATCGTTCCTCCTTGGATCCCGCCCCCACATACAGCGTCACAACCCAGCAACTGTGGTGCCCCGCCCTGGTGAACTCCTAAGGCCCCGCCCCTCACTACAGGAGCTCAACAAGACCAAAAAAAAAAAACAAACCCAGCAAAAAGATGGCTCAAACAGAAGAACTGAAAGCCCCAGAACCCATCCTTTTAAGTGACCAAGAGATAGCCAACCTATCAGATGCACAGTTCAAAGCACTGGTGATCAGGATACTCACAGAATTGGTTAATTTTTGGTCACAAATTAGATGAAAAATGC
>CM052542.1:113891640-113927511 GCA_028533065.1 Trachops cirrhosus | reverse complement strand
AGAGGGGGGAAAGGTGCAAAGAATAAGTAGCATGGATGGTAGGTAGAAAATAGACAGGGGGAGGGCAAGAATAGTATGGGAAATGTAGAAGCTAAAGAACTTATGACATATGGACATGAACTAAAGGGGGGGAATGTGTGTGGGAGAGGGTGTTCAGGGTGGAGGGGAATGAAGGGGGGATAATAGGACAACTGTAATAGCATAATCAATAAAATATATTTTTAGAAAAAATGATAAGACTTCTTGTTAAACTTTGATTAAACCTACAATTTTTTACCCAGTCATACTATCAAACACATGGAAAATAAACATTTTTAGACATGCACAGTTGAAAAATATATTTTTCCTCTCATTTACCCTTTCTGAGGAAGTTACATGCTCCCCTAAACTGAGAAAGTTAACTGTAAAACAGAGAGATGTGATCCAGGAAGCAAGAGAATACATTAAAGGAGAGGGGAACAGGTAAGCAGTAGGCTTAAGAGTAAGTGCTCCAGATTGGAGCAGAGACTAGAAGAGCTCTAGAAAGGGTACATGAATGGATGGAAAGAAGGAAGAAAAGAAAGGAAAGAGGAAGAGAGGAAGGAAGGGAAGAAGAGAGGGGAAAAGAATAGATGTTAATAGATAATCAGATGTGTTTAAACATAATGAGAGATTTATAGTTCTGACACAGAATTTGGGATGAATTGGTGATAATCATATAGAAAATAAAGGAGATAAAAAAAAGAACAACATAAAAAATAAAGTACCAAGGAAGAAACCTAGCCAAGGAGGTAAAAAAACCTATACTCAGAAAACTACACAACACTGAATAAAGGAAGACACAAACAAATAGGAGCATAGACCATGTTCATGGATTGGAAGAATTAACATCATCAAAATGTCCATATTACCCAAAGCAATTTACAGATTAACGCAATCACTATTAAAATTGTTGCCAATAATTTAGTACTTTTTATTGGCCAACCTAAACTAAGTCCCCTTACACGTCTTTTCCAAAATGTACAGCTAATTATTCTTCAATCAATATAGAACTAAATTGAAGAATCTTGAATGGCAGCTAAGCCTCTAAAACTCTGCAGTTGTTGTCAACTACATTCCTTTCAAATGAAGCACACAAGGCAGCTAAGTTAAAATTTCCAGACTCTGATCATTTCTCATTGATTACTATGTGTGTGTGGTCTGTGTGGACATCCAAAAAAATACAATTGTGTAATAGAAAGAACAGGAATTTTGAAAGGATCTGACTGGCTTAGCTGGAGCTGTGTAATAGGCAAGATTCTAAGATGGCTCCTGAGATGCTTGCCTGTACCTATGTATATAACCTACCTCACTGGAGCAGAAATAGTGAATATAATGAAAAAGTCACTTCTGTAATTACATTATGGTCATTTGATGATGGCATACATTCTGAGAAATGTGTCATTAGGCAATTTCATCATTGTGTGAACATCATAGAGTGCTTTTGCACAAACCTCGATGGTAGAGCCCACTACACACCTATGCTATATGGTAGAGCCTATTGCTCCTAAGCTATAAACATGTACAGCATATTCCTGTACTGAATACTGCAGGCAACTGATATGCATTCTGCTATGACATTATGATCACTATGACATCATTAGTTGATAGGAATTTTTCAGCTCCATGTCAATCTTATAGGACCACCATCATATATGCAGTTCATTGTTGACCAAAATGTCATTATGAGTCTATATTATATAAAATTCCACTGTAGGAGACTAGAGAGCAATTCTCCTGATGGCCTTGAAGAAGCCAACTACCATGTTGTAGAGAAGTGCCACATGACAAGATACAGTGGGCAGCCTCTAGGAGCTGACAATGTTCTTCCACTGGCAGACGAGTCCTACAACTACAGGAGCTGGATTCTGCCAACCACTAGTAACCTTGGAAGAGGACCCCAAGCCTTAGATGACACCAAAGTCCCTGTCACCATCTTGAGGCTGGTGAGACCCTAAGTAGACGACCAGTCAACCCAGGACCATGCTCATGACCACACTCCACTGAACCACAGAAACTGTGAGATGATAACTTTATGTTATTTTAAGCCACTAAGTTTGTGGTAATTTGTTATACAGCAAAGGTAAACCAATATAAGTCACATGCTTACTCCTTGGCCTGAGGAGGAGGGGATACCTTAACAGTCGAAATAAGGTGGCATCCAAATGGGGAGGGGTGGTCTTCCTTAAGCAAAATTAAAGTGCGATCATCAATTGGAAGGATGGATACTGGAATAAAGAAGAACAAAAATTATTCAAGATGATATATTCAGTATCTGACATCTCATAGGCCTTCAACATTCAACGCACAACTCTCCCCTACCGTGGGCTCTATCTACTGCCACATAACACACCTCTTGATCTACATGCCACTGAGCTAGAGACTAACAATGAATACATGAGGGCAATAAAATCTAGTAAGAACACTTACTATTTCTAGTAAGAAATCTAGTAAAATCATGGACCACAGTTCCCTCTCTGTAAATAAACAGATTCAACTAGCTTTAATATTTCTTTCAGCATTCATCTGTCCATCCATCCACTAGGGGCTGCGACAGCCACCTTCAGCTTCCAGGAATTTTTCCAGCAGCTGCTGCAGGGCTGTCTGCTGCCTACTGCCCAGCAAGGTCTTGACCAGATCTGGCAGCTCCTTGCCGTCTGCCTTGCCTACCACCTGTTCTGGAAGTGTGGGTTGCCATCCCACCTGAAACACACAAGCACTGTGGCAGATGGGTTTTACCACTTCTTCCAGCTGAATGTGGTTTGTGTTGTGCTTGCTGCTCAGCCTCCTGTGCTACCTTGTGCTATTCCTCTGCCAACATTCCTCCCATCACAAAGCTTTCCTCTCCATCACCATCTTCATCTACCTGCTCATAGGTGAGATGTACGTGTGGACACCATGACACGGCACAAGATGCAAGGGGCCCATCTGACTGTGGCCAGAGACACTGTGGTGGTGTCTCTGGGCTTTGGCTTGGACCAGGGTGAAGTGAATGCAGTGCCCTCTCCCATGGAATTGATAGGCTCCCTCTACTTCGTGAGCACCATAGTCTTTGGGCCCTGGATACCCTCCCACAGCTACATACAGGCTGTCCAAGTTCACCTGCTGAGTCACTGATGGCTGCAGAAGGTGGCCAGGAGCCCGGCGCTGGCCCTGCTGTGCCCTGTGCTGTCCACCTGTGTGGACCCTTACCTCTTCCTATACTTCATCCCCCTTGATGGTGACTGCATCCTTCGAAACAAGAAATGCAAAGTCAGGTTGTTGTGAGCCTACAAGAGTGCTGTCTCCTTCCACTTCAGCAACTATTTTGTGGGCTTCCTGTTGGAGGTCATGTTGGCAGGAGCTGGCTTCACTGAGGAGAAGGATCACCTGGAATGGGACCTGACGGTGTCCAGGCCACTGAACATGGAGCTGCCTCAGCCCATGGTGGAATTTGTCACAAGTTGAAACCCGCCCATGTCTTATTGGCTAAATATGATTTAAAGAATGCTGTCTGCCTAGGGACCTTCTCAGCCACACTGGTCACCTATGCAGCCAGCACCCTCCTACCTGGTTCCAGCTTCCACCTGCCTGCAGTACTGCTGTCACAGGCATTTATTGCTTATGTGGAGCAAATCCTCCAGAAGCACCTGGCTCAGATCCTCAGTGCCTGTCTTGTTCAAACAGTGCCCACCAGACTGCTCACACCAGCATTGCTTGAGCATGGGGGTAGGAAACCTGATCTTTGGGGCCCTGGCCATCTTCCACCTGGCCTAACCAGGCTCCCTGTTCAATGTTGATATAGATGATAGCACAGAGGAGCAGGGCTGTGGCATGGCATACAGTGGCCACAAGGTCAGAGCTCAGCTGGGCCAGTTAGTGGGTCACTTTTGGATGCTGGATCTTCTACCATCTCATAACCAGAAGCACATTTGTGCAACCTCTTAGCTCCCTCAAGACCCCTCCTCAGGTGCCAGCTCTAATGGAGGATGAGAGAAAGCCCTCTTAATTCTTGGCCACTCTCCATCATGGATGCCCGCCCCCCACCCCACAACGTCCCTACACACACACACACCATTTCCATACCTTCCTATCCCCACCCCACCAGAAGGTGGGAACAGGATGGTCCCTGCTGGGGTCTAGGGATGGGGGATGGTTGGAAAAACAGAGAGGGAGAGATCCACAGCCTCCCTGCCTTCCTACTCTTTTTTTATATAGTGTGTTATTGTCAATTAAAAGCAGAGCATATTTTTAAAGCCCACCAAAATAATTCAAAATAAATTTTGATTTGCCATTTAAAAAAATTAAGAAATGAAATATTGCTGCTCCTAAACACATACCCATCCCTTTTAGTATTTCACCTCTATCAGGGGCATCAAGAAAAAGTTTTAGAGAAAACCCCAAGACATTTGCCTTCCATACACAAGTTAGTTTAACAAAATTGCCACATGAAAGAACAGAATCTGGGAGTGGCATGGAGGAGAAGGCAATCAGAACTACCAGGGAATCTTTAAAAGGTAAAATGTCCATGATTGCAAATCGGTGTTTTGTGATGTTGTTGTCATGAATTGTAATATATTTATGTTATAATTGTGTGGGAACACATACATTTTACTACCTATCCCTTATTTGCTACTCACTGCATTCAATGGCAATGCTAAAGACCTAATGCTAGATCTAAAAGAACTCATCTGGAAATTCGCACTTTTTAAATATACAAGCTATAATAGTTTTGATCTTTTGGATCAATTTAGCAATATGATAAATCAGGGGAGAAAGCATTTTTGTTTTTTGAAAAGCCTACATTAACTCAAATGAGCTGAAAATTAAATATTAAATGTAGTATTTCACTTTTGAAATGTTGCAAAAAAATTGTAATCACAATTGTTGTCACCAAATACACATTGACTTTTGTAATATATTCTTTTCCTTTTCAGTCTTCCTTTCCCCTCAACAAAAACACACTCTGAGTAAGTTCTCAGGCCCCACCCAGACCTAAAAATGACCACCAAAAAAACAGAAACAAAAACCCCTCAGAGCAGAATTTTTGGTTGAATTATTTTAACCATAATCAATTCCCATTACTGTCAAGCTTTTAGGCAGTTAAGAGAACTCTTAAAAGGGGAAGCAGAGGTTAAGGATGAGAAAAAGGATTTGATTTGCACTTTCACCATTTTTCCGGCTCTTGGTCAGACAGGCTGGAGGCCCTTCTGGAAGTGGTATCATGATGACTTCCCAAGGAGAACGCCCAGTTGCGTTGTATTGGTTTTACTGGTTGGCGATGGCGGTACTGAAAAAATTCCATTCATGGAACATCACCTGACTGGTGAATTTGACAATGTATGGGATACAGCTGGTCAGGAGAAATTTTGTGTACTGAGAGACAGCTATTACATCCAAGCCCAATGTGCCATGATAGTGTTTGATGTCACTTCAAGAGTTACTTATAAGAACATACTAACTAGCATAGAGATCTGGTACAAGTATGTGAAAATATTCCCATCAAGTTTTGTGGCCACAATGTGATTATTAATAACAGGAAAGTTAAGAAAATCAATTGTCTTCCACCAAAGAAGAATCTTCATTCAGTACTGTAACATTTCTGCCAAAAGGAACTACAACTCTGAAAAGCTTTTCCTCTGGCTTGCTGGAAAACTAATTGGAGATCATAACTTGGAGTCTGTTGCCTCTGGGGCCTGCTCTGGCCCCACCAGAGGATGTCATGGACCCAGCTTTGGCAGCACAGTATGAGCATGATCTAGAGGTTGCTCAGACAACTGCTCTCCCAAAGGAGAATGACAACCTGTGAGACAAACAAGCTGGAGCCAGCACAGAAGGCATTTTATAGGCAACTCTCCTGTAACGTCAGTGCAATAGTGTGTTCGGCACTTCATTACAGCTAAGCAAAACATGTGCTTAATCTCTGAGATGCTGAAGGAGATGAATGGGCTTCAAAAATTTTTTTAAATACCTTCATTTCTTGGACCTGCAGATTTACCTGTTTTGGAACACAGCTGTTTCCTTATTGAGTTTCAAATATAAGACTGCTACAGTCACATCACCATATTCAGTGGTGAAATCCTGTTTGTTGCTGTCATTCCCACTCCTTTTCATTACGAATCAGAATACAGCTGTACTTTAAATTCTTTTTTAAAAGGAAGAGAGTTTTTCGGTAAATATTATCATTCAATTGCACAGAGGAATTAAAAAGACTTCAAAATCAAGACACAAATAATTAGTAAAGATTAAGTTACAGGTTATCTCAGAGCACATGTAAATCTAAGAACAAGATAAAAAGACAAAAAATATTTCTTCTTGGTTAATATCTATTGGAAAAGTGCAAGTAAAGTTCATACATAACTTTGTTCCCATATGGTATTCAAAGAGAAACTGGGATCACTTGTGTAGCTCTGCTAAATTTAAAACAAAGAGATAAAACTTCTAAAGGCAACAATCTCAAATTAGATAAAACTTACTCTTACAATTCTCAAGTATCTTGCTCCCTTTCCACAATTAAATCTACTTAGACACTTAGCACCATCTTTAACTTAAGAGAAATAATATTGAAAAGTCTCAAGAAAACTCACACAGCTATCGAGTGAGGTCATTTAACAACCAAGCTTCCAAAAGGTCAATTTGCCTGCCTCCCTTAAGATGAACTGCAACATCATGAGCAAAACGGTGACCTTCCCATGCACAGTTTTAGAAATTTAAACTAGTAAAGGTCACCTATCGTTTTGCCTAATTTGCCATCAACAGACAGAACCAGCTGCTGGGCCGACCCACACGATCCCGTACAAACTGCGCGCGCGACCTGTGCGCCCGGCGTCAGGTGCGCCACAGTTTGAGCCGTGGCTCCTACCCAGTTTCCTGAGGTGCGCAGAGGGGTACAGACCCAGTCGGCTTCCCCAGCTTTGAGGAAATAATGCAAGCACCTAATGCAGGAACTACACTCAACAAAGGGTGTTAATGGCATTTAAAAATAGAATGCAGACCTAACGCGCAGAACTTTGTTCTCAAACCACCTCCAAGGTCCCATCACTGAAGGCTGAGACCTCACTTGGGCCCTGATCTCTTCCAGTAGGGATCGGAGTGAAGGGGGTGTCACTGGGGAGAGAAGAATCACTAAGGACCGCACGGTCCAGACCGTAAGAACTGGCAGCCCACCCGCAGTGGGCGGACGACTCTAGCCTCACCCCCTCCCGCAACTGCGCAAAAAGAGGCGGGCTCAAAGCTACGCAACCCGCGCGGGAAATCCTGCAGGAGGGACGCATCCGCTCGCAGAAATTTTCCAAAGCGCGGGACCGCAGCACCACATCGCACAGATCTTTGTTTCACAGCTCTCTCGATGACCTAACCGGGAAGCGGCAGGACAAAAGGCAGGTCAGCGACCGGATTTTCGGAGAGTAGCGAAGGGAAAGTTTTCTAGACCTATTTAAAGGAATTTTCTTAGAGAGTTTCTATTATCTTTTCGCGTCCACGACGTAGTTCCTACAACTTATCGGTCAGCTTCGGCCACCTCTCTTACAGCCGAATTCCGGAAGTTCGTTAGGCCCCGCCTACTTCTGGGTTTGGTGCGCGTGCGCGTAGTTATTAATATACTAAAGTGTCTCCGCCTTCCTTCTCTCTCCGTAGCAGCGATGGCCGAGTGGTTAAGGCGTTGGACTTGAAATCCAATGGGGTCTCCCCGCGCAGGTTCGAACCCTGCTCGCTGCGAAAGCGGGTAGCTTCTTATTTTATCCCGTTTTTGTTACATTCCCTGAATTGATAACCTGGCTTCACGTAGCGCCTGCAAAAAACTTACGTGTGCCAAAGAAAAGCCAATAAACATCAGTGCTGCAAACATACGCTGTTTACACTAAAGATAAAAGTCTTCCTTTATTCTAAACGGTAAGCTAAGAGTTTTAAAATCCTGTTCCTCAATGTGAAGAGTAACATCGTAAAATAAAATGAATATAAATAGTGTTGGAAGTTTTCAGGCTGTCAAACCTAAACAAGCTATCACCTCATTAAAACTGATGGCAAGGCAAATGTTGCCTCTTCTTCCATCCCAGAATTACCTTCCACCGTTCCTCAACCATGTCCAGAACTGGTGTGAAATGGGAGATTAAAAACTTATGAAAGTTCAACTTCTAAAGCATAATAAATAGTTACATCCATATAATGGAACGCTATGCAAGTAGCCAGTAAAATGCTAATAACGATGTGGGAAGGCCTACCAATGCATTGCCAAATACAAAAAGTTAGACATGTTGGAAAACAATTTATTTTATGATCACATTTTTATTCAACAATTCATTTATGTGGCAAGAATGGGAGAAAAAGAGAATGAATTATGGTTGAAAAGAAATAGCCAAAATATTACCAATAATTATTATCTCTGGGTGGTGGGATTTTAATTTTCTTAACAGATAGTGTTTTGCTTAATTAGTTTTCTATTGCATGTAGACCTGGTATTTTTTTTATTGATTTTAGAAAGAGATGGGGGGTGAGGGGGTAGAGAGAGAGATACATTAATTTGTTGTTCCACTTATTTACACATTCATTGGTCGATTCTTGTATGTGCCCTGGTGGGGGAATCCAGCCTGCAACCTGAACTTATCAGGACTGACCGAGCTATCTGGGCTATCTGGCCAAGGCGACCGTATTTTTTGTTTTTTGTTTTTTGTTTTAATGAAAGAAAATTGTGAGAAACCCTGGCCAGGTAGTTCAATTGGTTAGAGTGTTGTCCCTGATAACACCAAGATTGAGGGTTCCATCTCTGGTCAGGACACAAACAAGAAGCAACCAATGAATGCGTAAATAAGGGGAGCAACAAATTGATGTTTGTATCTCTCTCTTTCTCTCTCTCCCTCTCTCTCTCAAGATTAACAGATTAAAACAAAAGAAAAAGAAAAATGTGAGGTTAGTCTTTGAGACCCTACACACCCCTTTTGATTCCCTTTTGTCTACTTTCATCTTCTCCCTCCCACCCCCATGCTTTTCAGGTGCCCTTGTGATTCCCTAACACCCCAAGGCTGGAGATAGCTTTCTGTAATACCTGAAGCACATTCCCCACACAGCCCCCATCCCATTTGAGTCTTAGCTGAACATACACAGTCACCACATTCACATCTTCAATTCCATCCTCTCCACCCAAGCCCAGCCTTTCTGCCCTCCTTCCAGTCACATAAATAATTGCATTAGTTTCCTATTGGTTTCCTTCCCTCTTTCAGTCAGTATCATGCTGAGCTGCAAATGACAGAAAATCCAACTCTAGTGACTTAACCACATTGGGGTTTCTCACAAACCTGGAAGAAGGCAATTCTCAGAACAGGGAACAGAGGTCCACCATTTTTAACACCTAGACCTCATCCCTTGCTTGTCTCATTGTCCTAGGATGTTTGCTATACCTCCAGACCTCACATCCATATTCAGGTAGGAAGGGGAGACACAAGAACTCTCAGTTTATGTTTATTTACTTGATCTGTGAAAAAGGCTACAACTAGCTACAAGGAATCTAGGGCAGTAAGTGTGTTTACCTGGGTATATTGCCACCCATATTAAATTGGAATTCCATTGGTAACAAAAGCAGATGGAAACTGAGTGAGCAACCAAGTATATCTGCTATACTTCCCTAAGAGGAAAGTCAAAACTTGTAGGCATAAGGACTTCAAAACAAGTCCTCTGTCTTTCCTGCTTTCCTTCCCTTATCTCCTGTTTGCTTTGAGTTATGAGAAGGCCTCCTAGCACTGTATGCTGGCTCATGCCTTTGAACCTTTTTACATTTTCACATACAATTATCTGGAATGTCCTCTCTTGCCTTCACCCTTCTCCCCTCATTAGGAGAAGAGGGCTGCCCATCATTCAAACCCTCTTCCTATTCAGGGGACTTGTTCTCTCCTTGAATCTAGGTGTGAGGATGCCATCCATGCTTCTTCCCCCATCTCCATAATAGAAGCTAAAGGAGCCTGGTAACTGCTTTCAATGACTCCCTTTCAGCTACAAAGGCAGCATGTGACCTAAGCCCAGCCAATCAGATGTGCCCACCCCAAATGAACAGAGCTGTTCATTTAAAGAAGCAGGTAAGGATCCATCCTGGTAGACAACAGAGGCCATAGTGGCAGCCACAGATATAGCTAAAGGCAGCAGCAGCAGGTCTGTAACTGGGGTTTACAGATGTCCAGGAGCATTGACAGTAGTATCTACCCCAGGCTGGTTTTGAGGCATCATTCTGCCATAATCTTAGACTTTGCCTAGCCTATGCTTACTGCTGTCCGAATTTCCAAAAGTGGCTTTGCAGCCTTCCCAATTCAACAAACTATTTGATATCCTCCCAGTAAGTTTTCTGATTAAATCAGCCCTGGTCAATTTTTCTTCCTCTTTCTTTCTTTCCCGCCCCCTTCCAAATACCACATATAGCTTCCCTCCTCGATCCACCATCACCTGCTGGGAAAACTCATGTTTTTTTTCAAGTATCACTTTCTGGATAAAGCATTCCTGCAATCCCCCAGGCTGACTCAGAAGCCCCCCCTTTTTATTCTGTCCTAGTATAGCAAGGATCACATCAAACTATTGCTGCCAGTTTGCTTCTCTCCCTTCTAAATGGTAAATTCCCTGCAAATTTATCAAGGGATCATGTCCCTGATCTTGGTACCCCTTCCTGGCACAGAAAAGGCACTCAATAAATTTTTAATGAGGGAATAAATAAATATGAGTCAGCACACAGAAATGTCAATGATGAATGACTGTGAAATATCTTATCCCTGGAAAAGAAAATCTGATTTGGAGGAGCCTTCTCTCTAGGTCCTCTGGACTGGACAGGTCTGTCTGGTCCCACCACCATTGTCTCCTTCTAGACACTGACCTGACCCCTTTCTCCCCTGCTCACAGATCCCCAGCAGATCCCTGTGGCAAGTGGAGTAAAGGCCAAACTCCTAGCTCAGGAATCTTAGCACACTGCCAAGGCCCTTCATAATTTGTCTCTAGTATCTTTTCAACCTTCCCTCACACTGCTCCCCAACGCAACTTCATAAGAGCAGTTAGAATGGCTTGCACACTCCCACAGAGCAGATCTAGCAATTTCTGGCCCTTTCACACATTGGCACACTTGGCTGGAAACTTATCCTCTCCCTACAGGTTGATTAGGAATATACACACCCACCAACGTGCACATGTACATGCATGCACACGTACACCCCACATAAACATATACCCCCAAAGCACGCAAAGATTTGAGGACACACACATAAAAAGTTTAAAATTTGTCCTATAAGCAAAATTTAATTTATGGTTCTCCTTTTCTGTCCCATGATCAAGAAATACTCCAGAAAAGCTAACAGGAACATCAGATATACAAAAGAAATGGCCAAGAATTGAAACATCAGGAATCCAATTTTATAGAAAGACCAATAAAACAAATTATTTTTAATTAAATGATGTTAATTTGCATATTGAATAGGGAATATATGCTCATGGTTCAAAATCATAGTGTCTCTCTCTAATCCCTGTCCTACCACCAAGGTCCCCTTCCTGGGCCACCAGTTACTATTTTCTCATTTTTTCCTTTCATGCCTTCTTTATGCACACGCAAGAACATACTGATTTTTATACAAATGTTAGCATACTGTACAGAATGTACTGAACCTTCTTTTGTTATTTAAAAATATATCCTAAATATCTTTGTATAAAGAGCTTTTTTATTAAAAATGGCCTCTGCTCTCAGTTGGTTAGGCATCGTTCCACAAAGCAAAATATCACTGGTTCAGTTCCCGGTCAGGGCACATGCCTGAGTCATGGGTTCAGTCCGTGGTCGGGGCGCATACGAGAGGCAACCAATCAATGATTCTCTCCCTGTCTTTCTTTCTCCCTTCCCCTCGCTCTAAAAATAAATAAAATCTGTTTTTTAAATTAGCCTCTTCTAACTTGAATTCCCTCTATGAGTAGAGCTCACAGTCTCTGAAGGAATGGACTGTAACTTATTTAGCTAAATCACCACTGATAACCACTCAAGTTGTTTTCAATCTTTTGACTCTACCTCCCCTCCCCCCCCAAAAAAAAAACTGCTTCAGAGAAAATCTTGTATGTATGACATTTTCTAAAGCAGGAATCTTAATCCCATCCTGTCTCATGTAACATTGGGATAAAGGTGTCATCAATTTGTCACCTGAATTTGGGCACAAAGAATTTGGGCACAAAGAAATCATGGCAGTCAAACAGTTCTAAAAGTATAAACAAATGAATAAATAAAGTAAAACCACAGTCTACACAAATACCCTACCTAGGAAGAAAGGAGAAACTCCTCCCCATGCTAATCTGTCCCATTTCCAAGGAACAGGAAGGGCCAGAAATAAAAGTACATGTTTTTTACCTCAATGAGTCAGTCCTTGGAACCTGCCCTTTCCCTTCTTCCCTCTGTTTCCTCTTCCCTTTCCTTAGCTGCATATTCTGCCCAGAAACTGCTGGGCTTCCTGGAATTTTTATTAATAATTTTAAATGCTCCAGTAATAATTTTCATAACCACGGCCTCTTCTAACTCAAATGCTCTCAGGATGTTGTGCTCACTGCCTCTGGCTCACGAAAGGGACAACAAAAACTGGAGTTACAAAAGAATGCAAGTCTAGAACCTTCTGTGCAGAATGACAAAGGTTACTTATAAGACAAAGGGGTGATGGGAAGTCCCTGAGACTCACTCTCAATTACCGCTTCTGCTTGCAGAATTGTTCAGGGGTGAGATGGATGATTTGATGAATTTTTTTCAGCACTTATGTTAGTGGCAGTGTTAGACCTCAGTTCTTGAGTTCAGCAAAGAAAGAATTCAGAGCCAAGAACCCTAGTGCAAGGAGTTTATGTAGCCTTTTATAAAGAAATTCACAGAGGCACAGTGAGCCAGCTGAGCTTCGTGGACTCAGGAAACAAGCTATAGACGTCAAAGAAGGGCCCTAGTAGGATGGAAGAAAGAAAGCAAAGGACATGTACATAAGGAAAGAAAGGGCAGTGGTGGGGCGGGGCGGGTAAGGTACAGGCATGGTCCAGAGAGAGAGCATGTGTGCCCTGGGTCCTTCATCTTAAAGGTTTTTATCTCTTTTCTAAAGACAGGAATTTTAGAGGAGGTCTCGCTCGGGGAAAGATCTCAGTAGAACATTCATCAGTTGTCCAGGTGTGTCCTTTCAGGGTCATGGTCTCTACTGATTGGCTGCTGCTAGGGCAGGGGGTCATTAGCCATTGCATCTGTGAGCCATGTCATGTCAGCCATGGCATCACTTTGGTTTTGCTGCTCTTCTGGGCCTGAGCTGAAACACGACTGAGGCCTAGATGACTCTAATTTAACCAAACGTCTGTCTCTGTGGTTGACAGACCCATGGCTTTGTTTCTGAGGTTATTTTATGCTGATCAGAACTTCGTTGTCTTAATACTTAAGGGAGCGGTGGCACGAGGGAGGAGGAGGCGGGTGAGCCAGGGTGCTGCATGAGGCCAGTTTGCATCAGCTCTCGGCCTCGGCCCTCCCTTTCCATTTGCCCAGGAATTTGAATTTTCCTGGCTTCCTGCTATCCTATGTCACTTACATGTATATCCTGACACAGTCCCAACTCCTTTGCAGGACTGACTTGAGGGTAAATTCATTTTAGAAACTAATTTATTTCTAAAATGCAGGCAAAGAGATTCAGAGATGCTTTTATCTATTCCTTTTCCTGTTCCCGCTTTTACCATGAAAATTAGCCAATATATCATTCAGATCTACTTGTGACAATTTGATTTTGGTTTACATTCATCCAGGCTTGAAAAATGACCACTGCTCAGGCAGATTGACACTTCCTGAGCCACTCGCTTCTAACACATATTAATACATTAACACCACCTTCAAGTAGTGTGTCTTTCTAAAGTATTCTTTGTTTCTCGCCCTCTGCTTCTTTAGCTTCATTTAAAAAAATAACCATCTAACCATTTTTCTCAAGATTGTCCCTATAAAACATCCAGCCTGCCACTGACTAGGCTGTATCTTTATATTTCAATTTTTTAGTTACTCCTTTTTTATTATCTATTATTATTATTACTACAGCATTTGAGAATTCCTCATTAGAGGAAATGTTTGGCTATTGGGGAAATAAAAAGAGATTTTCATCTTTCCAGGAAAAACCCACCACACAAACTAACACTTCCCAGCTACGACCCTTCTGTCATCCCACAGGTTCTGGTGCGTGCTATCCACTTTTTAAGATTGGTAAAGTTATCAAACTGCTTGTATATAGTCATTTAGGTATGGTGAGGCCAACAGATCAGGAGAAGATTGCCACTGAAAAGATCATCTGTTACCATTCCCAAGGGAGAGTGGACATTCCCACCGGGAGGTCAATGCAGGGCCACGCAGATCTGTCCCAGGTCTGTCTGGAGGCTGAGAAAGTGAGGGGGACAGTGGGCCGGAGTATTTGGTTTCTGCAGGAAAGAGCACGACAGGCAGAGGAAGTAGGTTTGGGAGTGGCTTGTCTGGATGATTTCAACAGGATATGGGGCATAAGAGTTGTCCACAGTTTCTGGTGCCCGGCCTTGGGGAGATTAGGGCAGGGCACAGTGGCCCTGAGTGTAAGAGCTCCAGAGAGGATGCGGTGAGGGTGTGGGCTCCAGACTACTTCATTGCATTTGTAGGGCGCGCTTGCAGGTGAGTTGTTCACTGTCTTTAGAAACTGGCTGGCCCTGCAAGGGACAGTCTGCCCAGCTGTCAAAGCATCAGTAATACAGAAAATAAAAAGGCGTGCTTTAAAAACAAATAAATCATAAATAAAAAATAAAGTTTTCAAAAGGCATATTGAGACAATTTCAGTCAGCAGCTCAGCAGGACACAGAAAGCACGCTCAGTATAAGACAATTCGCAACAGGTTTGATAAAGAGACTGTTTACAAAGGTACGGAAAGGGTGTAGAGAAACCACAAGGGACAGCAAAGCAGTGTCACCACCCCCAAGAGGGAGGAGCCACCAGAACTCAGAAAAAGAAAGTCCTGAGGAGAGGGCTGTCCAAGAGGAGCAATGGCCTTCCTCTGGGGGACACACAGTGCTAGGGGGTCCCTGCAGGGAGGGGGCTGCACCTCCCCACTCTTCTCCCTCCCTCTGCCTTCTCACTGGGCCTCCCCATTGGCCGAACGCAACCAGTCAGCGTCTGCCGCTGGAGACAGGGCAGAGAATGCGGTGAAGAGGCACAAGGAGATAGCCAGGACCCTTCCTTACACAAAACTAGGGAAACAAAAATAATTATCCATAATCCAGCATTTTAACACTCCAACTTCATCACTGTGACACATTTCCTTTCTGTTCTATATTTTTATGGTTTATATATAGTTACATTAAAAATTAAATCCTCAACTATTCTAAACATACAGAGATGCACAGAAAATAATATAGTATATATTATATTCTATATTTTTCATTAAAATTATTGCATAAGCCTTTTGCTGCTCCTATGGCTACATAATCATGATTTGTAATGGCTGTATAAGAGACTACACAGTAGCTGCATCAAATTTAATGAAGCAAGCATTGCATACTTAGGCTACTTCCTTTTTTTCTAAATAATAATATTGAATAATGGTGTGATGTACATCTTTGAGATAAAAGCTTTTCCCATATTTTATGGTATTTCTTTAGTATCTACATCCCTAAGATGTAGATACTAAAGGAATAGGAATATTGAAGCAAAGTATATGGACAGTTTCATGGCTGGCTCTAAATACATATTCCTAAATGGCCTTGCTGAAGACTTGTAGGTACCAGGGTAGTGCCAGCAGTGGTGCATGAGGAAGCTGGCATCACGGAACCCTGAGCTACGCTGAGTGTTACCACTTGCAACTTTTTTTTGGCTAATTTAATAAGTACACTCCTTGTTTTCATTTAATTTGCTTTTCTTTGATTACTTCTAGAGTTTCTATGTTTTACCATATGTTTGTTTACTAGCTCTATTTGCTGTTTAATTTCTGACTTTCTACATTATCAACTATTGGTTCCTAAAGCTGCTGCTGAAATTGACCCTTGGGGGAATCCTAACTGGAAACAATTGAGCATCATGACGGTAAGACAGCAATCTCAAAGGAAAGAGGCTAATGAATTTCAAGCTGAGGGTTTATGGTCTTAATATCTATTTTTGGGAGGGAGTGTATAATTCTATTAGATTACAAAATTTACCCACCCCTCTCCTAGAACCCTTCTTTCCCCTGCTCTAGCTTGTAAAATAACTGGTGCAAAACTAAATGCAGCCTAGATGATGACCGTAATTAACTCACAGTACTTTCTGTTCTTTGTTGGCAACATGACGGTTCAGCGCCCGCTTTGGGAGATACTGAAGGTAGCTAGCACTGACTGCCTGATTCGGAGATACATTTGTATCTGTTATGGTCTAGACATTATTATTGTTGTTATTGTTGTCATTATTATCTTTTCTCTCTTCCCTTACCTGACAGGCTATTTAAGGAAGTATGTTCCTTTACCCACCAGGCTCCAAGGCTGTGGGAGGTTCTTTTTATATCAGATATCATCAAACATTAGAAGTGTCACCTAAGAGAGCTTATTGAAAGCACTATCCCTGAACCTCACTGCTGGAGATTCTGATTCAGAAGATACGAGGTGAGCCCAGGAATCTACATTCTATGTAATGACTGAGATGCAGGGGTGTCTCCTGTCCACATTTTGGGAAACACTGGTATAGATCCCTGGGATAGGAAGTACGTTTATACTGAAAATATTCAAGGTAGAGGCAGAAAGAGGCTGGGAATGGGGAGGAGGACAGTGTAGTCCAGTAAGGGCTTCTTCTGGGCCCATTCTCCAAAAGTGTCATTGTGGAGGAAATGGTGTAAATAAGGCCAGAATGGGCCGGAGAAGGTAGTCAGGGTGTGGCAGCTTTTTTCTATGCATGGGATACAGTGGCCAACAAAACAGCATGTCCTTACCATGAAAGGATCCCATCTAGTGACACTTAATTCATTATAACACCATTTAGTGGTACTTACTTACACTTTCAGTGTTGTAATACCTTCCTAACCTCTATTTCCTAACATCCTAAAATATACCTCTAAGCTTCCAAATCAATCCTGCCTCTGACCACAAAGTTTCAGATAAAAAATGGCCCTTTGTGAACAAAAGTATTTCTCTTCCACACAGCATTGACATCAGCAAGCTGACCTGAACCACTTGCAGAATTGCTGGGTTAAAATTCCTTTTTTTTTTTCCCAATTACAGTTTATATTCAATATTATTTGGTGTAAGTTTCAGGTGTATAGCATAACGGTTAGATGATCATGTATTTTACAAAGAGTTCCCCCTGATACTTCCACTGGGTTAAGATTTTTTCAGGCTCCTCTGGGTTTTATTCATGAAATGTCGGTGGTGGACAAGGGTACTAGTTGACCACACTGTAGAGGTGTAGAGGTAAAGAAGCAACCAGATCTGGAGCGTTTTTGCAACATCAAGGCAACTAGCAAATGTTTTTGCAGGAACCCTTCTTCTACTAGACCAAGGCTGCCATCTTGTGGCCATTTAAGGAATGATAACTGGAGTTGATAGATTTGAAGAACATTTTTTAGGGGACAATGAGAATATACATACTACTGGGGGGAAATCTTTACATTTCCTGAACATATTTCCCATCAGTTTTTAGTATAAGTGGAACCTACTTTGGATAATTTTGAAAAATGATACAAAAATTCTACTTAGATAAGTATAAGAAGTTTAAAATAGAAAAGATCCTAAAATCAACTTGTAAAGAAATTAGCTAGGCTTTTTGTAAGACTAGTTGACCAAAATCCCAAAGTTTTGATGTATAACTCTGCTAAAACTACTAAATATCAGGTTATGCATTTTTTACATGGTAATTCCTCATTGTGAAATTCTCCTTTATCCAGAAATGGAATTGCTCCTAAGAAAGATCTCCTCCCGTACTCACTGCAGAAACCAACTTAGTACATGTGTTTAAAGTGCTTTCCCTGGCTTGTTTTACTTCAGGGCTTCATGCGTATGTCTGCAGTTCTGATGTCTTCCTTGAATAAAAAGTCCTTCTTAAACACCCATAGTACTATGTCACTTTCTTGCCTTCTCTCTAAAACCAGTTGTAAGGCTTAAGCCTCATCAGTAAAAGGCACAAAACTTTTAACACACACACACACAAAATCTCCCCCTGAGCTAGCACGTTAGCTGTCCTCAGCACAGTTTTGGGCACTGTACCAAACGCATAACCAATGTCAGCACAATGAGGTGGCAACCATAGGTGGAAAGAGGGGTACTCTCAGAGAGAGGCTTATCCCCAAAGAGGAAACAGAAGAGCAGTACCTGGCAGGGCCCAGGGTAAAAAGTTAAAACAGTTAGATGCAGCCAAATGGCTTCTCTAGTTCTCTGAATTGTTATCATACATTTATACAGATAACCATGAATACAGTGTTGTGGCAAGCTGTGTTTATTGAGCACATAGGATGTGTGAGGCCAGGGGTTCAGCCAGAGGGTCACGTAGCGAACAAGACAGTCCCTGCCTCTAGGAGCTCACAGTCCTGTGGTCGTGCCAGATGGTAACCAAGGACAACATGGTGTGACCCACGCTACAGTAGCTACGGGTTGGTGCAGGTGCTGTAGGAGCACCTGAGCCAGTGCAAGGTGAGCAAGGAGGACTTTGTGATATAGCCCAACCCTCTTACTCTACTGAGGAGAAAATAAATTTTTTGTATTTAACAGCTTGCCTATCATCTCTGAGTTAGGAAATGGCAGAGCCAAGACCAAAAACAAGGCCTCTTGACCCCAAGAGGAGTCAATGATGGCCAGACAGAACAACAGTATGGCTGACATCGGAACCTGATACAAGGATCAACTACTCCTGCCCAGGCTCCAGCTGGTCAGCAGAGCCCCACTCCTTCAGCCACCCTGATTAATGGTTTTTCCCTTATGTGACCCGTTCCCTGGAAGCCACCCAGGGGCCAGGTCTTTGAGCACTCACTAGCTCACCGGTGACTCCAGGCTTGGTGCCATTTCCTCAGATAGTAGGCCCTTACTTTCTTGGCTGCAAATTACTGTTCGCATTTGTTTGGGCTTCAAAGTACGCAAGCAAATGGACCCCTTTGGTCAGGTAACAATGGGAGTGCAGTTATTTCTTCAAGATCCGGTTTTCATTTCCTTTGGATCTATACCCAGAAGTGGGATTTCTGAATCATGTGGTAGCTCCATTCGTAATTTCTTGAGGAACCCCCATAACATTTTCCATAGTGGCTGTATCAGCTTACATTTTCTCTACATTCTCACCAATGCATTGCTTAATCTTTTTTACAACAGCCATTTTAACAGGTGTGAGAGGACACCTTGTTGTGGTTTTGATTGGCATTTTTGGAAATTACTGATATGGAGCACCTTTTTGTGTGCCTGTTGGTCATTTGTGTGTCTTATTTGGAAAAAATGTCTAGTCCGTTCTTCTGCCTATTTTGTAATTGGATTATTTGGGTTTTTGCTGTTATGTTATATGAGTTCTTTATATAATTTGGATATCAACTTTTATCAGGAGTTGATTTGCAAGTATTCTCTCTTGTTCCATGGGTTGTGTTTTCATTGTGTTGGTTGTTTCTTTCATTGCTTGTTAGTTTAATGTAGTCTCACATATGAATTTTGCATTTGTTGCTTGTGCCTTTGATATCCAAAAGAAATCATTGCCAAATCCAATGTCAAAGAGTTTCTCCTAAATATTTTTTTCTAAGTGTTTTTTCAGCTCCAGGTGTCATTTTAAGTCTTTAATCCATTTTGAGTTAACTTTTGTGAGTGGTATAAGATAGGGATCAAATTTCATTCTTCTACATGTGGTTATCCAGTTTTCCCAACATCATTTATTGAAGAAACTATTTATTCATTATGCATTAAGTATTCTTGGCTTGCTCGTCAAACATTAGTTAGCTGAAAAAATCTCCCCCAGTCATATGAGATTACAGCCTACCCTAGAGACCTCATCTTTACTTAATTTTATCTGAAAAGACCTTATTTCCAAATAAGGTCACATTCAGCAGTACTAGGGGCTAAGACTTTAACCTATCTTCTTGAAGAACACAATTCAACCAATCACATAGAGAATTTCCAACATTATATATATGCAAACATATACAGAAACAGGCTATTATAGTGAACCCTTAGGTACCTATTACCCAGGTTCATCAATCACCAGTGCACTGCCAACCTTGTTTCACCTGTATCTCACCCACTTCCCCTCCCCTCCTATATATTTCGAAGCAAATCCCAGACTTCATGTCATGTTATTTATTAATATCTGATGCATCCCTAAAGGTAAAGACTTGTTTTAACATTATCACAATGCCATTATCATACCACAAAATCTTAATCATTAATATCTAGTTAATGTTCAAATTTTCAATCAGCTCATAAATTTCTCAGTTTTTTAACCCTTTTGTTTGTGTCGGGATCCAAATAATCTCGTCAGAGTTAATGACATTTAAACCACCTTTCTAGGAGGTGGCTTAACAATCTCAGCATCATTATTCTCCCCCTGGTTGGTTGAGCACCAGGTGGTTTTGAATATGTCAAAGGAACTCGGAATTTTAAGTGGATAGAGGGAAGTCTAGGCAGGAGTGAGGAGAGAGTGGAAAGAAATCAGGAGGTGGAGCGGGGTGCAAGAAGGTTTGGATCTAGGAGCCACAAGGCTGTGGCGAGAGGAGCCACGGGGTAGGGGTAGTGGCTCAAACAGTGGTGGGGAGTGGTGAGCAAACAGATTTTTAAGAACAAGGAAGTCTGATAAATAACTTTATGTAACTTACACATCAGTCACGCAGTTTTTTTTTTTTTTCAAAACACTGTCACATCCCTAAGCTATCTTTCCACTACAAATACACTCTCCTGCTCTTACCCCAGCCCTTCAGCCTGGAGAAACCCTACACATCTTTCAAAACGCAGCTCAGAGATCCTCCTCAAAGTTGACTTACTCCTTTACTTACCACTCCTAGGGCTTTGGACCTGTCTCTACTGCAACACAACATAAATTGCACTGTCATTATCTGTACTCCTGTCTGGGCCTCCCACTGAACGGGGGGAGGGGGGCTAATGGTGGTTCATCTGTGTATCCTGAGTCTGTAGCACAGTGGTACATAAGGGGAGGGATTATAGGGGAAAAGGGTGAAGGGTTTGCAGCAACAATTATAAAGGACACGTGGACAATAACAAGAGGGGGTGGAAACAGGGGAGGGAGGTGTGGAGGGCTGGGGTGGTAGGGAGGGGTGGGGGGAAAAGGCAGAAAACTGTACTTGAACAACAATTTTAAACATGTTCAAAAAGTAAAATAATAAAACCACTAAAAAAGTAAAAAATAAAATAAAAACAAAAAAGAACATTCAATAAATGCTTACTGAATAAAAAATAGAGGAAGAGAAAAAAGAAAAGGGAAAGCAAAAATGAGATTGAAACAAAAGGAAGATGAAATACAAGCAGAAAGGAAGATATACACAAGGCAAACAACTGACCTTGGCAATGCAGAACCAGATAGCTTGGTTTTCAGATCACAACACCAAGGGCAAATCAGGCCTCCAGGAATGTTTCTTTGGCCAACATAGCATTTTTTAAAAATTTTGATTTAGTAACCAAAATTTAGGAATCATGAAAAAGCCAGATTTCTAGCTTTTCTAAAATTTTTATTTATTGAGCTTTAGAGCAAGAGAGAGGAAAGGAGAGAGAGAAACTTCAATTTGTTGTTCCACTTATTTATTCCTTCATTGGTTCATTCTTGTATGTGCCCTGACCAGTATCAAACATACAACCTTGGCATATCGGGATAATGCTCTAACCAACTGAGCTACCCAGCCAGAGCCAGATTTCTAGCTTCTTAAACAAAATTAGGTGTAGCCTAGACTGGGCCTAGCAGTCTCATGGTAACATTTGGCTGGATCTAAAGATGCTTTTCACAGGTTACCACAGTCCCCAGGCTCCCTATTGTTAGCCCAACATGGAGGTTGAGGGTCACCGGCCACTTACCATTGCACTTGGTTCTCTTATAATTGACCTACTTCATTCATTTACTTCACCTGCCTGGCTCATTTAAACTTTAGAGCTTATCACCCTTGACCCAGGCAATCTGTTCCATCTACATGCTCTGTCGCTATAATAATAAAAATAAAAACTATTATTATTATTATTATTATTATAGAGCTGCACTCTCTTATAGACCTTTAGAGATGATGGGAATATTCTGTAATCTAACTAATACAATAACCACTACCCACATTAGGCGAATCCCAAAGCGGGTGGGTCTGCATAAGTCCTGAGATCTTTACAGGTGCTTTAAGAAGAGTCTCCTGAAAATCTTGAAGTTTCTTCCACTGCCCCACCCCTCACTAATTTTTACAGGCAGAAGTGATGGAGACTTATCATCCTGGCACTGAAATCTTTGTCTGGGTGGGCCGGTCTGGGGCTGGGATCACCCGCTCCCAAGGTACCCCTCCCTATTTTTATTCACCACAGGTGAATGTGGGACTGCCCATTCTGCCCCTGCTCTGCACCAGTCTGCATCTCCACGCCTCTACATGCCTCTTCACCTCTGCACACCTCTCTGCGTCTCTGCCCCTCCTACCCATCTGGATGAATGTGGCTTCTTTAAATCCTTGGTTATAGGACTTCCACACAGCTCTATTTTCTGACAAATCTGGATGATATTTGCTTTGTAGTCTAGTTGTAATTTTTGCTGTAGTTGTGCAAGTAGGTAAAGCATGTGTACCTACACCTCCATCTTGAGTGGAAGTCCCCTCTGTCTCTATTTTTAATTTTAATTTTAATAGCCACATATGGTTAGAGGCTACTGTATTAAATACACAGTTCTAGAGCAGTGTTTCTCCAGATTTAATGTGCATAGAAATACCTAGGGATTTGTTAAAATACAGATTATAATTTAGCAGATCCAAAGTGGGGCACAAGATTATGAATGTCTGATAAGTTCCCAAGTGATGCCGATGATTCTGGGCTTTGGGCCACAGTTTGGGAAGCAAGATGCTAGAACAGTGCTGCTCAAACTTTAGCATAAATAAGGATCTCCTGGAGATTCCAAACAGATTCCTGGACCTTATGCCTCACAGGTTCTGATTCAGTAGGTCTGGGGCGGGGTCCAATAGTTGGTATTTGTAACAAGTACCTGGATGCTATAGCACCATTCATTCTAGAGAACTGGGAAAGTGTTGGGGAAAAAAATAGTCTTAGTCATTCTCTGATTTTCTTTCCTACTTGCTACTGTAAATAGTTAATATTTGTGCCCTACATCAAGGTAATTACTATCCCATTTTACTGGTGAGAAAACTGAGGCAGTAGGAGGTTAACGAACTTGCCTAAGGTTGCACTGGTGGCAAGTGCTGTCTCCAGAGTCACCCTCTGAACTGCTCACATCACATGGACGGCATGCCCACAGGTGTCTGTCAGTGGGCTGTCCTTGCCTTACTGTGCAGACTCTGATTCCTTGAATTCAGAACAGAAGAGAGAATGAAAACCACGAAAGTCTGGTTTTGATTCACAATTTTCCTAGATTTGTTTTATTTCCTGGTAAAATTAAGTTCACAATTTCCTCATTTTACAGGGGAGGAAATGGGCTCAGAGAAGGAAGACACTTGCCTGTGTTCACACAGCTCATCATTCCTCTTTTATTACTGTCTGGTGAACAACCTTGATAAGCTTCTATTTCTAATCCTTTCAGCACCACATTTTTATTGTCTGAGCACTGATGGAATTTCTGAAACTGAACATCTTTAGGTAGTTGCTACTGGTGGGGCACATCCCCCCCCTGCCAACACAAACACCCCCAGAACTGTTTGTCACTCATCTACCCAGCTGTTCCTATTTCCTCAGCTGGGGGAGTGTTGGGAACTACCCTGCCTGGTTTCAGAAGCTGTAACCCCCGCCAAGGCTAAGGCTGAGGGAGTGACCTTGGACCATAAGCCACCAAGAAGACCAAATCTTATCTCCGTGGCAAGAGCACTGCTTCTGCTCCTCTTTCCATAACTGGCCCCCAATGCTTGGTCGGTTAGCCAATAACGGGTAAGATTCCCCAAGGGGGGAATGACCTAAGACAGGCAAGATCACGTGGGAGGCCCCCAAGGAAGGACTTTGGGGGGTACAGCAAAAAGAGGTGATGGACCATCACCCCTCGGCTTTGACAAAGCCTGAGTCCTCATTCTATCTGGGAGAAGTCTCCTAATCTCTTGGCTGCCTCACTTCCCTTGCTCCACCTAAGCCTGAAACAATGACAGAGGGTGGTGCAGCCCTGTGCTGGAAAGGGTGGGTTCCCCAGGCAATCAGGCCTAAGAAAGAAAATGTAAAATCCTGTGAAATCTGCTTTGTTTAGAATGCTCTCAATTAAATGATAAGGGTCCAAGCAAGAAGTGAGTTTGTTCCTCAAAGCTTTACAGCTCTTTAGCTATCTGACCCGGACTCAAAATATGCCTCAGAGTTCTTTTTTATCTATTGTTTGATCCTTACTGCCTGACAATGATTAGTGAACTTTATCTGTAATCCTGTGCAAATGAACCCAATAAAAGCCCATTGAGGAACAGGCTCCTGGCCCTTCACCTTTGAGAAATTGGCCACCTTTCCTCCCCAAGCAGATCATGTCTTGGTGGACTGATTCTCATCCCTGGCAGCCGGGGTGGGGGAGGGGTGGGCCTGCGGGGGGAGCCCCCCCACAGGGGAGGAAAGGAGTTTAGGTGAGGCCGAGGTAAGAGAGGAAAAGGAATGTCTGCGAGTGCTATCTGTGCCCGTGCAGTCAGGATCTGTAACCACTCGTGAAACCAAGGGTCCTTATGACTTCGATTACATTTGGTTTTAAATCCTAGGTCTGGAAACCATATGCCCCTCTGCATATGTATATGTATATGTATATGTATACGTATATGTATATGTATATGTATACGTATACGTGTGTGTGTGTGTGTGTGTAGATATATATACCTCTCAGAGACCTAGCTTTTCACCCATATAATCAGAAACCCCTCAGGCAGCAGAAGACAGTAGCCAGGACCTGAGTAATGGTCACACAGTTTGGACATGTGGCAGGCTAACAATAACATAAGTTGTGTTTCATTTCCTGAGCCCCAAGGTGGACAGATCCCCTGGCTACTTCCCCATGAAACCAGACATAGGGGCAGAAAAGACCTCAGAGCTGTCTGTCCTCAAGACCTGGAGAAATGATTTACCCTTACCTCACCTCGGACCAATCAGCTCCCAGCACAGCCCTGAACCCCTAACCCATAATGTCTTCTGATTTTTGCCCTACATAGTCTGAAACCTAGACATCACCAGGAGTTAGTTTGTTTAGAGCACAAGCTCCCCAGCTCCATATTGACCAATTCAATATTAAACTATTTTTAATGTTTATACTGTAAATTCCACAGTGGCATCAGGGGGAGCTCCAGGAGGCCTCAGGGACTAGAGACGAAGACCAGGGAGAACCCAGAAGAGGCAAAGCATGGCTGCAGAGCATGGACCTGTTTAAAGCCCAAATGGAGTACCCCTGGGGTCATGGGGACTCCCAGAAATAACACAGTGGCACAGAAGGAAGAGCTCCAGTCTCTTGAATGTGCACAGAACCATCAAGATATTAACCATTTCACCTACAACCTCTATTTGTTTACACCACTGTGGTCCTCCATCCTACAAGCACATTAGAACTACCCTGGAGTGGTCAAATCACACAGAAGGGACACCCAGATACATTAAATCAGAACCTCTGGGGTGGGCCCCAGGCATCAGGGGTTTTGTGTTGCCCAGGTGATTTCAAGGTTGAGAACCAATGATTTTTTTAAAAATAATAAAATAATGTTTTTCATTTTATTGTTTTAAGAGTGTAACAAGGCTATAAATTCCTCAGCTAAATGAGGTTAATTAAGTTCAAATAAGATTTCAAATGTCAAAGCATTTTCTCAGAAAACTAAAAGTGGAACTGCCTTTTGACCCGGCAGTTCCACTGCTGGGATTATATCCTAAGAGCCCTGAAACACCAATCCAAGAGACCCTATGCACCCCAGTGTTCATAGCAGCACAATTTACAATAGCCAAGTGCTGGAAGCAACCCGAGTGCCCGTCAGTAAATTAATGGATCAAAAAACAGTGGTACATTTACACAATGGAATTCTATGCAGCAGAAAGAAAAAAGGAGCTCCTACCCTTTGTGACAGCATGGATGGAACTGGAGAGCATCATGCTAAGTGAAATAAGCCAGGCGATGAAAGACAAATACCATATGATCTCACCTATAAATGGGACCTAATCAACGAAATGAACAAGCAAGCAAAGTATAGCCAAAGACATTGAAATTGAGAACAGGCTGACAGTGACCAGAGGGCAGAGGGGAGGGGATAATGGGGGAAAAGGGTGAAGGTTTTACAGAAACAATTATAAAGGACACATGGACAATAACAAGGGGGCGTGGAAACAGGAGGGCTGGGGAGGTGGGGAGAGGTTGGAGGGAAAGGCAGAAAACTGTACTTGAACAACAAGAAAATAAATAAAGATTAGAAAAAAGAAAGAAAATGCTTTGAACACCATTAAAGGTAGGAGATGATGATGATGATGTTGATTATGATGATGATGATGATATGATGATTAGACCCTTTTTTAGAGCCTCCCCTAATGCCCTAACAAGCTGGAAAGTATTTAATATGGTTTATTTATATTTAATATACTTTACTCTGAAGACAAATCTCCATTGTCTTCAGAGGTGGGATGCTATGAAGAATGGCATCAGCCCTGGCTGGCGTGGCTCAGTGGATTGAGCACTAGCCTGCAAACCAAAGTGTTGCCAGTTCAATTCCCAATCAGGGCATATGCCTGGGTTGCAGGCGAGGTCCCCAGTTGGGGGCATGTGTGAGGCAACCACACATTGATGTTTCTCTCCCTCTCTTTCTCCCTCCCTACCCTCTCTATAAATAAAATCTTTTTAAACAAAAAAGAATGGCATCAAATTCAGATGAATGTAAAAAGATAATTGAGGTAGGTGTTTGAAGCTGATGTACATAAATATACCTATTATAATCTCTCTTTCTATCTCTGCCCCTTTTTTAAAAAGAACAGTAAGAAATGAAGACTTACTAGGAAGAGTTGTTTAGAGCACAGGCTCCCCATCCTCTTTCTCTGCTTTCCCTTTCTCACTAATCCTTTACGTCTGCTTCTGGACTGCACGTTCCTCATCAGTTCCCACACACATCCTGGCTCTTGGGAGGCCCTAAACAGGCCAACTCTGGACCTGGGCCAAGAGCCTGTGTTCTACAAAAGGGGGATTCTTATTTCCAGCCATTTGCAGAAGAAACTGAGTTTTCCCTAAATCCCAAGTAAGTTAGGACCAGAGAAAGATCCAGTTCTCCACAAACCTAACCTAGGTTCCATTATGGAAACATTCACCCTTGGCAGCTAATTAATATAAGAAACCAGCAAAGCAAAAATAAAACAGCCTAGATGGAAAGAGAAAAGATGAGAATGTATAAACTGATGCAAAATATTCTCCCACAATGAGGGTGAGATGACACAGAAAGTCAAGAAGTAATAATCCTGGAAGACACAGCCACACTGATGCATATCACAAAACCTGAAATTGAAAGGAATCGAAGCCTTTCATTGAGAGACATTTAATCATTTTCTCAGTAATTGTATTAGTTTTATAATTTCTTTCATCACTGACTCCCCAGTAGCCCTGGCATCTCTCCTCTATGATATGGAGATGGCGGGTAATGGTGTTTGCCTCCAGGAAATTAAAGACCCTTTCAATAACTGCATTAGTCATCGGCCCTTGCTGCTGCCCTTGATTGTTCTTGTAACCACCATCAGATCTGGGCACAGAGAGGATATGAAAATTCATAAGCAGGAAAACAATCTTATCTTCCCCTTACCCAGCCCTCTGTTTGCAAGAAATATCTGCAGTATTTTTTGCATTTCTAATTTGTTCATCAAGGGGCATATTTTTGACAGGCTGGGATATATCCACGGGGGACCAGAAGCTATTTGGGATCCTAGAAAATTGTGAATTCTGCCTAGGTTTTCCAGAATGCTCTGTTGAGTTGTCACTTAACTTAAAAGAGCAAAACTGTTTCAGAATTATATTTCAACACTCCAGGACACCCAGAAGGCAAGAAGCCATAACACTGAAAAAACACCCTATTCTCTTCCTGTCTCTATAGAAAGTACCAGAAAAAAAGTGTACTCTGGTTTTATTATTGCTTTATATCTTGGGCACTCCCTGGTATCAGGAGTTATGGGAGGTGCTGGGGAAATTATTCCATAAGCACAATGCCAAACTGAGCCACTCAACAAAGTCTAGCCTAGAATGAAAAAAAAAACCCCTAAAGGCAAGAATCCCCATGAACAAGCACTGTTTTCTGGGTTTTCCAATCCAATGACCCTAAGATCTCTGAAACTTGCTAAGTTGCATCTGTTATTTAAGAATTTGGTAATCAAATGTTTATACATACATATAAGTATATATGTATATATTTTTATCTGTTTATCCATTCCAGTACTAGATATTTATCCTACAGGTATACTTCACATACAAGAAATACTATGTATGAAGCTATTCACTACAGTGTTACTTGTGATCACACACACAAAAAAACTGTAAATAACCTCGAAAAGCATCAATAGAGGACAATTATGGTTCATCCACACAATAGAATGCCATGAAGCAGATAAAAAGAATAAGGTAGCACTCGTACTAAAAATGGAAAAATCTCCAGGATTAACTGAATAAATAGGAGGTGTGCAGCAGTGTAAATAGTATGCTCCCATTTGTATTAAGAACAGAAACACATCTATGTGTGTAATGCACAGAAAGATATGCAAGAAACAGTGCCTCTGAGATGGAAACTTGGGGGGAAACGACTGAGGAGGGAAGGAGGCCATAATTCTGTCAATTGATTAACACAAGTCTTAACACATAATTATATTTAGTAAGAATAGTAATGAGTACACATAATGCTATGTGCCAGGCATGTTCTAAGCACATTACAAACTTACACTAATTTAACATGCTCCTTTCATATGAAATTCAGATACCTGTCTTATTTCACTAAATTATCAACTACTTGAGAACACCAGCATGACTTAAGCATTTTTATCCTATACAAATGATAGTACAGTAGTTTTCACATAAGAATGCTCTCAAGAAATATGCACTTCATTTATTCATTCAATATTAAATTTGGGAGAAACTAATTATCTTCAGCATTTAGAGCTAAGAGCTTAATAACCTTTATCTAAAATTATCTCGTTATAATCAGTTCGTTCCGTCATGAAGTTGAGGCAAAATCCAAAATTAAATGGCTTTGAAAATGTGCTATTACACATACGTACAACTGTGATTGCACTGAATACACTGGGAAATTCAAACAAATTATTGAAGAAAAGTTATCCAGTTCTCCCTTTATTTTTTATTCAAAGAAGACAACTGTATTATCAAACCACAGTCCCCTGCTTTTTAAACTTTGAGTTCAGGAGAGCATTTAAGTGTTTAAAAATAAAAGGTCTCCTACCAAGTTATATGGGATCAAGTATATAAAGTGCTTAGCACAAGCTTGGTCCATCATAAATCCCCATCCAAATGGAGCTCTTCCTCATTTCTTATTTGAAGCCCTCAGACCTCATGGGAGAGAGAAAAGTAAATGAGAGCTGGTGTTCAGCCTTGTCAACAACTGGGATATCCATCTGTAACAGAAGCAGAGTGGACCATGGGAATAGAAGTGTTTTTCCCATTGGCAAGTCATTAAAAGGCACCAATACAGTAAATTAGACAATCTGGGTGGTGGTGGGGGCATTGGTGCAGAGCAGGAAGAGAAAAAATTAAAACTCCAATTCTTAGATTTAAAAATTCACTTATTCAATCCAGTTTTGGAGGGTTTTTTTTTGGGGGGGGGGCAGGGTGCATACCTGGGCCAGGCAGGCATTATGACAAGCAGTTGTAATCCAAAACCTCATTTTATTAATTTAACATGCTATATTTTTGCATTTATTTTCCTTTTTAAGTAAAATTTGCAGATGTAGTAACAATGCCAAATCACATTTTACTGAAGTAGTAAGATACTCATATAAATAATTCTCTAAACAGATTTGACAAAATAATAAAAATTCAAATAAAATTAAGGAAACCAATATGGGACTGTATTTGTTTAAAAAAAGTTTTCAACTGTATTATGAACTTAGCTGTGTTCCCCCAAAATTCATATATTGAAGTCCCCAACTCCCAGTACCTCAGAATGTAATCTAATTTGAAGATAATGTTTTTAAAGTGTTGATTAAGTTAACAGGAGGCTGTTAAGGTAGGGCCCTTATCCAATATGACGGATGTTATTACAAGAAGTAGAAGTACCAGGGCTGTATATGCCCAGAAAAAAGCCATGTGAGGACACAGGCAGAAAGCAGCCATCTACAAACCAAACAGAGAGGCCTCAGAAGAAACCAAACCTGCAGACACCTTAATCTTGGATTTCTAGCCCTCAAACTGTAAGAAAATAAATCTCTAATCACTTGCTACATAACAAAAGAAATCTAGTAACAATATATTTGCTTAAATAATTTTTTAAATTTACAATTATTAAAATTAAAGTAAAATACCTACTCAAATTATTTTCAAAATATAGCTGAATTATACATTTATTATGAACTTTGAGAAAGTTATTTATTTCATTCTATGGGGGTAAAACAAGTAATTTCACACTTCATTTTAAGTCCAGAGTCAGAAAACATTTCCTGTACAACCAGCACTAATAGAGATCATCATATATCAATTAAATATTTAAATACAGAGATCAATTTTTTAATGGATTTCTGTAAATAACATGAACAGGAAAACACTCATAATACAACCCACTCTGGATCCAAAAGCCTTAATTTATTCAAATATTAAAAGAAACTTGTCTTTCGAAATTTTCTTCATTTAAAAAACACTGTGAGAATGGGTTCAAGAATGGAGGAATCAATCAGTGCTCAGTGATTCCCAGACATGACATATAAACATGACATTTTAAAGATGCGAACAAAGACTGCATGTAGGCAACAGAGGGGATGGTCTTGCTCACTCGCTCTCTCCGATGGAGAAGGGACATTTCATATTTCATAGTTTCTGAATTTCCTCAGGAGTTCTGAAGGAGCATCCCCAGACCAGCGGAAACGAAGGTGCCAATAATTCATATCCGAAAAACCTTTAAAGAATAGAAGAGAAGATTTTTAAATCAGAGGTAAAAGTAAAGAGGTCAAGCTGGTAGAACACTTTGCTGATAAGACTTCACTGCAATAAATAAAATATAAGGTAAGTCTTTGGTATGACCTATTAATATCTTACAGAAACTGATTAACTTAAGCAGACTCCTGAATTCTTATGAACAGGACTTAGTTTATATGGATGAGAGGGTCTCACATGCTTAAACTTAATAATAAAAAGATATTTATAGATGCCTCCAGTGGTGGGAATTTTGACAATTTGCCTGCAAAAGAATTGAAAACAACTTTCAAACAACTGCCAAAAATAAAAGGTCAATGGTAAAGCATCTCTGGAACTACAAATAATTTATTCCATGATAGTAAGGGGTTTTTTTTAAAGTCTAAGAAACAACTTTGTTTTAAATTAGATAAAAGGTCAGTTTCCTTCTCTACTAGAGGAAGTATAAATTGGCAAAACTCTTCTGGTAAGCAACTTCCAATATTTACCAAACTCATCAAAATGTATAAACTTACCCAATAATTCTACTACTGGAAATTTATCTTAAGGAAATAATCATGGATGTGTTCAAGAAGTTTAACTATAGGATGCTTTATCATAATACCTTTAATAAATGTTTTAAAAATCAAGAAGCATTCTAAGTCTTCAGCAATAGAAATCTGGTTAAAAGACTTTGATATAGTGACTAACAATTTTTTAATATTTACAGTCACAGAAAAAGGCTCATGACATATTGCTAAGTGACAGATGGTTATAAAATGGTTTACACAGCTTTCGCTGGTGTGGCTCAATGGATTGAGTGCCGGCCTGTGAACCAAAGGGTCACCAGTTTGATTCTCAGTCAGGGCACATGCCTGGGTTGCAGACCAGGTCCCCAGTAGGAGGCATGTGAGAGGCAACCACACACTGATGTTTCTCTCCCTCTCTTTTTCTCTCCCTTCCCCTCTCTCTAAAAATAAATAAATAAAATCTTTTTTAAAAAACAGTTTAGACAGTGTGATCTCATTTTTACATTTCTTGTTTACATGAATAATTATGTAAAAAACATTTTTAAAATCTAAAAGGAATGTTAAATGTTAAATGCTAAATGTTAATAGTAGTTGTCCCTGCATAGTTGTAATAAATGTGTTTATCATTTTTATACCTTTTTTATCTGTATTTTCTTATTTTTCTACAATAAACAAGTATGACTTTTTTCATTTTTTGTTTCTAATATTGCTAATGAAAAAAGCAGGTTTACAGAATAATAAATAAAATATGCTTCTATTGATATTTAAAATATTATCTAAAATATTATCTAAATATCTAGTCAGGAAAAATATACACAGAGACACTTCCAGCAAAGATGGAGGTATAGGTAGATACACTTTGCCTCCTTGCACAACCAAGAGAAGGACAACAAATTTAAAAACAAAAAATAACCAGAACTACAAGAAAATTGAACTGTATGAAGGTCCAACAACCAAGGAGGTAAAGAAGAAACATTCATTCAGACCAGCAGGAAGGGCAGAGATGGGCAGCCAGGGAGGAGAGGACTCACAGCAAGATGATGGCTGGAGGACCAGGCAGTCTCACGTTTGTGTGTGGATAAACAGGGAGGAACAACTGGGGAGTAAGACAGACTGCGCAACCCAGGATTCCAGCACGAGGAAATAAAGCCTCAAAACCTCTGGCTGTAAAAATCTTCGGAGGTTATGGCAGTGGGAGAGACCCCCACCTCACAGGAGAGTATGTTGGAGAAACCCAAAGGATCCTAGAGCATACACAAACCCACCCACCTGGGAATCAGCAACCAAAGGGCCCCATTTGCCTTTGGGTAGTGGAGGAAGAGACTGAAATCGGGCCCAGAGCCTGGCAAGTGGCATTGTTCCCTCTTGGGCCCCTCTCCCACATAAAGCACCACAATGCAGCAAAGTGGGTTACCCTGCCCTGGCAAATACCTAAAGCTCTGCCCCTTACAAAGTCACAGGTGTGTCAAGGCAAAGAAATCTGGCCCAAATGAAAGAACAGATCAAAACTCCAAAAACAGAACTAAGTGATGGGAGCTAGGCAACCTCTCAGATGCACAGTTCAAAACACTGGTAATCAGGACGCTCACAAGAAGTGATTAAATATGGTGGCAAAATAGAGGAAAAAGTGAAGGCTATGCAAATGAAATAAAAGAAAAATATACAGGGAACCAACAGTGAAGGGAAGGAAACCAGGACTCAAATCAATGATGTGGAGCAGAAGGAAGAAATAAACATTCAACCAGAACAGAAGAAAGAAACAGGAATTCAGAAAATTGAAGAGAGGCTTAGGAACCTCCAGGATAACTTTAAATGTTTCAACATCCAAATCATAGGGTGCCAGAAGGAGAAGAGGAAGAGCAAGAAATTGAAGATTTATTTGAAAAAAAAAAAATGAAGAACTTCCCCAATCTGGCAAAGGAAATAGACTTCTAGGATGTTCAGGAAGCTCAGAGAGTCCCAAGGAAGCACACACCAAGGCACATCATAATTACATTAACCAAGATTAAAGATAAGGAGAGAATCTTAAAAGCAACAAGAGAAAAGGAGACAGTTACCTACAAAGGAGTTCCCATAAGACTATGAACTGAGTTCTCAAAAGAAATCTTGCAGGCAAGAAAGGGCTGGAAAAAAATATTCAAAGTCATGAAAGGCAAGGACCTACATCCAAGATTACTCTATCCAGCAAAGCTATCAGTTAGAATGGAAATGCAGATAAAGTGCTTCCTAGATAAGGTCAAGTTAAAGGAGTTCATCATCACCAAGCCCTTATTATATGAAATGTTCAAGGCACTTATCTAAGACAAAGAAGATAAAAACTATGAGCAGTAAAATGACAACAAACTCACAACTATCAGCAACTGAATCTAAATAAAACAAAAACAAACTAAGCAAACAACTAGAACAGGAACAGAATCACAGAAATGGGGATCACATGGAGGATTATCAGTGGGGAGGGGAAGGGGGAATGGGGGAAAAGGGACAGGGAATAATAAGCATAAATGGTAGGTACAACATAAATGGGGAGGTTAAGAATAGTATGGGAAATGGAGAAGCCGAAGAACTTACATGTATGACCCATGGTGTGAACTAAAGAGGTGGGAATGCTGGTGGGAAGGGGGTGCAGGGTGGAGGGGAATAAAGGGGAGAAAAAAGTGGGACAACTATAATAGCATAATCAGCAAAAAATACTTTTAAAAAAGAAAAATATACATAAAATAGTTGACAATGGTTATCTCAGGAAAACAGGATCTGTTTGCACTTTCTTTAGAATTATCAGAGAAAACAAATCTAAAGAATTTCCATTTGGTGACTTCTGGCCAAGATGGAGGCATAGGTAGACACACTGTGCCTCCTCTAACAACCAAAATAAGGACAACAAATATTTAAAAACAAAAAAACAATGAGTCCTGACAGAAAATTGAACTACATATAAGTCCGACAACCAAGGAGTTAAAATAGACACATTCACCCAGAAAGGTAGGAGAGGTGGAGTCAGGTGGCCAAGAAGAGAGGGGTCCCGGCAAAAAGCGGTGGCTGGCAGACCCTGGGCGTGGGGTGGCAGCAGGTGAACCCAGCAAGGCGGTGGATTGTGGAGGGGTGCGGTGAGCAAGGTGGCCGGCGGACTATGGGATCCCACATTCACCCACAGATAAACCAGGTGAAACTGGGGAGCGAGACAGACCACACAACCCAAGGCTCCAGCTCAGGGAAATAAAGCCTCAAAACACTAATTGAAAACACCTGTGGCGGTTGAGGTGCCAGGAGAGACTCCCAGCCTCACAGGCGAGTTTGTTGGAGAGACCCACAGGGTCCTAGAATGTACGCAAGCCCACCCACACAGGAATCAGCACCAGAAGAGCCTAATTTGCTTGGAGGAAGTGATGGAAGGGACTCAAATCCGGCAGAGAGCAGAGCAAGTGCCATTGTTCCCTCTCAGACCCCTGCCCCACAAACAGCATCACAATGCAGCAATGAGGATGCCCCACCCTGGTGAACACCTGAGGCTCCGCCCCTCACTATGTAATAGGCACATCAAGACAAAAAAAAATGGCCCAAATGAAACAGATCAACATATCAACAGATCAAAGCTCCAGAAATAATACAACTAAGCGACAAAGAGATAGACAACCTATCAGATGCACAGTTCAAAGCACTGGTGATCAGGATACTCACAGAATTGGTTGAATTTGGTCACAAATTAGATGAAAAAATGGAGGCTATGCTAAGTGAAATAAAGGAAAATGCACAGGGAACCAATAGTGATGGGAAGGAAACTGGGACTCAAATCAATGGAGTGGACCAGAAGGAAGAAAGCAACAACCAAACAGAAAAGAATGAAGAAATAAGAATTTAAAAAAATGAGGAGAGGCTTAGGAACCTCCAGGACACCTTTAAACATTCCAACATTTGAATTATAGGGGTACCAGAAGGGGAAGAAGAAGAGCAACAAGTGGAAAAGTTATTTGAACAAATAATAAAGGAGAACTTCCCCAATCTGGCAAAGGAAATAGACTTCCAGGAAGTCCAGGAAGCTCAAAGAGGCCCAAAGAAGTTGGGCCCAAGGAGGAACACACCAAGGCACATCATAATTACATTAGCCAAGGTAAAAATGAAGGAGAGAATCCTAGAAGCAGCAAGAGATAAGGAGACAGTCACCTACAAAGGAGTTCCCATCAGACTGTCAGCTGATTTCTCAAA
>CM052542.1:113875588-113891540 GCA_028533065.1 Trachops cirrhosus | reverse complement strand
CCTTATTTTATGAAATGTTAAAGGGACTTATCTAAGAAAAAGAAGATCCAAAACATGTACAGTAAAATGACAGCAAACTCAATTATTAACAACCACACCTAAAACAAAAACAAAAACGAACTAAGCAAACAACTAGAACAGGAACAGAATCACAGAAATAGAGATCACATGAAGGGTTAGCAACAGGGGAGTGGGAGGAGGAGAGAGAATAAGTAGCATAGATGGTAGGTAGAAAATAGACAGAGGGAGGTTAAGAATAGTAGGGGAAAGGTAAACTAAAGAACTTATGACACGTGGACATGAACTAGAGGGGGGGAATGTGGGTGGGAGAGGGTGTGCAGGGTGGAGGGGAGTGAAGGGGGGAAATGGGACAACTGTAATAGCATAATCAATAAAATATATTTAAAAAAAGAATTTCCATCTGGGGAAAAAGCACAAAAGGAGATAGACTTCTGACAACCCATAATTGAAACACACATACAAAATATGTACTATATGGTCCTTTCAGTTTTAGGTATACTAACATATAAAAATAACCTAAAGATTAGTAATAGATATGTTCTCTAGTTGGTAAGATTACCAGTTGCATTTTCTTCCTTTTGCTTGACCACATTCTCTCACACCTCATCTGCTGCCAGCCAGGCTCCTCTGCCGGAGGGAGCCCTGCGCTAGAAGACACAGGGTTGGAAAACTGGGAAGGTAGATAGGTGCCCGGACAGGACTGCACACCAACAGCTTCTGCTACATTTGGTTTTCTATTTGGTTTTTTGTTGTTGTTTTTATTCCAGGATGTTACACAAAACAATTTGATTGTATTTATCAGAAGCCATTTATTCCATAAACAGAAGGAGTAGAGGTGAGATTGTCTCGCACTCCAGTTTTCAGTTGCTGTGATCCATATTTTACTGGCTGCAATGAAGTCAGAAGATGATAGGGACTATTTGATGTCTGCTCATCATAGAAGTGGTGTTAAAAGGCAAACTCCAAAGTAAATATTAAGCATTGCTTGAGGAAATCAACAAATATGCTGAAAAGTTATGTGAGAAGCCTCTCAGGGCTTGGTTAAGCTGACAGGAATATCTCTTAAATGCTGATGTTAAAAAAATTTATACTACACTCAAATGAAATTACAAATAATCATGCAATTGCACTTTGGTATATCAAACTCCAACTAAAAGGCACTACTCAGAACAGCCAATAATCTCTTCAACAACATTAAAAAATCACTGGTAAATGCAGCTTTTGGCAAAACTTCATAATTCTTAATCTTCAACAAACACCTTCTCAGAACACTGATCCTCCCTCCTCTCACCCCCTCCACTTCATTCCTCAAACACAGTAAGAGAATACAAGATGTGAGGGCATCAGACTGACATCATAACTTATCTTGAGTAAACTATGATATGTCTGCACTGTGGAATATTTACCGGCCACTAAAAACAGTGAGTTAATTCTTAATGAAAGGGTCTAAGGAAAAGTCCTATAATAATAAAATCTGACACTGAAAAAAATTATATGCCTGATCTAAATATTTTACATATATTAAGTTATTTACTCCTCAGAAAGTCTGCTTAAGTTAATCAGTTACTGTAAGATGTTAATAATTTATACCAAAGACTTACCTTTATGAAGTAGAAACTAGAATTTTAATCATTATATACAGATAAGAAAACTCAGAGAAGTTAACTGTTGTCAACATAAGAACATCTAAATGTTTAGGGAATTTTAATAAAAATTTATTATTGGAGTTAAACAGAGGACATGCCTGGAAGCAAGATCTTAATAGACAGAAAAATGCTTCCCAGAATAACAGTTTGTAGTTTCATTTATGCATCTGAGGCTAAGGAGGGAATGTAAGAAAGATTGCATGAAGGTGAGGATGGGATTATAGGTTAAGAATATGTGCTCTCTTGAGGGGGATCACGGTTTAGAAGGGGTCTGAAAAGAGGCATTTCAGAGGTCTGTTAACCTCGAGGCACAGAGGCAATGGACAGGGCTTGATTAAGGCAGAGATGAACCTTTCACTAAAGAAGTTATGGGCCTGGGACGTGACTATCCACCATGACTTGTCCAGTTGGGAATTTATGATCAGATCACCCTGTGAGGTCACTTTCCATAGAACCCCTTTTCTTCATCGGCACTCGGGGTTACGGAGGGACAGATCTGAACATTCCAAGGCTGAATGGACAAATATTTGCATGTTTGCCTGTGTGCATGTGAGTGGGTGTTTGCATGTGTATGTTTGCTTACAACTGTTTTTCTGACATTCCGTCTTCCACTTTGATCAGTTATAAGGCTGATGCAGTCAATATACAGATTACAACAGGATTTGGGAGTAACCAGCAGAGACACCTGAGTCAAAGTCTAAGAATTCTTATTCCCAGCAAGTAGTGAGCATTAAAAAATCCTCCCCAAAGAGAGATTTGAAGTGACTATTTCAAGAAAGACTATAATTCACCACAAATTATCTAATTATCTTCTTTTATTGAAAAAGTGTTCAAGAATGTTCAGGAATCTTCTGTTTAAAGGCTAAAATCTATTGGGGTATTATATCACAACCCTGAAAGTCAAAGATTTTGAAGGACAGTAACAGTGTGTGTACATAACATGTCTATCTGTATAGGACACACAGTGGATGGCTAGAAATGGTAATAGTGCACATTTACCCCGGGCCCTCCCATATGGGCAAATCACCACGCTAAGCATTTTGCGTGGATCTCATAGATTCTTTATGATAAGTCTATAAGCAGGTACCATTATGATGTCTAGTTTTTAGATGAGGAAATTGAAGTCTAGAGAAGTAAGTTTTAACAAGTAATGCAGATAATAAGTAGCAGAGTCAGGATGTGTAGCTTGGGAGCCAGAAGTTCAACCTAATTAATACCCTGCTTCAGTGGATCTGTAAAGGATTCAGAGTGTCTACAGAGCTACTTACAGTTAAGGTATCTTCTCAAAGATAGTACAGTGCCTTAGAAACAGACTGAAGCCAAACCGCCTTAGTTCAGACCCCTGCCCCGCCACGTAAAAACTGTATAGCCTTGAGAAAATCATTCAACCTCCCTGGGCTTTAGTTTTCTCATCTATCAAAAGAGAATAATGTTGACACCAACCTCACAAACTTATAGTGAGAATTAAATAAAGTAATATATGCAAAATTAATATTAAATGAGATAACAGAAGTAAAATAATTTACGTAAAACATTCCTGCACATAGTAAACGCCCCCCAATAAATGTGAGCTAGCATTATTGCAGTGGAGAGGAAGACAACTCCCAGAAATATCTCAATTTCCTTTGCCAGGAATATATTGAAGACTGTATCTTCTAGTTTTTGTGTCAATGCTAAGTATCTTTTAAGGTGCCAAACCAATCCTTAAATTTGGCAAGACTCAGACCTTCTCTGTCTGCAAAGCGATATGACATGACTTACTTGAAGAATTTGGATTCTGTGGGGAGAATGTGTTCTCCAAGGATTCGGATTCTTTTTGCTCCATTTTCTCTGTGGTTGAACCCAGCTCCTCCTTCTTTATTTCTCTTTGCTCATTCTGTTCCTCATTTTCAGCCTTGTTGGTACGAGTCTGGTCAGTTTCTTCCAGCATCAGATCTTTTTTACCTCTGACAGCCCAGTGCATTGACTATATTAAGAGCAGACATAGAAAGTCAATACTATATAGTTTTCTATATTTAAAGTTTAACATGTTATAATGTTAGTTATCAGAATGTTAAGCTTGACTACTAACCAGATTTTAATCAATTAATCCAGATATTAATTAATCTTCCCTGATTTGGAAGACTAATGATAGAAGGAAAAATCCATATTATGGTACAGAGCAAAAGGACCAGCCATCAGAGAGGTTCAGAGAATTAAATGCCTCCTCAAAAAGTTAAACCCAGAATGGACTGCAATCCCATTACCATATGGACTGCAATCCCATTCCTAGGTATATACCCAAAAGAACTGAAAACATATGTTCAAAGAAAAACTTATACATGAATGTTCATTCACAAAAGCCAAAAGGTAGAAACATCCCTAATGTCCACCAGCTAATGAGTAGATAAAATGTGGTATTTCCATACAATGGAATATTATTTGACCATAAAAAGGAACAAAGTGCTACAATGTGGATAAACCCTGAAAACATTGCTAAATAAAAGAAGCCAGACACAAAAAGCCACATATGTATGATTCCACTTATAAGAAATATCCAGAATAGACAAATCCACGTAGATAGAAAGCAGAGTAGCAGTTACCAGGAGCTGGGGGAGAAGGTGATGAAAAAGTTCTGCAACTAGATACTGATGATGGGTACATTGTGAATGTACTTAATAGTACTAAATTTTATACTTTTAATGGTTAAAATAGTGAGTTTTATGTTATGTGTATTTTAATACCAAAAAACAATGAGACTGTGTGTCTTGAGTAAGGTTAGAGATTAAACCTACTACTATTGTAACTATTGTAACTACTATTGTGACCTTCCATTCATCCAAAAGCAATGGAAAGTTGGCATTAGAATTCTGGCAATAAAAATATTAGAATTCTGGATTATACATCTTTAAGAAAACACATGAGTGGGGATGGCTGGGGTGGGGGGCAGTGGTAGGGGGAATATGGAGACAACTGTACTTGAACAAGAATAAAAAAATGTTAAAAAATAAAAAGAAAACAAAACACATGCACCCTGGCTGGTGTGGCTCAGTTCCTTGGAAGATCATCCCATAAACCAAAGGTCATGGGTTCGATTCCTGGTCAGGGCACATGCCTGGGTTGCAGGTTTGGTCCCCAGTCAAGGCATACTAGAGGCAACCAATAAATATTTCTCTCTCAATCCATGTTTCTCTCTGACATCAATGTTTCTCTCCCTCCCTTCTCCTCCCTCTAAAATCAATACGCATGTCCTCAGGTGAGCATAAAGGAAAGGAAGGAAAGGAAAGGGAAAGGGAAAGGGAAAAGGAAAGGAAAGGAAAGGAAAGGAAAGGAAAGGAAAGGAAAGGAAAGGAAAGGAAAGGAAACACATGGCATGAAGCAGATCAATATTTAGTATGAAAATATTTGTTCTAACTTTAGGTGGATTCACTTTATGTGAACTTTTCCAAGTCCAGTTATCCTCAAATAATAAGAATTATCTAAATGTCTTCCCATTTACTTCTGTAAGGATGCTGTGAACGTGCGTGTGTACACTGTGTGGGAGGTCTCTGGAAGGAAACACAGGAAGCTGCGATGGGGGCTTTCTGGGGGAGAAGAGCAGAACTGGGGTCTGAGATCAGGATGAACTCACTTTTCATTACATATCCTATTGTACCATGTTCATTTTTTAAACAAAGGTGTGTTAGTTATATTTTTAATTTAGACATTTAAAAAATCAGTGGTCATAAATCAATAGTTGGATATTGCCCACTGATTTCTGGTATAACTTTTATATTTTTAGACATACACAAGATCCAACACCCCTGAAAAGTCTCCCCAGGAACCTAGTATGATAGAATTATGTTGAATATGCTGGGAGAAGTCTTTTGCCCAATGATTTAACTGTGTGATTCTGCCAGAGTCACCCTGGCTGTGTATGGTGGAATCTAGATAAGGGGAAAATCAAAATGCGTTTTCAAAATGGAAGGATTTGTTAGGTCAGAGGAATGAGGAACAAAGGTCAAAGACAAAGTTACTTTTCCCCATAGACCCTTTTGTACCTTTTCCATTTTGTGTCCTGTATATGTTTTTCCCATAAAAATGTTTAAAATTGGATAGATGGGTGGAGGAAGGGAGGAAGAATAATACAGAGTGAGGAATAGAGATTAAGAGTTTGCTGTGTCAGAATATTTCAATTAGAATAATTAGCCCTGTTTCAACCAAAATACTAAATATAATGGTTTATTTTCCTGATATCCAGAATACAGCTTTCCTGAGCTACAAAAGGTGGGCGGGGGGGGGGGGGGGGAGAAAACAAAGCAAAGAAATCAAAACAATGACTTCCTGAAGTCCAAGACTTATTGAATTAGGTCACAAGTTGTGACATTTTAAAACTGTGTCAGAACCACAAAAGCGGCCTCCTCAGCTACGCATGTTCCCCATGACGCAAGAGGCATCTCGCTTTTCACCTACAGCACACTTCAACTGCTCTTAAAATGCTGGGGTTACCAACTTCCGCCTGAGAAGACCCCAGTTTTGTTTAAACAAAACAACGTAGGGAGGCAGTAGCCGAATATTACATCCCTGGCCAAGCTGTCTCACCAACTTTTTTTTTTTTTTTTTTTTCAGAATCTAAACCCTGCTTTATAAGGCTGAATGGCCATCACTGGTTTCTCTGCGAAGATATGAGGTATGAGGGATGGGGTGGGGGAGGGCATCAGCACAGCAGCATCTTACAGTTTAGAGACACCACAAATTCTTACCAGCACTAATACTGGCCTCTCAGCAGGAGCCAGGAGAAGCACCTCTCCAAAAAGAAAGGAAAAATGCAAAGGAGTAAAATGCCTTCTTGTAATCTTTTAAATAAATCTTTTCATCACAATTTTTAAAGAAAATTAGGAAATGGTAATGACAGGATGTTAACGAATAATAGCCAAAATGATCATAAAAAATAACATGATCTCAACTATGCTAAAAGATAGATATATTCAAATGTAAATATATAAATATATTTGTAGATACATATAGATAAAATATAGACAGACTGAAGGGTAATGTGGTCTTGTGCACACCCTAAAATCATAAATATATTGAAGCCTTCTGCCCTAATCCAACTGGAGTAGTTGCTTCTTCCTATAACGGGGGTCTGGCTAGAGCACTGGGGGCAGAAAGAGAGCCCGAGGCAGCACGAAAGGCTGCCCTGCCCCGAGTGGGGAAGGGAACCCCAAGGTGGCATGAAAGAGCCTGCCTGCCCCAGGAGGAGAAGAGAGAGGCTGTAGGAGGACGCTGCCACAGGCAACTGGAAACAAGCTGGCGCCCGCATGTGTTGCCCCAGCAACCGAGCACCGCAGTGTGACACGGCAGAAGGAAGTTTGCACCGAGTATGTACCAGGCTACTGAAATGTATGGACAGGGGAAAAGACCCTCCTACCCGCTTCCAGATTATGGCGGCAGGAGAAGGGGCAGAGACACTTTGCCGGCTAAGCTTGGTGGATGCCACCTAAGTCGGCTGGGAATTTGGACACTTCCACTTGGCATGGGATTTTGGCATGAGAGATTTAAACAGAGGGTGTGTAGAAACTTGTCACTTTTTTCCTTCCCCTCACTACCTGGTGGGGGGTCAGCAACCCAAGTGTTCCCGGGCTGGTGGGCCCTGGAGACCTCACGGTCTGATAGCATGTCCGCACCCCTTCCAACACGAGAAGTGGTGGCAGTGCTGGCGACTGGCACTGCACGGCCCTACTCGGCCAGGCACATGGACACACCAGCAAGCCAAAGGTCAGAGGGACAGGGTGCAGGTGCTGAGCCAGTGGGCAGCAGCTGGGAGAAAGGGCAGTGTACCGCGAGTTGTATGCTGGAACGCACAAACTCCAGAAAGATGCCCAAAGCCAAAGCATGACCAGGAACCAGCTAAGCCGCATATCCAAAAGTGCAGTATTTTTAAATAGGAGAAGAAATTCCAGGCGCAGCCTTAAACTGATCTAGCAAAGGGTGGAGGAGTTATTTGTCTTTGAGTATTTTAAAGGAAATGGGCTTTGAGGCAGAAGCACATTATTCTTCCACAATTGTATAGCCTTTGAATAAAAGACTCCTTTCCTTTTTCACCAAACCTTGCCTCTGGAATTTATGGGCAGTGGGCAGCAGAATCCCACATGACTGTGCAGTAACATTCCCATCTTCAACTTCTCTTCTCAAGTGCAAGGGAGCATTATTCTCCAAAAATAATCAACCCACTCACCCCAAGATCCAAGAATTACCCCATAATGCAATTTCTGCCACCATTCAATGTAATTGGCACTCACACTAACGAATGAAGGGGAGAGAGCAGTGGAAGGAAATGCATGTTAATATGGCTACATTTGCATGGCAGGGTTATAAAGTTATTTTTCTTTTATTTATTTCTATATTTTTGTTTTTTTTCCAAATTTTCTATGACAAGATTATATGTGTGTGTTGAGCAAAATAGTTTATAACACTTGACTGACCTACCTATCATCTTAAGAAGCAGTTGCTCTCAGTGACCTTCAGTTCACCCCAGGAGGGGTGGGCCCAGAATCACCTGAAGGAATATTTTTGCATAGATAAGTAGCCCATTAAGTTGCTTGCTACCTTGGAGTACACAGCTGTCACCAAGCAGGTGCCACTTGGCTGTGTTCCTAAAAGCTATACATAAGTCAAGCCCCCTTTTGGGTATGGACATCCAAACTCTTGATGCTGCCCAAGACTCTGCTTCTGTCCATAAGTTCCCTTAGTAAACTGTTTAATTCTGAAGCTGTCAACCTCTTTATTGGGTCTCTCAGCTCCACCCTCCTTAGGAGGTCAGTTTCGGGCCACCTCAGAAAATTTTCCCAACAATATGTACAATTAGAAAAAAATAGATTTTAAAAGTTAAATGCATTTATGATTGCCAAAATATACAGGGTTGGGCAAAAGTAGGTTCACAGTTGTGAGTACACAAACTACAGTTTATTCTTGTATTTTATTTATTAATTGTTGTACTATTTTCCATCTGACCAGCTGTAGATCTACTTTCCTTCCCCCTCCCCATACAAGTGGGGAGCTTCTGGGTACTAGTAATGGGTGGATTGGGAGGGATGGTTACAAAGTATATACTTTACAACCATTTACTAAATTGTAAATGTAGGTGTTATGCATTGTTCTGTAAGTTTTATTTCAAAATAAAAATGTTAATTGTAAATAGAGCCAATGGCCTCAGCAGGTGTAAAATATAAGCTGGTTTTGGTTTGGTTCTGTTGTTGTGCTTATTTGTCTTCCTGAGTTTTTTGCAAGTGCACAGAATAGAGGAGGCTGGTCAGTGGCCTCCTCTGTGGAGGGGAAAGGATATTGGGAAGGTTAGTGAAAAACAGAGTAAGAAAATCAAGAATTCAGGGTCCAGAGAGCTGAAAATATGAGCTGTAAGTGGCACAGATGGCCTGTACATGACATATTGACTCTGTCTCAGTACCTCTCTCTTGAATGAGAGTGCCTATAGGTGCCATAGATGGGCAGTGAGGACTAATGACTCACCTGCAGTAAATGCTTTCAAAGCCCTTAGTGAAAAGATATTTTGAGATAGTAGTCTTACTCATCCATCCCCTTTATGCATTTTGTTATCAGCCCCCATCTCTGCTGATCCCAATTAATGAAATGCCCAAGGGAAAAATCCAATCTATATCAAACTCATACAGGCACCTCTCATGATTTGTAGTTCAATCAGAGGTCTAACGTAAGAGCAATGCTAAGCAACCTGGTTTGCTGGGACACAATTAGATCACTCATTTCCGTGTTCACAGAAATTACTTCTCAGCTCCACTAAGGTATTAGTTGGTCACAGTATTTAACATCAAGCAAACTATTGTAGAGTGACTCATTTCAACAGAATGACCATCAATAAAAATATCAGATTATAGCAGTTGATAGAGGCAAAGAGGAATACTAGGGAAGAGTCTGGAGAGAAAAATAACGAACTGTACCAGACAGAAAATCACTGTGTGCATGGAGTGAACTAACACTGAACAGACACCAAGCCTGGGTGCAAAAGTCACTGCCTTATGTTGTTGTTCTGCCTTCTCAATTAACTTGTTTACCAGCTTTCCTCAATGGATTGTTTGTTTTTTTTAATCTAGGAAGCCATTTTCTTAAATCAGGTACCTTGCTCAACACTGCAGTTTAAAAATATGTTGTCTATGTGCAAGTAAATAGTGAGACAAATTGGAAAACAAATCAGTGGACTCCGCCGAACCATGGATCAGCTAAATAACATTCAAAACTGATGGGCTATTTTTATCCTGGCTCTCCATGAGTACATTTTTTTTTAACTTGCCTGGGTGATTTCTGACCTGCTTTTGGGTAACATCCAATTAGGACAAACTGCCTCTGAATAAGCCCAGACGGTGTTGAACTGCATCCCATCTGGCCAGGGAAACTGTGGCTCCACAGGCACAATAGGAAGCTTCCCTGGCAGTCTGCAGCCAGCTGGACTCATCCCAAGGACACCTTGTCCAGACAGAAACAACAGGCAAACAGGTACACGTGAGGGTGATATGCAGCCCCAGCAAGCCCTCCCAGAAACAATCAATTTGTCAAACAATCAATTCATCAAAACTGTTTCTATTTAACTCTTTATAAAATGCAGAGCAATTTATGCGACATGGGGCAGTTTTAACAGCTTAGGAGAATTTTTCTCAGAGTTTTATCTGGACTGTAGCTTTGCTGCTACCACTTTCCCACAGCCATCCCAAAGGCATTCTGCCTTATATTTTGGAGCTAGAGGGACAGCCATTCATACCCTGAATCTCTTGGGGTAAAGCCATTCACCATGCAATGATAAATTTCCCTAAGGTTCTTTGAGCTAGAAAGGCATCTATTTTCTAGTTATCTCAAGGTCCCAAAGCCCCGGTTACAAGAAACCCTCACCCCATTATCCTTTTTTTTTTAACCAATATTACATATCTAAATTTACATTTCAACACATTCATTGACCTCAATGAATTCTTAAAATATTTGTACAAATTACACTATTAGGAGAAACTTCTAAAAAGAAGAAGAAATAACTAGTGAAGTGACAGGTGCTTGGCATGAGAAAAAAATATCAGTTACAGTTTCATCATTCTTAGATGGTAGAAATGTGCCATTTGAGGAATTCTCCCAAAGGGAATTCCTGCAATAATGAATCCATGTGTGGTACTGCAAAAACACAGTGTGATTTGTCCTGCCTTGAAGGTATTGGAACTAATGTTGCTCCCTGCCAATGCTTTTCCTTCAAGAGGGAGTATAATGCTTAAATAAAAAACAGAAACGCAGGGTTGATGATGTGAAAGGTAGGGATTTTATGAGATTTAACACTATAAATGTGTAGGGCAAGTGAACATGCTTGTATGTTTTAGATAAATGTTACCTATCCTATGCTATAACCATTTTCTTGCCAAAGTGGCATGTGTAATTTATATATATATTATTATGTATAATGTTATATATTATTAATATTAATAATAATGCTAAACATCACCACTAGGTTGATGTTTATATACAATACTATATTATATATAATATTATATATGCTATATAAAATATTAATATTATTTATGCTATATAATATATAATATTAATAATATTGTTATTGATAATATTAATAATAATGTTAAACATCACCGCTAGGGTGTTTGGGATATATATAAATTATATATTTTTATATTATTGTATGATATAGTATAATATAATATATCAATAATATATAATATAATTATATATAATATTAACATTATTATTGGTATTAATATTATATATCAATAATGTATTATATTGTACTATATTATATAATGATATAATTTTATATATATACATATGTATATATATGTGTGTGTGTATGTATATATCCCAAACACCCTAGTGGTGATGCTTAACTACAAAAGGATAAACTACAACCTATTAGGTGATGAACAATAGTAGGTAGACAATTACTAATTTTTGTGGAGTGGTGAATGTGAAAGGATGAATGAATGAAATGAATAAATACAGAGCAACAATTAAAAAGCTACAGAGAGAGGAAAGGTTTTTACATGCAGATGTCACTGTGTGGATGAGAACAGAAAAGAATGAAAGAAATTTACAGAACATCTAACAAATGAAGTAGAAAATGCATGAAACTTGGCATACAGGATTCTAAGTCCACTGAGGAAGAGAAACAAAAGCAAGTTGAAAACAAAAATGTTTGGCCCAAACAAAGAACACTGTTCAAGAAAAAATATCCCTACTGATTTAAAGTAGAAAAATATGCATCTCATCATTTTTGTACCATAATAAGAATAAATCCAAAACCAAATGCTAGCCCTGGATACTATTTCAATTTTGCCAACAAGACAAATTATGTAGTCAGTAAGATCTAAAATGTAAGTATTGTAAGACCTCAAACATTTCACAGATAAGCTAAATTCAAAGCAAAAACGATGTGTTTGGAGAAAAGAAATTAGCATTTAACGGAAAGACAACAGTAATATAAAGTACAGCAGGAATTCAGAGGGTTTTTCTTTTTTTTTTAATTATTGTCCAAGTACAGTTGTCTCCATTTTCCAGCCACCTTTTCTCTCACCCCACCCATCCCCACCTCGAACCCTCAAACCCACCCCCATTTGGCTTTGTCCATGGGTCTGTTATACCTGTTCCTTGACTTGACCCTTCCCCTTCTTTCCCCCATTTTTGCCCCTCTTCATCCCTCTGGTTACTGTCAGTTTGTTCTTTATTTCCATGTCTCTGGTTCTATTTTGCTTCCTTGTTTGTTTGTCTGTTTCATGAAAAGGAAAGGAAATGTTTATTTAATGCTGTACAGACTTAAAGTAGTGACCTAATGTCTTCACCAAAATCCCAAAGTCCTTTAAAAAACACCCACAAACACACACAGTCCTTCCTTCCCCCTTTGCCCAGTCTGGGGTACCGTATCTCAGGAAAAGAAATGGAAGTCCGTGGCTCAGGCAGCCCCCAGTTCTTCCCAGCAATCCAACTCGGCTAGTAAGCCTCCCTCGGTTCCTGGCACCATCAGCTGTGTCGCCGGGATCTCTGCTAAGGTGGGTGGTGGTTTCCCCTACTAAAGCTGCAGGGGTCCCCACTCTGGCAAAGCCATGTAGCTCTCCTTCACTGCCACAGCCACATGGTTCTCTGCAGTGCCACAGCCACATGGTCCTCTCTGCACAATAGCTGCAGGAGTCTCCACTCTGCCAAAACCACATGGTTCTCCCTGCACAATGGCTGTGGGAGTCCCACTCTGGCAAAACTGTGTGGTTCTCCCCCCTTGTTTGTTTTGTTGATTAGGTTCCACTTACAGGTGAGATCATATGGCATTTGTCTCTCACCTCCTGGCTTACTTCACTTAGCATAATACACTCCATTTCCATCCATGCTGTCACAAAGGGTAGGAGCTCCTTCTTTCTTTCTGCTGCATAGTATTCCATTGTGTAAATGTACCATAGTTTTTTGATCCACTCATTTACTGATGGGCACTTGGGTTGCTTCCAGCACTTGGCTATTGTAAACTGTGCTGCTATGAACATTTGGGTGCATAGGCTCTTTTGGATTGGTGTTTTGGGATTCTTAGGGTATAATCCCAGCAGTGGATCTGCCAGGTCAGAAGACAGTTCCATTTTCAGTTTTCTGAGGAAATTCCATACTATTTTCCACAGTGGCTGTACCAGTCTGCATTCCCACCAACAGTGCACTAGGGATCCCTTTACTCCACAACCTCACCAGCACTTACTGTTTGCTAATTTGTTTATGATGGCCATTCTGACTGGTGTGAAGTGGTATCTCATTGTGGTTTTAATTTTCATCTCTCTGAGGCTAGTGGTGCTGAGCATCCTTTCATATGTCTCTGGGCCCTCTGTATGTCCTCCTTGGGGAAGCGTCTGTTCAGGTCCATTGCCCATTTTTTAATGGGATTGTTTGTCTTCCTGGAGTGGAGTCATGTGAGTTCTTTATATATTTTGGAGATCAAACCCTTGTCCACGGTATCATTTACAAATATATTTTCCCATACAGTTGGTTCCCTTTAATTTTGCTGATGTTTTGCTTCTTTAGCCAAGCAGAAGCTTTTTATTTTGATGAAATCCCATTTGTTTATTCTTTTCTTTATGTCCCTTGCTCTAGGGAACGTATCAGTGAAAATATTGCTGCATGGAATACCTGAGATTTTCATGCCTATGTTCTCCTCTAGGACTTCTATGGTGTCACATTTTATATTTAAGTCTTTTATCCATCTTTTTTATTTTTGTGTATGGTATAAGTTGGTGGTTGAGTTTCATTTTTTTGCATATAGCTGTCTAAATCTCCCAAAACCATTTGTTGAACAGGCTATTTTTACTCCATTTTATGCTTCTGTCCCCTTTGTCAAATATTAATTGACCATAGAGACATGGGTTTATTTCTGGGCTCTCTGTTCTGTTCCATTGATCTATGTGTCTTGTCTTATGCCAGTACCAGAATGTTTTGATTATAGTGGCCTTATAATATAGTTTGATATCAGGTATTGTGATCCCTCATACTTTGTTCTTCTTTCTCAAGATTGCTGCAGCTATTTGGGGTCATTTATGGTCCCATATAAATTTTTTAAATGTTTGTTCTGTATCTGTGGAATATGTCATTGGTACTTTAATAATGATTGCATTGAATCTATAGATTGCTTTGGGTAGTATGGACATTTTGATGACATTGATTCTTCCAATCCATGAACACAGTATATGCTTCCATTTGTTTGTGTCTTCCTTGATTTCTTTCTTCAGTGTTATGCAGTTTTCTGAGTATAGGTCTTTTACTCCTTGGTTAGGTTTACTCCTAGGGACTTTATTTTTCTTGTTGCTATATCAAATGGGATTTTTTCCCCTGATTTCTGTTTTTGATATTTCATTGTCAATGTACAAAAATGCCTTTGATTTCAGAATATTGACTTTGTATCCTGTTGTTTTGCCAAATTTACTTACTAGGTCGAGTAGTTTTTTGGTGGAGTCTATAGAATTTTCTATATACACTACCATGTCATCTGCAAACAATGTCATATACAACAAAACTAAAACAATGACAGTTTTACTTCCTCCTTTCCAATCTGGATGCCTTTGATTTTTTTGTCTTGTCCAATCACTGTGGCTAGTACTTCCAATGCTATATGAATACAAGTGCTGAAAGCAGACACCCTTGTCCTGTTCCTGATCTTAGTGGGAAAGCTTTTAGTTTTTGCCCATTGAGTATGATGTTACCTGTAGGTTTTTCATATATGTCCTTATTATGTTGAGGTATGCTCCCATTACTCCCACTTTGCTGAATGTTTTTATCATAAATGGATGTTGTACCTTATAAAAAGTTTTATCTGCATCTATTGATATGATCATGTGGTTTTTGTCTTTCCTTTTGTTTATGTGATGTATTATGATTATTGATTTGTGAATATTGTACCATCCTTGCATCCCTGGGATGAATCCCACTTGATCATGGTATATGATCTTTTTGATGCATTGCTGGATGTGGTTTGCCAATATTTTGTTGAGGATTTTAGTATGTATGTTCACCAGCAATATTGGCCTGTAGTTTTCTTTCTTTGTTGTGTCTTTTTCTGGTTTGGGGATTAGGATGATGCTGATCTCATAAAGACTTTGGGGGTCTTTCCTCTTCTTGGATGTTTTGGAATAATCTGTGAAGGATAGGGGTTAGCTCTTCTTTAAATGTTTTGTAAAATTCTCCTGTGCAACTGTCTGGTCCAGGGCTTTTGTGTGCAAGGAGTTTTTTTTATTACTGCTTCAGTTTCACCAGCTGTTATTGGTCTATTTAGGCTTTCTGCTTCTTTTTGGTTCAGTTTTGGAAGATTATATTTTTCTAGAAATTTGTGTATTTCACCCTGGTTTTCAAATTTCTTGGCATATAGTTGTTGTTTTTTATTTTTTATTTTTACTTGCTGGTATTTTATTTTATTTTATTTTTTTAACATATTTTATTGATAATGCTATTACATTTGTCCTACTATCCCCCCTTCGTTCCCCTCCTCCCTGAACACCCTCTCCCCCTCCCCCCTTTAGTTCATGTCCATGTGTCATAAGTTCTTTAGCTTCTACATTTCCCCTTCTATTCTTGCCCTCCCCATCTATTTTCTATCTACCCTCTATGCTACTTATTCTTCATACTTCCCCCCCGCGACTTCCTTGTTGCTAACCCTCCATGTGATCTTCATTTCTGTGTGTCTGTTCCTGTTCTAGTTGTTTGCTTAGTTTCTTCTTGTTTTTGTTTCAGGTGTGGTTGCCAATAATTGTGAGTTTGCTGTCATTTTACTACCCATGTTTTTTATCTTCTTTTTC
>CM052542.1:113839314-113875088 GCA_028533065.1 Trachops cirrhosus | reverse complement strand
AAAAAAAAAAGAAAGTAGTCAAAATCCTCTAAAACAGGTGTTAGGGCAAAAGTGTAGTGAATACTAACTGTACCTCCGTATCAGTTGTGAAAACACTGAAATACTTCTCTCCCCCAACTGGTAAAGAGCTGACCTTCCTGATTCCCAGTCCCCCAAACATACCACTTCACGTGTTCCCTTAGCAAACGGAGCTGCAGCCTGCCACAGAGAGCGCCCAAGGACCCTGCTCCAGGGTTGGACAACACAGGTACCTAACAGGCCATTCACTATTTAATATGACCACTAGAGGTAGTAGCAATTAATGAGTTAAAGGGGAGAGCCTAAAGATGGGGCCATTGAAAGCAACAGGAAAACAAAGAAACCAATAAAAGCATCTTGTCATATCTGCTGGCTACAGAGAACAATCCTTCCTGTTGCTGATGACAATGTAAATGTTTCTCTGTGTAAATGTCTCTCTGTATAAATGAGATGTCACTTTTTCCAACAGGAATAAAAGGCTCATTAAATTATCACCACAGATGCACATGCCAGCTACTGCTAGAGTAGGGGTTGTAAAGATTTACATATTTATTTATGAGTCACCTTCTCTTTGCACATTACTGTTGGCCTATTTTCTAGAGTATCCAGAACAAAAGAAGCCTGCTTGGGCTGATTCTGATGTCATCCCTCAACAAGAATTGATAAGCAAAAGCAAAAGAGGCCTTATCTTTCCCGTTAAGTGGCCTTTTCCTTGTTCCATCCTCTTCCCGACATTTAATAAAAATGAGTTTGGGTTTATATTTCTCCTTTAATATATCAGCTAATCAAATGAATCACACAAGATAAATATTTACCAGTTCTGGGAAGAGAGATCTCATTTTGTGAGCTTATATGAGCAAATGATGCTGGAACCTTTGAGAGACATTCTGACTTAACTCCTAGGTCTACTTTGAAAGCTCATATTTCACAATAGAATTTGTATTATTATGGCCACATTTTAAATGCAGAACACTTATAATTACTTGAGAAATAATAATAATATGATATCAGAATATGCTTTGAAAGAAGTCTGAAGAAAAATACACTGTTACAGCGGTTCTCTGACAGAGACAGCTAAGAGCAGGCTTTCACTTCCAATATTATTTATTACTATATGTTACTTTTATTCTGAGGAAAAGAAGCAATGAAGAGTTTCTGAAGTAGGAAAACAATGAGACATTCAAAGACATCAGCAAGGGACAAAGAGATGCCCTTCAAATATCCATATGTCTTTGAAGACCGCAAATCAATAACAAAAACACCATTTCAAAAAACTTTTGACCCCTTTTTTCAGGGTCAAAGAGAAGCACATTTTAAAGCATTGGCCTGAAACAGTTACTGTCAGACACATACATAGGACTAGCATGAAAGGCAGCCAGGATCTTTGGAGCTCAGTGACACAATTTGTATAGCACAACACGCCCTGCCTCCATCACCCACACCTGGAGAGAAGGGGTTTCCAAAAGCCTTAGATTTAAAATTAACTTTAAATGCAAGCAAGAAAGCTCTAATGGTTACTTACAAAAAAAGAAAAGCATCCCATTTTGTTAAATTTTTATCTTATAGTGTTGCATAAAAAAAAGAAAACAAAGTCCACTGAATCATAATTGCCACATTGAGCTCTTCCAGCATGCAGAACACCTCACGTAATCTTCGTGGCAGACCCGTGTAGTAATAGTATTCATCTACCCATTTACCTGTGAGAATGCTGAGGCTCAGAGAAGTTGCCCAAGGTCAGATAGCTTGGAAGTGGGAGGTAGGAGCAATCCAGACAGACAAGCCTGTGTTCGTATCTACTACTCCAATGTGCTAACAAGTCAGTAATTTCAATGGGCAATGGTTAAGACTACATTTAGTGGACCAAAAAGGTATGTATTTAAGTTTAATTTCTCCCATCTACAGTTGCTCAGCAGGTCAGTCTTTCTTCACTTTGATGAAACACATTTCAAAATCTTTCTAGTGTATTCTGGATTTCTGCCAAGCCAAAATTCAGCATCTGGGTGACTTTTTTTAACATCTTAAAACATTTTGTATCAGAAACCCTAATCCTTCTTCAAGTATGTAAAGAACCACTTAGATTTTCACAAAGTCATATTCATTCAAATTGAGTAAATAGATGCTTAAACAGATTTGAAAACAATTTCTACCAAAAGGCTGAGTCATCTATCAACTGCAAGATTGACAAAGGAAAATATTGATGTATGTGTACCTTTTCATTTTAAACAATATTTACACAGTGCAGTGTTTCTCTGAATAAGAAGCTCTGTGGTAGCCCATATGTGAAAACTCCCATCACTATGGCAACCAGAAATGGCAATGATTGCACAGCGATTCATCATGTACCCCAAATAGAAATTGTTTTCCAGGGACAGAGAAACAACTCAAAGCTACACTTCATTGGGAAAAAAACCCAGTTAAGGAACAACCTGGGGGCTGGTAGTTGGTTTTAAGTGTTTACCAGATGTTTATAATCTCAAGTTAGATACCTATTTTAATATTAACTCCAGCTCAGAGAAGTAATTAATATCTCCTAAAGAAATGTGCACGAACCCATTCATTCACTCACTCAAGAATTTATTTGCACAAAGTGCAAAGACGTTCTCTGTAGTAGATGCTGAAGAAGATAAGCAGGAGGTCTGCCTCACTGAGCTTCCAGTATGACTAATAAGTAAACAAGCAACAAGGAGATGTCCTGATCACAGTTTGCTACCTGACGTATAAAGAGCTCTGCAAGTCACACATGACCTCCCAGAGGAAGTGATGGCTAAGCTGAGACTTGAGGCCAGAGAATGACTTTGCAGGGCAGGGAAGGTGTACTTGCCTCTGGGGGGCGGGAGGAGGGTTCCAGGCAAAGGAAGCAGCAGGCACTAAGGTCTGAAGAGTAGAAAACAGAGCACCTTATGGAACCAAGGTGTTTCCAAGTGGCTAAAACATGGACTTGTAGGCATGGTGGTGGAGAAAAAATGAAAATGGAGACATGGCGGGGGCACAACATGATGGGTTTGTACCTAAAGGCCCAGCAATGACAAAGAGCTACATGTGCACTATGGGTAAATACCACTGATGCAAGGTAAAGCAAAAGAAGCCACCAACGCACACACAAAAACAGCATGTATTATGTGATTGAATATATATGAAATTCAAAACTAGTCAATGACAACAGAGATCCACAGATGGGAGAGAGTGCTGACTTGAACAGGACATGAAAAGGGACTTCTCGGGGTGCTGGAAATGATCTTCATCTTCACCTGAAGCAGCACACTATACCAGTGGTTAAACTGGTTATACACACAAATTTATCAACTTTACACTTGTGATTTGTTCATGTTGCCATAAACAAGTTATGCCTTAATAAAAGAGGGGGGAATCAAATTAGCAAAAATAATGGTTAAGTATTTAACCAAAAAAAGTGACTTCCTATATTAGAAAATGATCTGTTTGTACAAATCAAAGGGATCAATGATTTCTAGAAAAAAAAATCAAAGAGCTTTAAGATAAGGGAAACTTTTTGTACCAATATTTAGGTATTTATTTACACATTTGATAAAAATATCACAGGAGTGAAATCATTATTATGACATGTAACTATATGAACCAACCAAGTACAAATTCCCAAAAATCAGAACATAAGCAACACACAACTCCTTAACACTTGTGCACTCTCACACACCCATGCCCACTCCCCAACAATCACAGGTGCTAAATGCAGACATGACTCAGGGCTTCTTCTCTGGTTTGTCAGATCCTAAGAAGGGAAACATTTTTTAATGAAGAGGAGTTTCTGTTTTATCATTTGTGCAATGTGGAGTTATAGATAGGTTTTAATCATAATATTTTCCTTATTGAAAAATTGTACAAATACACATACTATACACATACCTATAGTATACACATATAGCAAACATAATCATCAAATTTAAGATAGTATTACCTACCCTGAGAATAAAATCAGGGTATGAATACACAACAGATTTTAACTGCATTGGTAAAGTCTTAAGCTAAGTGGTACATTACATGGGCATTTGTTTTGGTATTCTCTATACATATTAAATATTTTATTTTTTCCCTTATTTAAAAGAAAAATCACTATCTCCAGTGGGAAGCAATTCAATGACTGCTGTAAGGATCCAGGCATGAAATGAAGGTGAACTACTGTAGTAGCTGTGAGGATGGGGGAAAGAGAAGAGAGATGTGGAAGGTAAATCACCAGCATCAACCAGATGTGGAGAGGAGGGAGGCAAGGTTTTTGCTTGGCCAACTGAAGAGATGGTGGTTCCATTTACTGAGATGGGGAAACATTAAAAAATGAACAAGATTTTAAAGAGGGTAAGAGGAGAATATTGGGTCAGTCCAGTTTTTGACAGGGTGACTTAGAAATGTCTCCAAATAGAGATTTCCAAGAAGGAGTTGAAACTACAGTCTGAAAATGAAGAGCAAGAACTAAGATAGATTTGGGAACCATCAACAAAGAGCTGATGATTGAAGCCACAGACTTAGACTAGACTCCAGAGACAAAGGAGGAGTAAGCCCAGAGGAGAGTTTAGGAGGGAACCTTAATGCAATAGAGAAGCAGTCACAAAAATGACAGAAAGAGCAGCCTAAGATGTTGGAGGAAAAGCATGAGTGCACATCCTGGTAGCCAAGAGAAAGGAGTGTTTCAAGAAAGAGAACAGGATCAACAGTGCCAACTTCTGATGCAAGCTCAGGGAAGGTAACAACAAAAAACTAATCACTGGATTTGGCAGCCAAGAAATCCTTGGTGACTGTTACAAGAGCGGTTTCCAAGAAAGGTGAGGAGGAAGTCAGACTGGGACAAACTGACAACTAGGTGTATTAAGTAAAGATATCAACTGTGTACTTCTTCTTCAAGAACTGTGGCTCTAAAGGGAAGGGGAGAGATAGAGGAGGAGCAGGAGGGAGACAGGTCAAGAAAAGATTATTAGTTTGTTAGTCCTTTTTCAAGCTGAGATCTACATAGGCAATTATGTCTAAAGTTATGCTAATCAAATTCAAGTTATCATAAAGGAAAACACAAAAGTATGAATATATTATCATACATATAGATATATATCATATATGGACATATTCAGGTCCTTAAAGTGAAGAAAACACAGCAAGTTCTTATCAAAACAACCATCTGGTTACAAACATACTTAGGTTATGTTAACACTTCAATGCTAGTGAAATAAGGCATAAAGTGGACAAATCATAAACCATGAAGCAGCACATTATACCAGAAAGAAAAATAGATGTTAAATGACTACTGTTAGAGAAAAGACCCTACACTTTTCCCTCCCTCCTCCCATCCAATAGTGCAAAACCATCTTTGGCATTGAATGAAAAAATAATTTAAAAAATAATAGAGAAAATAAAATTAAGTTTCTATTCAAATGGCTCATTTTCATGAGAAACAGCTACTAAATACCTACCTGCTTTGGAGTTTTCAGGATGCTTGTCAGGGTGACATTCCAGGGCTCTGACCTTAAATTCTGCCAGAATTTGTTCAACCTAAAACAAAAATCAATGTTTAAAATAAAGAGTCCAACTTAAATGACATGAAGGAAGAAGCTGGACATCGGTCCTTCCCCAAACAGCCATGATCAACCCAACTGTTCATTTTGATCTTTATAGTTGTATTTTGACTTTTTACTCTAAGAAATAATTTCCTCAATAACAAAATTCAGAAAGTATCCAATAAAAGCCCCCTATCCAAAGAGTGGTCTGTGATGACAATTTAACGTGTCACTGTATTTAAGTAATGGCCCAAGATACCTATGAGCTCAATGTATTTAAATGTCAAAAATGGTCAAATAGGTTTATGCTAAGAATGTATAAAAGATGTGTTCATACACCTGAGTTCTTCAAAAGATGCTTGTGCCGTGACTGGTGTGGATCAGTCTGTTGAGCATTGTCCTGCAAAACAAAAGGTCACCAGTTCGATTCCCTGTCATGCCTGGGTTGCAGTTTTGGCCCCCCAAGGTGGTGTGTAGGAGAGGCAACCGGCCGGTGTTTCTCTCTCACACATTGATGCTTCTGTCCCTCTCTTTGTCCCTTTCTTCCCCCTCTCTAAAAATAAATAAATACATAAAGTCTTAAAAAAAGATGCTTAGTCACCATTCATTATTCAGGGATGACTGTCCAGTTTATAAATTATCAATTATAAAGTTTCTTCACCCTGCCTTTTGGCCTTTTTCAGTTTCATTAAGAATTTCACAATTTTTTTAAAGGATATAATTCAGACCTGATCATTCCACTACCAAATAACAGCTTGGTTAGAGATTGTGACTGGGAAAACAGAATCTTCAACCCAAACTAGAATTATATTTGAGGGCCATCTATGCTTTGACATGATTTCACTCACCCATCTAATCCTTATTATCAGTAATAATCAAGACTTGGCTTTATTAATCATAATTGCAATGACAACATCAGAAGACAACAGTGGTTATGTGGTTCTGGAATCTGAGTGCTTCATTTTAAATCCTAGTTCTATCCTGAGATTCTAGGCAAGTTATACAACTTCTAATTGCCTAGGTTTCCTCATATTTACATTACACAAATAATATGAGCAGGGCATTTAACACAAAGCCTGATTATAGTAAAAACTCAGTAATAATAGCTAATTATTAAATGTCAGTGGTTAAGTAACTTGTCTGAAGTAATTTATCTAGTTACTTAAAAAGCTAAGATTTTGTTAAGTAAGCAGTTGGACTTCAAATCCAAACATCTTTCCCACTGTTTTATACGGCTGAATTCTTCAGGCTCAGGGACCTAATTAATAAAAGCAAATTAACTCTTGTTTGAAAATAGAGTTCTTGAGCAGCTCAGCTCAATATTGCCATAAGATTCATGGGAGGAAAAACATATGTTAATCAGCTCCATGTCATTCTTAATCAGTTCTTATAAAAAAACTTCTTCACTTGTATAATCAATCAGACTGCATTAGACATGCATATGTATAAAGCCCAGACTAATAACTTTATTCTTTTCCTTGTTAAGCTTCTACTGAGGATTTCCTGGAATAATGGGAAGAGACAGACTTCCTGTTAAGAACTGTAATCAATTGTTTCTTCTTCCTGGGTGTTCCCTTTAACCATCAGACACCATATCTGCTTATATAACAAAGGAAATTGAGAATAACTTGTTTTTCAAATTTAAAATATTAAATATTTACATATCTTGGGGATTTTAATAACATACATGGATAAAATCATACCTATCTATCAAAGATAGAAACTTTGGGTTTTACTTTTACTTTTTGTATTTTGATTCTTATCCCATTAGGAAACATTTTAGTATTAGCCCTTGGAAATAAATGTGTCAAAATGGTTAATTTTCAGTAGTGCTGATATGCACAATTCTTAGTTTCTTCTTTATATCTTCTATATTTTGCCAATTTCATATTTTAAAAATTAAAAATTGTCCATATATGCCTTTCATTACTTTTCATAGTTTTACGGTCACAAAGTTCATCATAAATCTCTTTTGTTGGCTCGTTCTGGGTAACTAACTAGTAAAGTGGTTAGTTTGTCTTGGACACATTCTATTAACATTAACCTCTTGGCATCCCCACCCACGTGCCCACTGCCAAGTGCAAGCCATGGGCAGGTGGCCCTCCATTTCAAGGTCCACTGAATCCTGACTTTCTGATCCCATGTTCAGTGGTCTGGAAAACTGCCTATTCTGTTGGCCAGTAAACATGCAAAAACGTTCAATTTTACTTGTACTCAAATAAATCAAAACATCAAAGGAATGATAATGACCAGTATTATTGAAGGTACAAAGAACTGATCATTTTCATGCTCCCCTGGTGCAAATGCCTTGAAAAATAACTGGGATATATATATTTCTTTCATACTCTTTAATCCAACAATTCCAGTTCAAAGAATTGGTCTAAGGAGATTATCAGAGGTGGGAAAAGAATTTAGTTATAAGAAGGTTCATGCTATACATTGTAAACAAAAACCTATGTGTCCATAATAAGATATTTGTTAAAGGTAACTGTAATATAGCCATAAGCTGGAAAATGTTGCAGTCATTAAAAAATCATTTTGTTGCCCTGACCAGTATGGCTCAGTTGATTGGGCATCGTCTTGCAAAGCGAAAGGTTGCTGGTTCAATTCCCAGTCAGGGCACATGCCTGGGTTGTGGGTTCAGGGGCACTTATCGATGTTTCTCTCTCACATTGATGTTTCTCCTTCTTTCTCCCTCCTTTCCCTTCTCTCTAAATATGAATAAATAAAATCTTGTAAAAAAATCTTCTTGTAGTAGAAATCTTTTAAAAATCTGAGATAATTTATATATTGCATTTCTATAAGAAAGGGTAAGCTACAAGTATTTTGTCCAGTATAAATCCATATTTTTACCTCAAAAGAAATGATGTAATATATAATTATGATAATAATAATAGGTAAGATTTATTGAGACTTATTATGTGCCAAGCATTGCTCTAAGCATGTTACATACAGCATCTTTTTTAATTCCCACAACAACTCTCTGAGGTGGTACTATTATTATTCCCATTTTGCAAATTAGGAAACCAGACATAGAAAAGTTAAACACTTTTCCCAAGGTCATAGAGCTAGTAAGTGGCCAGGATTTGAATTCACGCAGTCTGATTTCATATGCATATAAATAGACACATATAAATATATACACATGTATGCATGTATTTATTTACATAATACTTCGACCTAACATATGTATATGCACACATAATTGGCATGCATACATCATAGACCAAAATATTATGCGTCTGGGTTAACATTTTTCTTTGTGCTCTCTTCATACTCTATATTTCGTTACCAAATATACATTAATCTTAGAAATTAAGTTTTAAAACTCACATTCTCCATATCCTATTAGCACAATATTTTGATCTGTGCCAGAAAATACTCTAGTATGCAATAGGGACTAATCCAATTTCCCCTTGGATAGATCTTGTCTAGCTTTCCCTCGCCACACAATTGCCCTCTGTCTCTCCCTCCAAGCATCTAAATTTTGACCTCGTAAAATCATTTCAAGCCCCATCTCTTCTCTCAAGTCTTTTCAGATATTCTCTCTTTAATTCCTGTTGCACGTGTCGACAGTACCACATAGTACAGTACTTATATGTTCTCAAATTGTTTCCCATGTATTAGCTTTGGTTCCTCACCTGGATGTTAAGTTCCTTATGTATTCATACCATGGCTTACCTTTTGGTTTGGTTTGGTTTTGCCCGCCCCCCCCCCTTTTCCTTCTAGTACTGGCCTGATGTCAAGTGTTGAATATATACTTGATTACGGACTTGCAGATGTTCTTCATATAACATGACTGTGGTGTAATAGGAGCTTTCCAAAAATTGTGATCTAGTCACTAAAAAAAAATGAACTGATTCTACTGATGGAAATTTATATGCTACAGAATATACTACAGAAAAGAGAAAACTCATTTTAATAAATGGGTTAATCAGTATCCATCATTTCAATTAAATTAGTTTGAAACTGCATTTTCCACACAAAACTCCAGATATTAGACATATCTTCCATGAGAGATCATCCTACATCCTACATTATAATCAAATGATAATTAATTAAAGCATGAGCTAAAAAAACAATTTGAGCCACAAAATATATAATGATAGTACTGAGTTGTAACACATAAAATACAATAACTAATAACCCACAATGACAAAAATAGTTAACTAAATAAATAAAGATAAAAGGATGGCTTTTTTGGGGGAGAATTCCAAACAATAAATGTAAAATGAATGAGGAAAATAGAAAGTCACCATTAAGCAAACACATTAGCACTAACTGTTATAGTCTGAAAAAATCTTCACCAATATATTTGTTAATTACAAAAGGGGAAATAGTAACCCTTCAGTGGAAAAACCTGGCAGAAGAAACCTGATGGACATCACCTTAACCAAGCAATCAAGGTCAATAAGAAATATCTGAATCAGGAGTTCCGGCCAAGATGGAGGCATAGGTAGAAACCCTTCGCTTCCTCCCACAATCAAAAGAAGGATAACAACCAATCTAAAATCAATAAACAACAAAAAGTGCCAGAAAATCAAATTGCATGGAACTCCAACAACCAAGGAATTAAAGAAAAAATCAACCAGAACAACCAGACCAGTAAGGCAGTGGACCACACGGGCCAACTCAGAAAAACTATGATGAGGCCTGTGCAGAAGGGGCTGGCTGAAGGAGAAACTGAGACTCAGAATTGACTGTGGACTATAGCAGTTGCCGTAGTGGGAGAAACTCCCAGTCTCACGAGATAGTCTGTTGGAAAGTGCACTAGGTATGGTCAGGCAAGCTGCACTGTTTCCTCCTTGGCCCCTCCCCCACAGGCAGCGCCACACGACAAAGAGGGTTGCTCTGCCCGGGCAAATACCTAAGGCTGTAGGGAACCTACCTGCATGGAAGGGCAAATGTAGCCCAGTCCTGTCGGAAAACCAATCGGCACAAGTCGGCACACAGGAAGCCAAACCCACAGATCAGCTTTCCCGTGGGAAACCAGGCCTGCATTATACCTAGGCCGCTTTGAGGCTTGCTTGTGCTAAAACTCCCTCACCCTGAGTTGAAGCAGCAAATGCGTACCGCACGTCTTCAAAGTAACTTCCTGAAGTCTGTGCTAATTCTCCCAAGGAGGAAGCGTAACCAGACCAATCACTCTCATCGTTCCTTTGCATTTGCAACATTTTTCACTTGTTAATCTGTAAGAAGTAATCAGTAACATCCTTTCCTTTGTTGTCTGTAAAAAGTAATCACCTAAAGCAAACCTGAGCATAATGAATGAGAACCTTCTTTGATATATGCTATTAGAAAGCCAATAAAAACCTGTTCAAGCAAGGGTCAAGGTGCGCTCTCTCTCTCTCAGAGAGTGGCTGTGCCATCCCTTTTTCTCCAAAGGACTTCTGTATTCCGTGTGCATTTGTTCATCGCATCCACAACACCATGGACTCTGCTGGCCAGAGTCCACATCATAAGGCCCCACCCCCTTCCAACTTATCAGGTGCGCCAAGACAAAGAAATATGGCCCAAATGAAAGAACAGAGCAATTCCTCAGAAAGAGAACTAAGCAATGCGCAGAGATAACCTATCTGATGGAGAATTTAAAGCCCTGGTAGTCAAAATGCTCACAGAACTGACTGAGCTTGATCGAAAAATGGAAAAACAAATGAAGGATATCCAAAGTGAAATAAAGCAAAATACTCAGGGAACCAACAGTGACAGAAAGGAAACCAAGAGTCAAAGCAATGATTTAGAACAAAAGGAAAAAATAAACATCCAACTGGAACAGAATGAAGAAACAAGAATTCAAAAAAGTGAAGAGAGTCTTACAAACCTCTGGAACAACCGGAAACATTCCAATATCCAAAATACAGGTGTGCCAGAAAGAGAAGAACAACAGCAAGAAATTGAAAACTTATTTGAACAAATAATGAAGGAAAACTTCCTCAATTTGGCTAAGGAAATAGACTTCCAGGAATTCCAGGAAGCCCAGAGAGTCCCAAAGAAGTAGGACCCAAAGAGGAACACATTAAGGCACATCATAATTACATTAGCCAAGATTAAAGATAAAGAGAGAATCTGAAAAGCAGCAAGAGAAAAGGAGACAGTTACCTACAAAGGAGTGCCCATCAGACTGTCAGCTGATTTCTCAAAAGAAAATTTGCAGGCAAGAAGGGGCTGGAAAGAAATATTCCAAGTCATGAAAGGCTAGGACCTACATCCAAGATTATTCTATCCAGCAAAGCATTCATTTAAAATGGAAGGGCAGATAAAGTGCTTCTCAGATAAGGCCAAGTTAAAGGAGTTCATCATCATCAAGCCCTTATTATATGAAATGTTAAAGGGACTTATCTAAAAAAAAAGAAGATAAAAACTATGAACAGTAAAATGACAACAAACTCACAACTATCAACAAATGAACCTAAAAGAAAAACAATGAAAACAAAAACTAAGCAAACACCAAGAACAAGAACGGAACCAGAGAAATGAACATCACACGGAGGGATTTCAGTGCGGAGGGGGAAGGGAGGAGTAGGGGGGAAAAGGTACAGGGAAGAAGAAGCATACTTAATAGGCATAAAATAGATGGGGGGATAAAAAATGGTATAGGAAACAGAGGACTCAAAGAACTTATATGTACAACCCATGGACATGAACTAAGGGGGGAGGGAAACTGAAGGGTTGGGGAGCAGGGCAGAGGGGGATAAAAGGAGAAAAATTGGGAAGACTGTAATAGCATAATCAATAAAAAATACTTTTTTAAAAAAAGAAAGAAATATCAGATAGCCCTGGCTGGTGTGGCTCAGTGGATTGAGCACTGGCTTGCAAACCAAAGGGTGGCCAGTTCAATTCGAAGTCAGGACATATGCCTGAGTTGCAGGCCAGGTTGGGCCCCCAGTAGCGGGGGCACTAGAGGCAACCACACTTTGATGTTTCTCTCCCTCTTTCTCCTTCCCTTCCCCTCTCTCTAAAAATAAATAAATAATTTTTTTTAAAAAAGAAATATCAGAATCATGTACCCCTGACACGATACACTGAGAAAGGCACTATACCACTTCTGCAGTGTTCTTTCCCAATACATATAACCTCAATCTATTCACAAGATAACATCGGACAAATCAAAATTATGGGGCATTCTACAAAATAACCAACCTTATGCTTTGAGGTGTCCCAGTCATGAAAGACAAGGAAGGTATAAGAAATTATCATCTTGGAAGAAACAAAGAGAACATGATAACTAAGTGTAAAAATGACCTTGGCTTAGATCTTGGAAGAGAAAAAGAGCATTAGTACAAAAATTGATGAAATTGGAATGAGACCCATATCTTAGATCAAGGGTGGACTAATAGGTCCACAGGCTAAATCTGGTCCCAACACCTGTTTTTTAAGAAAGTTTTATTAAAAGACAGCCATGGTCATTCATTTGTATATTATCTATAGTGACTTTCTGGCAATGGCAGTGCTGAATAATTGTGACAGAGACCATAAGTCTTGCAGTCTAAAATATTTGCTATCTCAGGGCCAGCAACATAAGGAGAAAAGCCAGACACCTGGGCTTCAGGAGGTATACTTTCTCTCTCAGGTTTCTGCACTGCTCCACTCTGAAAGTTAGTGCCTTCTTAAAGTGTTTATTGTAAGCACCCTGCTTACCTCCTCCTAGTCCTGACCCTAGCTGGTCCATTACACACACACACACAAATGCTTGCTGGCCCCTGGTTGAGTTAATACTCTTTTACCAATGTTAATTTTCTGATTTTGATCAATGCACTACCATTAAGTATGATGTTAACATTAAGGGAAGCTGAATGATTTATATACAGGAACTGTCTGTATTACTTTTGCAATTTTTTCTGTAAGGCAAAAATTATTCCAATAGACATAACAGAGAATTTTTAGAGTAGTGAAATGACTCTATATGATACTATAATGTAAATACATGTCATTATACAGTTGTCCAAACCCAGAGAATATACAAACCTGAGTGTGAATCATAGTGTAAACTAAGGACTTTGGGTTATTATGATATATCAGTGGAGATTCATTGGTTGTAACAAGTACCTTGCTCTTGTGGGGATGTTGATAGTGGGGGAGGCTATGCATGAAAGGGAAGAGGGGGTATATGGGAAATCTCTGTGCCTTCTACTCAGTTTTTCTATGAACCTAAAACTGTGCTTAACAAATCTAGTAAAATCATTTTTAAATAATGAGAGGCTTTTAAAATAATGTGAATTATAGAATAAGGATAAATTTACCATGTTCCAAGTATTACTGCACCAAAACAACACCCACAACACAAAAACAACAACTTACTTTGTGCCATGCACCATTCTCAGACCTCTATGTTGTACATCATGTCTTAATCCCCACAGCAACCCTATGAGATGGGTGCTATTATCATCCCCATTGCAGATTAAGAAACCAAGGCATAGAAAAGTTAAGTAATCTTCCCAAGGTTGCACAGCTAGTAAATGGTAAGATTTAAATCTAAGTGGTCTGAGGTCAATAAGAAAAAGAACTAGAAAAAAATGTGTTTTCGTTTATGAGTTTATGTTCAAAAATATTCAAGTCCATGAAACTCTGAAGATAAGAAATCTTCTTATCATTACTGTAAAATGATGACCAAATATTAAATATCAAATAACATCCACACCAGAAAGTATGCCTTACACCACTAGTGTGTGGTGTCTCCATCAGTAAGGACTTTAGAAGATTTATAGCATGTGTCTTCTGTGTAAAATCTAATGTAGGAAGGAAAAGTTAACTGATTTGGACTCAAACTTTTGTAAACATTTCTGAAATGGATGGGGGATAGTATGTTGTTCTCTACTCAATAGCATGGAAATCCTCTCATAGTTTAAATATGTCATTTAATTAATTCCTAACACAGGCTGTAAATTGTAAGTACTAAGGCAAAAGAATTATGTGTCTCAACTCAGTTGTTATAAGAATAAAAATATCAAGTGGACTTGAAATTATAACTGCTAAGTTGTTTTTGGATAGAGTAGTTATCGTCAATTTTTTAGAGCATCAAATCAAGGAATATTTGAAGTAAAGCCAATACAAATCAAGTAAAGAGAATGTCACACTAAATACTCAAAAATGGCATAAAATTTTTTCAAGTGTGAAGGCTGCCTCTTGCACGTGCTCCATCTGCACCCCATTGGAGGATAAAACCTACAACCCAGACATGTGTTCTGACTGAGAATCAACAACATTTAACTTTGCAAGATGACGCCCAACCAACTGAGCCACACCAGTCAGGACTGTTCCTTTGATTTTAAATAGTTCCTTCAAAAATTATTTGGCAATAGCAGAATCCATGGTGTGAATAACACATACAGTAAAATGGTAATAAACTTTCTCAATTGGCATGAGCAAAATCACTACCAAAGTAAAAAAGAGTAATATATTATCCTAAAGGAGAAATATGCACCTAAAAGAGCATTATAACCTGGGGTGTGTGTGTATAACTACAAGGTACCTAAGACAAACTCCTCAGAGTGATGATAAAGATTTTAATTCTTTATGTCCAATATCACATTCTATTCTCCAGAGTACATTTTATTACTAAACTCCAGCCATATAAAACAAAGATAAATAGAAAAATATTTTGCTTTAAATTATTTTAATATTAATAGCTATACTTTAGTAATAAAATAAAATACATTTTAAAACATACACTTATAAAATATAAAATAAATATATTTAATAATGTAATTGAAACATATTTCATATTCATCTCAACAGTATTTAAAATATTCAAAACTGGAAATAAATAAAATATTTAACAATAACAGAATAATCAATTGTAGTACAATAGAATTATTCAATCATTAGAATACATATGAAGAATGTTTCACAGCATGGAGAAATCCTTGTTTTAATGTTAGTGGGTAAAAAGCAGGAATCAATAAGTACATATATCTTCCCAAACATGTCTTCAAACATATGTATAGAAAAAAGGCTGAATATTAATATATCAAACATTAATAGTGTTACCCTTGGGGGTCAGAATTATATATGAGTTTTCCATAATTCAAAAAACTTTTACAACCTTTATCATTGTCTATGGGGACATTTAAAACCTTATTCCATTATAAATCAAGTGAGTATATACAGAATTTTCACATGTTTTATGTAAGAAGCCACCCTTTTAACAAGTAACTTCTCTCACACAATTTGAAATAGTAACATAAAAGGATGCTTCCTGGTTTGTATAATTTAGCTGCTCACATAAAATACATATTTTAGTAAAGCATTTTAAAATTACTAATTACTAGATAATTACATTTCATCTCAGTTATAACGTAAATTATGATAATAAAGCTATAGCTTACATATGCTATGAAACACAGCCAACAGCCATCACAACAAAATATCAAATATCTACTTTTAATATATTTGAAATAGAGTCTATGGTCTTGTACCAGAACACATATACTTAATCAGAAGTGTCCATAAAATTTCAAGAGGACACTATTCAAGTAAAGACCCAATGCACTTTAAATCCTTAACTTTCTCTGAGCCAAAAGTGCTTTAAAATAATACAAGATTAGGTTTTTAGACAACATGACTAACATTTCAAAGTTAAAATCTTAAATAAAACTTGAAATACTGTTGTGAAAAAGAACAGCATTATCCATTGTCTTACCGAAGACAGTTCATCACATCCTAGTAGCATGTAGTAATCTTCATTATCTTCCAACCTGTAATTCAGTATTGCGTCCATTTAGATCACTAAATCAGCTCTTCTTGACCCTGAAACAAGAGGCAGAATGAGCTGCGAATTAACAAGAAAAGCCTTTTTATATCTGGTCTACAGCAGCATGCACTAACTAGATTTAAGGCTGGACACAGTCAATACACCAGATGTCACCCAAGACCTGTGTAAACTACCTTCCATTGGCTCTTAACAGAAAAAAAAAAAAAAAAGCAAAAAACCTCATACTTAACTGTTGCAGTGCTACATGGGATTTGTAGTTTGAGTTTATATAAGTGATTCAGAGGAACTTATCCTCTTGTGGATAACAAAGGCTGCCCATTTTTATATACTCCTCAAGTGAGCCATCTCCTATATATGTTTTCCTTCTTTTTAAGTGACAAAAGAAAATTTGAGGCAATATGCTAAAATCTTGGGATTTGTTAATATGAGTAGTCGGTGGTTTTCTGAGTGCTTAGAATATTCAGGAATTTTTTAAATAGATTGGGTAGAAGGAAATGGACTAGGGAAGCAAATTTTCATTAACTTGATCATTCATTCATTCAACAGATATTTATTATGGTCCGATTTTGTTCCCAGCAGGAATGTAGGAAAGGTATGGTAAACAAGTCTGGGTTCTTAGGGAGCTTACATTCTGACAGAGGGAGGCAAACAAGAAACATGCAAACATTTAAATAGTGAAGGAAAATAGGAAAGTGAGAAGGAGAATTGCTTGGGGACAGGGGTGGATTTGTGTGTCATTTCTCCTGGGCTGGCTCACTCCAGTTTCAGGAGAGTGGTCTGCAGTGTGTGCAGGGAATCTGTTTCAGCTCACTCTGGCCCTAGGAACTGCAGGTCAGGTCTAGGATTTAGAGAAGAAAATGAGTAGTGAGGTACACAAAATTTTAACTGCCTTAACACTTGAAATTCCTCCATAAATTATCACCTTGAAAAAAATACTTTCTCATTGAGCCCACCTATGTACATCTTTTTAAAGGCTTATTTCTGAAGAGAAATAAAGCACTGAAACACAAATTTTACTAATCCTTCATTATATATCCTCTCTTGCTAAAAGTTCAGTATGGACTTCACACCAGTCAGAATGGCCATCATAAACAAATCAACAAGTGCTGGAGAAGTTGTGGATAAAAGGGAATCCTAGTGCACTGTTGGTGGGAATGCAGACTGGTGCAGCCACTGTGGAAAATAGTATGGAACTTCCTCAGAAAATGAATAATGGAACTGCTTTTTGACCCAGCAATTCCACTGCTGGGATTGTACCCTAAGAAATACCAATTCAAAAGAACCTATGTACCCCAATGTCCATAGCAGCACAATTTACAACTGCCAAGTGTTGAGAGCAACCAAAGTGCCCATCAGTAAATGAGTGGATCAAGAAACTATGGTACATTTACATAATGGAATACTACACAGCAGAAATAAAGAAGGAAATCCTCCACTTCGCAACAGCTTGGATGGATCTGGAGAGCATTATGCTAAGTGAAATAAGCCAGGTTGTAAGAGACAAATACCATATGATCTCACCTACAAGTGGAACCTAATCAACAAAACAAACAAGGAAGCAAAATATAACCAGAGATACAGAAATAAAGAACAAACTGACACTAACCAGAGAGGAGGGAGGAGAGGGATAATGTGGGAAAATAGGGGAAGGGCCATCAAAGAACATGATAAAGGACACATGTACGAAGCCAAAGGGGGTAGGTTCAAGGGTGGGAGGTAGGAATGGGTGGGGTGGAGGGGCGTGATGGGGGGAAAATGGAGACAACTGTGCTTGAACAACAATTTAAAAATTATAAAAATCAAATTAAATTAAATTAAAATAAAACAGGTATGGAATTTTTAAATAAAGTAATTAATTTTGTTTTAGAAATTTCACATTCCTTGAGGCATTTGGAGACCTACTTGGGTATCACAAAATCCTGACCAAAATAACTAGACATGCTCTTAAAATGATGTAAAGTTATTGCTATGGAAAACAGGATAGTGATTCCTCAGGTAATTAAACATGGAATTACATGATCCAGCAATTCCACTTCTCAGTACATACTCAAAAGATTTGAATTCAGGGACTTGAACAGACTTTTGTATACCCATATTCATAACATCGTTATTTACCATAGCCAGAAGGTAGAAACAACCCAGTGTCCACTGACATAGGAATTGATCAAGAGTGATATATACATACAATGGAACAATATTCAGCCTTAAAAAGGAAGGAAATTCTGACACATCCTACAAACGTGGATTACCCTGGAAGGCGTTAAGTGAAATAAGACAGACATGAAAGGACAAATTCTGCATGATTCTACTTATATGAGTAAGTTAGAGGAGTCAGATTCATAGAGAGAAAAAATTTCCAGGGGCTCTGGGGAAGGGTCAAATGAGGGGTTAGTATTTAATGGACATGAAGTTGCAGTTTGGAAAAATGAGAAAAGTTCTGAAGATGAATGGTGGTGATGGTTGTGCAACAATGTGAATGTACTTGATGCCAATGAACTGTACACTTAAAAGAGTTAAAACAGTAAATTTATTATATATATATATATACACACACACACACATACATATATACACACACATATATATAACCACAATTAAAAAGAAAAGTGATGTGAATTTCCTCAAACACTAGACAACCTTGACCAGAAATATAAAGTATTGCTCCTTTACTCTCCATCCTGAGAGCAGTTAGGGCAATGCTTTAATGTTGTTCTGAAGAACAAAAAGAAAATTACAAAAAGAATTGTGGTAAATACTTACTTATGCTTTATTGTATTAAATGCAACTCAAGATTCTTTTTCATGTTCTCATACTCTCCAGTATACCATATACTCATTGAAAGTGATGTAGAAACATATTTAATGCCTGAGAAATTTTCACATTTCTGTTAGAAGCAGTATGTACCATGTAAAAATTCACTGAGCACTGAGACCTATGCATGTTACTGAGTATAAGTTATATCATCAAATTTATCTCAATTTAAAAAGTAAAAAATATAAAATTTTACAAGTAGGTATGGTATGATTCCAGCTTTATAAATTTACGCTGTATGTATATTTATAAAATATGAGAAAGTATATACACCAAAATAGATCAGTTGTCACTAGATAATGGGGTCACAGGTAATCTATATTTTATGCTTTTTACTAATCTACATTTGCAAAGATGTACGTTTATTATTCTTATAATAAGAAAAAAGAAGCAATAAAAAAACAAGAAAGTAAAAACTGCAAAATGTCAAACTCCACTTACCAATTTATTTATTGAAAGAAATGAATCCTGCCATCACAAACTTCCCCTCTCCTGGGCGTCTTGGCCACTGTCCTGGCTAACTGGTTGGTCCAACTGTTGTGCCTTCCGAATGACTCCTTGCTTACAGGAATCACAGTGCAATGGACACATTGCTGAACTCTGACCCTTGTTCCTTGAGTAGGAATATGCTTTAGTCACCACAGCTCCCATATTAGTGAATTAATTTAGTTGAGAATATAAGATCAATTCCAATGAACATTAGCACATTACATAATCAAATACTAAATTGTGTGGTTTTCAGGAAAAATCTAACAGGAACCATTGAAGCTTTCTCACAAAATGAAAAGAAAGAGGAAGGGGCAACACCCATAAGCTGTCATAGAAAGATGAAAATGTCGATAGTCAGTTCAGGCAAAGGTGTGGAAAACCACCTTACAGCAGAGTGAGTCAGAGAGAAAAGCCTTTAAGTCTAGAATGATGATGAGACCTGGGCCAGCGTGTGGAGAGGGAGCCTTGCTGATCAGGCAGAGGATACTGAGCACGTATGTGGGCAATGGGGAACTACTGCAGCTTCTCCAGCATGTGAGTAACATGTTGTAAGTGGAGCTTTAAAAAGATTAATCCAGTGGCCGAGTACTTTTGGAGGAAAGAAAACAGTGACAAATACGGTTAAACCATTAATTTGAGAGTTAGGCCCACTTTTTTTTTCTTTGAATGGGCACTACATGCACATAGTACAAAATTTTAAAGGTATAAAAGGGTAGGCAAGAAAGGTAAGTGTCCTTCCACCAGTGGCCCTCTCACCACCAGTTTTCTTTCCTAGTGAAAACCACTGGTAACAGTGTCTTACGTCTGCACATTCGTTTTAAGCACTTACATACATATATATGTATATATGCATTCACATGCATATACATATGATAAGTTGTTCATCTATCAGAGAAGCAAAATTTCTAACGTTTGATGTTATCCAATGTTAAAGCAGAAATGACTAAGTAAGAACTTTCATACATGTTGGATGAGAGCGTAAATTGGTGCAATTTGGCAATTTGGTGGTATTTATCAACTTTTATAAAGCATATATTTCTCGTTGCCTGGGCAATTTTTCTCTTTACAAATTTACCCAGAGGATTTACACCAAAACATGTTCAAAGCAATCATTGCCAACAGAAAAAAAAATGGAAACAACCAAAATGTCCATCAGTGGGTTCAGAAGAGAGTAGTGGATGAATAAATCATGGTATCTATGGAATGAAAATGAATTATCAAATGAAAAAGGAAGATTGAGGAGATTATTATCACATTTTCTCTTTCCGTCCTTTTTAATATCATGTACCTTCGCACTTACAATTTTTTTTTTTAAGAAGCAGATAAGTGTTTTTCTTTTAAGGGTGGGAGCTGGGCAGGTACAGAAGAAAGGCTTTTAGTTTTAATCTATACTTTTGGGAACTGTATGAAGTCAGTGTAGTCAGCCCGCCACTTTTGCCACCTTCTTTATGCTTTTTAATATTTTAAAACAGCACGTGTCATTTGTTTTATTTACATATGCTCGCTGAAGAAAACCTTAAGACATACCACAAAATAGGTGGTAGAAATCAAGTGAAATTTTTAACAGAGTTAAAACTCTTTCTACCTCAAGAGAGGCGACTCAGACGCACCACCTCAGGACCAACCTGACCGCCAAATCCGCCCAGTTACCTCACTCTCGGGAAGCCTCTTCGACCCAGGCCTACAACTCCCAGGAGGCATCGCGGGAAGGGCACGGAGAGGCGACACAAGACGTTCCAGCTACTTCCGGCCTTCCGTTTCCAGGAAACGTCCCTCCGGAAGTGCCTTTTTAAAATTATCGCTACATCAATGTTCTAGTATACTTTAAGGGGGAGAGAGAGAAACAAGTAAAATTCAGGTCAAACGAAAAGTGGATAGGCCAGGAGGTAAGAGCCTACAAGCAGCCCCTAGGTGGGCTCCGCCTGGACTCAGAGTCCAAAGCGTGCCGATCTTCTGACCCTGGCTTTTCCTTCCAGTCTCTTGCCATATTTCTGTTTCGTAAAACAAAATCTGCGTACTTTCCTTCAAGGTTCATCGAAACCCAGCTTCCAAGACGTTAAGCCCAAGCTGCAGAAATTGCCTACAACCATTATTCCTGAGAGACCACAACACGGCCCCGACTCCCTGCGCGGGGATCCTGGAAACTAGTTGTGCGCGGTGTGCTTAGTTAACGCACTAGTTAGTGGTTATTCAGTCATAACCACTAACTCAGTGCCCTCTCAGAATCTACTGTTCATTCCAACATAAAACCTAGGGGAAAGAAAACGGGGTTGGCCAGGATTTTAGCCTCGCTTATGTTTCACTCTCTCCCTGGCTGCCAGAGCAAACCAGCATTCTGAAACAAGAACAGGATATGTTTCAACATCGCTTTGAAGTTTTAGTCAAGTGCAATAATAAATGCTAGTAATCCCGTTGTTAATAATAGTGTATCAGTAGTGAGGAGTGTTGTATGTGGGGGCCTGGGAGAACTTTGAGTTCAATTTTACTGTGAACCTAAAAAAACAAAAATAAAGTTTATTAATTTAAAAAACAATAATAACAGGAGGTATAATAACTACTATTATCGAGCTCCTACTAGGTGACAGTGGTAAAGCTAGGATATGAGCTTTGCTGTATGTGACTCCAAAAGCCCATAGTGAAGGAAATGAAAGAAAACACCACATCAGATTATCTAGTCAGAAGTTTGGCATAATTAGAAAAGGCACTTGACAATGCCATTAGGAAACCAAATTTCTGTATCAGCCCTCCACAGTTCCTTGGTGAGCCACACTTTCTTGATTTGTGAAGGAAGATACCAATACAGAGTAATCTTCAGGTGCACACGAATCACCTGGTGATCTGGTCAAGATGCAACTTTTGCTCCAGGATGTCTGGGTGAAGTCTGAGATTCTGCATTTCTGACAAATCCCCAGGTGAAGTCTGGTGATTCAGGGACCACACTTGGAATAACAAAGGGTGGGATGACCTGTGAGATCTTTTTTTTCCAAGCCCTAATATTTTTACAGTGGATCATTCTTTCCCCCTCTGACCGTAGTGCCTTTGTTCTCAAGGAAATATTAAAGGATCTTTCAAAATTGAGGGACTGAAGTTTCCTATCTGAAGCCAAAAACTGAAAAATGACTAAATATGATATAATAGTTTGACTAAACTATTATGCTATAGTAAAAAGTATTGACTAAAGTATTATGCTATAGTTAAACTATTATCCATTATGCCTCTGGAAAGATACATACATAAGAAAAAATAAAATTAGTGGCCTTCAGGGAGGGCCCAAGTACATGAATGGGAGGGAAATTGTACTGTGCTTTTTTTTAAATAACAAATACCATGGACCAGGTGGTTTATACACAACAGACATTTCCTTCTCCCCATTCTGGAGGCTCGACGTCTGAGATTAGGGTGCACGATGGTCATGTGACTTCTCATTGTAACCTCACATGGTGGAAGGTCTCAGAAGCTCTGTTGGGTCTTTTTAAAATATATTTGTTTGATTACGCTATTACAGTTGTCCCATTTTTTTCTCCCTTTTATTCTCCTCCACCCTGCACCCCCCTCCCACCACCATTCCTCCCCCACCTTAGTTTATGTACAGGGGTCGAACATATAAGTTCTTTGGCTTCTCCATATCCCATACTATTCTTAACCTCACCCTGTCTATTTTGCACCTACCATTTATGATTCTTATTCCCTGTACCTTTTGCCCATTCTCCCACCTTCCCTCCCCCTCCCCACTGATAACGCTCCCTGTGATCTCCATTTCTGTGATTCTGTTCCTGTTGTAGTTGTTTGCTTAGTTTGCTTAGTTTGCTTTTTTTGTATTCTTTATGTTCAATTATTGATAGTTGTGAGTTTGTTGTCATTTTCCTGTTCATGTTTTTGATCATCTTCATTTTCTTAGCTAAGTCCCTTTAACATTTCATATAATAAAGGTTTCTTGTTTTTAAATTTGTTGTCTTTCTTTTGGTCGTGCAAGGAGGCACAGTATATCTACCTACCTAAAATGTTTTCAAAATAATAACTCATTTTAATCATATAAAAGTGGTTAAGTTACTATTTGATAGTAAGGTATAAGCCAAGTTACTACTTTGTGTCTTCTATTACTATAACAGTTTTAAACAGAATGAAATTCTTTGAACAGTCACTTGATTATGTTCAGGAAACAAGCACTTATATATAGCCCTGACATTTCAGATTTTTCCCCCTCTTCTCAAAAAAGAATTGCAGTAGAGTATGTTAGTAAGATGAAAATAAATAAAGGGCAACTCATTCAAACTGGAGTCAGAAAGCCATGAAGGGAGAGCTCCCATGTATTGCTCACACCAGTCATTGCATTTACTTAACCAGCATCAGTAGCTTATACAATTCATAGGAAGAGGAAGAAGCCTCCCTGTTTGTCTCAGTAATGATCAGCAGACCGTCTTCTTTCCTCAGCAATAGTAATTCCTTGCTCTCAATAAGAAAGTGCCAGAGCCTCAAACTCTCATTCCCCACCAATGACCTCTTGTTCAAGACAACCCTCCCCAGTTTTCTCCTGGAACTCAAAGCCGGCTTCCCTTTTGTCTCTGGACTTGCCAGTGGTTTACCATAGTTTTCATGTCCTGAATTGCAGTTCCTCTGCTATTCCCAAATAAGTTCAACTGCTGCTTTAATAATTTTTGCTGTTTCATTCTTAAGGTTGACAGTAATATACTCAAATCAGATACAATGGTAGTTTTGGGGTAACCTAAGGGTATGAAACTGGACTAAATCATCATGAAATAACTTGTGGTGTAAGATCTGTGATTCTCCTGGCCATGGCTGGGTAGCTCAGTTGGTTAGAGTGTCATCCTAATATGCCAAGGTTACAGGCACATACAAGAAGCAATTAATCAATGCATAAGTAAGTGGAACAACAAATCTCTCTCTCTCAAATTAATATATTTTTTTAAAAACTAGGCTCCCTTGGTCCTATGTTTTGATTCTTAGAACCTGGACCAATTACCCTCTAGGTTGGCTACATATTAGAATCACTTGCGTGTGGGTGAATACACACACACATACATATATGTATATACATGTATGCACGAATGCCAATGCCAGGACCCTCCTGTAGGCCAATAAAAATGGAATCTCTGGGGGTGGGGCATGGTTATTTTTTAAAGCTTTCCCCAGTGATTCTAATGTACAGCAAGATATATTCAACCAATGACATTCATCTGATATACAGGAAATATTAATGGAACAAAACCAAGAAACATTTAATGAATACTTTCTATATCCCAATCCTCTTTGGTAAATTAAAAGAATCCATCTGAGTCCATGATAAATTCATAGATACCACATGATTATATGAATGCCCAATTTGCCAAATGAATGTTTGCTAAAGAGATTGAAATCTAAATACAGAATGATACTCATGAATAGCTTTATGGATCAGCAAAAATCTTTGTTTACATGATATGTGCCTAGCACTGTGAGAGATATAAAAGTCTGTTTTAGTTGTTCCTTGAAGGAACTTGGACTGCAATGTAAAAAAACAAGACTGAATTTGTGAGCCACAGATTAGGCCTATCAAACCATGTTCCTAAAACATTGTGAATTAATTGACAACATTTTAAAATTGGGAGAGTTTTACACAAAATTTCAGGCTTCTACCACCATTTGAAAAAACGGAAGCTCTGACAGTCAGCGTTCACTTTGCCGTTCCCACTGGCGACATGGCCTGGAGCTGAGCTGAGAATCTCCCCTTTAGATGGGTCTTGTCACAGTCCCCCAACTCCCTGTTGCTGCTCTCTGGCGGAGGCCAAGTGTCAGTTGCCAGGCATTATCACTTACATTCTTATGACAGAGTTAGAAGGAAAGTGAACTATTTCTTGATGCCTATTTTTAACAGTTGTAGAACAACAAAAAATAGAGTAAGAAGGCCCCAATGTTTCAAGAAAAACGAGAGGACAAGCAGGCTGCACGCCTGCGTCTTTCTTCCTCAGGCATGTATCTTTACCTTTTCTCCCTAAATTCTAAGGGTCCCGATGAGACTTTGAAACAAGAGGATCAGCAGGCAGCGGCAGATCATCTGGGGCTTCCTGCCTGACCCTGCCTCCAAGGTCCACTTCCCTCTGACTTTTCAGTGAGCAAACAGCCCCATCTTGGCTTGCTGTTTTCTGAAAACGTTAGGAGCACCACCTAGGCTCTCCCTGTTGCTTCCTCTGCCCTAAGCCTTCCTATTTTTCACTGTTCCCAGCTTTAATAAATGTACTTTCAAGGTAAAAACAAACAGAGAGAGAGGATATAATTTCTTTGAGAAAATAAATACTATTATATGGTTCTCTGTACTCATATCCTGGCCTCTATACATATCTGAATTTACGACCCAGGATCTACACTGATTAAAATATATAATCAATACCCAAATAAAACACAAGCATTAAAGTATGGATTACTGCTTCAATGATATGCTTGAAAGTCAGACAGCAATTCAATTCCAAGCAACCATTTACCAGCCATGATCCTAATTATGGCCCTTATACCTTAGGTTGCTTTTCTCCATCTGTAAAAGGAGGATGATAATAGCACCTACCTCACAGCGTTGATTTGAGGATTGAAAAGGTGACATGGGTTAACACTGCATCTGGTTCCCAGTGACAGCACTCTAAATATCAGCTATTAGTAAGTTAAAGTGGAGGAAAAGTGAGTTTCTGGGGAAGTTATGTAGGACAGGTGAGCTGACCAAGACGAGGAAGACATAGCTTGTCCAGGTGAAGAGGAAATAGGTTGGTATAAACCTGAGAGAAGCTCAGAAGAGAACCTTACCAGGGCCTGGATAGTTAAGGCATGTCATTGCAAGATAACTGAACTGGAGAATTTTCCTCATCTTTTAATTTTAAAATCTAACGACTTTGCTGGGCCCTTCCTCATGGGATACAGTATGTGAGTGTAACAGTCACTGTAGCAATTTCTAGGTCTTCCTTACCCACTATTTGGCAAGCATTACGCAATTTCAAGAATTCAAACTTCTGGGGTGAGGGGAAGGGGAAGCTTCTGCTTGCTTCAGAGTTCCATTCAAGATGTTTTCACTCACAGGATGCTTGTGCTTGGAAACAGTCAGCAGCACTACCTCCTAATCACCACTAGAGGAACTAAAACCAAAGAAATCATCAAGCTCCTACCTACAGTACTTTTTTTAAAATTATATTTTATTGATTATGCTATTACAATTGTCCCATTATTTTCCCCCTCTACCCCCTCCACCCTGCATCCCCAACTCCCTCAGGCAATCTCCACAGCATCGTTCATGTCCATGGATCATGCATATAAGTTCTTTGGCTTCTCCATTTCCTATACCGTACTTTACTCCTCCAAGGCTATTCTGTAACTAGATATTTGTACTTCTTAATCCCCTCACCTCCTCACCCATTCCACCACACTCCCCTCCCATCTGGCATCCATCAAAACCCTCTCCATATCCATGAGTCTGTCTCTGTTCTTCCTGTTTGCTTAGTTTCTTTTTTATACTCAATTGTTGATAAATACGTAGTTTTGCCATTTTATTGTTCACAGTTTACATCTTATTTTTCTTAAATTAGTTCATTTAACATTTCATATAACAATAATTTGATGCTGATTAACTCCTTTAGTTTTTTCTTGTTTGGGAAGCTCTTTATCTGCTCTTCAATTCTAAATAATAGCTTTGCTGGGTAGAGCAACCTTGGCTATAGGTCCCTGCTTTTCATGACTTTGAATATTTCTTGCCAGTCCTTCCTAGCCTGCAAAGTTCTTTTTGAGAAAGCAGCTAACAATCTTATGGGAATTCCCCTGTAGGGAAGTAACTTCTTTTCTCTTGCTGCTTTTAAGATTCTCTCTTTATCTTTAACCTTTGGTATTTTAATGATGATGTGTCTTGGAGTGGGCCTCCTTGCATCCATCTTGTTTAGGACTCTTTGTGCTTCCTGGACTTGCATGTCTATTTCCTTCACCAAACTAAGGAAGTGTTCATTATTTTTTTTAATACATTTTCAATTTCTTGCTCTTTTTATTTTCCTACTGGCAACCCCTACAACGTAAATGTTGGAATGCTTGAAGTTGTCCAATAGGCTGCTTACAGTATCCTCGTTTATTCGGATACTTTTTTTTCTTCTTGTTTTGATTGGTTGTTTTTTGTTTCTTTATGTTCCAAATCATTGATTTGATTTGTGACTTCATCCACTCTACTGTTGTTTCCCTGTAAATTTTTCTTTATTTCCATTAGTATATCCCACGTTTCTGACTGGGTCTTGTTATGCTGCTGATAGTATGATTCAGGCTATCCTTCCCTATTTCCCCTTCAGAATAGCATTTCTCTTACAAAGAAAAGTTACTCCCCACCTCTGTCCTGAGTATCACTGCTGTGTAACAGTGTCCTAAGTGCAGGATTCTCTAAGATGCCATATGAACAGACAATTGGAAATGCACCCATTAATATTTAATTGAGATACCCTAAATCCTCCTCAATTTCCTGCCTTTCCCAAATTTAAACACATTTTTGGTAAGGGTGGTCCACTGACTTATAAAGAGGGTATGTTGACTTTGGGATGTTCTGAAATCAGTGTCGACAATGGGAGTGGCAGCGATTCTTGTTTAATAACTTCTTTTATCCTTTGACTATTGTCCAAGAATATACTGTTCAAGAAGGCAAGTCTGGGGAAAGCAAAGAGCTTTAGTAAGAAACATTAAAAGGATTAAAATAGCTTTTATTATGAATTTAAATTTTAAAAGTTGTCTTCATCTATTACAGTACTAATCTCCAGGATGTGTCATTAGCTAGAAAGAAAACACAATTGAGTAGCTGAAGCAGTACCAGCAAGACTGAGTCTAATAAATTAATTAGAAAGTCTCCTTGGAGTACCAAAATTTTCAAGCCTTTGATACTGGATAAAACATACAGATGACAATTTTACATAATTTTTTAGATTCTGTGTGGATTATTAAATACTATGGTTACAACATGTTTTATTAAATCATATAAAAATTTTATTCCCTTACTACAGGCCATCTGCATTAGTTTTCTGTGTTGCATACAAAGTTACCATGAGCCATGAACTTAGATGCTCTAGACAACAAACATTTATTACCACACTGTTTCCACTGGGCAGGAGTACTGGCAGAGTTTAACTGAATCTGGCACCCAAGGTCACACAGGCTGCAATCAAGGTGTAATCTGAGGGTTCCATCTCATCTTGACGAGGTAACTCAAGAGTTGGAAAACATTAGTTTTAATAGTTAGTAAGCATAGTAATTAATGCATGTAAAAAGCTCTTGTTTCAGGAACTGAAGGTAGAACCCACCCTGACTCCAGGAGACCACAAGCAATTCCATGTGTGTGCCCCAGAAGGACTGCAAGCAATTAGATGGTATCTCAGCCATTGTGCTCCAAGGAGAGACACCAAAGCCCAAGTCACAGATAAAGAATCAGTGGTCATTGGTAAAAGAACGCTGCAGTTTTTATCTGATTAACCTTTTCCCTGAATTTCAAACCCCTTACATACAATTTTTTCCTCATAAAAAGGGTTGGTTTAAAATAAAACTCAAAGAATACATGAGATCTTCCAATCAAGATGGTGGCATAGGCAGATGTGGCTCAACTCTTTGCACAACCACATCAAAATTGCAACTAAAATATAGAAAACCATCACTCAGAACCATCAGATAAAATAAAATGGAAATCTGACAACTACAGAATTAAAGAAACTAGCCCTGGCTGCTGTGGCTCAGTGGACTGAGTGCCAGCCTGCGAGCCAAAATATTGCTGGTTTAATTCCCATTCAGGGCACATGCCTGGGTTGCAGGCCAGGTCCCCAAATGAGGGTGTAGGAGAGGCAACTACACATCGATGTTTCTATCCATCTCCTTCTCCCTGCCTTCCCCTCTCTCTAAAAATAAGTAAATAAAATCTTTTTTAAAAAAAGAAAGAAAGAAACCACATCCATCCAGACCGGTAGGAGTTTGGTGAAGGAAATAGACATGCAAGTCCAAGAAACACAGAGAATCCCAATCAAGTTGGACCCAAAAAGGACCACACCAAGACACATCATAATTAAAATGCCAAAGGTTAAAGATAAGGAGAGAACCTTAAAAGCAGCAAGAGAAACTCAGCAAGTTACTTACAAAAGAGTTCCCATAAGACTTTCAGTTGATTTCTCAAAAGAAATTGCAGGCAAGAAGGGGCTGGCAAGAAGCGCTTTAAGTGATGAAAAGCAAGGACCGACAACCAAGATTATTCTATGCAACAAAGCTATCATTTAGAATGGAAGGGCAGATAAAGTGCTTCCCAGACAATGTAAAGCTAAAGGAATTCATCATCACCAAGCCCTTATTATATGAAATGTTAAAGGGACTAATTTTAGAAAAAGAAAATCAAAACTATGAACAGTAAAATGACAACAAACTCACAATTATCAATGATTGAATCTAAAAAACAAAAACAAAAACAAAAGCAAACTAAGCAAACAACCAGAACACAAACAAAACCATAGGTATGAGGATCATGTGGAGGGTCATCGGCTGGGAGGGGGAAGGGGAAGAATGAGAGAAAAGTGCACAGATTAAGAAGCATAACTGGTAGGTACAAAATAGACAGGAGGATGTTAAGAACAGTATGGGAAATGGAGAAGCCAAAGAACTTATATGTACCACCCATGGACATGAACTAAGTGGCAGGGGCGGGGATCGCTGGAGGGGAGTTGGGTACCAGGCAGAGGGGGACAAAAAGAGAAAAATTGGGACAACTGTAATAACAATCAATAAAATATACCTTAAAAATTAAAAAATAAATAAATTCCCTGTGAGTTTCCCCCAAAATAAAATAAAATAAAATAAAATAAAATAATAATTACTCAGTTACATTAGCCACATTAAACTGCTCAGTAGCCACATGTGGCTAATGGCTACTCTACTGTATAGTGTAGTTACAGAAAATGTCAACCACATAATCTGATTGGGAAAACCAGTCCTCATTATCAACCTAATCGACAAAATTCAATTTATTTTCTATCAGAAAAAGTCTTTGTTTCTCAAGAACAAAAATAATGTACACTATGATAACTATTATGAAAGCATTTTGTAAGGATGTATTATATAAAATGGGTTACTAAAAGCAGCCGAATAAGATTTTAAAGGTGGTCAAAGAACACGAATTTTCAGTTATGAAGTAAGTCCTGGGGATGCAATGTGCAGCATGTTGACCAGAGTGAATAACATCGTGTTGTGTATTTGAAAGTTGCTAAGAGGGATCTTGAAAGTTCTTCTCACAAGAAAACACTGTACCAGTAACTATGTGTGGTAATAGATAGCAACTAATTTTATTGTGATCATTTTGCTTATATAGATATGTTGAATCTTTATGCTGCACACTTGAAACTAATGTTCTATGTCAATTATATCTCAAAAAAAATGATGAAACAGAAAATACACTTAAATCACACATTTTCATAAGATCATCTCATATGTTAAAACTTCTGTAAATCATTTATTTAATGTATAGTCGGTAGAATTTTTAAAATTTTATTTATTTATTTATTTTTAGAGATGGGGAATGGAGGGAGAGAAACATTGATTGCTTGCCTATTCAGAGTTGATTGATGCTGACACTGTCTCATTCTACTAATAACTAATATTTATTCACAGATATGTAAACCAATTGAAAAACTTTAACTCCCATTTATTTATTAAGGTATGCACTTTCAATATATTTTTTCTTAATAATTATTTGTCAGAATTATATTACTAATATCACTTTGATAGGTTGTATAGTAGTAATAATGGTCACAATAACTCAATCCAAAAGAAATATTTCCAACAGAAGTTGTTTCTAAACTAAATATCAATTTGAATATATATTTTTCACAGCACAGATATAAGATATGTGATCAATAAAAGTCTTTTCAAAACTTCTGGTACTGAGTGTCATCTGGATCTACCAAGGTTGCAAGTTTGATTCCCAGTCAGGGCACATACAAGAATCAACCAATGAAAGCATAAATAGGTGGAACGACAAATTGATGTTCCCCCACCCCATTCTTTTCTCTCTAAAATCAATTTAAAAAAAAAACAGAAATGGTGATGGAACAAGTAGATATTATTAGGGAGGTGGAGAATCCACCCCCCCCAAACTTCTTTAGTTCTTATGGCTGCACTACTAATAAAGGAATAAAACTGACACAAGACTAGATCAACAGGAGAAAAAGCAACTTAATATGTGAGCAGGGGAGGTCTTAACATAATGCTCTGATCAGAAAATGAGAATCCAAGAAATGATTGAACCAGACACCTTTAATACTTTTTAGATAATGAATCAATAAATTTGTGAGAAATTGACAGGACAAAAACAAGTTAGTGTTTATTATAAAGGAATTTAAGCAAGGTTTGGGTATGCATCAATGAGAAATTTAAACTAAGTAGTAAATTAGAAAAGAAATAAGATTTGTTTATACAGACTTTTAGGTTTTGAGTTTTTTTAATTCAAGCAATAAGGGCTGTTTTCCAGATGAAGGGAGGACACCTTTCACTTGGGAGATTTATTTCCTGCATTTAGAGAGACTAAAGACAGCCAAGAGTTTCTCCCACTCCTGCTACTTCTCAAAGGATTTTAATTTGATAATTTAATGATCAATATGTTAATGCCATTGTAGGACATTTTGAGGGTGGACTGCTCTGGTCCTCAACAATATCCACAGGCAAAAAATAACAAAACAAAACAAAAAGCACCTTGACCCATGCTTCATATATTTCATACGAAAACTAACCTGAAATGAAGTACAGACTTAAGTGTACAACTATAAAACTTTCAGAAGAAAAATGAAAGAAAATATTTGTGACCTTGGGTTAAGCAAGGAGTTCTTAGCCATGATACCAACAGCAAAATTCATAAAAGAAAAAATGATAAGTTGACTTTCATCAATATTTAAAAACCTCTGCCCTGCAAAGAACCTGGTTAAGAGAATAAAAGACAAGCTGCCAATTGGGAGAAATATTTACAAATTACATATCTAACAAGGACATTCATCCAGAATGTAACTTATAAAACACAAGAAACCCTATGACAGAGAAGCCAAGAATATACAATGGGGAACAAATGGTGTTGAGAAAACTGAACAGTCAATGCCAAAGAATGATAAACAAATGGGGCTGTATTAAACTAATAAAAATTCTGTACAGCAAAGGAAATCATCAACAAAATGAAAAGGCATCTTATGGAATGGGAGAAAATATTTGCAAATCATATATCTGATAAGGGGTTAATATCCAGAATATTTATATAAAAATGTATATAACTCAATAAGAAATAGAACAAACAATATGATTTAAAAATGGGCAGAGGATCTGAATAGACAGTTTTCCAAAGAGGACATACAGGTAGGTAGCTGAGAGGTACATGAAAATGTGCTCAACATCACTACCCACCAAAGAAATGCAAATCAGAATCACAGTGAGATATGACTTCACCCTGTTAGAATGGCTATCATCAATAAGATAAAAGATAATAAATGTTAGCAAAGATGTTGAGAAAAGGAAACTCTTGTACTATTGTATGCTGTTGGGAATGCAGCAGCCACTACAGAAGTTCCTCAAAAATTAAAAATTAAAAATAGTCAAGGCATGGAAACAACCTAAGTGTCCATCAATGGATGAATGGATAAAGAAATAATGAAATAATATTCATCCATAAAAAAGAAGGAAATTCTGCCCTGACCAGTGTGGCTTGGTTGGGTGTCATCCCACAAAGTGAAAGGTCACCGGTTCAATTCCCAATCAGGGCACATGCATAGACTGGGGTGTGTGAGAGGCAACCAACTGATGTTTCTTTCTGTCACACATCAATGTTTCTCTCCCTTCCTTCCCCTCTCTTTAAAAATAAATAAATAAAATCTTTAAGAAAAAAAAAAGAAGGAAATCCTGCTGTTTTTGGATGGAACTTGAGGGTGTTATACCAAGTGAAATAAGTCAAACAGATATAAATACTGTATGATATCATTTACATGTGGACCTAAAAAAAAACCTCATAGAAACAGAGAACAACAGTGATGGTTATCAAGGGCAGGGTTAGGGTGGGTGGGAAGGTAGGCAAAATGGGTAATGGTGGTCAAGAGGCACAAATATTCTGGGGATGTAGTGTACAGCATGGTGACTATAGCTAACAGCACTGTATTGTTTATTTGCAAGTTGAAAGACAGTAAAACTAAAAAGTTCTGATCACACACACACACACAAATTGGTAACTGTGTAGTGATTAATGTTAACTTATTCTGATAATCATCACAATATATACATATATCAAATCATTATGTTGTACATCTAAAACTAATACAATTTATATTTTAATTGTATCTCAATAAAAAAGAAAACAATACAATATAAAAGATTGATAAATTAGTCAGCATTATAATGAATAATTCTATTTATCAAAAGACACCATTAAAGAGATGGATCCTTCATGACTTATAATGACTGGATCCAGCTGACAAACTGGTACACATCTAGATCATATGTTAGTGCTGGTCACTGTCTTCTGTTTGCCCTCAACTCCATTCTGTCTCCCTGAATGGTACAATTCCCAGGCTTTCTTGTGTGTAGCCACATGACTGGTTCCTAGACAATTAAATGTGAGAAGTGGTAATAGTGAGTGTCACTTTCCAAAGTGGCCCATAAAATCTTCCAACAGATGTTACATTTCCTTTACCTGTCCAATGACAGAGCTACAACAGAGAAGGAACAAGGGTCTCTCAGTCACTTTTTTAAAGGAAAGTTGACCCAAAGTGTTGTTTGACCAGGAACAACTTGAAGGATTGTTGTGTAAGTGAGAAATAAACTTTTGTTGCATTTAGCCATTGGCATTTTTGGATTATTTATTACAGCAATTAGTCTACCCTACCATAACTATGACAGTGGCTTTTACTATGTTCTTTTGGGACCCTAAATCACCTCAGTGATGTCCTGAGAAATGCCATGGTAAAAACTCAGGGAGTCTACTTCAACCAGAACAGCCTTGCTTTTAGCTCTCCATATCCACAAGTTTCAAATCCATGGTAGTAACAACTATATGCATTGTTCTAGGCCATTTTATTTTATTTTATTATATAGTAATAAGTATTTTTTTAAAGATTTTATTTACTTAACTTCTTTTTAGACAGAGGGGAAGGAGGGAGAAAGAGATAGAGAAACATTGCCCCACACCAGGGAACCTGGCCTGCAACCCAAGCATGTGCCCTGACTGGAATCCAACAAGTGACCCTTTACTTCACAGTCCGGTGCTCAATCCACTGAGCCACACCAGCCAGGGCTGTTCTAGGCCATTTTATATAAGGGACTTGAGTGTCAGAGAATTTTGGTATCCACAGTGGCGTGGGGTGGAAGGTCCTAGAACAAACCCCCCAAAGACATCGAGGGATGATGGTGCCTGTAATGTATGATGTATGAATGCATGTATGTATGATTTGCAATGATACATATGGTGAGGACTTCAAAAGGCATAAAAGGTTTTGTACTAAAAATAAATCTTTATACCTTTGCCATTCAGTTTCCCATTTGCTCTCCCTAGGAGCAACTTCTGTCACCCACTTCCTGAGGTTAAGTGATAATCTATGCACATATAAACACATGTACTGGTGATATGTTTAACCAGTTCCTCATTAATGGGCAGTTAGTGTATTTCCCACTTTTTGCGAGTATAAACAATGGCACAATGACTATGCTTGTATATATGTCATTTTGTACATATGGAACATCCATTTTACATCTTGATAGCACCAAATTTGCAGTACATAGGGTACAAATTTATACTCCTACTATCCTGATACAAGTGGGCTTGGCTCTTCACATCCTTGCCATTGCAAGATATGATCAAATTTTGGTCCTTTATTACTTTCATATGTGAAAATGATACCTCATTATAGACTAATAAGTATTTCTCTTACAATGAGTGAAGTTTTACATCTTTCACATGTTTAAAAGCTATGTACATTTCCTTTTTGTTTTTTTTTTTTTTTTTTAAGAAATCCTTCTTTTTTTTAATGAATTTTTTTTATTTAAAGATTTTATTTATTTATCTTCAGAGGGGAAGGGAAGGAGAGAGGGAGAGAAATATCAATGTATGGTTGCTTCCTGTGCATTCCCTGCTGGGAACTGGCCTGCAACCCAGGCATGTGCCCTGACTGGGAATCGAACCGTGATCTCTTGGTTCACAGGCCCGCACTTAATCCACTAAGCTACACCAGCCAGGGCTA
>CM052542.1:113818658-113838814 GCA_028533065.1 Trachops cirrhosus | reverse complement strand
GGTTGTCTGACTTCCATAAACTTCAATTTTCTGTCAGTTCTGGTTGTTATTTTGTTTCTATATCTTTGTTGTCCCTATCTTGGTTGTGCGAGGAGGCACAGTGCGTCTACCTATGCCTCCATCTTGGCCGGAAGTCCTATCGAGGGTTTTTTTGATTACTGGTTTAGATTTTGTTAGTAGTTATCAGGCTGTTCAGATTTTGTGTTTCTTCTGATTCAGTCTTGGAAGCTTATGTTTCTAGGAATGCATCCATTTCTTCCTGGTTGTCTAATTTGTTGGCATATAATTGTATTTTCTCATAATCTATTGTATTTCTGTGGTATCAGTTGTCACCTCTTTCTGATTTTTGAAATTTTATTTATTTGGGCTCTCTTGATGAATCTGGCTCAAGGGTTATCGTTTGTTTTTTAAGGATTATTGATTTTGTTTATCTTTTCAAATACCTGCTCTTGGTTTTTTATTGGTCTTTGGTATTTTTAGATTACACTGCATTGCTTCCAATTTAATCTGTGTTATTTCCTTCCTTCTCACTTTGGTCTTTGTTCTTGTTTTTCTAGTTCCTTTGGGTGTAAGGTTAGACTGTTATTTAAAGCTTTTCTTGTTTCTTGAGGTAAGCCTGTGTTGCTATAAATTTCCTACTTGGAATTCCTTGGCTGTATGCCATAGATTTTTGGGCCATTGTATTTCATTTGTCTAAGGTATCTTTTCATTCTGTACTATCATGTTATTTAGCCTCTGTGTGTTTTTTTATTTTTGTTTCTCAGTTTTCTTGAAATTGATTTCTAGTATATACTATTGTGATCAGAGATGTTTGATAATGATTTCAGTCTTCTTAAATGTAGAGGTCTAATATGGAAAATAACCCATGTGCACTTGAAAAGAACATATATTCTGCTGCTTTTGGGTGAAATGTCCTGAAAAATCTCAACCAAATCCATCCGGTCTAATATATCATTTAAGGGCACTTTTCTTATTGATTTTCTGTCTAAACGATCTACCCATTGGTGTTTCAGTCCTGTACTTTTACTGTATTACTGTTGATCTCTCCCTTTATAGTTTTAGGTGGTCCTACATTGGAAGCATAAATGTTTCCCTTTATCATTATGTCTCTTGTTCCAACCTCTGTTAATTAATTAATTAATTTATTTATTTATTTATGAGAGAGAGAGAGAGAGAGGAAGGGAGAAAGAGGGAAGCATCAATTTGTTGTTCCACTTATTTATGCATTCATCAGTTGCTTCTTGTATGTGCCCTGACTGGGGATCAAACCTGCAATCTTGGCATATTGGGATGACACGCCAACCAACCGAGACACCTAGCCAGGGCTTAACAGCCTTTGTTTAAAGTCTATTTTGTGATAGAAGTATTGCTACTTCAGCTTTTTTCCCCCTCCATTTTTAATTTGCATGAAATACCTGTTTCCATCCCTTTACTTTCAGTCTGTGTGTGTCTTTAGATTTGAAGTGGGTTTCTTGTGGGCAGCATGTATAAAGGTTTTGTTTTTATCCATTCAACCACCCTTGTCTTTTGATTGGAATACTTAATTTACATTTAAAGTAATTATTGATAGGTATGTAGTTATTGCTGTTTTGTTGTTTTCTGTTTTTGTAGTTCTCTATGTTTACCTTGTGCTTCAGTACCAACCTACTTTTAGAGCAGGCTATTTTAAGTTGATGGCTCTTAAGTTTGAACACATTCTAAAATCATTACAGCCCTGGCTGGTGTGGCTCAGTGGATGGAACACCAACCTGTGAACCAAAAGGTCACCGGTTCAATTCCTGGTCAGTGCACATGCTTGGGTTGCAGGCCAGGTCCCCAGTTGGGGATGTGCCAGAGGCAACTGTGATGTTTCTCTTCCTCTCCTCCCTCCTTTCCCTCTCTCCAAAAATTCATAAACCTTTTAAGAAAATAAAAGAAAAATTTAAGAAAAAATTACAATTTTTACTCACCCCCTCTACTTTTATTTTTTTCTTCCTTTGTGTGTGTATGTTTGTGTTTTCCTTTTAATTTTTTATTGTAACTATAAATGATCTTTCTACTTTTGTATTTCAACCTTTGTACTAGCTTTATAATTGGTTGATCCACTGCTTTTATGTGTTTACCTTCGGCAGTGAGATGTTTTTCCTTTTGTTGTTCATATTTTTTATCTTTTTCTACCTAAGACTGGCTGCAGGTTGTGCCAGACCTGGCATCCTTTGGTGGGCATTGTGGTGAGATGAACCCAGCTGCCATTTGTGTTAAGCTTGTGGCCACTTAGTTGGAGCTACGTTACAAAGAGTGGCCACCACTTAGCCAGGCCTACAACCACCTGATTGGAGTTAGAATGCAAGTTGAAACTGGTTACACTTGTGCTAGGCTAGGGGCCACTTGGCAGGAGCTACAGTGCATGACAAGGCATGACAATGCATGTGTGGGGTTTGTGGACCTTTGAGAGAGTTTGTAACATGAGCTGAGGCCAGCCAACACTTGTGTGAGGTTTCTGAATTTTGGTGCAAGTTTGTAGTGCCAACTGAGGCAGGCCACTTGTGTGGAGGAGCCAGTAGGAGAGGCTCTGGACAGGCAAGGGAGTTGAGTGGGACTGGGTCTTGGGATCACTGAGCTAGGTGATCATTGTTAGGTTAATGGAGAACACAGATTTGGCATCTGCCTACACTCGGCTGTGGGAGGTGAGTTCAAAAAAGGAGTAACTGTGCCTGCTAGCACTTCTGTCTCTGGAGAAAGTTGACCGCCATGCCTGCCCCTCCAGCCCTAGCCCTGATGTTGGTCAATTTATCTCCTCCCCATATGTCCCTGGCATCTTTCAAGCTGTTGCCCCTGTGCTGGAGTTTAAAGCACAGGTCCTTTAAGAGAAGCACCACTGTCCCTCACAACTCTCATCATTCTCAGATGCAATCCCTGTTGCTTTTCACAGCCTGATGTTAATGGGGACTCTTTTTGGCACTGGTGGCGTGGGCTGCAGAGCCTGATGTGAGGTTTGGACCCTTTGCTCTTCAGGGGTGACCTCTGCAGTAGAGCTATCCCTCCTGTGGGTTGGGACCTGCCTGTGCTGTGTCTCTGCCCCTCCAACCAGTCTTCAGTGTGGCTTCTTTATATCCTTGTAGAAATAATGTTAAGCTAGTTTTTAGGTGGTCTCAGTAATGGTTCTGTAATTTAGTTTTAAGTTCGATCTGATTGTGGGAAGAGGCAAGCTCAGAGTTTGCCTACTCTGCCACCTTGACCAGAAGTCCCCACACTCTTCATATCAGGAGCTATTTTAGTAAAATAACAGTCACTTACTATGTGCCAGGAACTCTTCTGTGCACTTGAAATACATTAACTCATTTCATCCTCACTGCAACTTTGTGGAAAAGTACTGATCTTATCCTCATTATACAGACAAGGAAATTGAGGCAACATAAGAGTCGTCTAAGATTGCTCAGAGATAACCAGGTGACAGAAGCAGAACCTGAAATTTTATGAAAGATGCTTAACTGCTCATCTGTTACCTTGATAGCTTGAGGAAATGTTAATGGCTTAGTTAGGGATTAGTGGCCAGTTTCTTTTTTTTGGTATTAGGAGCATGTTAGATTTTTGCATAGTGCATTTGTTGTGCCTTTATTAGCTTACTTACCTCCTTCCCTTTTTCTCTTATTCTTACCCTATTTTTAGGTTCCATACCCCATGAAGTGCCTCAGATATTAATTAATAGGGAACCTTTGCCTCATCTGCATTTTGACGTAGAGCTTCTTGGAGACTGTGATGTCATAATTAATGAATTGTGTCATAGGTTAGGTGGTGAATATGCAAAACTATGCTGCAACCCTGTAAAGCTTTCAGAAATTACTGAAAAACCTCCACGAACACAAAAAGAATTGGCACATTTGTCAGAGTTGCCACCCACACCTCTTAATATTTCAGAAGGCTCAAGTTCACCAGAAAGAACTTCACCACCAAATTCTTCAGTTATTGTCACACTTTTAGACCAAGCAACAAAGAGTAATGTTGATGATCCTGATATGTCTGAATCAAAAGATTGTATGGATGAACAGTCACAGGTAGTACAGACTTCTACTACGAGCACTGAAAGTGTTACCGAACAGTTGGAGAACCCAGATTTGAAGAACATTGGCTCCAACACTGGGGAGAAGGATGAAAGAACTTCAGTAGCTGAAACCGTGAGAAAGTGCTGGCCATCCAAGCTCGCAAAGGAGCAGATTAGTAAACGACTTGATGGTAAGAAACTATTATTTTGGAAGGTACAATTATTGTAACAAAATATTTGCAAGAAATGAGTAACTTGGACAGGTTTGTTGGTAGGGTAGCTTTATGCAGCTAAATGTAACGTTACAAAGTTGAGTAGTTTAGCCAGAGAAAGATAAACAGTGGTATCTGATGCAGACTCTGGCCTGCATTGTCCATGTCATTATGGATGAAATGAGACATTCACACAGACTACCGAGTCCAAGTCCGTGGAGGAAGAGGGACAGCATGGCTTTTCTCTCAAAGGGAGCAAGAGCCTCAGCCCTTGCTCTAATGAGCTTTTATTGTCTTACTGGGCACAGTACAAGAAGGTCCTCATCAACTATGCACAGGCTTGCTTTAGGTGGTTACCTTTTACAGAAAACAAAGGAGCCAATGCTGCTGATCACATCATAGAAGGGAAATATTTGCAAATGAAAAGGGCAAAGTAGTTGAACCAGTTACACTCATCCTTGGAGGGTTTAGCATGGATTTTAGGAAGTTACCTTGCAGTAAATGTCCTCAATTCAGGGTGAGGGAGTTTTTAGCAAGAGCAAAACTCAAAGTGGCCTAGGCACATTGCAGGCCTGATTCCCCATGGGAGAACCTATCCTGTGCATCTCTGAGTGGGAGCTGGGCCCACGCCACGCAGAATGGTCTCCTGCAGGTATCTTAAATAATATGGGGAAGAAATAGTGTGTGAGATATGCTTAGTACCTTGTGGTACTCTAAGAAGTAAGAAGGTAATCATTAAAATTAAGAAAGTTGGGAAATACTGCGTGCTCTGCCATTGTCTGGTAAGAGATTTAGCTGGTAGAAATGACTGAGATGTCAGTGCTTTTGTGGGTCAGCTGCTTTATACAAAATACCTGATTTTAATCCCATGAAGTAGGAACTATTGGGTTGGCTAAAAAATTCCTTTATTTTTCATAAGATGGCTTTAGTAGCGCTTAGTTGTCTTTAACTTCTTTTGAAACAGTTTGTTAGATTGTATTGTGACAGTTGTCATAGCAGTGTGCATTTTTTAAAAAACCTAACCAAAATAGATGAATTTTTGTTCAGCCATTTTAATACTGGAAGATGAAAGAAAATATGCAACATTTTCACCATATTGTGCTTTATTCAAGAAAAGGTAAAAACGCAGCTGAAACACCAGAAAAAGATTTGTGCTGTGTACGAAGGAAGTGCTGTGACTGATGGAACATGTAGAAGGTGGTTTGCGAAGTTTCTTGGTACTATTGAGCACCCTTGGCCTCTACCCACTAGAAGCCAATAGTGGGAGAGATAGCTAACATACTCAAAATATCCACATCACTAAAGTTATTGGTAAAGTGAATCTTTTATTTTACAGAAAAAAGTAAATGGATTTTTTGGCCAACCAAGTGTTACTACATCTCTGCTACAGGTAGAAAATCCGAGGACCATAGAGGTTAAATACCCCATGCAAAGTAGAATCTAGGATTTGGAAGAACCAAACTGGATTCCAGTCCCCAGAGACTGCCCCTGTAACCACTATGCTCTGTTGGTCTCAGATATAGAGAACATCTCATTCTTCTCCATTAATTATAAGGAATTGCATCTAATCTGTTGCCACATGGAAAGTCTTTACCAATTAGTATTAACATAGGTAAAATCACTGTCTGCTTTTTGGAAATCACCATTTAAGTCCAAGTAATGTCTGGTGAAAAATCCTAATTGAATTAAAGTAGAAAATAGACTCTTTAACCTAGATACTGCAATCTTGTACATACAGCTTAAATTATTAAGTCCCATTCTACTCACCGTACAGAGAACTGACCACAGATCTTAGGTGAATGTATTAAGTGTTCTGATCATTTGCAGTAAATCATTTTTTTTTTTCATTTGAATAAGCCTTTGGGCCTTTTCCATACTAGGCATTAGCAAGTTCTGGAGGCACAGTGATCAATCTACTGATGTTTTGTATCATTATAAAAATAGGTGATTAAAAAAATAAGTGTATGTAAAAGTAGATGCTACATGGAGTGAATTTGGTTATATAGAAGGCTTTCCAAACTCCCCACCCCCCTAATTTCTGGCTTTGGTCTTGAACATTAAGTAGAGCTAGCATGGGAGAATGCTTATGTTTGCAAATGTGGCATAGGAGTCAGTAGAAAAATTACTGTTGATCTAATCCGGTAATATTAAGTCTCTACCATATATAGCAGGGGCGTCAAACTCATTTTCACTGGGGGCCACATCAGCCTTGAGGTTGCCTTCAAAGGGCCAGATGTAATTTCAGTTCCTTAACTGTTAAGGAGTTAGTGACATTTGTATAGTCCAAAAATTATATCAGCCCTTTGAAGGCAACCACGAGACTGATGGGGCCCTCGGTGAAAAAAAGCTTGACACCCCTGCTATACAGAGTCTGCCTATGCACTGGAAGGCTTTTGCGCTGGGGATTTTTTTTCTAATATCTTTTTTGATGGATAGGCCAAACCTACAAAATTTGCCCCAGTAAACAAAGATGAAATCTGGAGATCTCTCTTTGGTGTTATATTTTGGCTTTACTCACCAACTTACCCTGTGAAGTGTACAGGCTTTGGCATTAGACCCAAGTTGTCTCATGTCTACCTTAGGCAAAGTCATTTGATCTCTCACCTTTTAAATCAGTAAAATGGAAATAAAACAGCACATACTTCACAGCATTGTGAGAATTTAAAGATAACTGATGGAAAGAGGGTAAAATTGAAGCTGTTAAAATCATGTAACCACCTGACTTGACTCACTCATTTTAGTTTGCCACCATTTATGTTGTAAGGTCAGGGCTGAAAAGGAGAAGTGGGAGCATATGTGAGGTAAAACTAAATTTATTACAATAGCTGCCAACAAGAGGGCAAAAACAGGCATAGGATGCTTGGACTGTGGAGATGATTCAGTTTTCCTGTGAGCCCAGATTAGAATAAGGCATTTTTCAAAGAAACATGGACCAAAACTATAGAAAAGTTCAGTGCAATCATGTGCTGGGATCTGGGATCCCTTAAAAGACTGAGTAGGTGTGATTCAAAGATGGCCCTATTAGGAAGTAACAGATGGGGTTCTCTGTTAGGAGCTGTAATAAAGTTCTTGATTTCCTCCTCTGATCATGATTTAGAAATACTAGTGGTTTAGAAAACTGAAGAATACTCTGTTGTTCTGAAACAGAAGAAAATAAGTGGTTTTTAAATTGTAACTTGTGATATATTAGGGGATTGTGAAATCAGTTTTGGGCTTCTGATCAGAATTGTCAACATTTAGGTTGTTTCAGTGTGAGAACTGGCTCATTATGGGGTAGAAAAAAGTTTGAAAACCTTTTTAAAGAGAAGTTAAGGTATGCTTGGCAGATGGCATATCACTGCAGATATATTCTGTAGTAGTCAGGCTTTTGTGAATTTGGGATATGGTGTAATATAGCACCTATGTGTGAAAATAATTATAGTAGAAGCTATTTGTTCCTGTGAATTTAAGGGTAGAAAACATTTCATCATTAATGTTTTTGGTCCCCATGCATTCAGTTAAAAATTACAATGTTAACAAAAGAAGCTAAACTCAAACCAAATTTGACCAAGCTGGGACTTTTAAAACTTTATTCTGTATTAACAGATGCAAACTAATGCTCTTTAGAACATCTTAGAGGAGGTGCTCTTGACCTGGAGTTCCTATGGCTTGGGGGTGGGGAGCTCTTCTTACTAAGTCAAACCTCATACTGTGTTTTCGGAGGGGTTGGGGCAAAAGGTTAAAATCCACTGCTAGGTGAGTGCTCTTCTCTCTCACTTCAATGTGTATTAGGACTCTTACAAAAATAGGTTCTGATTCAGTAGGTGGAACAGGACACCTGAGAATTTAAATTTCTAACAAACTGTTGGGTGATGCCAGTGTCTACAGACTATCAGGTTGGCCAAAAAGTCCATTCAGTTTTTTTCTGTAAAATAAGACACATTTTTCATTTTCACCAATAACTTTACTGATTTGGATATTTTGAGTATATTGGCTACTATCTCCCTCATGTAGAACGTTGATGGTTCTCAGTGTCTTGATTTGATTGCTATCAACTGGTTTACCCAGTCATGGAGCCATTGTCCAAGGAGAAATCTCCAGCAAGAAAACTTTGCAAACCACTCTTGACATGTTTGATCAGTCATAGCACCTTCTCCATACTCTGCACGAATCTTTTTTTGCATTTCAGTTGCGTTTTTTTATCTTTCTTGAAATAATAAAGCGTAATTGTGCCAAAAATGTGTATTTTCTTCCACCTTCAGTATTTAAATGGCTGCACAAAAATTCACTTTTGATGTTTTCTTTAAATGCATGCTGATATGACAGCTGTCACAATGCAATCTAACAAAATTGTTATGTGTGTAGTTACAGATAACTAAACGCTTAGTAGAGCCATCTTACAGAAGAAAATAAATGAACTTTTGGCCAACCCAATAACTTTGAATAGGTGGTGAAACCATATTGACAAAGTATTCTTAGGTTTATAATAGGCAAAGGTAAATAAAAGTATTTAATAAAGATGCTTTGAAAGCATATGAGCTTTAGAGAAGCTATATTCAGTTAACATGAATTAGGTATCTAATATAGGATAGGCTAGATACTTCATCTCATCCAATCTGTTCAAAGGAGTTGGTTAAGTAACCTTCATTGAACATGTGTTCTCTGCATTTACCTCATAGGGTTGTTGAAATTATTTTTTTCCAGATGAGGAAATTAAGGCAGAGTAGCTGCCCAAATTTACAAAGCTTTGGTGAGTAGCAGAACTAAGTCTTCCACCCAGTACTGAGTCTATAACTTGGTTTTGAGCCTCACTATAGTAATAACAGCATCTACTAATACTACTCAGGTAAAAGAGAGCTGGAACCTACACTTAATCCAAACTGCCCAATCAAACCGAGTTAGTCTTACAAAACTGAAATAACATTTCTTTTATTACTGTATTCCAGGTAATCAGTATCTGTTTTTGCCACCAAATCGTTACATTTTCCATGGTGCTGAGGTTTATTCAGACTCTGAAGATGACGTCTTATCCTCTAGTTCTTGTGGCAGTAATAGTGATAGTGGAACATGCCAGAGTCCAAGTTTAGAAGAACCCATGGAGGACGAAAGTGAGATTGAAGAATTTTACAATGGTTTGGAAGATGATGCTGATATTAATGAGAGAGCTGGAGGAACAGAATTTGGAGCTGATGGAGGTGATCAGGAGGCAGTTAATGATGCTGTATCTATGAAACAGGAAGCAACAGACATTAACTATCAGTCAAACAAATTATAATGTAGTAGTTGTCCAGGTACAGGAATTGTTCCACCAGCATTAGGAACTTAGCATGTCAAAAGGAATGTTTACTTGTGAACATGATAGAACAAAGGAAACCAGAAAGGTGTGATATTTATAGACTAGTAAAATAGATTGTTTTTTTCTATGGGTAATTTTTAACTTCCTTTTTTCTGTACTTGTACACTCAACACTAACTTTTTTTTTTAAGAAAGGTACTATGTATCTTTAATCTGCTCTTGGTCAGGATTTTCTTTTGAAGGTTCATTTGTATGATACACCCATATGTATATATAATTTTGTTTATACATTTTGCTTAGTGAGTTTCAACATTTTAAAGTTTTCAAAAGCCATTGGAATGTTAAATTAATGTAAAGGGAACAGCTTATCTAGACCAAAGAATGGTATTTTCACATTTTTCTTTGTAACATTGAATGGTTTGAAATTCTCAAATCTCTGTTCTGCTAAACTTTTGATTCTTTATTAGCACAATTACCTATTTTTAAACACTGGCATTTTCCAAAACTTGTGGCAGCTAACTTTTAAAAAATCTCATGACATGCAATGTGAGTAGAAGGAAGTCAACAATATGTGGGAGAGCACTCAGTTGTCTTTGTTTTTTAAAGTAAGACTTGGTGCTAAGAGTTTCAGGAATACTGTATTGTTCAAGTGAAGATGGCTTTTGTACTTCCTGTGGACATGTAGAAATGTCTATATTGGCTCATAAAACCAACCTGTAAAACAAATAAATGCTTTGGAAATGTTTCAATTGCTTTAGAAACGATAGTGCCTGCCTGAGTCCCCTTAGTTTCGAGAATTTTTGCCATTGTTGTTTAAATACCTATCACTGTACCTATCACTGTGGTAGAGCTTACATTGATCCTTTTCCACAAGTATTAAACTGCCAAGATGTGAATATGCAAAAGCCTTTATGATCTATAATAATGGTACTTTGGGGAGAGTGTAATATTATGGACTGTTGCTTTTCTCTATGGATGAGGAGAGTGACAGGTCCTGAAGTATGGTTCCAAAGTAGTATGTAACTCAGCCAGTAAGTACATGTCTCCTGTTGGGAGTATTTGGTGCAATAAACACCAAACTGCTAGCCTAGTTTATGGAGATAAACATGACGTAACTTGTAACAGCAGAATAATTAATGAATGAAATTAGTTCCTATTTGTGTCTTTATTTAAAAGCTTAGCTTGCCTTAAAACTAGAGATCAACTTTTTCAGCTGCAGAAGCTTCTAGCCTTTCAAAGAAGTTCATACTTTATAAAATTGCACACTAAACATTTATCTTCCAGACTTTTCCCAACATTACTCCCAAATTATAAAGTATATTCCTATGTTGCTTTGGTATTTATTACAATTTTTAAAAAGACTTTGAAAATATAGCTGTTCTTTAAGCATAAAATCCAGCTAGGACCATTATTGCCAGAGAATAAAATTTTATTGAATGGCCACTTCCCTACCTATTTGTCTCAATCTGAATTTGGCTACACTAAAGAATGCAGTATATTTAGTTTTTCATTTGCATGATGTGTTTGTGCTATAGATACAATATTTTAAATTGAAAAATTTGTTTTAAATTATTTTTACAGTGAAGACTGTTTTCAGCTCTTTTTATATTGTATATAGTCTTTTATGTAATCTACTGGCATATGTTTTGTAGACTGTTTAATGACTATCTTCCTCCAACTTTTGAAATACAAAACCAGTGTTTTATACTTGTACACCGTTTTAAAGTCTATTAAAATTGTCATTTGACCTTTTTCCCATTAACTTACCTTTTTTAAGTTATAAAATTTTAAAATCTTCCAGAGTTTGTACAGCTTTGAGGGCTATATTAGATGCTTTCTTTTCATAGTAAATTTCTTCATTCAATTTATAACCATCTAACCAGAATGGTACTTAAGCAAACACTGATAGTGCTGGGTTGTAGCAATTGGTGCATCACCAAAAGTTTCAAAATTGTATTTCAGCCATTCTAGGTTGGGGGCCTTAATAGATAAAAATGTGGAGAAAAGGTAGAGCCTAAGAAAAACTTGATCTATAAAGACTTGGGAATGGGCAGCAAGGAATGGTGCAAATGTAGTGAATTCAGAGCCCATGTTATAAAAGCATCCAGGTTCATGTGAAATTAGTCTTCTGGTGCTAGATCCTCCAAATCATGGAAGAAGGATTGGACAAAAAAATGACTACAAACCATACTGGGTATGGGCTTTTTGAGAATGAACTGGATACCTACTTAGTACATTCAAATTTTTCAAAGTACTACTCAAGAGGCCAGGAATAGGAACACACCCCTTAAAAAGTATATGTAATGAATAAACCTTAACTGCTCTCAGGTCTCCTGCCTTCCTCCCCCCACAAACTTTTGAAGTGGATTAAAGTATTCTGCCCTGCTATAACCTGCTTGCACCAGAAAAATTACGTGCAAAATACCAACCTCAGATGTTGCGAAATAACAGTGTTCCTTCAATCAGTGGTGTTTTACATGTCTACCTATTAAGCATTACCTGGTTATTTATTTGAAACAAAGCTCAACTCCTAGACCTGTAATTTAAAATGGGAGTGTGGTAAACACACCAAAATCTCTCCACTCAGAAGTGAATTAAATCTAAGCCTTAAAAACTCAAGTTAGGATGCTAGCAGAAATATGGAGCAGCTCTCAACGGGGAGCTTGTAAGTATGTATAACCTACTGAGCATCACCTTGAGAAAGACCTAACTGGCATAAAGTGGGGGTTGTGCACGGTATTAAAGTAACCTCAGGTGATTCAAAAGTATAGCAAGGGTTGAGACAGGAAAGGAATAGGGAAGTTACCATGGCGTAACAGGAAGGTCAACTTACATAAAACAGACTCCATTCCATTTATCTCTAGAAATAGTTCATTAGCACTGGCAAGAGCAAGTGGCTACTGAAATAGGGTGAATTCTTTAACAAAAGGAGAAACTACCATGAGTTTGGGTGGCCAAAGTGCAAAAGCTTGGGGAGAAGAGGCTGAGAACAGGAACACTTTTTCTCTTGCTTTCAGAGGGTTCACTGTATGCTCTTCAGGGCAAGACTACCCTATGCATATTATATAGGGTCTGACCCAAGTAACAGCCCCCCTTTTTATTACAAAATTATAAGCATGTAATTCTGTAGTGTCACCATACAACATTTTCAGTGAAATGTTCAAATTAAAACTACAGATTATTACACCCATATCATTACCCTGCCAACCACACTCAAGCAGGCGTTACTTCTGCCGGACCCTGTACTTTGATTTAGGGCATTTTGTTAAACTAAATGCAATGAAATCATGTCAGGAAGGCCAAAAGCTTGTTAGTAGAAATGAACCCCATGAATAGTCCTTTATGAGCGGACCCTATGGGAAGGCTGGTACTCGCATCCTGGTTTTATTTCATGCCAATTTAAAGCCATCTCTTGGTTCTACTGCTTTCTCAAGTCTGAACAATGGCTATTGATTAAAATTACTACATTCAAGACAAGAGCTACAAAGATGATTGCTCTTAAATCTGTGAGACTAAATATTTTCTAGTTTAACCAACTCTATAATCACCATCCTTAAAATTTAGTGTGAACTATTTGCCTACTTTCTACGCTGGTCTACAAAGCTCAAGGTATTTTTCTTGTAGCTTTAAAATGCAAATGGGTATTTGAAAAATTATCAGTGATTTTAGTTTTCTACCACTGATACCCTTGTTAATATTATTGTGTGTTTGCAACAACAGAGGGAGGAAAAAGAGTATCAGACTTACCAAATTAAACCCTGTCCTGCTGAGTTTCCAGATAAGATGCCAGGTCCTTATTAAAATAATTTATTCATTGCACTCCATCTGTACTGACCCAAAGTGACTGCTAATTCACATATCAGCTTCATAGCATACTGAGGTTACTAAAGAACCAAATAGCACCTGGCACACACACACTTTTTTTATGTGAACAATCACTACCCTCGAGGAAAGGGTGCACAGGGAAACAGCATTAATATGAGGTACATGGAATAATTTTCATAGGGAAGAATGCCATTTTGAGGAAAATTACCTTAGGTGAAAATACTGTTTTAGGGCCATCTATATAAAAAGACACAGCTCACCAGAAGTTTTTAGGCTAAACTACTAAAAAGTACAAATCCACAATCTCCTCCAAAAATCCTGGACTCATTTACATCTTGGAATTATGAATGTTAAGAAATCTTTTAAATCACATATATTATGGAGCACCCCATACAGGTCTGAGGCAGCATTTAAATCAAAGACAAGTTATCACATTAACAGTTGCACAATAAAATGTACAAACCCCTTTAGTCCCATTTAATACCATAAATAACTGCAACAATTCAGGTTTTGCTATAAAATGAGACATGCACATTTTTTTCAAGAGTTGCTTTAGATTTTGGAATTACAGCTACAAGACCTGGGGACCTCTATAAAATAGCCAAATTTATATGGGGATGGAAATAATCCATAATTTAAGAGACCTTCCCTGAGACATTCCTCTTAAAGAATTGTGAATCTTGTATGAGAACCAATAAAAATTTAATTATTAAACCAATAAATCTTTATTATTTGAACAGTTTTCACAGCATATTTTATAAATTTAAAAAATAAATATTTGCATTATAGCAGAAAGTCACATGTGTTGCATCAACTGTTACAATTTAATGACAGGAGATAACTAAGCATCAGCACCATAAAATTGCTAAGATTTGTTTCTTAAAAATTCAAGGGAAGAGTTCTACAGCACTGAAAATTCTGACTACCTACTAGTCTGCAGCATCAATAGTTTTGAAACCTATAAGCCAGTGATTGGTTGTCACAGTAGCCAATATTTCTATTGCTGGCAATTGTAAGACAAAGTTCTTCCATTACGAAGTATTAGGCTTTCTGATAACCTCCCATCTGTCACAACAGGAAAGAACTACAAGTTATTTAGATAACTATTATCCATAATTTAGGTTTGCACAAGGACATTTATTCTAACAAAAAAGCAAATATTGTTTTCACCATGCTAATTTTTTGCTTTTAAAGTTCTCAGAATAAGATTTAAATCATAATTTTTAACCCTTAAAAGTCAGTTCAGTTCAATTACAACCATAGAAACTGTACTGGTATCAGAACATAACTATTTTATTACAAAACTTAACATTATTTACAAAATGAAAAAATAATCAAATGACTATTGCAGGCCAAGGTTAACAGTTTTTCACCCAGTGATTGAAGAAAAATCAAGCAACATTTCCATGCACTCATACATCAGATCATTTGTGAAATATGCAAACTCTTAAAATTCATGTTAGTAAAACTTCAATGTATTCACAATACTTGACTGTTTATTGGTAGATGGCAAAAAAAATCCATGGTTCTGTACAGTAAGTTTAATATTAACACAATTTGTACCTTTAATATTTCTTGGCTTTCATGAATAGTTATAGCATTGAACATTTTGCAAGTAAGAATTAAAATAGTGCTGCCCTCTGTCACCTCACTAAATTCATTCCCCACAAGAAAAACACAACTAGTTTAATGCTTTTGCAGTAAACTGAACAGTTACAGCGCCAAAGTTATATTAAACTGAAGCCTTCATTGTGATCAATAGCTTGGATCAGTTTAGAGCGTAGAGTTTCTTTTTCTGTATATTTTGGAAGATCCAGAAGATTAAAACAGGTATGTGAAACTGGGAGATATTCCTCACCACCTCCTGTTGACTGGATGACTAGTTTTAGACTCTTCATACCAAGAATAGGAATGCGATCGCTACCTGTCAAAAATACTGCCAAGAAAAAAAAAAATTCAGCCAACCACTTTTATTTTTAAAAAAATAGTATATACATGTATGTATGTTATTTTCAATGGTCACTATAGCAAAGCTTTCCATGACATTTGCTCTAATGTGGAAGCCTACCTCCAGAATTTGAACATAATTTTGTGACGTATCCACACAACATTTTTTTAGAAGATGTTTAATAAATGTTTGATGACTGAATGACTATTGTCCCTGACAAAAATGTTTTGGGAGCTCTTTTGGAAATAGCTGTTTAGAATTAGTTTATAAATCAAACACAAAATGCAGTCTGGATTATGATTTTCTATTTGTTTTGAGAAGTCATTTTTTTAAAAGATTTTATTTTTAAAGAGAAGGGAAGGAAGGGAGAAAGACGGGAAGAGAGACACTGATAAGCTGCCTCTTGCACGCCCCCAACTGGGAACCTGGCCTGCAACCCAGGTATGTGCTCTGACAGGGAAGGGATCTGCAACCCTTCAGTTCACAGGCCAGCGCTCCATCCTATGAGCCACACCAGCCAGGTGACAAGTCATTTTTAGACAAACATTTGTAACCGACAGAACTCGTATCACGTAAGAATGACTTGTCATCCTTAGAATATGCCAAGTAATTTAACCAAGATTCTCATTTCAACTATCAAGAAAAGATTGACAAAAATATTCCTGCCAATAGCAGGAGTATCAAAGGGCATGTCAATGATTTAGATACATGAATTCTGACAGCTTTATTTAAAAATGTAAAATTTTAATTAGTATACAGATTTTAATAGATTTTAAAAATACAGACTGTTATAAGTAAGAACCAAGTCCTGCAAATGTTCCATTTCTACACAAATTCCCAATTTTTTGGTGAAGAAAAGAGAAAATGAATGAAAACTCAACAAAGAAAGATCTTTTTCTAAAAGGAATAATTCCAATCCTAGTATATTGTTATCAGTATTACAGTTTTCATTTGAAAGAACCAATTCTATTCTGAAGGCAAAATAAAACACAATAAACAAGACCGTGGAATAATACTATAAAAAAAGCCTTATCCACCAAAGTGAATCAATCTCCTATGGGACTAACAATAATCAGACTGCAGTCTTACAAAACAGAATAGTTAGAAATACTTACAGAGAAATTGTTTTTTCTTTTCCAATGGCAATTCATGAAATACTTCCCAAAATATTTTTATTGTAGGATGTTCTGCCCAATACTCTCCTTTGTATTCTGTATTCTAAAAGAAATACACTTTTATTAATATTGAGAGAATATTAGTTTTGAATCTGAAAAATTGGTTTCACTTCCTTGGCACATAAACATTGTCCAGTTGCTTGAGCTCCTCCACTTCAGTTGATTGCCTTTATTTCCTGGGCATTTTGTGATTGGGAACTAGTAGTTCCAGGGGAAAGAGAAGAAAATACTGGGTTGACCAAAAAGTTCATTTAGTTATTTCTGTTAAATGACACATTTTTCATTTTCACCAATAACTTTATTGATTTGAATATTTTGAGTATGTTGGCTATCTCCCTCAGTTGATTGCTCTCAATGAATGTCTCGATTTGATCACAATCAACTTCAACTGGTCTACCCAATCGTGGAGCATCGCACAAGGAGCAATCTCCAGCATAAAACTTTGCAAACCACTCTTGACGTGTTCAGTCACAGCACCTTTTCTATACAATGCACAAATCTTTTTTTGCCTTTCAGTTGTATTTTTACCTTTCTAGAAACAATAAAGCATAACATGCCAAAAATGTTGAGCATTTTCTTCCATCTTCAATATTAGAATGGCTACACAGGGTGTAGGCTAGGGGTGTCAAACTCATTTTCAATGGGGGCCACATCAGCCTTGTGGTTGCCTTCAAAGGGCCGAATGAAATTTCAATTCCTTGACAGGAATAGTTACATGTATACAGTCCTAAAATTATTTTGGCCCTCTGAAGGCAACCGCGAGGCTGATGTGGTCCCCTGGTGAAAATGAATTTGACACCCCTGGTGTACGCAGACATGGCTCACCTCTTCACACAACCACATCAAAATTACATCTAAGATACAGAACCACCATCACTCAGGAATGTCAGAAATCGGGCTGAATGGAAATCTCACAACTACGGATTAAAGAAACCATTTCCATCCAGACTGGAAGAAGGGGTACAGACAAGGTATGGGCTGATCCCATACCCACATGGATAAAAATTCAGGAGGGATATCTCAGGAGCAAGGAGTCCCAGACCCACACCAGGCCCCCCCCAGCCCAGGATTCCAGGGCAAGGAAGGTAAGTCCCCACAACTTCTGTCTGCAAAAACCAGCAGGGATTGAGCTGGGGGAAGAAACTTCTGGAGTCCCAAGCAGTTCCTCTTAAAGAACTCACACACAGACTCACCTACTCAGACTCAACTCCCTCTGAGCTCCAGTGCTGGGGTAGCAGCTTGAAAGGTACCAGTGATATACTGGGATAGACTGAAGTGTCTGGCATCAAGGTGAGCAAAGTCCATTGTTCCTTTGCCAAACCCTCCCCTCAACTCATGGGCAAGCTGGTGCCATATCTGAGGCTCCATCAACCTGGCTAACACTGTTTGTCCAGCCTTGGAGATCAACGGAGGTTCCGCCCCACCCAACTTACAGGTCCACCCAAGCTGCTTCTTCACATGAATGGCTGGTCTTGGCTCCTAAATCCTATCAAACAAGCAACAGCTAGCATCAGTGAGCCCTAGCAGCAGCCACATTAGAGTCACAGCTAGGTCTTGTGTGGGAATCTCCAAGCCCAGCATAAGTAGCAGCCATCTCAGATTGTTATACAGCTCAGGCAGGGTTGAACTTGGCCTGCACACCCCAGGAAATCCCAGTGGACAGCTACAGACCACAGTGAAGCACCACCACCCGACCCTGCCCTTGCACAGCAGATCTTCCACAGATGAAGGAGGGTGGTGGTCAGTGGTCACAGCCAGTCCTTGCAGCTGACTGGCCTGGGTAAATCCCTCTCATTGACCTGCCAACAGCAGCCAAGGCTCAACTACAAGAGGGGGGAGTACTCAGCCCACATGAAGGGTATGCCTCAAATACCCAGCTTGGGTGATAGGGGAGGCTGTGCCACTGGACCCTACAAGACACCTACTACATTAGGCCACACTACCAAGACAAGGAGTCAAAGCAGCTCTACCTAATACACAGAAACAAACACAGGGAAGCTGCCAAAATGAAGAGACAAAGAAACATGGCCCAAATGAAAGAACAGATCAAAACTCCAAAAAAAAAAAAGACCTAAACAAAAGGGAGATAAGCACTCTATTAGATGCAGAGTTCAATAAATTGTAAGGATGCTCAAGGAACTTAGTGAGGACCTCAGCAGCATACAAAAGATCCAGTCAGAAACAAAGGATACACTAATTGAAATAAAGAACAATTTATAGGGAAATAACAGGAGAGTGGATGAAGCCAAGAATCAAATCAATGATTTGGAACATAAGGAAGCAAAAAACAACCAATCAGAACAAGAAGAGGAAAAAAATATGATAGTATATACAGCCTCTGGAACAACTTCAAGAGGTCCAACATTTGTGTTATAGGGGTGCCAGAGGAAGAGAAAGAGCAAGAAACTGGAAATCGACATACAAGTCCAGGGAGCAGAGAGAGACCAAATTATGATGGATGCAAAGAGGCCCATTGCAAGACACATCATCATTAAAAGGCCAAAGGTTAAAAATATAGAGAGACTCTTAGAAGCATCAAGAGAAAAGAAGTTACCAGAAGGCTGACAAATGGGTAGGGGGGAGAAGGAGAGCGGTGAAGAGGTGAGGAGATTAAGAAGTACAAATAGGTAGTTACAGAATGGCCATGGGATTGTACAGTAAAGTATTGGAAATGGAGTAGCTGAAGAACTTATATGCATGACCCACGGACATGAAAAATGGTGGGGGGATTTCCTGAGGGAGTGGGGGGCACTGGATAGAGGGGGGTACAGGAGGAAAAATCAGGACATAATCAATAAAATATAACTTAAAGAATGGCTACATAAAAATTCACCAACTTTGACAAGATTTTTAAAAATGCACACTGATATCACAGCTGTCACAATATAATCTAACGAAATTGTTCTGCATGAAGTTAAAGACAACTAAGTGCTACTAGAGCCATCTTACAGAAAAAACAAACCAACTGTGGCCGACCCAATGTGTATAAATCGACAGAAATGTTGTTTCCACCAGTTCAAGGAACATGATAGGATTGTAATATCTCCCAAAGTAAATATCTAAAGGAAAAACTAGAATTACATAAATATTAATGGGTTATTAAAGTTTAATACTGAATTAATTACCTGTGATAATTATAAAAATTTTTCTTTTCCTATATTCATGAAGAGTCAAATTCACTACTTTCCTTTCTATCTTCCCTCAAAAAAGCAGTGCTAAGAACACCATTAATGAATTTTCTGTGGTGGTCAGTTTCCAAGATGGCCCCACAGGATCTTGGCCTCCTGCTATTCATGCCCTGGGGCGTGCCCTCCACACTGAATAGGCTTGACTTCTATAATCATTAGGATGTTGCAGAAATGAGAAAAAATGACTTCTGAGGCTAGATAATGAAACACTGTGACTTTAGCCTCTTTTTTATCACTTCACTTCGTGGAGACCCAGTTGCCATTTTAAGGACACTCAAATAGCTCTATGGAGAAATTCATGGTAAGATACTGGGCTTAGTTAACAGTAAACTATCTTGAAAGGGGAACTAGGGTCAATGGAGCCTTCGGATGGCTAAAGCACCAGTCAGTATCTGGACTACATCTCATGAGAGACCCCTGAGCTAAAACCACCCAGCTAAGCCATTCCTGAATTTCTGGCCACATAAACTGTGTGAGACAATAAATGTCCACTTGTTTTTTTGTAATAAAAAA
>CM052542.1:113783240-113818158 GCA_028533065.1 Trachops cirrhosus | reverse complement strand
CTTAGTTAACAGTAAACTATCTTGAAAGGGGAACTAGGGTCAATGGAGCCTTCGGATGGCTAAAGCACCAGTCAGTATCTGGACTACATCTCATGAGAGACCCCTGAGCTAAAACCACCCAGCTAAGCCATTCCTGAATTTCTGGCCACATAAACTGTGTGAGACAATAAATGTCCACTTGTTTTTTTGTAATAAAAAAATTTTTTTATAGAGAGTAAGGGAGGAAGAAAGAGAGGGAGAGATATATCAATAGTTTGCTTCTTGTACACACCTTGATGCAGTAGAAGGGGGTGAGGTGTGGTACGGAACCCACAACCCAGGCATGTGCCCTGACTGGGAATCGAACCAGTGACCCTTTGGTTCTCAGGTCAGTGCTCAATCCACTGAGCCATACCAGCCAGGGCTATTTATAGATTTTTGTGTAAACATAACTTAATATACCTAGGACTGGAACTGGTAGGCCATGTAGTAAGTATATGTTTAACTTTATAAGAAAGCTCCAAACTATTCCCAAAGTGGCTATAACATTTTTATTCCCACCAGCAATGTATGAGAATTCCCAATGCTCTGTGTATCTTTGTTGTCTTAGTATTTTATTTTTTTCATGTTAGCTATCTTAAATTCAGTTTTAGCTGGGGATCTCTATCCAGCCCCTGTCATAGATAATATTTTTCTATATAAACACCATCAATACCACAAATATGAAAATGCTATCTAAGTCATACACAATTACAACACATGCATTGTAGAGTAAGAAGTGCTTTCCTATAATAGTGACAGTAACAGTGTAAAATGGAAAACAACAAATAAGACAAGAATTCTATCAACAGACATGTTTTCCTTTTGCCTTCCCATTGAAACAATAACACAGATGTGTTTCCCCCTACCTTTTCCAGTTCCTTCCAATCATAATTTGTGTTTCCAATAACCATTGCTTGTAGTTCATTAGGCTGGAAGAGCTGAAGGACTTTTCCTCCACAGACTTTATGAAAGCCCGTATGAAAAGCATCAAATAAGGAAGCCACCGATTTATTGAATATGTAATCCACATAAGCATCAACAAACTCCTGCCTAGAAATGAAAAATCACATATGCAAAGAGTATAAAAATCATTTTTAAACAAGAATAAATATTGTAGTCTTATTAAATCTATGAGTGATCCTGTCCTTTTTGATACTTATCCATAAAACTGATTAAGTATGAATAGGGTTCAAAGGGGACAAAGTCTTTACAGAGAAGTTTATAATTCTTTCTATACAAAAATCTGGTATGTCTATGAGACATGTAAACTTATCAATTATTCACAGGCATTCTTAAGCTATTCTTAAGTGAACATATCATTCCCTAATAGAAAGACAATGCAAATGGCTATCAAAATAATTTTTAAATAGTCACTAATTATTTACAATTTATATGCATCACTCCACATGCCTCCCTAAAAAGAGCAATCTGTTAAAGGTATTAGGTGATAAAAAACTGAGAGCTTTAGGAGTCAGGCTATTTGACATACTATATGGTCTGTTTCCCTTGGGTTTTAAGAACTCTGGGAAAAAACTTATTTTAAAAACTCAATACCAAGGGGCAAAATTAAGCATTCCTTTAGGATAATCATTAGAGATAACAAGCGCAGCTTCTTCTCAAATGTACATATTGTGTATATATACATGTGTGTACACACACACTTCTGATGCGTTTTTTGCCTTTTGTGATACAAAAGGAAACAGCAAAGAAAAAAAGAAAAGTCCCTTAACCCTGTAATTAGAATTACAATTTTATTCGAATTTGTTCTGTTAGCCACAAACATTTTACGCAGCTATCTGGTCAAATAAGTAGTGAGAATGGGCACTGGAGGATTACAATATTTTATAGTCTTATCTTCCAAATTAAAAAAGAGTGATTCTACAAATGGAAATACTGGTAACCTTAGTCATCTACAGATAATTTTCTTAGAAAATTATAATTCCAAACTAAATTTACAAAGAGAAAAAAGGGTTAAAGGACACCATTGCAAAATATAAAATATATTAGGTTCTGATGAGAAGAAACCATTTTGTAATGCATAATTTTATAATTCACCTAATTAGAAAGTCAAATTTATCTATACTAGTTATATCTCTTAAAAGTCCCTTAAGCAAAAAAGGTTAAATTGCTTTATGTGCTAATGTTTTTGTCTCCAACACTTTCACTATGTAAGTAGGACTGGTAGTACAGGATCAAGATTCTTTCAATTATTTCTAAAGTATATAATCTATGTGAAATAATAACTTTTAAAAACTTAGAGAATTAGTCCAACACTAGAGATTTTAAAAAGCAAAAAAAATCTTTTAAAATCATAGTAAGTTTTTCAAAGCCAGTATTAAAAAAATAGCTAGAAAACCTAATTTTTTCACATTATTTTAGAAACAGCTTAATTTTTATCAAAGTAAAGTTACAGTTATATACAGTTAAAAATGTCAAACAATAATAATTCTAACAGCCAACATTTACTGAGCACATACATGTGCTAGGTACTATTCTAAGCATCTTAAAATTATTGCCTCATTTAATCCTCAAGATTACTCTATGCAGTAGGTACCATTTACCACCCCATTTTACAGAAAAGGAGACTCAGACAAAGAGACATCAACTACTAAATTAAGAAGCAGAATCATGATTATAATCATTGGGATGAAATTCCTGGCAACAGCCATTAAGCTAGTTTGTCTAGAGAATTATAACGGAATGGAAGAGAACAAAGCAGGTCTCTGGTCCTACACCTTCCCATCAGAAATTCCTGTTATTCAAAGGCAACTATTTGTTAACTCTTTCTGCTATTCCTCCTAGTATTTACCTTCCACCTTCCACAACACAGTTCTATTGTTATTCTTTGACTTTTCAAATTTAAATAATATCTAAGAACTGAATATCTATTGTGAAAAGTGAGGATTTACCTATTTTAAAAATATTTTTTAAATTTATTTTTAGACCGAGGGGAAAGGAGGGAGAAAGAGGGAGAGAAACATCAATGTTTCGTTGCCTCTCGTGCACCCCACACCAGGGGACCTGGCCCACAACCCAGGCATGTGCTCCAACTGGGAATTGAACCGGCGACCCTTTGGTTTGCAGGCCGGCACTCAATCCACTGAGCCACACCAACTGGGGCAGGATTTACCTTTTATTTAATTGCCCTACTCTCACCTTGCCTCCCAGAAGGTTCCCATTATAACAATTTTTGGTTCAATCTTCACTGTTAACATTTTTATTATAAATATTATTCACAATTAAGCTACAGAGTATTCAGTGGTTACCTTTCTTTTCTTAAAAACAACTTTTGTTTCCCTTAGTTTGCTACTTCATCTCCAACTTCAACAGAATTGTCAACCTCCTCTGGACTCATTCAAATATATTAGGTAGCATCAACTGCATTTTTCTCCTGGAGACAAAACATCCTGAAGCCCTCCGCCCTCTTGTTCTAACCCAGATTGGTACTCCTTCTACATACTGCTGTTCCTGCAGAAGGAATCCTCTTTGCCTCTCTCCTATATTGGATCCTATTTTGGGGGATCCTATGTCTTCCTTTTTCTTGGTTTAATTGCTTGTTTTGGTAGAACACATCCTCCAGTAACTTCCTGAGAAAAATGCATTGGAAGGAAATTCTCTGAGACTCTGCATGTATGAAAATGTTTTTATACATTCACACACTTGATAGTTTCAATATAAAATTCTAAGATAAAAATAATTTTCTCCTAGAATTTTGATCTTCTAGCTCTAGTGTCATTCATTAGTAGTCTGTTATTCTGACTCTAATTCTTTGTACATGGTCTGCTTTATTCCCACCACCCCCCACCGCCCCCCTCCGCAAAAGGTTTTTTGGGTCCCCTTTTTCCAGAACTTTAAAATTTCATGTACTTTGCCTGGTATGTGTCTTTTTTTTCACTTCTATGTTTTCAATCTTAAAAGGCACTTTAGGTCTGGGAAATATTTCAGTACCATTTCTTTGACAAATTGCATTCATTCCATTTCTTTTAATTTTTAATAGTATCCATATGGATGCTATCCTTATCATTTTGAGGATATCGATTTCAGTTTCTTCATCCTGCACTTTTTCTGTTTACTTGAAATTCTTTTCGACTGTTTTGGTCTTTCCTTAAATGCCTAGTGACCTTTGGCTATCCATTCACATTTAAAAGTTAGGCAGGATCCTACTATATATCATAGGATTCTTCTACATAGGAATACAAGAAAGAACTGTAGACTCCCAAACTCCCTGTTTTCAGTTCAGCCATTGTCCCCGGCAGCATCTAAAAGCCCTCAAAACCCACAGTACCTTTATTTTAATCTCTCCAGAAGGTCAATTTCCAATCTTCTGCTCAGGCCAGAGAGGGGAAGTTTCCAAGCTACTAATGTGATAAAGGAAATGGGTTTCTAACTGCTGTTTGTAATGGCTAATCTACCTGTTTCCAGCATTTTCCTAAAGCCCGTGCATTTTCTAACATAGTTTTTACTCTCAATTCCAGAGTCTTTATTCTACAATATGACCTGGATGCCTTCTTGGTTCCTCACAGTCTATCTTAGTTACACCTGCCTCTAGTTGGCTAAAGTTAGTTACCACTGTCCTCTAGCTTCCAAAAACGTGTTTGCTGTTTTCTCCTCTTTCTTCTCTTTGTTCTTGTTGTTTATGATCTTTTTAACCCTTTATTAGTATCTTGAAGGGATTTCAGGAGCAAAAGGCAAATTACTTCCTCACTGATCATTAAGAAAGTTTTATCTGAGTAGAAACTTAAGGTTGTGACACGTTTTTAAATACAGAAAAAAAAAAAAGCCTACTAAATCTTATTACTACCACTGATGCTGCTACAATTCACTTACCGATTTTGTTTGTTAACAGCTGTGTCTGCACCATTTAGAACCAGCTCTTTCACTTCTGTTGCACCAAAGTTTTCAACTGTGATCTATTTAAATTTTTAAAAAAAGTCAATGTCAGACCCAAAATTTATTAGATTTTAATAACCTATTATTATAGTCTACCTTTCCCTCATTAAATATAAGAATAAATGAGGTAAAATTCTGCTATTAGCTTATTGAATTCTGGATAAAGTCGTATCTACAGATTTTCATCTTCTCTAGTAGTTTGAAATCCTACCAAGACTAACTAATTACAAATTACCAAGTGTTTGGTTAGTGAAGAATAGAAAACTGAGTATTTATTGTGCATAAAACTTTAGACTGGTCATTACAGGAGTAAAATATTAGAAAGTTTGTTTTCCTTGGAAACGTAATAGATTTCAAGTGTCAGAATGCATTCAGCTTAGATCAGCCGTGCATTCTCCCCACTGGAAAGCTGCTAGTCCTGCACTCCTCCTATCTGTCCTGTTGCCTGCTTGGGCACAGGTGATTTTTCCAGTTATGCCATTAATTTGTTTTATAAAGACAGTTGGTTATTTTGAAACTTTTTATTTCCCTCACTAACTTTCCTATAAATACTACCATTCCGCCTTTGCATCTTTTCTCTATTTCCTCTTTTTGGAATATTATCTTCTTCTATTAAAATGTTTTTTTTAGTACTTGCTATTTAAAAAACACTAGAGTGGGAGATGATAAAAGATAAATAAACCCCTGAAGTTTACTGTCTAGTAAAGGAGAAGAAATGGGATGTGTAAACAACTCATTATAATAAAATAAATGATATAATAGAGACATGAACAAAATGCTATCAGTCCACATAGAAAAGAAAACCTATTTCTGACTGGAGAAGCACGAAAGATCTTGAGGAAGACATGTCATTTGAAAACATCTAGAAGCATGAGCAGGACCGTGAAAAACTGGGAAGGGTGGAATTTCCAACTGAGCATATAGATTGAACAAAAGGAAAGATATGAAAGTATCAAGTTCTGAAAAATGTATGGCGCTTAAAAAACAGGAAGGTGGGGTATGTGAAAGAAAACTGCGATATGACAAACTTGGTATGAATGGAAGAATACAATGAAAGTTAGAAAGGCAGATTACAAAATGTCTTTGAAGCCCACTCTAAAGCTACTATTCAGCAAACAATAAAGAGCCACTAAAAATCTCTCCAAAGAAATGGCAGTGGGAATGTTTTAATTACTATAGTTCTTGGATATACTAAGCATTCACAAACTTGGTGATTGATCAATTAGAAATTAAATTGCTTGGAAATCAATGTTTAAGTCAGTTGAGATGATTAATAAAGATTCAAAGACAACTTATATGCTTATAAGTGAATTAACTGAACAAGGGAATAAAAATTTCATAGTTACAGAAAGAAAAAGTTCAGGGAAGATTTTTTTCCTTCACATAAACAATTATTGAGATAAATTTATTTTACCTTAAACCTAACCAATTTTCTTAAAATTGCACCATGTGCCAATTCTTAAAAAGATCAAAGAATAGATAATTTTTTCTGAGGCGGTACATAATTTTTTTTGCAAATTCTGTGAGCAGAATATGGCACCTTTTGTCAGCTTTGACTGTAAGATTATAAAGAGGTCTGTTTAGGAGGAAAACAAACAAATATGCAAATAAGGTTTTAAAAAAAGCCCCAAAGATTTCACCTTTCCCCAAGAGTCTAATTTATAATATGCAAATCATTCCCTTCTGAACTGCCTTATCATAATCCTTGATTTTTTTCTTCCTTAATTGTCAACTAGTCTACTTTTGCCAGATCCTGATTTGTCAACAGCTCTGCAAGTGACTGGATTAGTTATTCAACATTCCTTTCACTAAATTAACACATTTCTGCATCTTTTACAAGATCTGCAATTTCATTTTCCAAATAATATTCCAATGTATGTGCATTTCTATTATGTATGTCAGCCAACAGTAAGAAAGACAAAATGGGCAAAGAAAAATGTTAGTGTAAAGCAGAAAGGGATATCTGAATGGAAATTCATCTTTTAAATGGTAAATTCATTAGTGAATATTCTCATGTTATAATAATCTCTGCTACTCTAAACATTTTTGTAATTGCAGGCTCAAAAATGAACACTTGAATAAAGATGACCCCTATATTTGTAAGGATCTTTAGCATAATGGTAAGGCACAAAGGCTTTGAAGTCACAGAGCTGGGTATAAATACTATCTCTGACATGTAATGATTGTTTTCAGTTTTCTTCATCTGTAAAATAAGGATAATAATACCAATCTCATAGGATTGTTATGAGGATTAAATGAAATAATGCATGTACAAGGACTAGCATATAGTTAATGCTCAATAAATGTTAGCTAAAGGATTCTTTAAGAACTCCATCCATCAGAATAAAGAAGTGCCATAAGGCACAACTATTACATAAAAGGGATGATGAATAATCAGGCTACCCTATGGCTTTCCATCTTACCGTAAAATTAAGACAAAATGTTTCCTCAACATTATCTTCTGGATAATCCAGTAACTGTTGCATGCTTCTGCAAAACAAAAAAATGTTCCTTTTAGGTAAAACATTATTGGTTGTTTGGACTATTTTGTTTATGAGTAAGTAAATAATTCACATTCATTTTTGATAAAATTCTTTTATTAATTTGTACTTTTATATTTGTTTCAGTATGGTAGATGTACAATAGCAAACTTAAAAATGATGTTGAAGGTAAAATAATCATTCTAAGATTTTTATCTCTTCCTCAATATACATAGGCCATGTATCCACCCATTCCCATCATTTGTCCATATTTATATATAATTTTTATTCTATTTTATGTAATAAATAAAAAGAAATTTTACATATTCCAGCTAGGCATGAAGGTGATCAAAGTCCAAGTAAATCATTTAACTACTCTCAGGGAACACCTTCCTAATTTAATATCTGACATTCACAAAGTATTGTTAAACTACTAAAAATTTGGCAAATGGTTTTATACCTCTTAAGTTTGTCAGTAGAAAATTTTGGATCGAGTAACACATGGGGCTTTCTTTTATTAGAAGAGTTTTTATTTTGGAAATTAAAAAAGAACAACAAAATATAATTATTCCTAAAAGGAAAGCTTTCTATACATATTCTCTATTTCCTAAACCCCACCCCTGCCACTTTTTACAACTAACCTCCCAACATCAGGCATTAGTTCTTTCAAATCATCCAGGGATGGCTTCTTTTTTAGCAGTTTCTTATATAAAGCCAAGGGAAAATGGAGGTCCACAATAGTAAAATTATAAATTGCTAATCCACAGACAACACCAATCAAATGGAACAAATCACTGTCTTCAAATGTCTAAAAATATAAGGAAGAAAAGTAAAGACTTGTTCTCCAAGTTCAAAGAGTAAATATTTTTTTATTATTACAAAAATAAATACGTATAGTAGAAAATTTGGAACATACAGAAAAAAGTAATGAGTAATAAGAAAAAAGTACATTCTCATTCCTATCTCCCTGGGATACATCCCTGTTAGTATTTTTGTACATCTTCATCCAATGTGTTCTCTAGACAAAATTAAAATCTAGCTAAGATACTATACATATAACTGGCTTTTCCCCCAGAAATATAAACATTTCCATATCATTAAAACATTAAATTAATAAATATTGATTAAAACTTTTCCTGATTTAATAAACATTCAAAATAGGGAAAATAAAAAAGCTGAAGCAACTCAGAAACATTTAACAATATTTTTATGTATTCGAACTACTGTAAGTTCAGAAAAATAACATTAACAAATATTTAACGTTTTCTCATTTTTCTACTTACCAGTATTTTCTTACATCATTAAATATTCTTCCAGAACGTGATTTTTAATGGTTGCATATTATACCATACAAAAGTATCATGGTTTGCTAAAGTAGCTATTTTACTGTAACTGGATGTTTAGATTATTAAAACACTGAACACAATACTCATTCTACCTCTCCCCCCATCTTTAAAGAAGTAATACACAGTCACAGAAAAGTCTGCGGGTGTGCCAGTTACAAGAAAGAAGTTTTTTTAAGTAGATCTGGGACCCCAGATATGGTTCATTTACCATCTAGCCTCAGTGTTTTCAAATCTCAAAGTATTATTTGTATCACATGGTGGTTGTGAGGATTAAATGGGATGTTTATAAAAGGCTTTTAGCGCACTTCCAAAACCACACAGAAAAGGCCTAATAAATGTTTGTTATTCTAACTAGTTAGTAATACTTAAAATAAGACAGGCATCTTTTTTGCATATATTTTGGTCCATAGTTTGGAATATTTCATTAGGAGAACTTCTCATTGTAAGGAAGAATTACAAATTGAAAAGGTTCAACATGCTTCTAAACTGTTTTCCTTCACACCTGTTCCAATTTATACTGCCATTTGTAGCCCAGGAAATGCCTATCTTCCTATATCTCCATCTATATATACACACTATAAAAACACAAACACATATATAAAACATGTTTTTATAATATAAAAATGACTTGTTTTAGTATATATTTTTGACTGTTAGTGATAGTGAAAATTAGGTGATTTTTGTGTGCTTGTGAACTGCCTATTTATGTCCTTGGCCCATTTATCTTTTCAGGTTTTAGTGTTTTCTTATGTATTTGTTCTTTAATTCTTCATATATTAGGGGCATTACCTCATGTCACATTTGTTACATATATCCTGTCATAAGCTTTTTATGTTTGTTATGTACAAATTTCATATTTTTAGTGTCAAATTAATCTTTTTCCTTTATGATCTCTAACAGTGCACTTAAGTGTATAAAGTCCTTCTTAAGTAGGGAAGGCTACCTAATGTATTACTATCTATCTTTCCCTTTAAAAATCCCTTTAAATGAGAATAAAGGAAGAAAAATGGCATAAACCCTCATGAAAAAAAACAGAGGAGAGTTTTTTGTTTCTAAATCCTCTGTTCACTGGCAGGAGGTAGGGGGAGAGAGAGAGAGATCAATGTGAGAGAGAAGTTGCTTCCCAAACACGCCCAGAACTGGGATCAACCCACAATCTTTTTTTTGGTATATGGGATAACACTCCAATCAACTGAGCCACCCAGCTAGGGCTAGGGGAGGGTTTTAATAGCACCAAAGAGATGTTAATATTTCAAAATATAAAGAGGTAAATGGCTGATAAATGATTTGGTAAAGCAGAAAAACTACAATAGTAGCTTGTAAGAAAAAGCCAATGAAAAACAAGCTAATAGGTACCACAGGCTCAGGAATTGGAAGTACCAATCAATATTTGTAAAGTCAGAGGTAGCCCAGAAAGCTCAGTTGGTACAACATAAAACTCTGAGAGTCAAAGGCATTAGAGTGGGACTGAAAGTAGGAGTTTGGTAGAAGGTCCTTTGCCACTTCTGGAGAAAAGGAACAAAAGTCTGAATCTGAGACAGCTGATGAAAGGGATCAAATAAAGGTCTGTACAGTGACCAATAAGAACCCTGGCTTTTCTTTCCAGTTATTTCAAATACTACTAAACACTGACAGCCAAGGCTACAACTTTTCTTGAACATTTACAGGGTAAAAAACTTTATATGCTGACATTTAAGGGTTCCCTCACTTACTCACTCTGAATAACATCTGTAAATCATTAAGCAGATAACTATAAACATAAAGTATCTAGGTAGCTTTCCAGTGTCACACTCTTTAAGGGTGAATAAAAAGTCAAGGATCACAATTAAAAAGACAAAAGAAAACTGAAAGAATAAAAGGTGCTATGGAAAACAAATAAGAAACTGTGTTAAACAAAAAAGTGTCCAGTATTCAACAAAAATTTCTTAAGCATGCAAAGAAAATAATAAAACACAGTTCATTCACAAGAAAAAAAGAAATATAAACTGCCCTTGAGAAAGCCCAGATATTGGACTTATGAAATGAAGACTGCAAATCAACTATCTTAAATATGCTCAGAGAGCTAAAGAACCATAAAATAAAATTAAAAAAACCCCAGAAACAAAAGAAAAGCAGGATAACAACATCTCATCAAATAGAGAATATCAATAAAGAGATAGAAATTATAAAAAGAAACCAAACAGAAATTCTGGAGCTGAAAAGTACAATATCTGAAACCAAAAATTCACTAAAGGGGTACAACAAAAGGACATTTGAGCAGGCAGAATAAGAAATCAACAAACCTGAAGATACGTCAATTCAGATTATCTACTTAGAAAAATAATAACATAAAAAATGAAGAAATATGAACAGAGCCTAAGAGACCTGTGGGATACCATCAATAGTACCATCACACAAATAGTAGAGTCCCAGAAAGAGAGGAAACAGAGGGAAAAATATTTGAAGGAATGGTTGAAAAATTCCCAAATTTGATGAAAGACACAAATCTAATATCCAAGAAGCGCAACAAACTCCAAACATGAGAAACTTGAGATACATAGCCAGGCACTTTATAATCATAGTGTTGAAAGCTAATTATGACGAGAGTATGGAAAGCAGCAAAAAAAGAAGCAACTCATCACATAGCAGGGCTTTTCAATGAGATTAACAGCTAATTTCTAATCAAAATCCAGGCATATGAAAATGCAGTGGAATTACATATTTAAAGTGCTGAAAGAAAAAAACTGCAAGTATGAATTCTATATCCAGGAAAGTCTTACATAAATAAAAAAATGAGGAAGTTTGTTGCTATTAGACCTTCCCTACAAGAAATGCTAAAATTTGTAGGGTAAAAGGAAAAGATGCCACACAGTATCCCAAGACATACAAAAAATTAAACAACTCTGGTAAAGGCAGCTACAAAGGTAAATATAAAAGTTGATGTGGTATTATTGCATTTTTGATTTGTAACTCTATGGTTTAAAAGACAAACATAAACTAATGATAATATAAGTTTATATTAATGGGCACACAAGACAGAGCTGTTCTGGGATCAGAGTTTTTGTATATCATTGAAGTAAAGTTGATATTAATTCAAACTACACTTTTAAATTTAGGATGTTAATTGATACCCTCAGAGCAACCATTGAGAAAATAACAAATACATACAGAAAAGAAAATGAGAAGGAAATCAAAACAATACACTAGAAAAAATATCAAATACCAAAAAAGAGGCAATAATGGAGGTATTGAAGAACAAAGAAATATGACATAGAAAACAAATAGCAAATGGCAGAAGTGTTTCCTTATCACTAATGACTTTAAATGTAAATGAATTAAATTCTGCAATCAAAAGGCAGAGATTGGGCCCTGGCTCATGTGGCTCAGCGGACTGAGTGCTGGCCTGTGAACCAAAGGGTCACTGGTTGGATTCCCAGTCAGGGCACGTGCCTGGCTTGCAGGCCAGGTACCCAGCAGGGGACACGTGAGAGGCAACCACACACTTGATGTTTCTCTCTCTCTTTCTTCCTCCCTCCCTCCATTCCTCTCTTTCTAAAAATAAATAAATAAAATCTTAAAAAGAAAAAGGCACAGATTGGCAGAATGGTTTTACAAAAGAAAACAAACCATGAGTTAACTATATGTTGTTTACAAGCCTCACCCTGTGACAGACACAACTAGGTTGAAAGTAGAAGTTTGGAAAAAATATTCCATGTAAATGGTAACCAAAGAGAACTGAGTGAAAAAAGACTTTAAGTCAAATATTGTTGCAAGAGGGGAAAAAAATGACAAATTGATAAAAGTGTTAATTCATCAAGAAGATATAACACTTACATACAAATATATGTAACAATAGAGTGTCAACATTTATAAAGCAAAAATGAAGAAAACTGACAAAACTGAAGAAAAATATAGTTCTAAAGTAACAGAAAGCTTTAATACGCCACTTCCAGTAATGGATACAATCAGAAGATCAATAAGGAAATAAAGGACTTAACACTATAAATCAATTAGACCTAACAACTAGACAGAACACTTTCCAGAACAGATCACATATTAAGTAACAATAAATTTATAAAGACTAAAATCATTAGGCCCTGGCTGGGTAGCTTAGCTGGTTAGAGCACCATCCTGATACAACAAGGTTGTGGGTTCAAGCCAAGGTCAAGGCACATACAAGAATCAACCAATGAAAGCACAAATAAGTAAAACAACAAATTGGTATCTCTGTCCAGCCTTCCTCTCTCTCCCTAAAAATATAAAAAAGAAATCACTAAAAACATCCTCTTTGACTACAATGAAATGCAATTAGAAATCAGTAACAGAAGGAAATATGGAAAATTCACAAAGATGTGGAAACTACACAACACTCTTAAACAACAAATGGGCCAAAAAGGTATTACAAGGAAAATCAGAAAATACTTAGAGACTAATGAAAGTGAAATCACAACACACACAAACTAATGGGATGGAGGGAAAGCACTGTGTTTGGAGGAAAATTTATCCAAGGAACCACAAAAAGAAGAGCAAATTAAACCCAAAAGGTAGCAGAGGGAGAAAATATAGTCAGCTCTCTGTATCTGAGGGCTTTCCATCTAACCACAGATTGAAACAGTATTTTTGATTGGTAACTAAGGATCTGTGGATGTAGAGGGCCAAGCTATATGAATTGCTCTACACCATTTTATATAAGGGACTTGAGTGTCCACACATTACGGCACCCACAGAGGTCCTGGAACCAATCTTTCTTGGATACCGGGGGACAACTATAATAAAGATTTAAGTGGAGATAAATGGCTGGTGTGGCTCAGTGGATTGCGTGCCGGCCTGTGAACTGAAAAGGCCGAAGGTTCAATTCCCGGTCAGGGCACATGCCTGGGTTGAGGGACAGGTCCCCAGTTGGGAGTGTGTGAGAGGCAACCAATCAGTGTATCTCTCACACATCAATGTTTCTCTCCATCTCTTCCCCTCTCTCTAAACATAAATAAAATCCAAAAATAAAGTGTAGATAAATGAAATACAGAATAAAAACAACACACAGAAGCAATTAAAACCAAAAACAAATTATTTTAAAAGAGCAACAAAATTGACAAATCTTTTAGCTAGAATGACCAAGAAAAAAAGACATGACTCACTTTACTAAAATCAGAATTGGAACTGGAGACATTACTATCAACCTGTGGTGTTTGCACAGCTAACAGTATATACCTCATGACTTTCAACATACATAGACACAGCCATGCAGGTTGAAAACCATGACAGGTATGCATGTGTGTACACATACACACAAAGTTCCTATCTCTGTCTGCTGTGAGAAACTGAAAACAACAATTCCCTGGCAGTAAAATTATACCTAGCATCTAGAGGTGATTCCTAAATACCATTTTCCACTGGGAGAAGTCACAGCTCTTAAGAGAAGTGGCTAATCCCAAGGCTGGGGTAAAGAAAACACAAGATAAACTTGGAACATTTCATTGTACCAGATGTAAAGAATAATTAAAGAACAATGGGGACATGTCAAATGTACACAAAAGCACTCTGTGGAGGTCCCACTGACCAAATCAAGATATAACTGAAAATGTCTCATGTCACAGAGATGCATGTTGGAGACTGCCCTCCCCTGGTCTCAAAACATTACCTCTCTACAGAACTTCATAAAGGCCCACTCAACACTTTGTATTCCTAGCAGGACGGGACTCCATCTTGGGTACCCTCTCAAATTCTATATGCTACAGCTACATAACTACAAACTGCTTTAAAATAGCAGTGCCAGGAAGGAGACCGTAATTTAAGCAGATTGTCCACCTACCTCAAAGGCCATCAGAACTATTCCACCATGTCCTATATGCCTCTGTATCAAAAAGCCCCAGAACTGAAAGGATATCCCTAATCCCACTTCCACGTGGCACTGGGTGGGCCCTAAAATCTGGCATGATCTTATAACTGTCCTTGCTCCACCAAACCCTTTCACTGTTTGCTCTGGCACTCACAATCTATCAAGGGGAAAACTGTCCATATCCTACTAAACTTCTTTCATTTTCCTTCCCCTTTTTTCTAAACAAACAAGACTGTCTCGTAAGGACCCTATTCCGCTCTCACAGACATGGTGTCTCTTTTCTCTTCCAACCTCTCATATGATTGGGCCTAGAGGCAGGTATTCTGGCTCTTCACTCCTTCTAGACTTCCTTCTATTTGCCTTTCTAAAACACCCAGCTCCTCTCAAACACATGTCAAGTGACCACATCCCCTGCTACTGTACCTCATGCAGTACCTCACCTAAGACCTTCCATAGTTCCCTTACTCACAGATTTTGGCACTGTTTTATGCTTTCTTTCTCTACCACTATTCCTGCCATTATTTATGATTTTAATATCCAGTCAAAGAGGGCATCCAACACACTAGCCCCTCAGTTTCTTGACTCACTTATTTCCAACAATCTTGTCCTCCATCACATCTCACACACCCATTCCTATAGTTACATATTGCATTCAACTGGAACCCTCCAATCTCAAGCACTCCCTACTTAACCATCATTTCTTACTTTATAACTCATTTCTCCTAATAACTTGACTCACACAACTGAACTCCACCAGCAGCTACAATCCACTGACCCCAACACTATTTTTTTAACTCTATCACCACCCCCAATGAAGTCCTCACACTTTCCTCCTTTCAAAGCTTAAATTCCATGATCCGTCAAGATGATTACTTCCTTGCCCTTCCTGTTTATATTCACTTGCTATAATCCCAACCTGAATAAAATCAACTGTCTGCTTCATCCTTACCTTTACTTTTGCAGCAAAATGTGACTAAAGAAAGAAACATAATCACATTGACTGGTCTCACTTTAAATTCATGAATGAAAGTTACAAATGGTCCTCCAATGCTCCCAGTCTAATCCTATATTTATTTACACAGTCAACTTATTTCCCTGCTCCCTAAAGTGATTATTTTACCACTTCTCCTTTCTCTTCAAACTTTCAACACCTTTCCTTCTCTCATCCCAACCCTCTAGTGACTTTGCATCTTATTCCACTGTAAAAATGATTCTAAGAGAACTTTCACAATCTCTTCTCACAATATTTTAAATTGCAGAAATACAGAGATTTCTCATGTAACCTTCATTCAGCTTCCCCAATGATAAAACCTTAAATAAACATGGTCAAAACCAGGAAACTGACAATGATATACATACTATTATGTACTTATATTTATTTTTTAAAAGGCTAAGCCATAATATTTCTTTTAAAAAGACTACCCGTAGAAGGAAGGAGAAAAATAAGGTGGAGGGTGTAGAGACAGAAGTTAAGACTTCTTAGATATTTTATTTTATAGATTTGACTTTAGAACTATGTAAATATTTTTATGTAATTATAAAAATAAGTTGAATTTAAAGTAATCCCTAAAAATCAAAACTAAAATTAAACAAGTTAACCTAAGTATATATCCACCTCATGGTATAACAATAGAGTATAGAAAATTCAAGTGATATCCAAACACTGCCCTTTGCATATTTTTCCCAGGGGTATATGCAATAGACAAAAAAAACTGCAAAACAACTTTTAATAACTATTTTCAGTTATCATAATGTTGGTACTGCTAGGCAGTAATTGTGTAAGTCTGGAACATTTTATCATACCAAGTACACTAGGTAGTAGCAAGGAAGCTATAAAGAGTATCAAGATTGTGTCAAAGGACTCAGGTGCCAACTAGAAGAACTCTCCCTGGACAAAGGTGGAATAATGTAAGCATCAATAAAGATATAACTGCAATGAATTGAAAAACATCAAATGTTTAAATCCATAAGCAAAACCAAAATCAAACCAATCTGCTAAGTACCAATATAAGCACCAATCTTCAATGAATGCTGATATCACAAATGAATAAATAATGCATTAAGAATATTAATAAATATTAAATTTAATAGTAAATATTCTATTCAAATTTGTTTCAACTCAAGTTCTACTGAATCATTCATTTCATTTATCGTACCTAAATCAGGGGTCAGCAAACATTTTCTGTAAAGGGACAGATGATAAATATTTTACTTTTTTGGCCATAGGGTTTCTTTGGTAACTATTCAACTCTGCCTCTGCAGTTGTACCTAGAAATCAGCCATGGAAAATATATAAATAAATGAGCATGACCTTATTTACAAAAACATGTGTTGGGAAGAACTTAGGTCATAGACTGTAGTTTGTTGAGTAGTTACCACTGTCCAAAATGATAAAGGTAGAGAAATCAATAAACCCTAATGACAAATTAATTCTTCCCAGATGAAAAGTTAATCTGGTAATTATTATTCAATCCTCACATTTAAATCAACAGATGAAAAAGTCAACACCATTTTCTGGCTGGCCATTCCCTAACTTATTTTATTTTGCTAACTTGAAATGAGTTATAAGTATTAATGTGTTTTGATGACTCTGAACCCAAAGCTTGTGATTTTTTGAATTGCAATACAGCCAATTTCTGAACCAAATAATGTTAGGAATCCAGTAATAATTCTTATTTACTGAGTTAACTTGATATATATAGGTATAGATACATAGGCATATACATAGAAGTAATTTAGATGGCTGGGCTTTTTACCTTATCAGAAAACCAAATCAGCCTGGAATCTTCATAATACCTAAACATGCCATATTTAGGATCCAATAATTCCCTCATGATGAGCAAGAAAAATTCTTTGCGTACCCCTCCTGCATCAACAGCATCTTCTCCAACAAATATAACCTAAGAGAGCATAATATAAACAATGAATGTAAAGAATGAAACTATATTCTGGAGACCTTATAACATGCTATTGATTACAAATAAGTGCTCAGCAATTAATTTAAAAAAAATTTTTAAGTACATAATTTTATTAAGTTTCAAAGATACACAAAAAACAAACAGGAAAACTTTAAACATATTTTCTAAATAAAAGTCCCAATTACATAATAGAAAAAGTCAAATTACCTTGAGTGGTTTTTTGTAGTCTATATTCTTTGTTTTCCTAAGGACTTCCATTGCATCTCCTACAATATTTTCTCTACGTACCACTAGAATTAAGCAGGGATTCACAGATTCAATAACTGGGAGAAAAAGAGAGGAGACATTCTGTCTGTGGGCCTGGTCAATAGCCATCTAGAAAAGAAAAGATTAAAATTTTAATAGCAACACTACAAAGAAGCTACTTGAGACTAAATAAACCAACCTCTACCTATTAATTAGACACCCTATAATCCCTATAATAATTCCTATACTAATGAATTCATATAGCAGCTAACACAGTATCGACTACAGTAAAAGAGCTTAATAAACTGTGTTTGGAGCATAAAAAGTACCCTTTTGAATTTTTTATATCAACATATAATGAATGATAACATTAAGCAAGCATGGAGCCCTGGCTGGGTGGCTCAGTTGGTTGGAGCATCATCCTATGCACCAAAGGCTGCAGGATCGATCCCCAATCAGGGCACAAACCTAAATTATGGGTCTGATCCCCAGTTAGGGCATGTATGAGAGGAAATCAATCAATGTTTCTCTCTCTCTCTTCCTCTCTCTTCTTCACCCAATCCTCGAGTGAAGATTAAAAAAAAAGTAAGCATGGAACTGTAATACTGATAAATCTGAACACTGTTGTTTCTCAAAGAGAACTGGGATAGAGAGTGAGGTAAAAAATAAAACCAGTATTAAAACAAAACTCTAAAGAGTATAAGAAACAGCCTGTCTAAATAAAGAGGTATTAGAGAAATTCATCTAGTAGAGTGATCACCTTATGTGCTTAGAAAGCAAGCATTTGGCTTTTACCATTTCAAGTCTTTCTTCTTTTCTTATGGTTTTCCCTGTTCCTGTTCTAAAATGAAATATCCTACATTAAATGCACCATGTGATTAGCTTATTGTTTTTAATAAAGGGTACCAAAAAAAGTTTTATGAGCTGTTAGTTAAGAACCCTACAAAAACACAATTTTTTCTGTTGATGAAAATAGAAATAAGTACATCTCTAAAATACCCACCCCCTGTACCTATTATTTAAATCTGCAGGGATTTAGAATATCAACTATGCATTAATTTTAAAGGAATGAAAATAACTATCAACATTTGAGGAAGGAGTCAAACTTGTAAAGCATTTTTAGAATATTAAATGCCCAAGGTCCCTCCTCCTCCTTTTCTTTGTCCATGGTGTTACATTAGATATTCTGTACCAGAGAAACCCAAGAAACTTTTTAAAATATATTTCATTGATTATACTATTACAGTGGTCCCATTTTTTTCTCCTCCTTACTCCCCTCTGCCCCACACCCCGCCTCCCACCAGCATTCCTCCACCTAAGTTCACGTCCATGGGTAGTACATATAAGTTTGGATTCTCCATTTCCCATACTATTCTTAACCTTCCCAACTATTTTATACCTACCATTATGCTTCTTATTCCCTGTATCTTTTCACCCATTTTTACCCCCCTCTCCATGCTGATAACCCTCCATGTGATCTCCATTTATGTGATTCTGTTCCTGTTCTAGTTGTTTGCTCAGTTTGTTTGTTTTTGTTTTTAGGTTCACTTGTTGACAGTTTTGAGTTTGTTGTCATTTTACTGTTCATAGTTTTGATCAACTTCTTTTTCTTATGTACATCCCTTGAACATTTCATACAATAAGGGCTTGGTGATGATGAACTCCTTTAATTTGACCTTATCTGGGAAGCACTTTATCTGCCCTTCCATTCTAAATGAAAGCTTTGCTAAACAGAGTAATCTTGGATGCAGGTCCTTGCCTTTCATGACTTTGAATACTTCTTTCCAGCCCCTTCTGGCCTGCAAGGTTTCTTTTGACAAATCAGCTGATAATCTCATGGGAACTCCTTTGTTGGTAACTGTCTCCTTTTCTCTTGCAGCTCTGAAGATTATCTCATCTTTAATCTTGGGTAATGTCATTATGATGTGCCTTATGTGTGCTTCCTTGGGTCCAACTTCTTTGGGACTCTCTGAGCTTCCTGGACTTCCTTGGAAGTTTATTCCTTTACCGTAATGGGGAAATTCTGCTTTGTTATTTTTTCAAATAAGTTTTCAATTTCTTACTCTTTCTTTTCTTCTTCTTCACCCCTATGATTTGGATGTTGGAACATTTAAAGTTGCCCCAGAGGTTCCTAAGCCTCTCCTCATTTTTTTGAATTCCTGTTTCTTCATTCTGTTCTGGTTGAATGTTTATTTCTTCCTTCTGCTCCAAATCATTGATTCAAGTCCCAGTTTCCTTCCCACCACTGTTGGTTCCCTTTACTTCACTTTTCACAGCCTTCACTTATTCCTCTATTTTGCGACCATACTCAACTACTTCTGTGAGTATCCTGATTGCCAGTGTTTTGAACTCTGCTCTGATAGGTTGGCTATCTCTTCATTGCTTAGTTGTATTTTTTCTGGAGCTTTGATCTGTTCTTTTGTTTGGGCCATACTTTTTTGTCTTGGAGCACCTGTTATGTAGGAAGGGGCGGAGCCTTAGGTATTTGCCAGGGCAGGGTAACCCAGGTCACTGAGTTGTGGCACTGTATGTAGTGGGGGGATCCGAGGGGGAACAATGCCGCTTGCTTAGCTCTGGGTTGGCTTTCAGTCACTTTCCCCGCTACCTACAAGCAAATTGGGCCCTTCTGGTGCTGATTCCCGGGTGTCAGTGTGTGTTTGTGTACACTCTAGGACCCTGTGGGTCTATCCAACGAACTCTTCTATGAGGCTGAGAGTTTCTCCTGCCACTGCAACTCCCACAGGTTTTCACAGTCAGAGGTTTTGAGGCTTTATTTCCCCACACTGGAACTCTGCGTTGCTCGTTCTGTCTCTTTCCCCAGTTGTTCCTCCCAGTTTATCCACAGGCAAATGTGGGACCACTGGTCCACCAGCCACCACTTAATCCTCTCAGACCCAGCTGCCCATCTCTGCCCCTCCTACCAGTCTGGATGATTAACTCCTTGATTGTCAGACTTCCATACAGCTCAATTTTCTGGTAGTTCTGGTTATTTTTTGTTGTTAAATTTGTTGTTGTCCTTTTGGCTGTTCAAGGAGGCAAAGTGTACCTACCTACACCTCCATTGAGGAACTGTTTTACTTAATAGAGTTTGAAATGATAAAGCAATCTTACTGTAGTCCTTCAAAGTCATAATATAAACTAGTTTTAAAAATCCTCATTATACATAAAAGAATGCTTAACATAAAAGAGAGAATTGGGGAAGAAAGGACAGGGATAAGGAAGAGACAATCAAGCTTAGAAAAATATTTTTTACTAAAACTTTATAATGACATTTCATAATTCTCCTCCTAACAAGTGATCAAATGCATCCTACTTTCACATCATTTCACCTCTAGTCACCACATATATAAATAGGATACATAAGAAACAAGACTTGAAACAAACCAACATTCAATCAACTAGTGAAATTATTTATAAAGATTGTATATTTTCTTAATGAAAGAGGCTTATACCATTTTTAGATATATAATGAAAAAAGGCTCAATTATTCTATTTGCATTTAAATATATGTAAGTAGCCCTCATAAGATTATACATGTCACATACAACAGTCCTCTTTATAGGTACCAATGGTACTCTGCAAAAGACAGACCACACAAGGTACAAAACGGCCCAAAGATTAGTGACTATAAGCAAAGTTCAAACATCTGCTTTTAAAAACTTCATAAAGACCATCCAAAATCCACTCTCAAATCAGATTAGTATTATACAATATTTTACCTGCATCTGTAAGACTGCATCTGTTTGTAACAGCGTTGTTTTTGCTTGAGCGTCAAATACAAATGGATATGTGCAGATTGTAACAGGGATATCTGCCAACTGGAAATAAAAAGTTAACTTAGTACAAATTGGTTTGTGATTACATTTCTTATAGTTACTGTCACTTCTTGTCAAGTTGACCATATTCTTGATTTACTCATTGTCTGTTGTTCAGGATTACAAGTAAAACATGTTGCTTATTTCCAAATACAGGCACACCTCAGAAATATTGCAGGCTCAGTTTCAGACCACTGCAATAAAGCAAGTATCACAATAAAGCAAGTCATATTTTTGCTGGTAGAGGGTCTTGCCTTCTACTTGCATTTTTACTTTGTAAAAAATGAAACATCAATGAAGCACAAGAAAGTACAATAAAATGAGGTATGCCTGTATAGAATTTTTACTGATAATCAGGGCACTGGAATAACCCAATTCCCAATGTTAGGAGGAAATTATTCTTGCGAGTCCACACAATCATAAATTGCAAGTATCTTTTCCTTAACATATTAACTCCAAGTTTCAGTGAAGTAGACTGCAAATTATTCTAAAGTTAGGGACCCCCAATTAAATCTTAAGTACTTAGTTTTTATCTGCTAGGGCTACTCTAGCAACTGAGGCCAATGATAAAGCAATCTACTTATTTATTCATTTAACAGATATTTACTGCAGGCCATTACAGTGCCACCATTAATGAGTCCAACAATATGCTAATTTAACATACAAAATAAGCACCACTAGTATTATTATATTCTGTCAACCTTTAAAACTGGGAGATTATTACATATATCATACATTAGTCATCTTATAATTACTTATCCTTGCAGGTAATGCAGTGATGGATTACTAGGAATTTTGTACAAAAATACAAAGAGCTATGAATTGCCAGTCACTGACTGTTGATGATGGAAGAGGATGTATTCCTACCATCTACCCAACAAAACAGTATATTTGTGCCAGCCCTGACGCAGCATCCCTGCTATGAGGCTTCCAGTTAAAACTTAATACACCACAAAACAGACCAGTTCTTTTTAAATGCTTAAAAAGCTCTTTAAATTAGTCTGAATCTGCATTTTTTATACATCACTGTGCATCACTTTGCTTTTATTTCAGTTGTCATTTTGTCTCTGTGGGGAAGTATATATGGTTTAAATACTTCAAGTCCTCATGCTCTCTCCCTAAATTATCTTTTTTTCTACACTAAATACTCTGTTCTCTCAGCCATTCTGAAAATATGGTTCCCAGCTCTTCTGCATTGTAACTGCCTTCTTTTAAATGTATTTCAATTTGTCTAACACCCTCTAAACTATGGCCACCAAAAACGAAATAATGCAGTAATGCCCAATCAGTACAGAATATCAACACTTTGTTCTCAACATATAAGACAACATCTGGATTATATTAACCTTACAGTAAATTATTTTTCACTATATTTCATGACAGTTTCTACCACCATCCTGTATTTGTGTCACTAACTAGCTACTAATGGTGGAAAGTCATTTCACTACTCTCAAACCCCAAAAGACTGATGTGGTTTCTAAAGTTCTCTTTGCAAAGTCCACAGCTATATTTGATCATTTTATCTGAGGACAAGGAAACAATTCTAGGCCTATAATTTAAAGCTAACTCCAAATGCTTTATTGGTTCAAGTGGGAAAAAAAGCAAAACAAAAGAACAAAACAGTCTGTAACAGAAGTATAAAAGAAGTACTAACATTCCTAAGTGTTGAAAAATAGGCTTAGGATTGCTGATTATGTAATGCAAACTGAGGAAGATACCAAAAATACCAAAAATTTATTTAATTTTATGACCATTTCATCAATTATTACTTTAAAAATTGAAGATCTTACTTCTTTAACATAAAATGTTTTCTGACTTATTGTGTATGCATCTGTCAAATTTTAAAAATGTGTTTTTTAATATTCTAAGAACACGTTCAATTTTATGCTGGAAGACTTTAGGAAAAAACAAACTCATTTTAAGTAAATATTGTTGAAAGGTATGATAGAAATGTAATGTTAAATTAAAACAGGGATTTTAATTTTATTCATAAAATTCCTCTGAGATGCTACACAGCACAATTTGTAAACCTTCATTTTTATAAATAATTACATATATGTTTCAAAGTTGCACAAACCAAGAACCTATGGCTTTCCTACCACTTAAGACAAAGGAAAGTATATTTTACTCTGAACAAGAGACTATGACACCAAACTTACCTCAGTTAATCCATGATTGACATCCTAAGTCAGCAGTGCAGGATGTAACAATAATGAGGAAAGAGCAGTGTTAGTGTCCAGCTTTAACTATTTCTATTCAATGTAGCATTTCATATATTTTGCTACAGAATAATACTGAATTAATGAAGTAGAACAAAATACACCTACAACAAAACTTACCCTTTCTACATGTACCTTATATATCTATAATGTAACACTTTTGTTTCAGGTACCTTGTGATCATAAAATTATTGAGGCTTGAACATAATAAATTTGGTTTCAGCAACTGAGCACCCAATATGAATAATTTAGGTAAAACAGGGAAACTAATCCTAGCCTAACTTGGTCCTGAAGAAATAACTTTAGGGCTCAGTTTTTCTACCTGGCAAGTGGAAAAAATAGTCCTCAAACTTTAACACTTGGTTAATCTTGATAAAATGTTTGAAACGTGGTTAGCAGAGTAAAATGTTATATGAAAACAAAGTGAGAAAATAAGTAATAAGTTGCTTCTATTTTTCAGAAATAACCAGTAAAACATAGGTATCTTATATTAAGGGTTCTGTAACACTAAATTGGTTTAAAATAGACAGTACAGGACAGGGGAAAAGGATTGATAAGTAGAAAGAAAAAATGGAGAAAGAGAATATTTAGGAAGGAAATATTGGGTTGTCCAAGAAGTTTTTTTGTAGGATGGCTGTAAGTAGTGCTTAGTTGCTGTTAACTTCATGAGAAACAATTTTGTTAGATTGTGTGGTGATAGCTGTTATAATAGATTGTATTGTGATAGCTGTCATAACCGCTGTCATTAAAAAAATCAAAATTGGTCAAGTGTTATATAGCCATTTCACTATTGAAGATGGAAGAAAATAAGCAACATTTTCACATATTATGCTTTATTATTTCAAGAAAGGTAAAAACACAACTGAAATGCAAAAAAAAAAAAGATCAAAAAAAGATCTGTGCCATAGGTGCTGTGACTGATCAACCGTGTTAAAAGTGGTTTTCAAAGTTTTGCGCTGGAGGTTTCACACTAAATGATGCTCCACAGTATGGCAGACCAGGTGAAGTTGACAGAGATCAAATCAACAAATTAATTGAGAATGATCAACATTATACCATGGGGGAGGCAGGTGACATACTCAGAATATCCAAATCAATAAACTTATTGGTAAAAATGAAAAATACGTTTTTTATTTTATGGAAAAAACCATACAGACTATTTGGCCAAACCAATAATAATGGAAATTATCATGAAAGCTCACCACTTCATGGAACAGAAACGTACACTTCATTGTAAAAATCTTTCACACATATGTTCAGGGTATAGACTCAAAAGTAGTGCTAGAATCTCCAAAAATGTTCATAAATTTGCAGACTGTAGTTTGTATAGTGAAGAATGAATCTTACCTGAAGAGAGGTATGACTCTGACCTCTACTACTGGCAAGTGATGTATAGATGTTTGGAATGCCTCCTAATAGGACTGTCTTTGTTTACCTGGGGTCTCTGAGCCCTGTGATTATCAGTGCTGCCTGCAGAAGGGCTTGAGACTAAAGGTCAAGCCACATGGGCAGTATGCCATCAAGCCTCAATAAAACCTTTGGGCGCCAAGGCTCTGCTGAGCTTCCATGGTTGGAACCACACTGTGATTACTGTCACACATAAATGTTGGGAAAATGACTTGTCCGTGACCATACAGAGAAGAAAAGAGAAGTTCTGCCTTTGGTACCTTTCCCAGACTCCCCCTATGTACTTCTTCACATGGATGATTTTAGTCTGCATCCTTTCCCTGTAATAAACTGTGAACGTCAGTGTAATAGTTTTCAGTGAGTTCTGTGAAGACTTGTAGAAAATTATTGAACCTGAGAGTGGTTCTAATACCTACTTGCAATTGGTATCACAAGTGAGGGCAGTCTTGTGTGAACTGTTCCCTATAACTTGGCAGTTGGCTAAATTCTCACATGCGTTGAGAGGTATCACTGAGGGCTTTAAAATATTAGCAAAGACTTAGGGTTCCCTCACTATACTGTGCTAAATAAAGCCAAAGTAGTATAAGAATATGCAAAATATGACTATGCAATAAAATGACTATCCTGAGAAAGTTAACTGTTGATAATAGTTTCTTTCAAAAGATTCAGAGTACCAAGTTATCACTACATGGATGTACCTACTGGCAGTGTTAACAAGAACATATCTGGAAGCTGTTCTGCAAAAAAAGCCTTTTAGATTATACTCAGTTTAATTTGAAAGCAATTTAACATGGATATTTGAAATCCTTTTATAGTATATACTATGTAGTATAGACATTTTTAAAGTGCTATTACTACTAAGAATGTCTGAATAGGCAAAGAAACACCTTTAAATATTTTCTGACTACCTAGGCCTGTGGATAATTACACTAGGTACCAAAGTAGTTTTATCTCAGGAGATGGGTTTTATTCTTAATAAAACATTAATATATATGCACTATTTCTTTATTGTTTCATATAAATAAATAAAAGGTATTATGCATATCATTATGTACTGGAAAGCTGTTAAGGTTATTTTAGAATTTATAGTGTGACTATATCATACCAAAGTAGAATGTAAGTTTGTAAAGAGAAACGTGAACTGGAGGGAATATGAGAAATGAGACATGTGGAAACTTGAGCAAAGAAGAGAGGCTATTAGATATTAAGCAAAATGATTTACCTGAGAGGCATCAAATGGACAACCAGATTAAAATCATTATTAGGAATTTCAATTAAGGGTTTACTATCTTAGACAAAAGCGTGAGGTAGTTGTTGCACTGGCTGCAAATTTCAGTCAAAGTAGTATTTCCAAGGAAAATTTAAAAGGAAAACAAAGGGGTTTGAGGAATCGGAACAGAGTAATATAAAACATATGAAGTCAACTAAAGGTCTACTGCTAAAAATTCAACATATCATTCAATGCGTGACCTACTACTGGCTCCAAATCCACATATTCAAGCACTAACCTTTGACTATTTTTAGAGTGGGGACCCTGAAATTGAGTCAAAGCAGGACTAATGTTAGTTATTCGATGTCCTAGAAGATGGAGCGAGAAAGGCCCAAAGGAATGTTCAAAAGTCTCATGGTCTAAAGCAGATTTCACCAAGGCTTTTAACACCGATCGATAACAATGGTTCCAGGGGGTTATACACAAAAATGATGCAGCTCCCTGGCACATTTTAATTTCAACCACTTACTTTATGGCAAAATACCACACCATTGCTGATTTAACATCATGATTTAAGTGTGTAACATAGGATTATTCCAAGATGGTACAAAGAAAGAATAACATTATTGAAGTAATTCAAATAAATATGAAAGGTCTTGGTGGCTAAACAGAAATAAAAAGATACTTTTAAATCCTAAAGGAAATGAAAAAACACACAATTATGATTTGGTAACCCAATGTGTAAGGAATCAATCCAAGAGGTTGTAAAATATTATTGCCATTAGAAATGACTGGGAGCTTTGAAAACAACGAACTTTTCTGAGAAATATTTTAGCTGCAAGGGAGCGCAAATATACTTTAATTTCTTCTTTTTATTCAATGAGGAAAAACTCAAACTCAGGAAGTCAAGTACTGTTATATCTTCCCAAAGATGGTCTCCCCAGATATAGTCCTACTTTGCTGGTGAATATGTCAGGTTACTAACTAGCATTGTCCACAGCTAAAGTACAACAACTTAACTCCACAGAACAAATACAGTGATGACTTATATGCACAGCACAGTTAATACTGAATAAATAAGACATATGACAAAAATGTGGTATCAAAAACCATTTAAAAAAGCAAACCCAATTTACCAAATATCTTAATTTACCTATGTATATCTGAAAACTCTTCCATAGGTATACACAGCTCTTAAAATAAATAAACATTCATTTTAAAAAATGCTTAACTTGAATCTTATAGTAATTCAAACAGGCACAGATCCAGTATAAACCTTTCTAAATTTTATCCTAAGTTAGTAAATTTTACTAGATACATATTGATATGTATAATAAGTAACTCAAAGTATAAGAAATAAAAAGAGCAAAGAGTTTAGCAGTAACCACTAAGTTATTTTTATAAACAATTTAAGAGCAAAAATAAAAGAGGGTAAGGAAACGTACAATTGAGTATAGTACCTAGGAAGTATGAGAGGTTCTGGTCAAGATGGAGGCAGGCGTAGGTAGACACACTTCACCTCCTGATGCAACCACAAAAAGAATTACAACTAAATCTCAAAACAAATAACACCCAGAGCTGTCAGAAAATAGAACTGTATGGAAATCTGACAACCAAGGATTTAAAGAAACCATGTTCATCCAGACAGGTAGGAGAGACAGAGATGTGGAGACGGATGGAGAGGCACAGTGTGGTGCAGTGAGGCAGTGGTGGCAGAAGGGGCATGGGTGGTTCCACATTCATGTGCGGTGGATAAAAATCAGGAGGGATACCTTGGGAGCAAGTGATTCCATCCCCAGGCCAGACCACACACCCCAGGGTTCCAGCACTGGGAAGATAAATCTCCGTAACTTCTGGCTATAAAAACCAGTGGGGTTGGGGTGGTAGAATAAACTGCCAGATTTTCAGAAAACTCCACTTACAGGGCCAACAGGTCTTAAAATGTATGCAAACCCACCCACTCAGGGATTCAACACCAGGGCAACAGTTAGAAGGTCTCCACTCATATACAAGGAGTGGGTGAAGTAACTGGAAAAGGGGTAACTGCCAGGTAAACCTCCAGAAGCCAGGCAACAGCACAGTCCCCTCTTTGAACCCTCACCCCACACAAAGCTACAAAGCAGTGAACAGGGTTGGCCCGCCCTGGAATTACCTAATGCTCTACCTCACATAATTTACAGGTGCCTTTTCATCAACAGGCCATGCTATTAAGACAGGGAGTCAAAGCAGCTCTACCTAATACACAGAAACAAACATAGGGAGGCTGACAAATTGAGGAGACAAAGAAATATGTCCAAGATTAAAGAACAGAACAAAACCCCAGAAAAAGAACTAAACAAAATGGAGATAACCAGCCTAACAGATACACAGTTCAAAACACTGGTGATCAGAACACTCAAAGAACTCATTGAGTACAGCAACAACATAAAAGAAGAGGTGAAGGTTACACTAAGTGAAATAAAGAAAAATCTACAGGGAACCAACAGTGAAGGGAAGGAAACCAGGATTCAAATCAATGATTTGGAACATAAGGAAGAAATAAATATTCAACCACAACAGAAAGATGAAACAGGAGTTCAAAAAAATAAGGATAAGTATAGGAAGACTCTGGGACATCTCCAAAAAAAGCCAACAGCAGAATTATAGGAATGCCAGAAGAAGAAGAGGAAGAGCAAGAAACTGAAAACTTATTTGAAAAAATAAGGAAAGAAAACTTCCCTAATTTGGTGAAGGAAACAGACACACAAGTCCAGGAAGCACAGAGAGTCCCAAAAAAGTTAGACTCAAAAAGGACCACACCAAGACACATCATAATTAAAATGCTAAATGTTAAAGAGAGAATATTTTTATTTTTTAAAGATCTTATTTATTTACTTATTTTTAGAGAGGGGGGAAGGGAGGAAAAAAGAGAGGGAGAAAAATATCAATGTGTTGTTGCTTCTCACGTGCCCCTACTAGGGACCTGGCCCACAACCCAGGCATGTGCTCTGACTAGGCATCGAACTGGTGACCCTTTGGTTTTCAGCCTGCGCTCAATCCATTGAGCTGCTCCAGTCAGGGCTAAAGAAGAGAATCTTAAAAGCAGCAAGAGAAAGCAGAAGTTACCTACAAAGAGTACCTGTAAGACTGTCAGCTGATTTCTCAAAAGAAACTTGGCAGGCAAGAAGGAACTGGCAAGAAGTATTCAAAGTCATGAAAAGCAAGGACCTACAACCTAGATTACTCTATCCAGCAAAGCTATAATTTAGAATGGAAAGACACAGACAAAGTGCTTCTCAGACAAGGTAAAGCTAAAGCAGTTCATCATCACTAAGCCACTATTACAAGAAATGTTAAAGAGACTTATTTAAGAAAAATATCAAAATTATGAACATTAAAAAGGCAACAAATTCACAACTATCTACAACTGAATCTAATAAATAAATGATACATACATATATACATACATATGCAAACCACCAGAACAGGAACAGAATCATAGGTATGGAGATCATTTAAAGGGTTATCAGTTGGGAGGTGTAAAGGGGAGAATGGGGGGAAGATGCAGAGTTTAAGAAGCATAATAGGTAGGTACAAAATAGACAGGGGGATATTAAGAATAATAGAGGAAATGGGGAAGCCAAAGAACTTATATGAAAGACTCATGGAAATGAACTAAGGGGTGGGATTGCTAGAGGGAAGGGGGTACCAGGTGGAGGGGGACAAAGGAGACAAAATTGGGACAACAGTAATAACATAATCAATAAAATATACTTTAAAAAGTATAAGAGAAAAATCATCAAATAGCAGAAGGTAAGAGGAGAAAGAGAACCTATGTTTCCTTTTGTTTTGCCAAGAGATTATTGCAGAGGTGGAAAAACAGATAAAAAGCAAAACAAATCCAAATGAATAAGTTTCATACATCAAGATCAGAGTCTTGTAAAACAAACAACTAAAACAGAGATGCTTATATAGTAACCAGTAGGAGTAGGAGGATTAACTCAAAACTTAATGAAAACATGTAAAGGGAAAGAGATGAAAAAGAATGGGAAAATGGAAAGGGATGAGGTATAGTCAGAAGTCTCACTAGTACAAAAGGATATTACATGGAAAGCAAAGAACTTCACAGAATTAGTTTCATGGTTAGGAATCAAGGACCTGTATGCCTGATAGATTCTTAAAATCCTTAACTGGGAAAGAAAGTAAACGAAGGAAAAAAAATATCAACAGATCATGACATAAAGACAAATATCATAAAAGGTAAAATAATTTTCTTACACTGTTTACAACAATGTAAAGGTATGTGTGTGTGCACAAATAAAATTTATATATTTATGTCATAATTCACAGTAATTATGTTCTATCAAGGAATATTTTAAACTTTCACACAGAAGCAATGGATTTATTTCAAGATCATAAGTTTCGTTCAATAATGGTATACACATGTTTATATATACATATACACACACATTTATGTATATATGAATACATATATACACATCATCACAAAATAGCATGTTAGGACCTTTAAGATAGCTTCTTTAAAACTTTATTTTAGAGTCAACATAATGTTCGACTCAGTATTAAGATTAGTGATGCAAATATGAATTTTATTAAAAAGACTCAGGAAAAAACTCTTTATATAAATATGAAATGTGAAAGTGCTTTGAAGTCTCTCAAAAAAAGGAAGCTGTGTCATAATAAAAATTAATGAACTATTTAAGAATTGCACAAGGGCCTTCAATGTAAACTGTCAGCTTTCTATTCCCAAAGACAGATTAAAAGAACCCATGTATGGATATAGATTCTGGATTCTGATTTGTAAAATAGAATATTAAAACCACTAAACAAAGTAAATAAGGAACAACTGGAAACTGTCACAATCACCTATTTAGTATCAGTGTCTATAAATTTGAAAAAAAGCATATGGTTGAAAGAATAGGGTAATAAAAGGCAATTCTCAAGTACAGTAACCATATAATACATCCAAAGAGAATGAGAAGCAAAGAGGAAAAGCCAAGACATAAAAAGGTGGTCCCCCAACTGCCTCCCTTTGCCAGAAAACAGTAGCACTGAAGTAGCTCCTAAGAAATTTAATCTGGTATCACCTAAGCTACATACCAAGAAGAATTTAGTTACAGGCCTGCAAAACCTAAAAGCAAACAATCAAACCATAGCTTTTACACTTAGCACAAGATTACTGCTAACTTAAAAAAATAAAACAAATCCCATTAGACTGGAAATTCTCTTAATGTGCAAAGAATACAAGTGGTTTATGACCTATACACAAGATATAAATTCAGATGTCAAAGCACATCTGATTTAATTCACAGTGATCCAAGAGGATATGACCCTCTAGGATAATGTTTTTAAAACTGGGCTTGTAGATTTCTAGGGGATATATTCTTAATGTTCTATGACTGCTCCAGAATTTTAAATTTTAGGTTTTTATAGCAATAATTTGGTAAAAACTGATTTAAAAAATCTAAAATTAGGATAGTCCATTTATAATACCAGTGTCAATGGTTGTGATTATAATCAAATTAGTACCAAACATGATCTCTATGTCTAGGACTTCGTACATAGTGTGCTTGATGAGTGAAGGCCAAATGAGCATCACATCTCATCCTAAAAGCAAATGTTTCATTGTAGTTCATATAGAGACAGACAGCAAGAGAAGTTATCAGACACCTCAGAACAGAAGCTACTGACAATGTTTCAAGAGAGCAAATAATAACCACCATTTTACCAGTATTGAACTATGCCCCAGGAACTGCCGCAAGCACTTTCAATAGATCACATCAATTAATCTTCTCAATAATTATAAAAGATAGATACTATTACCTCTAATTTACAGAAAAAGAATTAAGTAACTTCCCCAAGAACATAGAATGATAAATGCTGAGATAGAATTCAAACCCTGGCACACCTACTTTACAATGCTTCTTTACCATATTTTGGTGTGAACTGAGATTCCTGATCACCAGAACATAATCTCCTCCATACTGAATATTAGATTTATTTTTAAACCTGTAGTGTTATATATAATTTATAAATTTGTTATGGTTTACAGTTCTTTTAAAAGCTAAGCATCAGTTTAGAACTAGTTTAGGGTTTGTATGTATTTAAACAAAATAATCACAAATACTGGCTGGTGTGGCTTAGTGGATTGGTACCAGCCTGAGAACCAAAGGGTCGCCAGTTTGATTCCCAGTCAGAACACATGCCTGGGTCCCCAGCTGGGGGCGCATGAGAGGCAACCACACACTGATGTTTCTTTCCTCTTTCTCCCTCCCTTTCTCTAAAAATAAATAAAATTTAAAAAAAAAAAAAAAAAAAGAAAGAAAGAATTTTTTTTTTTTATTTTAAAAGGATTCCATATATCACTCCAGTTTCAAAAACACTGCTCAAAGACCTATACTACTCTAGGTGGTGGTTAGGGTTTCCATGCAAAACTTGGAACAAAGTTCGTTTATGAAACTTTGATTTTCTTTAATTGTAAATAATTTAAATCCCTTTTTTATTGTAATACAAGGGTAGGCAAAAGTAGGTTTATAGTTGTGAGTACATGAAATAGAGTTTATTCTTGTATTATTAAAGCCTATAGTATGTAAGTTTTCATAGGAACAACTGTAAACCTACTTTTGCCAATCCCTGTATTATGTCCAAAAATCTGTATTGGTTAAGAAGATAACATAAGACTTCAAAAAAGTCTTGCTGAGGACTTTTAACTGCAAGAAACAGGGTTTTTCCCGTTCTTAGGGGGAAGTGCTATGGAGAAAGAATTTGAAAAGCTTTGCCTAAGTGAGAAATGTAGTTTAAATAGGGAAGAGGAAATATTTATTCCAAACTTTCCCAAGGTCAAGTATTTTCTTTCTTAAAGAACTAGTGTCTATGGACTCATTACCACTCCACTATTTTTACTCCTTCCTTTTCAATGCAGAACTTTTTTAAAGTATATTTTATTGATTATACTATTACAGTTGTACCATTTTTTCCTCCCTTTTATCCCCCTGCACCCTGCACCCCTCCTCCCTGCAGCATTCCTCCCCTTAGTTCCTGTCCATGGGTCATACATTTAAGTTCTTTGGCTTCTCCATTTCCTACTGCCTATGGTTGTTGTTCTCTATTCCTCACCTTCAAATTTCCTTTAAGCATGACTCACCCTAGACTAGCATTAGCCAGGTTACCAATAACTTCCATGTAACCAAATTCATCGCACAATTCTATGATTTTATCCTATTTCTCAATAGCATACAACAGTTTTTCCTCCACTTAATTCTGGTTTCCACAACTCTCTCCTAGTTTTCCTGCCTTACCTCCCACTCCTTAATCTCCTTTGTTGATTTCTCTCCTTTCCTCATTTCATGTTCAATCCATCAGCAATTCTTGTCCCTTTCACTTGCGAGAGGTATTCCAAGTCCACTTCACTCTTTCATTTACACAACCACCATCCCAGTCAAACCAATCATTTTACCTCCCCTAATCGACTAAAACAATCTTCTAACTAGTCTCCCCTCTTTCATTTTTGATCTATTCCCCTCACTCTATTTTCCATAGAGCTGACAGAACGACGATTTAAACATATAAAACATTATAATCCTCCCTGCTTACCACCCTCCAATGGCTTACCACAACACCCTAGAAAACATTTGTGTTCCTGATCCTAATTTACAGAACCTCCATGATCTGGCACCTGCCCACTTCTTTTGTCCTTTCCCAATAGTCTTCCCACTCTGTATTTTAGCCATACTGGCCTCTTTCTACCCTTTAAACAAGTCCAGCTTTTTCTCACGCAAGGTATTTTACTAGATGTTCATCTTTCCTGAAATTTTCCGTACTCTATCTTACACAGCTGCTTTTTAACATTTAGATTACGGTTCATACTTCATTATACAAGACTCTTCTGATTACCCAACTGCATGAAATCATACAGTCTTGATTACATTCTCTTATTTTAATTCTCTCTAAAGTATGTATTATTAACTAATACTTTTTGCTGTATTTGATTACTGCCCATCTTGCCCAATAGATTATAAATGCTATGAGAACAGAACCCTTAACTACCTGGTTCATCACTGTATTTCCAATATGTAAATAAATGCCTGTTACATATGGGATTCCCAATAAGCATTTGTTGAATGAGCAAATGAGTATACCTAAATCTGTATAATAACTATAAACTTGAGCTGGATTCCCAGTGATTCGGGGCAGGGGTAGGGCAGGGGAGTGAGGGTTGGATCAACAAATCTCTCCCAATCCTTACCCAAGTAAGGGAAGCAAAAGATATTCTAGAAGTGACCTGATACCTATAGCTGAGAGTACCCTAAAAATAGCATGCACTAATCACATTGCCATTAGAAAACTATAAGACTTTTTTTTTTTAAAGATTTTATTTATTTATCTTCAGAGGGGAAGGGAAGGAGAGAGGGAGAGAAATATCAATGTATGGTTGCTTCCTGTGCATTCCCTACTGGGAACTGGCCTGCAACCCAGGCATGTGCCCTGACTGGGAATCGAACCGTGATCTCTTGGTTCACAGGCCCGCGCTTAATCCACTAAGCTACACCAG
>CM052542.1:113747696-113783140 GCA_028533065.1 Trachops cirrhosus | reverse complement strand
ACTATAAGACTTTTTTAATGCCTACTAGACATATTCCAGACACTATTAAAGGTGCTGGTGAATAAACTGACAGACTGACTATCCACAGGGAGCTTGTCCCAGATGACTAGCAAGCAATAAAAAGACTGCTTACCCTTCTCAAACTGCTAAACATAATGCTTAAATGATCTGCTTAAGGGGTGGAATAGATGGCCTCAAGTATACTACAATGGTTAGCAAACAAGAGTATTAAACCTGACTGTTCTATATCTAGATGCTTACCCATTTCTAAAATTTTGCATGCCTCATTCAAGTTTTATAAGACTATCCTATTATTTTCATGGGACATTAAATGTCCAGTTACTAGAGACTTAGCCACATAGAAAGAAGTATATGCAAATGTGGATGTACATGAAGAAATCGGAAATAAAATTAAACACATAAAGGGGGAAATAAATAAAAAGTAGAATCGATAGTCCTAGAACTCTCCTCTGGTAGTTCTGAGGCAGGGATCTCAGTAATACAGGGGTGGGCAAAAGTAGGTTTATAATTGTGACTGACATCCTTTTGAGTTAATAAAGCTATTGTAATCATCATAACCTGCAAGTCTTTTTCCAAACAAGCAACTGTAAAACTGCTTTTACCCACCACTGTATATTCTTAAATTTCCAATATCGGTGACTCCAGTATTCTCAACATTCGAGAATTACAAATAAATCAAACTGAAAACAAATAAGGGTTATAAATCCATGTCAAATTTGCATTTTTCTTAGGAAAGTGTAATCTATCTTTTTGGTTTGGCTTTGGTATAAGACTGGAATGTTTATAAATATGCATAACATGTGACTGCTCCTTTGCAATGTATTTAGATTTCAGTAATAAGCTCTGTATTAAAGCTCTAAAAAACATTTCAAAAACAAGCAATTTTTTTATATTAGGACAAATGATACACAGACATGAAATCATAAAATGCAACAAGAAACATACCATTCCATACGCCTGCTGTTGAACCCAATTGATATAATCATTCCTTATATCTATCAATTCTTGTACTTCATGTACATAAAATTTATCATACTGTATAATTTGCCCCGTTTTCTCATTTACCTACAAGAAAAAAAAATAAGTGTCATTAACATTAAACTTAACTAGTACCTGAGACAGGCTGAAAAATGTTTTAATAGAAAAACGCTTGACGTTTTTTAGCTAATTTTCTCTTCCCATAAAAAATAATTTACTGAGTGCCTACTACATGCAACATACTAGTTAAGTGCTATGGAAAACAGACTGGTAATATGTGATATATGTATTCAGTACCTGAAAACCCAGCAAAAATGAAAAATATTTATATAACCACCAAACAGTATGAGATATGTATCATTAAAATATATATAGTATATATAAACTAGAAACAACAAGGACTTCTGGTTGGGGATGGGACTTAAATAACAATAAGAATTGCTAATGCTTCCTGGCCAGTATGGCTCAGTTGGTTGGAGTGTTGTCCTGTAAACTGATTCCCAGGTTTGATCCACACCTAGGGCACATACCTAGGTTGCAGGTTTGGTCTCCAGCAGAGGCACACACATGGGGTAACTGATAGATGTTTCCCCCTCTCTCTTTCTCTCCCCCATACCCTCTCTCTAAAATCAGTGAGCATGTCCTCAGGTGAGAATAAATAAAGAAATAAGTAAATAAGAGATATGCTACATTCACAGGCTGGAAAGAGATTAATAAGACTCAACAAAGGCAAAAATGAATCTGACTAAATTCTAGTTTTATAAAAAGCAGCGATATAAAAAACATATTTGGTACAACAGAGGAAAACTGAATATGCCTAGACAGTTAGATATTACAGAATCACAGTTAATTTCTTTGAGAAAAATAATAGTATTGTTTTTATGTAGGAAAATGCCCAAGAAAATGAATTCTGAGGTATTAAAGGGTATATGAGGATTTTACTTTCAAATGATTCAAAGAAAAAAGTATAGAGTATACACAGATTTATAAAGCAAATGTGACAGCATGTTATCAATGGCTGAATCTAGAATGAAGGACACACAGGTATCTATTTTATTTGTATTTCAATGTTTCTGCAAATAGGGCAATAAAAAGTAGAGAGTTTATATTTCAATACTTCTGTATATAGAATGATAAAAATTAAAGAGAGTGAAGTGAATGGAAAGGATTTCAAAAAGATGTGAGGAAGAACACTCCTGGCAGAGAAAACAGCATGAACAAAAGGAAAAAAAAATCTGTATACACCTGCCTCAGCTAAACTGATGGTACAAGGAGAATGAAAGGCACAAGGATCAGAGCTGGACCCAACACATAGCCTGGAGCGAAGCCCAGCTAAACCCTGTCTAGATCAGCCGAAAGCTGTCCTCTACCAACTTTCGGGTTGAAGCAGGCCCCATTACAATAGGAATGAGAAAGCTTATTACTGTATGCAAATCAGTTTCAGTGTGTTTTGTTGCAGAACATTACTGTGCCAAAAGCTGATACTTGAGGATATATGGTTGGTTTTAAAGTCAATGAGTGATAGAATCAGTGATATTTTATGCAAATTATTCTGTTGGCAGAGTAAGGTACATTCAAGAATGAGTAAAGAGGCTAGTGGTAGGGAACTGAATCAGGAATTAAAGATTCAAGGTTTCTAGATAATAAGGAAGAATGTAGCCCTGACTGGTGTGGCTCAGTTTGATTCCCAGACAGGGCACATGCCTGGGTTACAGGCCAGGTCCCCAGTTGGGGGTGTTCAAGAGACAATCAATCGATGTTTCTCTCACACACAAATGTTTCTCACCCTCTCTCCTTTCCTTCCCCTCTCTCTAAAATTAAGTAAATCTAAAATAAACTATAAGAATGCAGAGGTCATGGTAGCTAATCGGATATAGAACACAGGAAAAGAGTCAAAGACAATTTCAAACTTTCAAGCCTCAGTAAGTGAAAAAAATGCTGGAAGCATATACATACAAGCAGAAAAGAATCTTGGTGAGGCAGAAATGAGAGCTGGGAAGCATGAGAAATTTGTTATTAAGCCATTATTTTAGATTCAAACGATGGCAAACCGTTTTGTCAGGTAGCTCAAGACAAAGTTGTCCCTCATATAATTGAAAACCATTTTCCTTAAAGGAGACAACTAAAGCTGTGTGTGGCAGTAGGTGAGGGAGAAGAGTGAAAAAAAAAAAAAAAAACCAGCCAAATGCAGACATTTAGATGCCACATTAAGAAGAAAACAAACCACTGAAGAAATAAAGTAAGTTCATCTAAAATACAAATTAAAAAAATGAGCTAAATTTCCTATGGAGAATAACAAAAAAATTGTCTATAATGTTTTTAAAAATCACACAAACACACTAAACCAACTAAGCAGTGTTTGAAAAGAAACAAAAGGAATCATTTAGTAAAGGTACCTAAATCTACCAGACAGTGCTGTGTCCAATCAGGTGCTCAATGAACATGAGATGAATGGAAGAGCAAGCAAAATGAGTAACAGATATGTATATAGTTCATGCTTCTAATAGCACTTTAAATTTTCCCTCAATTGCAGACTTTACCCTAAAATCCACTCAGATTTTATGTTCCATTAATAAAAAAATAGCTATCACTAGGGACCACTTACTAAATAGATGCCATATATACATTATCTCATTTAGTCATTAAAACGCTATGAAACAGATAATATTATATACACATACACAAAAATATGTGAATATTTGTGTTCAAATATAAATGTGTGCTATATTTAGAATACTTCATATTAGAATATATATGTAAAAACATATTTTTCCTTTTATGAATAATGTTTAAAATTATGGCATCAAGTACAATCAATGCTTGATCCTGTGGCTTACTCTTGAGGATACAAATAACCCAGTTTAACAAGCATTTATTACTACTGCTTTCATTTTCAAAGTTGAAACTTTTATTCACTCTATAAACTGACATAAACACTTTGAACTCCTTCTTTCACTGTTTGATTAATTTGTAACTATGAGAGGTACAGACCAGAGTGAAACTGCTATTCCTGGCTTTTCAGAGATAGTTTATACCTGGAGATCAAAACCTTGCTCTTAGAACTTCCAGCCAAAATGGTGGTGTAGGCAGATACACTTTGCCTCCTCACACAAACAAGAAAAGGACAACAACAAATTTAAAAACAAAAAATAACCAGAACTGTCAGAAAATCAAACTGTGAGTCCAACAACCAAAGAGTTAATCATCCAGACTGGTAGGAGGTGCAGAGGACAAGCAGCAAGGCAGTGGCTGTTCGACCAGACCCACAGGGTCCAAGAATGTACACAAACCCACCCACCCGGGAATCAGCACCAGAAGAGCCCAATTTGCTTGTGGGTGGAGGAGGAAGTGACTGAAAGCTAGCCCAGAGCTGAACAAGTGGCATTGTTCCCTCTCGGACCCATCTACCACATACAATACCACAACTCAATGACCTGGGGGGCCCCCACCCTAGTGAACACCTAAGGGGCACATAAGGGGCACTCTGAGACAAAAAATATGGCACAAATGAAAGAACAGATTAAAGCTCCAGAAAAAATACAACTAAGCAATGAAGAGATAGCCAACCTAACAGATGCAGGGTTCAAAACACTGGTAATCAGGATGCTCACAGAACTAATTGAGCATGGTCGTAAAATAGAGGAAAAAAGGAAGGCTATGAAAAGTGAAATAAAAAAAAATGTACATGGAACCAACAGTGAAGGGAAGGAAAGCAGACTCAAATCAATGGTTTGGAGAAGGAAGAAACAAACATTCGACCAGAACAGAATGAAGAAACATGAAATTCAAAAAAATGAGGAGAGGCTTAGGAACTTCCAGGACAACTTTAAACATTCCAACATCCAAATCATAGGGGTGAAGAAGAAGAGAAAGAGCAAGAAATTGGAAACTTATTTGAAAACATAATGAAGGAGAACTACCCTAATTTGGCCAAGGAAATAAGACTTCTAGGAAGTCCAGGAAACTCAGAGAGTCCCAAAGAAGTTGGACCCAAGGAAGCACACACCAAGGCACATCATAATTAAAATGCCAAAGGTTAAAGATAAAGAGAGAATCCTAAAAGCAGCAACAGAAAGGCAAAGAGTAGCCTCCAAAGGGTTTCCTATAAGACTGTCAGCTGGTTTCTTAAAAGAGACCTTACAGGTAAGAAGGGGCTGGAAAGAAGTATTCCAAATCATGAAAGGCCCTAAGGACCTGCATCCAAGATTACTCTGTCCAGCAAAGCTATCATTTAGAATGGAAGGCAGATAAAGTGCTTCTCAGATAAGGTCAAGTTAAAGGAGTTCATCATCACCAAGCCCTTATTGTATGAAATGTTCAAGGGACTTACCTAAGAAAAAGAAGTTGATTAAAAATATGAACGGTAAAATGACAACAAACTCACAACTAACAACCAAACCTAAAAAATCAAAAACAAAACAAAAAAAAATGAACTAAGCAAACAACTAGAACAGGAACAGATTCACAGAAATAGAGATCACAAGGAGGGTTATTAGTGGGGAGGGAGGGGAGGGGAAATGGGGTAAAAGGTACAGAGAATTAGTAGCATAAATGGTAGGTACAAAATAGTCAGGGAGGGTTAAGAATAGTATGGGAAATGGAGAAGCCAAAGAACTTATATGTATGACCCATGGTCATGAACTAAGGTGGGGGAATGTTGGTGGGAGGGAGATACAGGGCAGAGGAGAATAAAGGGGAGAAGAAAATGGGACAACTGTAATAGCATAATCAATGAAATATATTTTTAAAAATTAAAAAATATATATATGATTGTGAAAAAAAAAAGACAATTAAAAAAACCAAGACCCTGATCTTAGAGCAGGGGTCAGCAAACTACAGCCTATGGGCAAAATCCTACTTAGACTGTTTTACATAAATAAAGTTTATTGGAAAGCAGCCAAGCCCATCTATTTACATACTGTCTGAGGCAGAGTTGAATTGAATGGTTGTACAGAAACCACATGACTTGCAAATTGTAAAAATACTATTATCTGGACCTTAACAGGAACAGTTTGCAAACCCTTGACCTAGAGTCTTTAGTCAAACTCTTTCTACTGAAAATGAAAATATACACAACTACTAAAAAAAATGCCTTAGCTTTCCCTGCACCAATATTTATGTTCATAAATACAGGCACGCACTGTATAGGAATGTTTCAGTAAGCAACAAACAGCATATACAATGGTGGTCCCATAACATTATAGGCAGCTGAAAAATTCCTGTCGCTTAGAGACATGGTAGCCCTCATAGGTGATTGATTACTCATGCATTACTCACATGCTTATGGTAATGTTGGTGTAAACCTACTGTGTTGCCAGTTGTATAAAAGTACAGCACATCAATTACATATAGTGTGTAATACTTGATAATGATAATAAACAACTGTATCACTGGTTTATGTATTTATTATACCACACTTTTTATCATTATTTTACAGTGTAGTCTACCTACTTATTTAAAAAAAAAGTTGGCTGTAAAACAGCAAGCCTGCTATATCAGCAGTAACCTCATATGGGGGGACACCAAAAAAAACCCCCCAGAATTTATTTATAAAAAATAGTGTATTTATTCATACACGTTTAAACGTCAGTCACCTTCAAAGTACTCTCCATTTGATGCAATACACCTATGAAGCAGTTTTCTCCACTGCTCAGTTTTTGAACTTGTCAATTTAGATGTCTTTTGGTGCTTCTGCCATTTTTTTTTCAAATCTTCCACATCAGCAAAACATTTCCCTTTGAGGACTCTTCTCATTTGGGGAAACAAAAAAAAGTAGCTCAGGATGAGGCTAGATGAATAGAAAGGGTGGGACACAGAGGTCTTGACATTCTTTATCAAAAACTACTGAACACTCAGCATGGTGTGAGCAAGTGCACTAGTAAATCACCCATCATGAAATGGACAGATGTGTTGAAAGAGTCTCCAAAAAAAAAAATTCACCGAAGCCAAACACATCCTCTCACAATGTCAGCTGGTACACTGTTACAGATGGGTTTCTAGAATACTCACCTAGTAGGGAAAGCCTGTAATAGAAGGGGCTCACCCTCCAGAAAACTAATTCTGGGGTCTTTTTTGCATCCCTCCTCATACATCTCCAGCTTACCCCATCTCTTGATTGTACCATAGCCTCTTGTGCTTTATCTCATGTTGTTTTGTAAGATAACATGCTGTACAGGCTTGCTGTCAGGGAGCAGCAAACTATATGCCAACTAGCCTAGGTATGTAGTAGGTTATTCCATCCAGGTTTGTTAAGTGCCATCCATGATTTTCACACAATGACCAAATCGCCCAACAATGCATTTATCAGAATGTATCCCCTTTATTAAGCAGCGTATGACTTTATACACACTAACTTTTTATCACATCGGACTCTTAAAATGTAGTGACATTTGTAGAAAATGATTCACATCCCACTGACCACTGTTACACATTTTTCTTTATTTTAAATATTTTAGATTTAAAAATGTAAACTGCAGTTTCTTTCACCAATAGCAACCAGTGTTTGTATTCTGTATATCCTGCAAATAGGTTTTTGAAAAGAAATACTATGTTAGAATAAAAATTAATAATTCAGAAACCAAGTTTGGTTCAGGAACAGACAAACCGCAGTCAAACTTAGATAAGGGGAAAATTATGGCTGTTAATTCAGTCACAGTGATTTAACAACTAAAGAGAAAATCAGTTAACAATGCTGTAAAAATAGGGAAATTAGACTTTGAACAGAAGATCAATCCAGCAGACCTGTGTATACATATTTACATATAAAAACCAACAGTTTTAAAATATATATAAAAATATATTTGTATAGATATGATGACATTATTTTATCCAGGGAGCCTTCCTTAAGTCTGAGTTACGTGCCCTCCTATGTGTTCTCAATGCACCCTTCATTTTCCTTAATCTAGCACTTACCACACTATATTAGAAACACTTACTTGCTTGTATGTATACAACCGCTCTAAATTTATATTCTTAAAAAGAAATCACATCTTTTACTTATCACTGCATCCCTAATGTCTAATACAATGATAAGCACATAGTAGGCACTCAATAAATATTTGTAAAATGAATTAAAGAAGAAATCACCTGATAGTTCAAAATAACCTGTACCTTCAATATACTGACTATGACGGACAAAATAAAATTGTATGTTTGGTCATAATACTTTTATCTCACATTTTAATTACAGTTTAGCATTCTAGTTTATAAACCTCATTTCAAAGATAGTAGGTATTTGGTAAGCAGAAATGTGTCTTATCTGTTTGGTTTATTTAAGGGTTCCTGGAAAAATAATTTTTGAAAATCACTCATTTAGAAGATTAGCATGATATGCAGCAATTAGACTACATAGGTCAAGTCAGTCTTTTTGTTAGGAATATCAGTATCTCTATAATGTACTGTGTGAAAACTCAGAAACTACTAAATAATCCAATTACTCGCCAGTAAACTCATTTATCTGGTAATATATTCATTCCTGACAGCAGGTACTAAAGCTATCTTTCTTATGCCATTTGGGGCATTGGATATGATTTTTAATCGAAAGCTTTCCAAAGGACATGGCATAGGGAGGAACAAGTCATCCATACATCCCAAAATAATTAGGAAACACAATCTAGTTCTCTAGTTCTCAATCCTGCTCTAGGGTCAGGTCAAGAAGGAAATAATTTGAGGAAACTTCTCCTATTTCTTAACCATGGAGCAGAGAGAATGAATATATACACTTGTCAGCCATAAATGTTTTTGAAAAAACGAGTTTCTGATAAGCAACATGGGTTTCACTTAAAGATGAAAACAAATCACCCATAATAGTTAATTTCCAAAAGTATCCATTAATGGCAGATTAGAACCAAAGAAAGTTTTCTCCAAAATAGGGGGCAGAAGAAAGGTAAGTGACAGCTCTAAGAACTCCCAGTAAGAGATGCTTAAGAAATTGGTATCATTTTCATCCTGCTTTTAAGTATGTAACAATTTCAAAGAAGGATCTAGTTTTTATTCACACCAATGAATCAAGTCAAAAGTAGCAGTTTCCTTTCCAAGTGGTAGTAATGGTGGTAACAAAAAGCACTGCTGTATGAAGGTATAGTAACTGCATATACTGTATAATCTAAATACATCAATCATGGGAAACTATTAGGCCAGTATTTTAATCCTTATTCTATAGATAATTCTCCATTTGCATATGTGATAAAGAGAAAGACTTGTTCAAAATTATAGAGGATCGGGAACAGCACAAATGCAGTTAGAAACATGATCTTTAATACTATCAACTATTATGGAAATATGAACCACTAGATCTAGGGGAATAAAATAAAAGCAAACCCCCTGTTGAACGTATTATATTACTATATCTGCCAATACAAAAGTACATTGGAAGCCTCAAGGATTTTGGAAGTTGACTTGGATTTGTATTTCAACTCTGCTACTTACAGGTTTATGACATCTGACATTCAGATGAAGAAGCAAAGTTATCAACCATACAGAGTTTAAAAAGTTAAATGAGGAATATATGTAAAGTGCTCACATGAATTAATATACAAAGGATATTCTAATCCTGGCCACTGTTAAGATTCTTTTCTCTTCCCTTTTAGCTAGTGAAAACCTAGGATTATAGTATATATAGCATGGCTCTATCAAAAAAGTCTCTGAAGATGCAACCCTGTAAGGGTTATTCTTGAGTGGAGATTGAGGCTTCTGGGCTGAGCAAAGAAATTAAAAATTACTTGCTCTGTCTGTGATTATAAAAGACAAAAGATTCAATTCCTTCCTGTTCTTCTACCTTCTCTTTTACTTGTGGTAAAAGACACAGCTAAAGCAATATATACAGGGTCCAGCAGACGTAAGGCTTAGTTGAGTGTGGTTGGTAGGGTATTAATATAGGTGTATTGATTTACAGTTTTAATTTGAAAATCTCACCTAAAATGTAAGATGCTATGCTTGAGTGTGATATTAGGTTACGGAATCATGTGCTTATGATTTTTAATAAAAGATTTTGTAATAAAAAGGGGGCATTATTTGTGCCAGATCCTCTGTACTTACTTAAAGGGGTAATAAACAGGGAAGGAAAACAGTAAATAATTATTTGGGAATAGGGTCCGGCTGACAACAATGGTTCACTGGAATAGGAAAAGAGAGTCAGAGGAAAGAAAGAGAAATCTAATTAATCTCTTGAATCTGAGACAAAAGGCATGTAGAAAGTAGAGGATCATCCCATGAAGTTTGAGGATCTTCTTAACAGATTACTGCAGAATCCAGTTAACCCTAAAATGGTATAAGAAAGGCTTGTTCTGGAAAGAGCACACATAAGAATGACTTGTTTCCTAGGAAAGAAATGGCTATCATTTCCCCCTGATTATAAAGAGAAATGACCCCGCCCCCAGGAATCTGGGACATTCTTAATGCAATAGAAAAAGTAATTTCAAAAAGTCATTTAGAAAATATACAGGAACTTCACTAAAAGAATAAAAAGAAAAATTAAATGCTCCATAAGGGTTTTTTCTTACAGAGAATAGAACTAACTTGTTTATTCTCTTATCATTTACCTCAGTACTAGGCAAGAAAACATTAAAGTTGTTAAAGGGAGGAACCTAAAGAGGAAAGGTTCATATGGTTTTTCAGTCATTTGTGAGGCTAGAAACATAAGCTTCTCCCTTAAGTCATGTCTCTCAAAAAGAAAACAGCATCTCAAGAACACCAAATGGCATAATAGAGATATACCTACCAGCTGTCAGGGATGTCTCAAATCCATCTTTAATGAAAAAGCTGAGACTACTTCTTCATATAACTTTAACTGCTACAAGTATCCTTTAATATGTACTATTACTTTACACTGAGAGGAAGGGCAGGAAAGAATTCAGTCTTTTCAAATGATTAGCACATATAAGTATTAAAAAACATATTGAAACTAATAAATTATGCTATTCACAAGAAAATATAAAGAGAATTCTAATTCATCAGTTCACTACTGTTCTGTTCAACTACAGACAAGTTATCTGTAAATGCCTAACAAAGTCAAATAAGACCAAAGCTCCAAAATACAGATGTATTGTATCTTTTAAAAGAAAAATTTAGATAACTTTTTCAAATTTCTACTATGTATCTTTTATGTCAATTTAAATCTGTAATATATTAATGTTAAAAGAAACATCATTGATCTGTTAGTAGGAATGGGGAAAGAGTAAAATAAACTATTGGACATACCCTATGTAATATTTCTAAAACCTTTAATGCAGTATGAAGAAAACTGTTGAAAATTCTTCTTTCAGAAGGGGGAATGCCAATCTTGTAGAGTTTCAAAAGATGTACCACAACTTCCTTAAAAAGTTCTACAATCTTGAGGAATAGTGGAGGTTCAAGTACTGACCACCAGTTTTCTGTTATTAAAAGGTGAACACACAAATAAAATGAATTTAAAGAATCATGATTTTCAAAATAATACTGACTTTTCTTCTAAAGCAGTGGCTCTTAACCCTTTGAAAATCCCAGGAAGATACACATGACACAGTATTTTATGTAACATTTCTAGGGTTTACAGACCTCACCTCACACTCAAGTTAAAAAATACTGTTCTAAAAGCTCTCAAAAGCAAAAATATATAGATGATGAGTTGTGGGATTATGCACCTGAAACCTGTATAATTTTGTTAACCAGAGTCACCCCAATAAATTCAATAAAAAGGAAAAGAAAGCAAAAATAAAGTTCTGTTGAATTTATATATTTTATTTCCTAAATGAATTAAAAACTTCACCATTATTCCTAATATTAAAACCAGTTATTAAAAAGTGCTTTGGAAATTAGAATTTTAATTTTTAAACAAAACATCTTGCTCCAATACTTAAAGATCTTTCCAAGCTTTATCTTTCAATACAAAGTTGAAATACTGTGAAGCACCACCTTTAAAATGCAAGGTACTCTGGAAAATCAAATAGAGAAGCTGAACAATACAAAGTATAACATGTCTGTCCTTCCCCACATTCACTATTTGCTGGTATTAACTACAAATACCACAATCCTATGAAGCAGAATAAGGAATATAAAAACTTCTGACAACATGGAATAATAACCTTGTGAGCTCACTCTTCTATTACTAGCTAATTTCCTAGGATTCCAGGATTCTACCCCTTACTTATTGCTTCCTTTGCTAACCTACAGCCTAAAAATTCTTGTACTAATTTTATTACTTCTATATAACTCAGCTTCACATACCTAACAAAAACTATCAGAAAGGAAAGCACTGGGGCAAGTGTAGCAAGCAAACTTTAGCAGCCAGGAGATAGAGGTGAAATCTTTACAATTAGAAAAATTAGGGTAAGAAAAGTTTAGGCCAAAAATCATGAGCACACAAAGAACTCTAAGATCAGATAAGTAGCAGAATCTCATCTACATGCAGAGAAATAAACATCAGGAAATAAGCAAGTGAGGGAAATAGAATGCAAAGGGTTAACAGAGTTCAAGGAGGATTTAATACCCATGTGTGTTCAGTTTTAATTCTTCCTCCTCCTCTACTTCTTTAATAGCATGATCACTCTGGAGGAAATGGGGGAGGGGAATATGAAAAACAATTTTTATCTTTCCTGATACTGTCTCTGCTACTGTGTTTGATTAATATTTTAACATTACCTCCAACAACTATCAGATGACTAGAAAAAAGCAACAAAAGGAAGAACAGGTTTATTTTTCCCTAAGAGAATGTCAAATAAGCAGAGTAGCAAAATTTCAAACAGCACGACAGTAAGAACTTCAAAGCATTTTCATAAAGAGAAAAGGTTATAAAAGAAAAAAAATATTAGAATTCTTACCAAGTACTTTCAGTGGTGCCTTTTCTAGGTTCACAAGAGCTGTACCAAAGGGAATTGCTATTGTTGTAAAATTGTTGGAATCACTCATCAGAGGACATTCTGGTAGAGTAAGGTAAAACCTCAATGCTTCAACATCAGGCAAGGAGCTAGTCAGTTTAGGAATCAGATTCTTTTCCAAACTAGCTGCCACCTATATTTTGACAAAAAGTAAAACCTACTTCATTTAAAATAAATGTACTTTCCCCAAAAAATGGAAACAAAAAGAAAGATAATCTTATACTATAGCAAACATGAAATAGTGAAAGAAAAAGTCTTGCAATGAATCAGTGAACGTAATTTGGAGTACAATAAAAACTGATGTCTAAGCATTACTGAGAGAATTCTCACATGTAGGTCTCATTTAAACTTCTACTTCTAGCCTTGGCTGGTATGGCTCAGTGGGCTGGGCGCTAGCCTGAGAACTGGAAAGTCGCCAGTTCGATTCCCAGTCAGGCCACATGCCTGGGTTGCAGGCCAAGTCCCTGGTTGGGGGTGTGAGAGAGGCAACCAATTGATGTATATCTCACACACTGATGTTTCTTGCTTTCTGCCTTCTCCTCTCTCTAAAAGTAAATAAATAAAATCTTAAAAAACTCTCTACCTCTATAGTTATATAAACACTTAACCGACTTGGTAATGTTGGATAATGTTGGTAATTACCATTAAGGGTATGCACCAGACATGTGAAAAGATTTACAAATATTTGACAGGTAAATTACAAATTTTGAAATAAAACCTTATTTTAATCCTTCTATTTATGTATTTAATAAAATCAGAGAAAGTGCATCATAATGAAGAGTATGAAACTAAAGTTAATTAAGCTTTATAAACATAAAGTAACATGGAATAGAAATTTCAACAGGCTACATAATACAAATATAAAGTAATTTAAAAACAAACCTGCTGAGATATCTGAGGATGATCAGGTTGTATAAGTTTGTGGAATAAGAGCCTAGCAGCATTCATATCAACCCCTGAGAATCTGGTGCCTGTTCTATAGTGATCATCATTGCTATTAAAAAAAAGAGAGAAAATAATAAAATAAAAATTTTAAATTATTTCACTTATTTACTATAATAAATTTTAAAATTCAGTATATCAAAGAATTACCACTTACCTAACAGCTAAAAAGCTCCCATTTAGACAACCAGAAGACGAAAATGTTCCATCTATTTCACTAAAAATTAATGTAAAGATCACAAAATCACAAAATGAGAAATCTGTTTGCCTTATTTTTAATAAAAATTCAAATCAATGTTTAACCTATTATTTAATGCTATAAGCATTCTTCTAACCAACACTCACTTAGAATAAATGAGGATTTTAAAATTATTAAAGATTGATTAAATAACTCTTGATAAACAAAAAATAACTTCCATACCCTTGAATTTCTCATATATTACTTTACTTTCATCCTGACTCACTGAATAAATTTTGATGTTCCTTTAAAAAATATTTTACAAAAAACATGCATATTTAATTTTTTTAATTCCACACTATGGTAAATCCAATCTGGGAAGATATTTTTTTCGAAGCCTACTCTTTAGGCTTTTAAGAAGAATTTAGCTTAAGAAGAAACCAATCTAGAATTAAAAAACTGCTTATCAGGTATAGCCTCTCACACCTAACACACCAACACAACCTACAATTAGAAAAACTTTAAGTACAAGTTCATCTAGAAGCAAAATATTCAAAAAGTAATACTCAAATCTTCCAGGGAGTATAAAAGTTAAGACAGTGACCACTATAAAGCTGAAAAAAACATATTTCAAACCCAAATCTAAAATGGCTTTATTTAAAATTTAAAGTCATTTCATATGTCATTATGTATATGAAAGAAATATAACATAAATAAAAGATCTCTTAAAATATCCATTACTATAGAAATTCTAGACATTTTATAACTTTTGTACATAAACCATTCAGAGTATAATATTTAATAAAATATTTATTTAAACAAAAACTCTTGAGTTTAGGTTGCTCTACCAGAGTAGAGAGGCTGTGCCTGTGTGAGAGGTTGTGCTTGTATAGGTAAAATGTTTTTCTTACTTAGCTATCTCCACAGGAAACCTTCCAGAGGGGTAGCTCAGCCATTTTTGAATCAGAGCTTCATTCACAGTCCATATCTGCTTTGAAGGATCAGGACATCTAAAGTCATCTGGTGGCCCACAGTTCTAAATTTTAAAACAAGTAGATTAGTCAGCAGAAAGAGGAGAGATATATCTATATATCTATAAAAATTTATTTTAAAGGAAACTGATTTCCTGTCATTGAAACCTAGACATATAGTCAATTATAGTATGTATTTGATTTTTTTAAAAACAGAAGTAAATATCTACTAAACACCTGCGACAAAATCTTGATCAGAAAAATTTTGTAGACTTGAGAAAAACAATTTAGAGCAATTACTTTATAACATATAAAGAACATTAATATGGGTTTAAAAATTTCTTTAAAATTATCTGAGCTTAGTTATTATTTATATGATTACTATTACCTGGGGATTGGAGTAATGTGAAAAGCTTTGGTCTCCACCTGAGAAAATTCTTTTTACACAGAAATATTCTTCAGAATCTGTAATAAAAATAAAATGTAAAAAAAAAAAATCAAGATTTGTATCACATTTTTCAAAGTATCAAATATGCTACTGGATTTTCTCTTAATCATCTAGCTTAATTAGACCTCCCATTCATGGACTCAATAGATAAGCACAGTGTAATATTCTAATTGCTATGGAAATCAGACTGACCAAGTGACAAATATTAAATGATCCCACAAGTATAAGCAGCATTTGGTAAGTCTGCAAGTCTTTCTTCTGACCTACACACAAAATTTGGTGTCTTCTAGTCTACCTTTATTATCTCAACAATTTTATCTGAAGAGGATGTAAAAACTGAATGAAATGTATAAAAGACAAAAAAAGACAGTTCAGGAGAAAATAAAAATTAAGAATAATCATTTTTAAAAAGAAGACAACAAGTAAATGTTAAAACTTGAGTAAACACTTCATAATACAAAATTATTTTCTTTGATTATAGCTGTATGAAAGTAAGATAACACACAGCTCATTCACGGCAACTATTAATAAACCTAAATCAGGTTCAAAAATATAAAAATTAGTAAGTACATTTAGTACAAGTACAAGAAGGGGCAATACAGTTCCTTTACAAGAAAGATATTAAAAGACTCTTCTCAAAATGGAAAGAATATCATCAGAAATACTGATGATAGTTTAGAGTACCACATACCAATACACCAAAGCTCCATATTATAACTTAAGGCTAGTTATTTCCAAATATAATCCATTTCTGTAATCCTATTTCCAACCTATACCCTTTAGTTGACTAATGATGCTTAACCTCATATTATGTGTGATCATGGTTGCTATAGAATTACAAATTTTTAAGGAAGGCGCCACATCTTAATTTCCTTGATTATTCCCACCTACCAAGCACATGTTTTATTTATAAAAGTACATAGTTATTTATTAAAATACATAATATAAAATATTTACCTAGCACAGAACATAGTAACAGCTTCAGAGTTCACATTAATACAACCAAACTTTCCACAAGTAACAAGAATGTTCTGAGGCCAAAAGCAACTTATAAGAACAGGTTAAAAGGGTAAATCTAAAATATTAAACTGATCATTCAACTTAAAAAAATCTCTTCTCTACATTATTCTCACAAGTCTACATGAAATCATGCACTTCCTCAAAACATTTAGTAGGATGTTATTCTTTCACTCCTAAAATGTAATTCTGTCTTCCATATTACCAAGAAGACAAATGACTAATGTACAGCACATGAATGGGTTTCTAGCGACTGTTAGTAAGGCATCAAAAATTATTTTCCTTAATTTCCTGTTAATTACTACTCCAAAAAGTTTGTAAAACCTAGTCATATGTCCTATACAGCTTCCTGCAGATGGGATTTTGCTGACTGTATCCCCAAGTTTTCTCCTAACTTTTTTTTGGAGGTGTCTTCTGTATTTCCTATAAATTGGTAGTTGGATCTAGAGAGCCTTTAATTAGAGTTTGGTTATTTCAAAAAAACTATTACATAGTAGTGACGATGGAGCTGTTTTTCCATCAGGGAACACATAACGTGTGGTTAGGTTTCTTTTTGTGATGTTAGTAAACCAGTCATTCGCCATGCTAAGATCATTAATTCACTGTGAGTTGAAAAAATGATAATATGCTAACATTACTTCTATATCTTCTAGCTGGACCATTAGCTTTCTCCTATCTACTACATAGTTTGTTACACTGCAATAGGAAAGAAAGGATTAATGTTTAATCATTTCCATTTATTTACTATTATCCTCTTGCTTTTTGCATTTGCATTTCTTGATACTAAAGAGAGTAAAAACTTTTGCATGCTTTTTAGTAACATAAATTTCCTCTTTGGGAATTTCCATTAATTTACTTATTTGATGTCTTAATGTTTGTCTTATTTATTAAGTATCTTTCAGTTTCTCTCACCAATATCTATGAACACTTTAAAAATTCAGGTTATTAACCTTAGGTTGTATTTGCTACAAATATTTTCCTAAATAATTATTTGTGCAATTTTGTCTTACAGAAGATTTTTTTCCATTTAATCAAATGTATTTATCTCATTCATTATGATGAATTTCATTGTCATAATGCTGAATGGGCTCTTCCCATCCTAAAATCATAGAATTACTTATCTTAATTTTTTACATTTAACTTTTTAATCCATCTATAATTTATTCTACTGTGTATTTTTAGGTTAGCATCTAAACTGACTTCCACCACCCCCCATTTTCATATGTTAAGTAATTTTCTCTTCTCCACAGATGAGTGATGTCTTAAGTTTATAAAAAGGCACTACAACCCTTCCACCTATAATACAAAACTAAATACTTTTGGCACTCTTCTCTGTCCCAAGTGTTCTACAAGTCTTTCTCAACATACTGTGTTAGAATTTAAAATAAAGAAATTGACAAAATACTACTTTATTTCAAGATGAGCAATAACAAATGCACTTCATGTTAACATAGATAATATCTCAGTATTACTAATAAAAGTAATTTTGCTTGACTATCCTGAAGCAAGTGTCAGTTTGTTCCAGAATATGAAAGAGCACAACTGAAGACATAGCATGGTAAGTGAATTTTATTTGCCTCAGTTTATACTCAACTCTGAAAGAAGCTATAAAATGTGTTACAATATTTGAGCTCAGTTCACTCGGATTTGAAGGGTATGCTCCTGTGACTTACTGGTTAATGCCTTCACCTAAAATATAAAATGTTACTCTGTATTTTTTGTGGAATCAGCTCCATAGCAAAAATTCTGTGTCTCAATAGAATAATTTTCTATGTTTTATGTTGACTTCATTTTTTCAGTTAAGGGGAAAAAAGAACAAAGATCACTCATAAGAGAGTTAAAGTTTTTTTTTCAATCACATTACTATCTACATTTATTTTGAAATATTTTATTGTCACTTGGATAAAATAGGTAACCAAGTATTATATCTTAATAAAGTGTTCAAATCTCCTCTCACAACATTTTTTATTTTTGCCTTTCTGCTATGAGCCGGACTGTGACCCCTAAAAATTTTTATGTTGCAGCCCTAACCCCCAGTTCCTTGGAATATGGCTGTATTTAGAGATAGAGCCTTTAGAGAAGTGATTAAGGTAAAATGACATTGTTAGGGTGGGGCCCTAATCCAACATGCCTGGTGCCTTTATAAGTGGAAGAGACACTAGTAATGTGCACACACAGAGAAAAGTCATGTGAGGACAAGCAAAAGGCAGTCAACTGCAAGCCCAGGAGAGACCTCAGAAGAAACCAAACCTGCGAACACCTTCATCTTGGATTCTGAACCTCCAGGAACAGTGAGAAAATAAATTTCTGTTCTTTAATCTATACAGTCTGTGGTATTTTATTATGGCAGCCCTACCAAACTAACATACATCCAAAAATCAGATCCTAAATATAGAAAAATAAAATTTCCAAGACATTCATGTGTTAATGAAACTACTTTGGGATTTCCCACAGAGGCCTGGAAGAATCACAAAGGTTTCTTTCAACATGTAAGAAGTGCAAGAAATAATAGGTCTGTTTGATATTTTACTATTATAAAGGTTACATGGGAAGAGTTGTCCACCAGAAAAGATACTCAACCTTCCCTACATTAAATTTATATGGTAAAATACAATTAATATAATTATTTCAAAAACTGTTTTAGGAGAAGTCCCTGGAGATTCATCAATGTCCTTACTTTCCAATATGTTTAAGTATAATTAAGGAAACACTATTCAAAACTCATAAAACAGTTCTGTCAAATTTTCTTCTATCAAAGTTCTGGTGGTACAGTGCTCTCAGTCCTAATCTCAGTTATTATTAACTTAAGTGTTTTCTGGTACTCTCTTACTGCTTTAATTCCTATTTAACATCTTCTAATGTTAGAAATGTTGAAAACCAGTGGTTTTCAAATGGAAATGTATTTTACACTTATAAGTTTTATAAAAAATATAGTTTTATAAAAATATAGATGTCTAAGCTTGATGCCTAACTTACTGAATCTCTTTACTTGATATTCCTGATTTTATTACTGATACATTAAACCTCAGGATTATTATGTTATATATCAAGGAGTTTTTCATTTACAGAAAGTTATACTCATCCATATTTATAAATCAGATGCCAAAGCCACTGACTTCTTTAAGAATAGGCTTAATCATCATCCTTAGAAAACACTGTGCTTAAAAAGCTTTTTAAGTATTTTTTTTGCATGCCACAGAAACCAAATTTCCCTGTCAGCCATTACTATTCTTATTATGAACCTTCATCAGATCTTTTCACTTGACAATTATCAGTATCAAATTAACTAGCCATATTCATTTCAAGCTTTTGTCAATCTACTGATTGCTTAACTCTGATGCTTGCCTGAAGGCTTTCCTGTAAGCTACAGGATAGAGTTGTGTTTTCAAAGGACCATCTCAGAGCCCTAAAAAAAGGACTTTGACAGGTATTTGAAACCCACTTATACATCAAAGTATAGACACTTGGGAACAGGCTTCTAGAGACATGGCTTATATAACTTCAAAACAAACAATTAAGATTTCTCTTTTTTAAAAAAGATAAGCAGTTTTATGAAACTGCTAATCCAATATCCAACAGAACAAGAACTCATTACACAAGAATGAATGATAAAGAAAATTTTACTGTGCTTATCTGTTTGCAATAATGTTTACTTTTGTTTTACTCTTTTGTCCTTCTAAGGTTACCTAACTCACAATTTTGTAAACTTTGCTTTGGTAAGCTGAAATGAAACATTTAAAAAATGGTAAGTCTTTCCACCCTCTTCAGTTTGCCAGTATCTCCCAGAAAGGATCTTATATCCTCATTTGGCACCCCAACTTTTAACACTGCTACTCAGGAAACACCTCTAGGTCACTTGGCTCTGAGGCCCAGTACTCACATATCCCACAGGACTGTAAGGGAGAAAAGAATTCTTAATTGGCTACCACCCTCAGGACACAGCAAGAGGCAACCGTCCGAGGCACCCAAAACTTTCTGTAAAAGCCTATTGGCTTAGTTTCATAGCTGTGCCCTCGGAAGTAGGCTTCTAATTAAACACACATCAAACAGCCTACTGTAATCTTCTCCAGAGCCCTATGTCTATGCTCTCCCTCTGCTGGTCTCCAAGGCACCAGTATCTCTTAGAAGAGAGCTTATATACACATCTGGTGTTCTGGTGTTTGTGGCTGCTGCATAGAACACCCCTTGCAAGACTGCCTGGCTCTGGTGGGCAGTGGAGTTTGCATTCCTGGGTCCCATGGAACTGTAACAACTAGAGACAGTTTTTAGCTGGCTACCACCCCCAGTGAACAGTACAAACAACAAACTGATACATACCCCCAGACTTTCTGTGAAAAAGGCCTACTTGCTTGTCCTGGAGCTTCAGCCTGAGGGGCAGGCTTCTGGTTTAGAACACATCTAGGGATCTACTAAGTGATCTCTGGGGATAAACACTGATAGATACCATCCTTGTGCTCTACTGCATTCCTTCCAAGTCTACTGGTATCTGCCCGATACCGCTAGAGTATCCGCTGCCCAGTGCCCCTGATTTTCGTGGCTTCTGCCCCGGGGATACCTCTAGATTGCCTGTCTCTGGTGGCCAATGGGATTTACACTTTGCAGTCCCACAGGACTGTACTATTTGCATACTTTACAGCTGCTGCCTGAAGATCTGGCTTCCAATTAGCCTGAATCTAGGTGCTGACTGAGATCCTCCACTTTGAGATACTGACAGGTCTTGACACACCCTCAACTACTGGAAGCCACTAAAAATAAAACAGAATGCTTGCACAATCACAAAAGTTTGAAAGACAACCATGAGCTAAGGCAGAGTTGAACTATATTACAACACTATAGTAATCAAAACAGTATGGTATTAACATAACAGGCACACGGATCAGTGCAACAAAACAGCCCAGAAATAAAGCCACACGTATATGGTCAGTTATTTCACAACAAAGGAGCTAAGATTAATAAGGAAGAGAGAAGAGTTTCTTCAATAAATGGTGTTGGGAAAACTAGAGAGCAACATGAGAAGGAATGAAGCCAGACCATACACAAAAACCAACTCAAAATGGCTTAAAAACTTGTCCTAGAAGAAAATATAAGTGGCTTGACCCTGGCTTTGGTGATCATTTTTTTAAATTTAATTGTTGTTCAAGTATCTTTTTTTTTTATTTGACAGCAAAAGCAAAGGCATCAACAAAATGAAAAGGCAGCCAATGGAAAAGGAGAAAATATTTGCAAATCAAGTTTGTGATACAGGGTTAATATCCAAAATATATAAAAAACAAACATATCACAGCAAAAGTACAAATGATAAGATTTAAAAATGAGCAGAGGATCTGAATAGACATTGAAAGGCATATAGGTGGCCAACAAGTACATGAAACAGTGTCCAACGTCACTATCAGAAAAATGCAAATCAAAACCACAATGAGATATTACCTCACAGCTGTTAGGTTGGCTATTATTGAAAAGAAATAACAAGTACTGGCAAACACATAGAGAAAAGGGAATCCTTGTGCACTGTTAGTGAGCATGTAAATTTGTATACCCACTATGCAAGTTCCAAAAATATTAAAAACAGAACTACTATATGATCCAGCAATTCTCTTACTCAGTATTTATCAAAAGGAAAAAACTAACTCAAAACAATATGTACTCCCATGTTTGTTGCAGCATTATTTACAATAGCCAAGTCATGGAAGCAACCTAAGTGTCCATCAATGAATGAATACACAAAATGTAGTATGTATGTATGTATGTATGTATGTATGTATGTATACACATGCCCAGGCACACACAACAGAGTATATTAGCCATAAATAAGAAAATCGTGCCATTTGTGACAACATGAATGGACCTTTGTATTACACTCAGTAAAATCACACGAAGAGAAACATGTACTGCATGATCTCACTTATGTTAGGAGCTGCCCTGCCTGGTTTCAGAAGCTGTAACCCCCCCATGGCTAAGGCTGAGTGAGAGATCTTGGGACCAGAAGCCACTAAGGAGACAAAGCTTATCTTCCTGGCAGGGGCACCGCCTCTGCCCACTTTACTACACCCTGCCTGGCCCCCAGTGCATCACCGGTTAACAAATTCCTCAAGGAATTTTCCTCAAGGAAAGATAAGATTTTTTCTTACTCAGTATTTATCAAAAGGAAAAAACTAACTCAAAACAATATGTACTCCCATGTTTGTTGCAGCATTATTTACAATAGCCAAGTCATGGAAGCAACCTAAGTGTCCATCAATGAGTGAATACACAAAATGTAGTATGTATGTAAGGTTCCTCAAGGGAGGGACGCCCTAAGACAGGTATGGTCACGAAGGGGCTCTCAGGGAAGGATTTGGGGGGCTACAGAAAAAGGGGATGATGGACCCTCCTCCCTAGGCTCTGACACAGCCTGAGTCCTCATTCTGTCTGCAAGAAGTCTCCTAATCTCTTGGCTGCCTTACTTCCCCTGCTTGACCTAAGCCTGAAACAATGCAGGAGGTGGGTGCAGCCCTGTGCTGGAAGGGCAGTTCCCCAGGCCATGAGGTGAGGTCTAAGAAAGAATGCATAAAATCCTGTGAAACCTGCTTTGCTAATACCCTCATTTTAAATGATAAGGGTCCAAGAATGAAATGAGTTTGTTTCCCCGAAGTTTTATGGCCCTTTAGCTATTTGACCCTGACTCAAAATAGGCCCTCATAATTCTTTGAATGTTATCTATTTGATCATTACTGCCTGACAATGATTGATGAGCTTTCCAAATACACCCTGTATTCCTATGCAAATTAAAGCCAATAAAAGCCTGTCAAGGCAAGAGTTGGGGTACTTTCCCCTTGAGAGAGTGGCCACGCCATCCATTTTCGTCCACAGGACTTGGCAGTCTGTGTAAATTTGTCTCATCTCAGCCATAACACCACGGACACTGTGGGCCAGAGTTCGTGTCAACTTATATGTGGAATCTTAGGGAAAAAATACAAATACAAAGCTCACAGATAGAGCAGACTGATGGATTAGTGGTTGCCAGAGGCAGGGAGGGGGTGGGCAAAATGGGTGAAGGAAGTCTAAAGGTAAAAGTTTCCAGTTATAAAATAAATAAATCATGGGGAAATAATGTGCAGAATAGTAACTATAGTTAATAATACTATACTGCATATTTGAAGGTTGTTAAGAGAGTAAATCTTAAAAGTTCTCATCCTAAGAAAAAAATTATACCTAAGATGATGGATATTAACTAGATTTATTGTGGCTATCATTTTGCAATATATGCAAAACTGAGTCAACTAGTTTCCAGTGTACAACATCATTTTTTTAATTGACATATATCTGATCTCCAGATCTCAGTAAGAACTCAAACTCTTACTAGCTCTCCAATGGTTATTCACATTGATTCACTGAGAATTTGTTTGTACCTCTCTCCTAACTGACTGAATGATGGTTGTTGAATCTGGTATGACAAGTCATTTAAAAAAATAATGCCTACAAGGCCCCCAGTGCAGTGAAGGATTAACTCATCATGAGATCTGAGACACTGTCATGGGTTAAATTTATCTCCCCAAAATTCTTATGTTGAAGTTTTAATCCCAAATACCTCAGGATGTAACCTTATTCAGAAATAGGGTTGCTGGAGACTGTAATTAGTTGAGCTGAGATCATACTGGAGTAGGGTGGGCCCCTGATACAACATGACTGATGTCCTTATAAAAGTGGGAAACTGGTACACAGATATGCACATAGAAAGAATGGCATATGAAGATGAAGGCAGAGATCTACCTACTAGTCAACGAATGCCAAAGATTGCTAGCAAACCCCCAGAAGCTAGAAGAGACACATGGAACAGATTTTCCATTATAGCCCTCAGATGAAAGCAACCCTGCCAATACCTTGATCTTGGACTTTTAGCCTTCAGAATTGTGTTAATAAATGTGTTGTTTCAGTCACCCATTTCATATTGTTATAGCAGCCCTAGCAAACTAATAGAGCTCCCCAAACTTTACACCTGCTAAAGAAAGGTTTGCCCTTTGCCTAGCTCCAAGGGCAAAGTCTTTGGAATGTCCTGTTTAAAGTGTTGTTTACCTGCAGCCTCGAGGCCACACCAGGTAAGTTTATGCCAGCAATGTGATTTATGGTGAAGGTCACAGGCTCACCTCTGGATGGGCTGAGTAAATTAAATTCACATTTAACTAGTGTTTATGCTACACAGCTTTAGTATACTGCAACATAATGATCAACCATTATACAGGGTGAAGCACTAGTAGAGTTACAACTGTTTGTATTGAAAATAATAATTAATAAATAATAAGAATAAACTGTTTTGCATACTCACAACTGTAAACCTACTTTTGCCCCAACCTATATATATGCTATATATAAATATGTAGTGGTAAAAGATACATAACAAAATGTATCATTTTAACCATTTTAAAGTGTACAGTTAGGCAACATTAAGTATCATTACAATATTGTCCAGAACCGTTTCACCATCCCAAATACACATTCTGCACCCATTAAACAAGTCCTTGTTCTCCTTCTCCCTTGGTAACCTCTATTCTACTTTCTGTTTCTATAAATTTGACTGTTCTAGGAATGTCATATAAGAGAAGTATTATAATATTTGTCCTTTTGTGTCTGCTTCTTTCACTTAGCATGTTTTCAAGGTTCATCCATGTTGTAGCATATCAAAATTTCATTTCTTTTTATGGCTGACTATTTGATTTTTCAATTTTTGATTTTGATTTTAACCACAATTTTTCATCCATTCATCTGTAGATGGGCACTTCAGTTGTTTGCACCTTTTGGCTACTATGAAATCAACAATTTTTTGATAAAACTAAATTAGAGCAAAATGATTGATTTTAAACTCCATCTCCTTTCCCATTTCAGATGACTTCAAGATAATACAGTTTCAAAAGTGACAATACACATTCCTAAGTGACAGAATTATACAAACAAAATACATGATTCCTTACAATATCCATGTGGCTTTAAAATATACAATCTCGTTGTTAGGTTATTAGGGCCTTTTATGGAAGGAACTGGTATGATGAAACACCAACACGCTGCTGAGGACAAAAGAACACTACTACTGAAACAGATACATGTTCCAAACCTAAGAGTAGCAGGAAGAAAATGAAGCCATATTTGAAATACAACTATCAAACAAAGAAAAAAAAAGAAAAAAGAGTATCATATTTTGACCTTGTGAAATAGAACCACAACTGAGATAGCCTTTTAGTTAACAAAAATAGAAAAGAATCTTCAAAATCATTCATAATAAAAACTTATGAACCTTTCAAATGTCCATCTTCATAGTAACCTCATCGCTGAATAAAGTCTCAACAGACTCAAGTCCCACAACTCAGAGAAAAATTCCAAAGAAAACCAGACATAGATAAAACGAGAAAACAATTCTGAAGAATAGTTTAGGATGGTAAAGGAAATATATTACACATACATACATGCAAGTACATTTTGGCTGTAGCATGTCAAAAAATGTGAATGAGAAAATAGCCCTTGAATATTTCAAATTCCTTAAGGAATAAATTAATAACAATGAAAAATTACCAATTCTATTGAAAGAATACAATAAAAGTAAATTATATATTTAGCTAAAGCCATAGGGATATAAAAGGCAAATTTTAAAATGTAATATTTTAAATAGGCAATACATTAATATTAAAAAAAAAAAAAAAACAGAAAATGTTAACAATTCTAAAGTCCCATATATACCCAAAAGAATTAAAAGCAGGGTCTCGAAGCAGTATTTGTATGCCTGTATTTAAGACAGCATTATTCACAATAGTCAAAAGAGAAAACAATCCTATTGTCCATCAATGGATGAAGAAATAAACAAAATGTAGTATAGACTTATAATATTATTCAGCCTTAAAAAGGAAAATATGACATAATGCTACAACGCAGATGAATCTGAAGATTATGCTAAGTTTATGAAATAAGTCAGTCACAAAAAGGCAAATACTACATGATTCCACTTCTCTGAGGTACCTAGATCAAGTCAAATTCATAGAGACAGAATGTAGAATAGAGTGGTTGCCAGCCAGTGGGAGGAATAAATGGAGAGTTGTTGTTTAATAAACGAGTTTTAATTTTCAAAGATGAAAAGAGTTCTAGAGATTGGCTGCATTACAATGCAAGTGTGCTTAACAATATTGAACTGCACAATTAAAAAATGGTTATGTTCATATACTTTTGTTACGTATATTTGTTGTTTTTAATTTTTACAATTAAAAATAAAAAACCAAAATACTCTTCTCCACTTGTATCTAGCTACCACCCAGTTCCCACATGTCCAAGCCTCTGAAACCACTTTTATTCCAAGTTCCCTTATATATATAAACAAACGTAAACAAACTAAGCAACCATATACACTGTTTTGTCTTATTTTCACAAAACAATGTATCTCAAATTCTTTCACTTCAGACAGAAAACTGCATGATTTAAGAGGAACATTTTAACAGTAACTCTAATGTGTGTAGTAAAGCTTTACTATAACAGAACTTACCAACATCTGGTGGACACTGCCCATTATAAGGGAACCAATTCCCTTTCACAGTGAAAGGACTTTTCCTGTTGCTTGTTGAACCAGTTCCTAGCTGCCCGTTACCACCAAGTCCAAAGGAATAAATTCGTCCTGATGAAGGAACAAAAGCAGAAGTGTGCTGCCTAGAGTAAAATGATAGAAAACCTCAGACTTAATGTTACCATCTAAGAAATTCACATTTACAAAGCAAAGCAAATATTAACTGATAATTTTCATTTTCAAAAATAAATTAGTAAAACCATTACAGTTCTAAAATATTCTGTACAAAATATTTATTAATTAGTCTTACCCTACACTCATGAATTTTGTACCATATAGGCAGAATGAATAAGCATGGTCCAGAAAATTTCCACAAACGTCCAAATTTAAAAAGGTCCAGATCTATACTGAGATCCCTTATAACACATGACTTAGCCCTGAAGATAGCATCTAACTATGTTGCCCAAAGAAGTCCCTTCCCTATCCCCTCCTTTCCCCTCCCTTCCCCTGCCTCCTTTCCCTATCCATCACATTCTAATCTAGAGCTATGGTCCATGAGAGCCCACTATTTGGGCACCACTCATAAGTTTGAGGATAAGGACTCAGAAAGTAATTCACTATCAACCAGAAGATTTGCATACTCTGTGTGAGTTTGTGTGTGTGTGTATGTAGGCATGTGATTTCCTTCTGAGAGAGAGCGAAATGCATGATAAAACAAGATTTCCTTTCTTCTAGAGCAGCAATTTTCAACTGGTGTGCAGGCAAGGGGCATACTGGTGTATCACAAGAACATTTAAACATGCAATACCCAACTATTTAGTCAGGGGCACTAACCTCTTTTACCTTAGATTGTCGAATTAAAAAATGACAGTCAACACAATAACTCTCTGGTGCTATTTTTTTGGTCAGATCAGCAAAAAATATATGTTTGGTGTGCCACAGAATTTTTGTAATTAGTTTATGTGTGCCATGAGACAAAAAGGTTTGAAAATCACTGTTCTAAAGAAATTGATCCTTGTATGTGTGTACTGAGACCCTCTGTAGGCAGCAGAGTAGAAGCAACTGAAGCTAAAGAAAACCCATTAATCCAACTCTGTCTGCTGTTTCACTCCTGTTTGTTTAGGAATGAGTTAAAAAGATTTACCCAGCTCAGGTCTTGTGTTCCTCAATCTCAGGGTTTGTAGCTTAAGAATTGGAAAATTCTTAAGTAGTATTTCTGTAAATACCTTCTTTCTCCCATTTGTTCAATTCTCTTCTTGATAGTATTAGACAAATGCTGTACTTTCCCAATATATCCTATTAGTCTCTTATTCTCTTTTCTATCCACACCCATTTGTGAGTAACTTCCTGGATCTGTTTTTCAAATTGCTGCTTTTCTCTTTAGCCATGTGTTCAACCTACTGCTTTAACTATCAATTGAATTTTTAAATTTTAATGACGTTTTATCCCATTTCTAGAAGGTTTTTTCAAATCAGCCTGTTATTTCATTTAAAGCCCTTTATATATTGTGAAATATCACACATATACACCAACTCAGGACTACGGCAACAAGCCCCACTCCTATCTTAGAGCAGTCATCCTGTATCTACAAATTCTCAGAGGAGATCCAAAACAGAAAGGAGGCCAAAGACAGAAAAGTCTCCTTGCGCTAGCAAGGGAATATTTCATTGTGAACTCCCCATGAAGTAGATTTATTGGGAGAAAATGGTTTCTCAGGCCTTACTACTGCTTCTATCAATTCTCAGGCCTCATCTCCTGACCTAAACCTCTTTGCCATCTATAGTATATTATTTATAAAAAGGGCCAAAATTATTTCTTTCCCTATACCCACCAAGACAGGGAATCTATTTCTCTATGGCTGACATCTGGGCTCTGACCTTTGGCTTGCTTTGAACTGACACGCAGAAATGACAGAGTATCAGATCTAAGCCTATGCCTCACAAATAGCTTTGCACTTTTACCTTTTCTCTCTTTAGGAACCCTGCTGTATACCACCATAAAAATAATCCAAGGTTAGCCGCTGAAGGATGACATACACTCTGGAACAGAGACAAGATGTTCTAGCTAAGGCCACCCTAGACTATCCAGCCTCTAGCTGATCATCAGCTGATCAACCAAGTTCAGCTAAAATGAGAACTGCGCAGCTAAGCCCAGTCCAAAATACTGAGACACAAAATCATTGCTAAATAAATAATTGTTTTGAGCCACTACATTTTGGGGTGGTTTGTTTAACAATATAAGCTAATTAATACATTATCTAGATTGGCAAATTCTTTCAGGGCAGCTCCCAAGTTAGTTCAAACTAACAGCTATGGTTTTCAGATTTCTCTGTTTTTGCTCTGTGAAATTCTCTTTACTTCTTGGCAAACTAATCTATGTTACTTAAAAGGTGTTTTGATTCAAAAGGATTTTCAAGTTACCCACTCTGTCATATTACTGGAAAACTAAGTATAATCTACCAACTATCTTGCTTCGAAGCCAGATCAGCTGAGGTCAATCAAAATTTTTTAACTAAGGACACTCTCTTAAAGCAGAAAATATTAAATGGAATCCTAACATATGAAACAAACAAACTACTCTGGCTAAAGAAGGACTTAACAATGCCCAGTCTGCCTCATTCAGGAAGCAGGCATTGTGACATCCTCAAAGGAACATACCAGTATTATTTCATTAAACTCTTCCCCTAACTGGTCTACTAAAGGAGTGGCTCTTCATCCTGGCTGCATACTGGAATCACCTAACAGTGAGTATAGGCAACAATTCATATTTCTAAAAATCTCTCCAAACAATTATAGCCATGAAATCAGCATTGAAACCCAAAGAACAAACCTAACTATCTTAAGCTTTGATTTAATGTTATAGCTCAAAAATACTACACTCTATTACTGGAATTTGAAACCTTTTGCTTTTAGATCATCTTCTTGATGGATTCACATTTCTGGTGTACCCTAGCTGTTTCCTTCAAGTTTATTGACAAGTATTCAAAAAGGAAATAATACATAGTTGTTACAGTACTAAATGCCTAAAAGTCAAACTGGTCGAGATTTCTCCCCCATACAAAGTTAAATAATATTGCTTTATAATCTTTTAATGAAGTATCCATTAAGTGGATAAAAAAAGTGAACTCGCTAAACTTTAGGATCTATACATTCATGTATAACTTTAACCACCTAAAAAAGATTCTGATACTATCACTCCCCCTCATTTAAATGTTGAGCTTTTATTTACCTTTCATAATAGATTCTGATTCAATCTGGGAAGAGGAAAGGTTTTATCAAATCATTCCCATAAATAATTTTTCAAACACATGGTCAAGCACACAAAACTGGCATAAAAAATACGTAGTTCCATGAACAAAATCCAGCAGAAAGAAAAAACAATAGAAATAGATCCCTATAGATTTCAGATACTGAAAGTATCAAATACAAGAATCTAGAACAACTATGTTATCTATGTTTAATAGTCATTTAATGTCCAAGAAATAAAGACAAGCTTGAAAACTGATATACAACTGGAAACACTGATGAAAATCTTTTTGAAGATCAAAAATGGCTACAGAGTAGGTGGAAGCTACACTAACCTCCTCCCAGGACTGATATAAAATGTCAACTAAATTACTGAAAAATCATCCTGAATACTAGCTAAAGAGAAGCCTTATAACCAGAGACTTACGGAAAAAAACACATCACCACAAAGAGACTGGTAGGAAGTACAGAAAAGCGAGAGGGCTGGCCGGGCTCCCACAGATGGCATCTTCAGTTCTGGAGGTATACTTCAGCAGTCGGAGATGGGGAGGTTCCCCTAAACCCCAAACTTGGCTCCCCAGCCTACAGCACCAGAACTGGGAAAGGAACCCAAATAACATCCAGCTATGAAAAGCAACGGGGTTTTTGTCTGCCAGGGAGAGATAGCTAAATACACACCGAGCCTCTTAAAGGGCCAATGCACAAAATTTCATTTGTAGCCACCTGCCCTGGACTATGGCAAAGGGAGGGCAGAGGAGACTGGAGACACGGGAGGAGAGTCTGGGGCTGGTGGCTCTAGGGAGAGAGCTGAAGGGTCAGCTGCCAGGATCTCTGTGCTCAGTCATTCCCCATACTGCAGAAGCCATCATTCTCAGGCAAAGCACTCCCTTCCATGTGGCATCAGCCTAGGAAGAAGCAATAGCCCCACCTGCAGGAAACCCTCTCATTCTACCCTGTGGAGCTTAAGCCTGGCTGCTATAGAGTACAGTTGGAGGAACCTTCAGTGATTAAGCCTAACAGAGAGCCTGCAGGGGGTGGTGGATCTCCGGGTGCTATGAAACTTTAGCTGACCCTCCCACAGCAGAAAGGGGCACAGCCTGGTTCTTTCTGCACATACCCAGGATCAGCAGAGGGAGCCACAAGCTATGGATCACTGACAGCTCCAAACAGGTTGCCCAGGTCCCAGTCACAGGCAACATCTGGCATAGGACAGCACCAGAGTCTTTGCAGATCTACCCAAACATAGAAACAAATACAGAGGCAGCCAAATGAGGAAGACAAAGAAACAGGCCCCAAATGATAAAACAAGAGAATTCTCCAGAGAAAGAGCTAAATGAAATGGAGACGAGCAATTGATCAAATATAGAGTTTAAAGTAATGATTATAAGGATGCTCAAAACTATGAAAAAAGATATAGAAACCATAAAAAAGGACCAATCAGAAATAAAGAATGCACTATCTGAAATAAATAAAACACAGGAAGGAATAAACATTAGGTTAGATGAAACAGAGGATCAAATAAACAATTTGGAAGACAAGTCACCGAAAACACCCAAGCACAGCAGCAAAAAGAATTTTAAAAAATGAGGAAAAATAAAGGATCCTTGGGACAACAGGAAGCATAGAATCTGCATCTTGGGGATACCAGGAGAAGAGAGTGAACAATGGATCAAGAACCTATTTAAAGAAATAATTACTGAAAACTTCTCTCACATGGTGAAGGAAAAAGACACAGAAGTCTAGGAATTACAGAGAGTCCCGAAGAAGATGGACCCAGACAGGCCCACACCAAGACACATCATAATTAAAATGGCAAATCTCAAACACAAGGAGAGAATCTTTTTTTTTAATCACTTGTATTCTCATAATCCAGATGAAGACAAGGTATATTATTCTTTAAAGATTTTATTTATTTACTTTTAGAGAGGGGAAGGGAAGAAGAAATAGAGGGACTGAAACATCAATGTGTGGTTGCCTCTCACGTGCCCCCTACTGGGGACCTATCCTCCAAGCCAGGCATGTGCCCTGACTGGGAACTGAACCAGTGACCCTTTAGTTCACAGGTCAGCACTCAATTCACTGAGCCACACCAGCCAGGGCAACAAGGAGAGAATCTTAAAGACCACAAGAGAAAAGCAGTTTGTTACCTACAAGGGAGCTCCCATTAGACTGTCATCTTATTTCTCAATGGAAACATTTCAGGCCACAAGGGATTGGCATAGCAAGGAACTACAACCAAGGCTACTTTCCCCAGCAAGGTAAAGGAGGCATGAAAAGCTTCCCAGACAAGAAAAAGCGGAAGGAGTTTGTGACTACCAAACCAGTACTACAACAATATTAAAGGGCTTGCTTAAAAAATACAAAAAACCAGACAATAGTTAAAAAATAAAATGACAAAAAATACATATCAAGCAATAATCACTTTAAATGTAAATGGCATAAATGCTCCAATGAAAAGACAAATGGTAGCTGAATGGATAAGAAAACAAGACCCATACCTATGTGTATGTGTGAAAAATACACACAGACAATAAGGGATGGAAAAAATACTTCCCTGCAAATGGAAAGGAAGCAATACTTATACCCAACAAAATATTAGACTTTAAAACCAAGAGACAAAGGACACTACATAATGACAAAGGGAACAATCCAACAACAGGATATAAACCTAGTAAACATTTATGCACCCAACATAGGAGCACCTAAATATGTAAAGCAATGACAAACCCAATGCCAACATCATACTCAATGGGCAAAATCTACAAGTGTTCTACTTAAGATTGGAAACAAGACAGGGATGTCTGCTTTCATCTCTTATTCAAAACAGTACTGGAAGTCGTAGCCACAGCAATCAGACAAGAAGAAGAAAAAAAAGCATATAAATTGAAAAGGAAGAAGTGAAACTGTATTTGCAGATGACAAAATACTGTACACAAAGAACCCTAAAGATTCCACCAAGAAAAGTACAACTGATAAATGAATTCAGCAAAGTAGCAATATACAAAATTACTATCCAGAAATCAGTTGCATTTTTATATGCTAATAACAAACTAGCAGAAAGGGAAATTAAGATAATAATTCCATTCACAACTGCTACAAAAACAATAAAATACCTAGGAATAAACCTAACCAGCAGGTAAAAGACCTGTACATGCAAAATTATAAGACACTGAAGAAAGAACCTGAAGAAGATACAAATTAGTAGAAGCACATACCATATTCATGCATATTAGAAGAATCAACAACATTAAAATGTCCATGCTACCCAAAGCAATCTATAGATTCAACACAATTCCTGTCAAGATTCCAATGGCATATTTTACAGAATGGGAACAAATATTTTAAAAATGTATACAGAACCACAAAAGGCCTAGCATAGCAATAGTGACACTGAGAAAGAAGAACAAAGTTGGAGGAATCACACTATCTAACATCAAACTATACTAGAAGGTCATAGTACTCAAAACAGCATGGTACTTGCATAAAAACAGACACCCAGATTGGTGGAACAGAATAAACAGCACAGAAATAAACCCACACCTTTATAGTCAATGACTATTCAATAGAAGAAGCAAGCACATACAACGGTCTAAAGATAGTTTATTCAATAAATGGTGTTGGGACTTCTGGCCAAGATGGAGCGTAAGTAGACACACTGTGCCTCCTCACACAACCAAAACTAAGAACAACAAAAATTTAAAAACAAAAAAACAACCCGCACAGAGAGAAATGAAGTCTGACACCCATTCATCCAGATCCATAAGAGGGGCAGAGTTGGAGGCCCACAGAGAGGGGCCGAGGGGTCCCGGCAGGAAAAAGCGGTGGCTGGCAGACGCAGGCGTGCAGGGCACAGGCGGCAGTTGGTGGACCCCAGATGCACAGGGGCGGCTGACAGACCAGTGGCAGACCTCGGACGCAGGAGGCAACAAGTCGACCCAGTGAGGCACATAAGGCAGCAGGCTGTCCACAGTCACAGATTTGCACACAGATAAACCAGGCTAAAATGGGCAGTGAGACAGACCGTGCAACCCAGGGTCCCAGCGCCAGGAAATAAAGCCTAAAAGCAGCAACTGAAAACACCTGTGGGGGTTGAGGTGCTGGGAGAATCTTCCAGCCTCACAGGAGTTCCTTGGGGAGATCCACAGGGTCCTAGAATGTACACAAGCCCACCCGCCTGGGAGACAGCACCAGAAGGGCCCAATCTGCTTATGGGAAGTGGCAGAGGGGACTGAAGTCCTAGAGAGAGTGGAGAAAGCACCACTGTTCCCTCTTGGACCCCTCCCCCACATACAGCGTCACAACCCAGCAACTGGGGTGCCCTGCCCTGGTGAACACATAAGGCTCCACCCCTCACTACATAACAGGTGCAACCAGACCAAAAAAAAAAAAAAAAGGCTCAAATAGAACAAATCAAAGCCCTACAGCCAATACTTTTAAGCGACCAAGAGACAGCCAACCTATCAGATGGACAATTCAAAGCACTGGTGATAAGGATGCTCGCAGAATTAGTTGATTTTGGTGGCAAATTAGATGAACAAATGAAGGCTATGATAAGTGAAATCAAGAAAAATGCACACGGAACCAACAGTGATGGAAACAAAGCTGGGTCTCACATCAATGGAGTGGACCAGAAGGAAGAAAAAAACATATAATCAGAAAAGAATGAACAAACAAGAATTCAAAAAAATGAGGAGAGGCTTAGGAACCTCCAGGACAACTTTAAACATTGCAACATCCGAACTATAGGGGTACCAGAAGGGGAAGCGGAAGAACAACAAGTAGAAAACTTATCTGAACAAATAATAAAGGAGAACTTCCCCAATCTGGCAAAGGAAATAGACTTTCAGGAAGTCCAGGAAGCTCAGAGAGTCCCAGAGAAGTTGGACCCAAGGAGGAACACACCAAGGCACATCATAATTACATTACTCAAGATTAAAGATAAGGACAGAATTTTAAAAGCAGCAAGACAAAAGGAGGCAGTTACCTACAGAGGAGTTCTCATAAAACTATCAGCTGATCTCTCAAAAGAAACCTTGCAGGCAAGAAGGGGCTGGAAAGAAGTATTCCAAGTCATGAAAGACAAGGACCTACATCCAAGACTGCTCTATCCAGCAAAGCTTTCATTTAGAATGGAAGGGCAGATCAAGTGCTTCTCAGATAAGGTCAAGTTCAAGGAGTTCATCATCACCAAGCCCTTATTGTACGAAATGTTAAAGGGACTTATCTAAGAAAAAGAAGATAAAAAACATGTAGAGTAAAATGACAGCAAACTCACA
>CM052542.1:113705556-113747196 GCA_028533065.1 Trachops cirrhosus | reverse complement strand
ACAGAAATGGAGATCACATGGAGGGTTAGCAACAGGGGAGTGGGAGGAGGAGGAGGGGGGGGGAAGGTACGAAGAATAAGTAGTATGGATGGTAGGTAGAAAATAGGGGAAGGGCAAGAATAGTATGGAAAATATAGAAGCTAAAGAACTTATGACACATGGACATGAACTAAAGGGGGGAATGTGGGGGCGAGAGGGTGTGCAGGGTGGAGGGGAATGAAGGGGGTAATGGGACAACTGTAATAGCATAATCAATAAAATATATTTAAAAAAATAAATAAAAATAAATGGTGTTGGGAAAATTGGACAGATATGTACAGAAAAATGAAACTAGACTATCTTCTTATGCCACACACAAAAATAAAGTCAAAGTGGACAAAAGACTTAAATGTTAAGCAGAAAAATGAAACTAGACTATCTTCTTATGCCACACACAAAAATAAAGTCAAAGTGGACAAAAGACTTAAATGTTAAGACTCAAAACCATAAAAATCCTAGAAGAAAAACAAAGGCGGTAAAATCTTGGGCAGTGCCCGAGGCAGTATTTTCCTGATATATCTCCTCAGGCAAGGGAAACGAAAAAAATAAAAAATAAACAAATTGGACCACATCAAATAAAAGAGTTTTTGCACAGCAAAGGAAACCATCAACAAAATAAAGATAAAACCCACAGGCTGGGAGAACATATTTGCCAATACATCTGATAAAGGGTTGTATTCATAGTGCTGAAAGAAAAACATTCAGCCAAAAATCTGATATCCAGCAAAACCTTTCCTGAAGCTGTAAAATAAATATCTCAATAAAGGTAAATACATGTGTGATTACAAGTTAGTCTTATTGTAACTTTGGTTTATAACTCCATATTTTGTTTTCTATTTCCCCCCACCCTTTGTTTTCTATTTAATTTAAGAGCTTATTGCATAAAATTATTAATTTCTGTTTTGGGGTACACTATATACAAATGTATAAATAATTTACCTTGCACATCAATAACTGAAAGGGCATGGGAAAAGAACTATAGGAACAGAATTTTGGTGTATTATTGAAGTTAACCTGGTATAAATTTGAATTGGTATTATAACTTCAAGATATTAAATGTAATCCCCAAGTAACTACAAATAGCTATAGAATATACGAAATGCGAAGGGAACTGAAACACAGAAAAGGAAATGTGAAGGGAATTAAAACATTTCATTGCACAAAATAAACTAAATAAAAAGAAATAGTAATTCAGGAAATGAGGAAAATAAGACATACAGAAAGCAAACAGCAAAATAACAGAAGTCCACACATCTCAGTAATTACTTTAAATGTAAATAGAGTAAACTGTCACTCACAAGAGTCTGGCAGAACGGATTAAAAAGAAATTATTATATTACCTGCAACAGACTCACTTTAGACCCAAACACAAACAGGTTGAAAGGGAAAAGATGAAAAAGGTATCCCATGCAAGTAACTAAAAGAGAACAGGGTGGCCATACTCTTATCAAACAAAATAAACTTTAAGTCCAAAAAGATTACAAGAGACAAAGAAGGATATTATATATTAAAAGACTCAATACAACAACAAGATTAAGACCATTTATGTATCAAGTAACATACCACTAATATATATGAAGCAAAGACTGACAGAATTGAAGGGAGAAATAAAGTTCTACCATAATGATTTTAAACATTAGTACCTCATTGTTAATAACAGAACAACCAGGCAGAAGATAAGTAAGAAAATACAGAACTTGAACAAAACAATAAACCAGCTATTTCTAACAGGACACTCTTCCCAACAACAATATACACACATTCTTTTTAAATGCGCACAGAATATTCTCCAGGGTAGACTACATGTTAGGTCAGAAATTAAGTATCATAGATTTTAAAAGATAGATACTTTCAAAATATCTTCTACAACTAAACAAAACAGGATAAAATGAGAAATCAATAAAGTAAACTGGAAAATTCACTAACTTGTGGAAATTAAACAACACACTCTTAAACAACCAATGAATCAAAGAAATCACATGAAAACTTAAAAATATAAGAGATGAATGAAAATGGGAATACAACACATCAAAACTTAAAGAGATGCTGGGAAAGCAGTTCTAAGAAGGAAATTTATAGTTATAAATACTTACATTAAAAAACAAGATTTTTGCCTTAGCTGGTGTGGCTCAGTGGATTGAGTGCCAGCCTGAGAACCAAAGGGTTGCTGGTTTGATTCCCAGTCATGGCACATGCCAGGGTTGTGGGCCAGGTCCCCAGTAGGGGGGCAGGTGAGAGGTAACCACACACTGATGTTTCTCTCCCTCTCTTTCTCCCTCCCTTCCCCTCTGCCTAAAAATAAATAAAATCTTTAAAAAATAAAAACACAAGATAATAAAATAAAAAACCCAACTTTATAATGTAAGGACCTAAAAATAAAATGAATGAACTAAACTCAAAGATAGCAGAAGAAAGGAAGTAATAAAGATTAGACCTGATCCCAATAGAGTCAAGATTGAGATCTAAGATTCAAGATCTGCTTCAGGAAAGACTCAGGATGTCGCCTTAGCCTAATTTGAAATTATGGTAAGCAGGTGTCTGTAAGCTAAATACCCCATGTCCCACTGTTTGAGTCACCCAGCAAGGATTTCCCTCCCTTGGGTGTCCCACTTCTACTCTCATTCTTACTTCTGAAATCTAATACTCCATTCCCCTTTGTCCAAAATGTCTCATCATTGTCTTTGGAATTTTCATACCTATGTGAATTCCCCACTCACATGTATTAAACTATGATTTTTCCTCAGGTTAAAAAAAATAAAATAAAAAAAGATTAGAGCCGAGAGAAATGAAAGAGAATAGAAACATAGCCAAAGTCAACAAAATCAGAGGTTGGCTCTTTGCAAATAACAACAAAATTGACAACACTTTAGCAAGATTGATTTAAAAAAAAGATTCAAATTATTACAATCAGAAATGAAAGTAGAGATATTACTACCAATGCTGCTGAACTACAAATGGTCGTAAGAATTCTATAAACAATAATTTGCTAACAAAATTAGATCTCATATGTAGATGAAAAGGAAAAATTACTAGAAATACAAAACCTACTAATCCTACATCAAAAGAAAAAGAAAACCAAAATAGACCTATAACTAGTAAAAAGACTGAATCAATAATAAAAATCTCCCACAAAGCCTTGTACCAGATGGCTTCATTGGTGAATTTTATCAAATATTTAAGAACTAACACCAATCCTCCTCATACTTTTCCAAAAAAATTAAAGGAGTGAAAACTTTCTAACTCATTCTACAAGGCCGGCATAGTCCTGATGTCAAAACCAGATATGCACAGTACAAAAAACTACAGACCATTATCCCTTATGGACATCCATGTAAAAATTTTCAACAGAACACTAGCAACATGAATTCAGTAGCATATTAAAAAGACTATACAGCATAACCAAGTAGAATTTATTCCTGTAATGCAAGGATAGTTCAACCTATACAAATTGACCAGTGTAATATACAACATAAACAGAATAAAGGTATGATCACCTCAACTAATGCAGAAAGATTCACAAAATTCAACACTCTTTCTTGATAAAAGCCTTCAAACTAGGAATAGAAGAAAATTAACTCAACCTAATAAAAGCCATACATGAAAAACATACAGCAAACATCATACTCAGTAATGAAAGACTGAAAGATTTTCCTCTAAAATCAAGAACGAGGAAAAAAATGCCTACTTTGAACACTTCTAATAAAGTTGGAACTGGAAGTTCTAAACAGGGCACTTAGGCAAGTAAAGGAAATAAAAGGCATCTAAATCAAAAAAGAAGTAAAATTACCTCTATACAGTTCATATGTAGAAAACTTTAAGATTCCACATACACACAAAAGACTATTAGAACTAATAAAAATTTCACCAAAACAGGATACGAAATCAACATGCAATATTCAGTTGCATTTCTATACGCTATACCAAATAATCCAGAAAGAAATTACAAAAATAATGCCATTTACAATAGTACCAAAAAGAATAAATACTTCAAGAATTAACAAAAAGGTAAAAGACAATGAAAACTACAAAAGATCACTAAAAGAAACTGAAGATATAAATAAATGAAAAGAAACCCTGTATTCATGGACTGGGAAACTTAATGCTGTTAAGATATCAATACTTCCCAAAGTGATCTACAGATTCAATGCAATCCCTATAAATCATAAAAATGCAAATTACCATCATGATTAAATAATACTACATATCCAAAAATTTAAAAATACCAAATAGTAACAAAGATACTTTCAGGAATTCTCATACAATACTAATGAGAATATACAATAACGTGGCAACCATTTTGGTAAACAGTGTGACATTAACTCACAAAATTCAAGTTAAGTATCCTCTACAACCCAGCAATCCTATTCCAGGTATTCTTCAGAAATACAAAGGTTTATATATATCCCATAATAAATGTTCTAAGCAACATTATTTGTAATGGCCAAAAACTGGAAGCACCCAAATGTCCATTAGCAACAGAATGAGCACATAATTATATATGCATATAATTATTTTTTAAAGGTTTTATTTACTTAGTTTTAGAGAGAGGGGAAGGAAGTAAGAAAAAGAGGGAGAGAAACATCGATTCTCTTGCACACCCCCAACCAAGGGATGTGGCCCGCAACACAACCACGTTCCCTGATCAAGAATCTAACCAGCAATCTTTTGGTTGGCAGGCCAGTGCTCAATCCACTGTGCCACAAAGGACAGGGCTATGTGTGTATAATTAAATAAAATACAACAATGAGACCTAGTGATGAGGAGCCATAGCTACACACATATGGATAATCATGTAAACGTGATGTTAAAAAATTCATTAAAGACTACCTACAGTGTAATCCCATGTATCTGAAGCTAACAGTTGGCAAAACTAATCTACATTGCATAAGGACACATAATAGGTGGAAAAAAACAACACGTTCAAACTGAGTTAACTAGTCAAAGTACATTTGGCCTCTTTGGGTCTATCTAATTTAAACCACCAAAGGTAAAGCTTGATTTCAAAGCTCTGACTCATCTATTTATTCCCAACAACTGGGAATCAGGCGATCTGTATTCCACTTTTACCACTAACTAATCCTATGTGTTAAATAATTAATTGGTCAATTCCCTCATTCATTAAAAAAAAGGGTAGGTGAAGACAAACAAAGATGGATCTATAGTTTCCCCTCAAGTGTGATGCTACAGACAATAAATACAGTATTACACATACATTAATATCTTGCCTCAGGTAAAGAAAGGTGAAATAATCGTATAGAAGATGTTTCTCCTGTTACTATGACTCCTCAGCAGAAAATTAGGCATTTAGAGGAGAATTATTTTTAAAATCTTAGATTACTAGACTACTGAACAGCTCATTAAAAAGGAATCCTTGCCTTGGCCGGTGTGATTTGGTTGGAGTGTAATCCTATAAACTGAAAGGTTGCAGATTCAATTCCCAGTCAGGGCACATGCCTAGGTTGGTGGTCGCTCTTCCTTCTTTCCCTTCTTTCTAAGAATCAATAAGCATGTCCTTGGATGAGGATTAAAAATAAATCCTTACTTTCACCTGGAACTGCTATCTTCTACTAATTTGCAAAAATAACCAACACAAAGGGAAAGACAAGAGGCACCCCTATGTTCACTAGGGCTTTTAGAAAACATGAAGTTGTTCCTTTGTACATGGAAGTTTACAAAAAAAATGATATTGCAGGCATCAAGGGAAGGGCACTGTTCAAAATGGAATGTTGCACAAATGTTACAACGGCAAAAATGGAAGAGTCTGCAGTGTTACCCAGCATGCTATTGATGCTGTTGTAAACAAACAAGGGCATGGTTCTTCTTGCAAAGAGAATTAATGTATGTGTTGAACACATTAAGTTCCCTAAAAGCTGAGAGTGCTTCCTGAAACATGTGAAGGAAAATTTTCAAATAGGAGAACTGTAATAGCATAATCAATAAAACATATTAAAAAAAGAGAAAATTTTCAAAAAGAAAAATATGCCAAAGGAAAAGGTACTTATAGGTTCAAATGAAATGCCAGCCTGCTCCTACCCAGAGAATTATACTTTGTGAGAATCAATGGAAAGAAGCTTGAGCTGTTGGAACATTTTCCCTATGAATTCATGATATAACAGGTGTCAAAAAGACAGATCTCTGGTTTGTTTTGGTTTTTTTTGAAGTCCCTAAATAATTGTGTTAGAGAGATCAAAATACTCTTACATAGTAGCTTACCTCCCACAAGCAATCTGAGTCACAATGCTTCCCATGAGTTCAAAAACTTTCCTTGGGTTTATTTCATGACTGGTAGAGTTATGACCCAATTGACCATACCCTCCAGCTCCAAAAGTAAACACTCCACCTTCCTAAAAAAGACAAAACCTTTTATCATTAGAAAGCCTGATAAAATAATATTCAGATAAATTAATCTTTAATATGGAGCTAATTTTTACTTTTATCATCTTCACAATTTTAACAGATACCTGACTTTTTAAGGTAAAATGTTTTAAAATGAAAAGACTTCCAGGTTCATGGCTAAATATTTTCACATATTCTTAAAGTATTTCATTATGGTCTTGTCATTACATTTAGTTAAAGTCATCATTAAAGAGATACTAACAATTTTGCATTGCCTTTTATTATCATTATATTTTTGTTGAATCCCAAGTATACACCTATAAAATTTGACAAAACCATTAAAATGATATCTTAGGTCTTCAAACTAGTTCTATTTTTAACATAAAAGCTGTGCAAAGAATATATGCAACCAGAGTGCACAAATATACCTATTTTAGCACACACTATAAATGGTCTTTAAAACTTCTATTATAAAAGTATAAAATTGGATTAGAGGTTATTTATATGTAAGTAATCACAAGCACAATTAGTATTTTTTAATTGTTTTTCTTCATAGTTTTAGCTACTATATAATTTATATCCCACTCTTATTATTTAATAGCATATTTATACATATTGCTATGCAAGTAAATTGATTTTTCTTTTTAAAACTTATCAAGGAAATTTTTAAACACACAAAATTGAAGACAATATATATTTACTATTAACCCTTATCAGATATGATTTACAAATCTTTTCTTCCATTATATTGGTTACCTTTTCATTTTATTGACTGTTTCCTTTGCTTTACAATAGCCTTTTTAGTTTGATGTAGTTCCCCCATTCATTTTCGTTTTTGTTTTTGATACCTTTGCCTTTGGTGTCATATCCAAAAAATGATTACCAAGACTAACATCTAAGGGATTCCCTACCATGTTTTCTTCTAAGAGTTTTTCAGTTTCAGGTCTTACATTTATGTCTTTACTCTATTTTGAGTTACTTATGAGTAGTGAAAGCTAGGGATCCAGTTTTCCAGTACCATTTATTGAAGACACTATCCTTTGCCATTGTGTTCTTGGTGTCCTGTTGATTAGTTGACCCAATGTATGTGGGTTTATTGGTGAACTATCTACTCTTTTTGATGGTTTATGTGTCTGTTTTTATGTCAGTACAGTTCCATTTTGATTACTCTTTTTATAATATAATTTGAAACTAGGAAGTGTGATGTCTCCAGCTTTTTCTTTCTCAAGATTGCTTTGGTTATTTTGGATCACTTGTGATACCATACTAATTTTAAAATTGTCTGTTCTGTTTAAAATTCCATTGGAATTAAGGTAAGAATTCCACTGAATCTGTAGATCACTTTGAGTAGCATGAGTATTTTAATATTACTGATTCTTTCAATCTAAGAACATGGGATAGCTTTCCACTTATTTGCACCTTCTTCAATTTCCTTCATTAATGTCTTTCACAGTTTTCAGTGCACAGGTCTTTCACCTCACTGGTTAAATTTATTCCTATGTATTGGGCTGGCCAAAAAAGTTTGTTTGACTTTAAAGTAAAAACAAAAACCACATTTTCCAGTTTCAAGAACAACTTTATTGAATAATATATTCACCGTTTTGTTCCACTACCTTCTGCCATCTTTCAGACAACTTCTTAATTCCATCTTCCCAAAACTTATCTTTTTGAACAACTGCTCCAAAGAATGCCTTTTGCAGTCTTCCAGGCAATTGAAATTTTTTCTATTTTAGGGAATTTTATAAAGACCAAAATAAATGGAAATCTGAAGGTGCAATGTCCGGTAAACATGGTAGATGGATCAGAACTTCCCAGCCAGGCTCTAACAGTTTTTGCCTGGTCATCAAAGAAACATGCAGTCCTTTGTTATCCTGATGGAAGACTATGCAGTTTCTGTTGAGTACTTCCAGACGCTTTTTGTGGAGTGCTGCTTTCAGTTGGTCTAACTGGTAGCAGTACTTACTGGAATTAATTACTTGGTTTTCCGGAAGGAGCTCATAATAGATGACTCCCTTCCAATTCCACCATATACATAACATCACCTTCTCTGGATGAAGACTGTCCTCTGGTGTGGTTGGTGGTGGTTCATTTCAACTGTCCTATGATCTCTTTCATTCCACATTACTATAAAGTATCCATTTTGCATCGCCAGTCACAATTTGTTTTAAAAACAGAATGTTTTCATTACGTTCAGGTAGAGAATCACGCATGGAAATACAGTCAAGAAGGCTTTTTCTTCCCGCTTAACTTATGTGGAACCCAAACATCAAAGCAATTAACGTAACCAAGCTAGTACAAGTGATTTTCAATGCTTAATTTGGATATGCATGTCAGGTATCTCCAATATGGTAGAACGTTGAATGTTCTCAACTAATGTCTCGATTTAACAGCTGTCAACTTCAACTGGTCTACGTGACCGACCATGGAGCATCGATTGTCCAGCGAGAAATCTCCAGCATAGAACTTCACAAGCCACTTTTGATGTATGATCATTCACAGCACCTTCTCCATATACTGCAGAAATCTTTTTTTGCATTTCAGTTGTGTTTTTACCTCTCTTGAAATAATTAAGAATAATATGCCAAAAATGTTGCTTATTTTCTTTGACCTTCGATATTAAAATGGCTACACAAAAATTCACCAATTTTGATAAGATTTTTTAAAAATGCACACTGATATGACAGTGGTCACAATGCAATCTAATGAAATTGTTTTGAATGCAGTTAAAGACAACAAAGCACTACTATAGCTATCTTTTGGGAAAAAACTAACAAACCTTTTAGTCCAGGGGTCCCCAACTCCCAGGTCACACACCAAGCTGCACAGAGGAAGAGGTGAGCAACAGGCATGAGAGGAAGTGAACCAGTCCTGGTACCAAAAAGGTTGGGGACCACTGTTTTAGCCAATGCAATATTTTTATGCTACTATAAATGATACTGCTTTTCTTACTTTCTCTTTTTGATAGACTTTTTTAACTGTATAGAAATATGATTTTTGTATATTGATTTTGTATCCTGCAACTTTACTGAACCCATTTATTAGTTTTCTCATATAAGCCCTTTATCATGTTGAGTTACTCATTCTACCTAAATTGTTGAGAATTGTTACCGAAACGTTGTTGAATTTTGTCAAATTCTTCTTCTGCATCTATTAAGATGATGATTTTTATCCTCCATTCTATTAATGTAGTTTATGACACTAATTGATTTGCGGATACAGAACCATCTTTTCATCCCAGGGAACAATTGCAGTTGATCACAGTACATGATCATTATAACATGCTATTCAATTTGATTTTGCTATTGTTCTGTTCAGGAGTTTTGCATCTGTGTTTACCAGGGACACTAGTCTGTAATTTTCTTTTCTAACAGTGTTTTTGTGTGGCTTTAGTATTAGGATAATGCTGGTCTCATAAAATGAGCCTGGAATATTTACTTACTTTTCCATTTTTTGAAAGAGCTTGAGATAAATTCGCATGTATTGTTTTTTAAATGGTAGAATTCACCAGCGAAGCCATAGGGTCCTGGGCTTTTGCTACATCCCCGTAAGTTTGGGTATGCTGTGTTTTCAATTTCATTTCTCAAGACAGTTTTTGATTACCCCTTTATTTCATCTTTGAACCCACTGCTTATTCAGGAGTATGCTTTTTAATTTCCACACACTGGGAATATTCTGGCTTTTCTCCTGTTACTGATTCCTAGTTTCCTATCATTTTGGCTAGAAAAGTTAACTGATATGATTTCTACCTTCTTAAATTTGTTCACACTTGTTTTCTAACATAACATATTTCTACTATAAAACATTCCATTGTGTTCTTGAGAAAAATATATATGCTACTGCTGGATGAAATGTTCTGTATATGTCTGTTATGTCCACTTGATATAAAGTGCAATTCAATACAATATTTCATTACTGATTTTCTGTCTGGATGATCTATCCATTACTAAAAGTTGGTTACTGAAGCCCCCTACAATTACTGTGTTTCTGTCTATTTCTCTGCCTTAAAACCTATTAACATTGGCTTAATATAGTTAGCTGTTCCTCTGATGAGTGCTATATAAGTACTACTGCTACATCCTCCTGATGAACACCTTCACTATTAATTTTTCAGTATCATTTAATACTGAGAACATGTTCAAATTTTCCTGATTATTTTATTACATAACATCGGAAAGCATGTCTGGTTGGTAATGTCAAGAAGTAGGTCTAGGACTTCCAGCCAAGATGGAGGTACAGGTAGATACACTGTGCTTCCTCACACAACCAAAAGGACAACAAATTTAAAAACAAAAAACAACCAGAACTGCCAGAAAATCTAACTATATGGAAGTCTGACAACCAAGGAGTTAAAGAAGAAACATTCATCCAGACCAGTAGGAGGGGCAGAGACAGGTAGTTGGGGAGGAAAGGATGCATGGCAAGGTGGCAGCTGGAGGACCTGGCAGACTGCGCGGTCCCACATTTGCATGCAGATAAACCAGGAGGAACAACTGTGGAGTGACAGACCATGCAACCCAGGGTGTTCCAGCATGGGAAAAGAAAGCATCAAAAACCTCTATCTGTTAAAACCCTGTGGGGGTTGTGGTGGCAGGACAAACTCCAAGCCTCACAGAAGAGTTCACTGGAGAGACCCACAGGGTCCTAGAATGCACACAAACCCACTCATCCAGGAATCAGCACCAGAAAGGCCCAAATTGCTTGTGGGTAGTGGAAGAAGTGACTGGCCAGAGCCCAGCAAGTGGCACTGTTCCCTCTCAGACCCCACCCCCACATACAGCACCAAAATGCAACAAGTGGGTTGCCCCACCCTGGAGAATACCTAAGGCTCTGCCTCTTACAACATAACAGGTGCGCCAAGACAAAGAAATATGGCCCAAATGAAAGAAGAGATCAAAACTCCAGAAAAACAGCTAAGTGGCAAAGAAATAGCCAACCTATCGGATGCAGAGTTCAAAATAGTAATCAGGATGCTCATAGATGGTTGAACATGTCACAAAATGGAGTAAAAAGTGAAGGCTAGGCAAAGTGAAATAAAGAAAAATATGCAGGGAACCAACAGTGAAAGGAAGGAAACCAGATTCAAATGTACAATTTGGAGCAGAAAGAAGAAATAAACATTCAATCAGAACAGAATGAAGAAACAAGAATCTAAAAAAAATGAGGAGAGGCTTAGGAACCTCCAGGACAACTTCAAACATTCCCACATCTGAATCACAGAGGTGCAAGAAGGAGAAGAGGAAGAGCAGTCAACTGAAAACTTATTTGAAAAATAATAAAGGAGAACTTCCCCAATCTGGCAAAGGAAATAGACTTTCAGGAAGTCCAGGAAGCTCAGAGAGTCCCAAAGAAGTCGGACCCAAGGCACATCATAATTACATTACTCAAGATTAAAGATAAGGACAGAATCTTAAAAGCAGCAAGACAAAAGGAGGCAGTTACCTACAAAGGAGTTCTCATAAAACTATCAGCTGATCTCTCAAAAGAAACCTTGCAGGCAAGAAGGGGCTAGAAAGAAGTATTCCAAGTCATGAAAAGCAAGGACCTACATCCAAGATTACTTTCTCCAGCAAAGGTATCATTTAGAATAGAAGAGCAGATAAAGTGCTTCCCAAATAAGGTCAAGTCAAAGGAGTTCATCATCACCAAGCCCTTATTATATGACATGTTAAAGGGACTTATCTAAAAAGAAGATCAAAACTATGAACAGTAAAATGACAACAAACTCATAGCTATCAACAACTGAACCTAAAACAAAAACTAAGCAAAGTACTAGAAAAGAAACTGAATTACAGAAATGGAGATCACATGTAGGGCTATCAGCAGGGAGGTGGAGGGGGAAGAATGTGGAGGGAAGGTATGGGAATAAGAAGCATAAATAAATGGTAGGTACAAAAGAGACAGGGGGAGGTTAAGAATAGAATACAAAATGGGGAAGATCTCATATGCACAGCCCATGAACATAAACTAAGGAGTTGGGGGAATCCTGTTGGGAGAGGGGTACAAGGCAGAGAGAAATAAAGGGGAGGAAAAATGGGACATCTGTAATAGCATAATCAATAAAATATACTTTAAATAGTAAGTAGGTCTAAATAAAAAAATTGTGTATCAACTATAATTTTTAAAGTAAGTCCATGTGTTTTTAGCCTAATCCATCCTTGTTAAGCTTAACATTGCTTGATCTTGAGCCAGATGCATTACTTCAATAAAAAATATATCACTGGAGCCCTGGCTGTTGTGGTTCAGTGGGTTGAGCACAGGCCTGAGAACCAGGGGGTCACCTGTTCAATTTCCAGTCAGAGCACACGCATGGGTTGTGGGTCAGGTCCCCAGTGCATGGTAAGCAAGAGGCAACCACACACTGATGTTTCTTCCCCTCTCTTAAAAAATAAATTTTAAAGAACGTATAAAAATGGAGATTTTCTACTCTTATTTCTTCTGAATTTATTAGTTGGAATTCTTTCAAAGAGAATTTAACTCATCAACGGTTAAGTTACTGTGAAATACAATTTGCTAGTAAGTGGTAGGAGAAATCCTTCTTTACTAATTTTTAGAAAAATGAGTTGTCCTAGAAAACTCCAAAGATAAGCAATTAAGTGTGCTTTTTATTAATTTGGGGAAGAGTATCATTATAAAGTAATGGGTTTTTATATATTTGGTATATTTCCATTCACTTCAGTCATTATATCTTTTCGTAAATCAATGAAAGTGTCTTCAAGTTGTTCTTCTGACATGACCTTTTGAGTTTTTGCAATGCACTATGCAATGCACTCAAGACTATTCTTATCTAGAAGCCCTTTGAGTATGGAGTCTACAAAAATCAAGGAATGTTTACTGCTTCCAGATTATACACTGTTAACTACTTCTAAGACCTTAAAATGGTCATGGCCTCTCATATACTTAGAAGGAAAAAAGTAAGAGTTTATAAGGATACCTCTTATCTTTAGATCACAGGATTTTAACTCAAACCATTTTATATCTTTTCTCTGAAACTGGAAATCAAAGTTTCTAATGACAGTAAAATAAGTACTTATTTGCTTTATCTTACTCTCTATATATTAAAAAATGATACCACCAATTTTACTACCAATAAGACTACAGAATACAGTTTAACATTTCTTTGTGCATTGTTTATTTTCAGGCTATTTCCCACTAGTGATGCACGACAAAATAATTTATAATAACCAAAAGAATATTTCTGTAGTTGTATCACTAGTTATGTTTTTATTTTAACGTTTTAAGAAACGTTAAAATATATAAAAAATGCATATATATATTTTTTATTATAATAGTTTCTGGGTTCCAAAGTCAAAACTATAAAGCAAGTACATTTGGTCTAGCTTCAATTTTTTTAAAAATGTAAATAAAATATATAATGCTTATTATTTTACCCATTCTTATATAAAAGGAAAACTATTCTATCCCTTCCTCTTTTGACCTAACAATATATCCTGAAGATCATTCCACATCATAATAGAGACTTTCCTCATTCTGTTTTATTGGTCATGGTATTCAACTGCATGGAATTATCAGAGGTTATCCAAAAGAGACTGCTACTAGTGGACATTAGGATTCTTCCACTCCTTTGCTATTAAAATAATGCCATAATAAATGGCCTTGTGCATACAAAATTCCCTATCTTTGTGACAAATTCTTAAAAGTGGGATAGTTAAGTAAAAAGGTATATGTGCCTTGGCCAGGTGGCTCAGCTGGTTGGAACATCATCCCATGCACCAAGGAGTTGCAAGTTCAGTCCCCAGTTAGTGCCCATACATAGGATGCCAGTGAAGCCCCCGACTAGGACGCATATGGGAGGCAACCAATCAATGTTTTTCTGCCCCTCACCTCTAAAATCAATGAACATGTTCTTGGGTGAGGATTTTTTAAAGGTATAATTATATGTGATTTACATAATGAATTTATAAATAAACTAAAAAAATGCTGACACCTTTATAGTGGTCCTCATACCCATTATCATTCATGTCTTCGCATTAGTTTCGAAGTCTGTTTTAAAAGTTTTGCTAATGTCATTTTCTTAATGCAGGTTTTACATAAGCAAACTGCTTTGTAAAGCAACATTAATTTATTTGCAAAAAAGTTCTTTTAGAAAAGCGAAAGATATATAGATATGGAACTATTCTAAATTAAATCAAGGTACAATAAAATTTTATTTTGGGGATATCTAAAATGATCTGATTTTGTTAAAAATAATATACCTCCCAAAACTCCAGTGAGCAAGTATCACCAGCTACTTTTTACAGAGAGGAATACAGGAAATTAATAGAATCAGCATTTTAAAAAACTCAATAAATATGGTTGTACATCCTAGGAAAATAAGATGAATAACTATTTGAAAGGTTAAATTTTAAAAGCATTAACATTGTGAACCTTTCAACCACAAAGTTAATCCCAAGGAATGATATGAAAAAATATTTTTTACTATTATTTCAACACAGCCTTATTTCTTCCAAATGCCAATGACAAAAGAAAATGACCAAAATTTATAACTTGCCAACATAATTTAATAAGATTTTAGTGGTTACATTTGTAATATGAATTATAACAATCAATAAGCTATGGTAATAAGATTAGCAGGTATATATTTTAAACTTCTTTACTAAGGGGCAATAAAAAATTTTTTAAAATTAACTTTAATAATTGTCATTATAATATTTTTTAAACGAGTACACTAAACTACTTGATAATGACAAAGAATAATTCTTATCCTCCTAAAATTCCAATGTGGAGCTATATCGGGTTTTGTAAACTCTACATAGTTTATAAGACTAGAATTTTATTAGAGTTTATATTTTATTAGATTAGAATTTTTTTCTTGCCAATTTTATCTACCATGCAGGATTAAGAAAAAAGCAAAAACATTAATTTCTAATTTAGCCAATGAAAACTTGCCATTTCCTTTAACGTGACTATAACAAATAATGTTCCTGGTAAAGATTAATGTTTTTTTTTTTTCATTTTACTTCTAATCATTAGGAAAGTACTATGCAGTACAGACACTGAACTGGCACCTACCCAGTAAAGTGAGATGTCAGAATTAAAGCCATTAACAACACTGTGATGAAAGCTCATTATAGCTGCTTGCATAATACTTAGCCTATGGATAATAACAAATAATCCCTCTATTACTTGTTATACATTATTTATAAGCCAAATGGGAGCTAAATTAAAATTAGGCAGAGCTATATATAAGTGGGATTGATATACACAGCATGACAATCCTGACAAACTTAAATGGAATTCTTTAATTCAAAATATTATTTAACCAGTATTTCACACAAAGCTGGGAAACTCAATATATATTATCACATTTAAGAGAATATAGTTCACACCTCGTAACATAAAACAAATTTGAAATTTAAGGTAAACTGTTTTTGAGGATAATAATCTAGGTACTTTTTCCAAAATAAACTTTTTTAGACATCAATAACACTTAACTTTTAATGTACATATTATGAAAACATTTACTTATTATGAAATAAGTTCTGTGAACAATAATAAAAAGGTTTTTTATAAGAGTACAATACCTTGGTTAGTGCAGCAGTATGATCTTCTCCACAACAAATATAAACTATTTTCTGAGTTCTTAGTGACTTTAGTAAATTAGGAACATACCTATCTGAAAAGTCCAACAAGAGACATTAACAATACTTTTTAAATTAAAAACCTTCTAAAGTATGTTTCCTCTACAGCTTCCCAGGCTCAATGAACAGTGATGACTAAATAATTTTTACCAAGTCTCAGTGAATTTTGCACTACAGGCCTACTAAGTTAGGTTCCCAGCCCTTTCTATTCTACTGTGATAAAGGAGGGATTTGAAAAGAGTAATTTAAGTGTTAAACTGCCTGAATGCCAATCAGCAGTCATAAAATTTAAAAACTATTTGACTGCCTCTAATCCATACACATCATACTTCATGATAATTAATCTCACAGGATGCTGGTTAAGTTTGAAAATTATACTTCCCTGCTTTGTTTTCTAGAAGAGATATAATGCCCTAATCTACTTTTCTAATGCAGAAAAAAGTATATTAAAATTCTTTTTGAGAGTATTATTTGCTTATCATTACCAGTTATTACTAGATCAACAACTCACTTTTGTCCATTTAAGTCATTACAATTATGTTAACTTCATGAAATTTGTTTTTGTATTTCAAATACTGGCATTTGACCTAATGTAGTTATGAAAATTCAGTTCCAAGTTCCCAACTGGTTTCAAGTAGTCGTAATCTTTTAAGCTTAAAATATTTCCAAGACTTTAGCATCAATGTTAAAAGTGAAACCCAAACTGGAGTAATTTAACAACTCAGATTATTTAAATATTTCCTTGAAAATCAGAAACAGATTAACACTTCATGATACTTTCCAGAATATTATTGCTTCTTTCCACCAATGCTGGCCAATGATGAGGTTCCCAACTTGAAGTAACATTTTTCAACTTTCTTTTAATGAACATCCAACAGCAAAATCTTTTGTGCCATTAAACTTTGTATAGTTTATTTTACAATAAAATGGTATCTTTTGGCCTTCTACCACCCCCTAAAACTATTATCAAATGGAATTTTTAAATTAACCTCACATCCCCACCTCCCTATCAGGGAAGATTTAAGTACATTTCTGACACTAAGAATCACTGAACCATCTCAAAAGATCATCTCTTTTTAAAAGTACATCTATAATAATGAGAACGTACCATTTTCATCATTAAGACCTAGTTGACCAAATTTGTTGCGTCCCCATCCAAAGATAGCTCCAGAAAGGGTGAGTACAAAACTATGGGCTCCTCCTGCTGCAACTTGCATAAAAGGGATTCCAATCAAAGACTTAATCAGCTGTGGTGAAGCTTGCTTTTTACAGTCAATGCCTAAACCCAACTGGCCATATTTATTCTGTCCCCAAGAGAAGACTTCGCTTGCTGTAAAACAAAAATCATAAAATTAATAATTTTTCTCAAACACAAAGTTTTACTGGAAGATCATCAGTTATTTTGGGATATTCTTCCTCTCATCAGATGGAAATACATATTCCTCTTTATTATTTCTTATACAAAATATATTACCTAAACATTCTATGTTTAGTACCCTTTAAGTTGAGTAACTTTAGTGATGAATGGCTAAGTCACATAATGTTATGCTTCTCAGGAAAGAACCATCTCTTTTCAATATCACTAGCCCAGACATCTCCTCTGTGCAATAAAAACATGTATCCAATTGTTTACCTGATACCTACACTTGGATATTTCAAGGCACTTCCAGCTCAGTATAGCCCAAACTCAATTCATGACCCTCATCTTACCTCCCATACCTGCACCTCTTCCCAGTGCTCCCCATCTCAGTAAATGATATTGTAACTAATTCAGTAGCACAAGTCATAAACAGAGGGACGCATCCTTAATACTCCTCTCCTCTCTTAGTTCATACAGAGATTCATATCAATCTATTATCTATCACCAAGTTATACACAGTTTTCTTTCTAAAGAAAAATATGGCAAATAGATCTACTCACCACCACCTCATCTGGTTCCTGTAATAGTTTTGTCTACTTGTCACTTATGCCCCCCACTGCCACCCTCTTTTGCAACTTTAGGCATTCATTTATTTTTATTAAATAAATGACAGTAACAATCAATATGCTAATAACTGATTTTTAAAAAGTCATACTATAAAATAGTATGCACTTAAAATAAGTTTCCCTCCAAAATTAGATCCCTGGTTCCTCTGCTGAGAGACAAGTACTCACACATATTACTGATATGTACACTTCCTGAAATATTCTATGCACATACTAGCAGCCATTTGTACATACACATAGAAATATTATAAAAACACAGATTTGATAATGTTGCTCATCTGAAAAAATATGTCACTGCCTTCTCACTGCTGTTGGTATAAACACTTTTAATAAGGGTTATAAGGTTCTGTGTGATCTGCTTCCAAACTCATTTCATACCAGTCTCTTCTTTCATTATACTCTAGCCATACTCATCTTCCTTTACATTCTCCAATGCTTGTTTCTCACACACTTGCTGTTCCCGCTGACTAAACCTTCCCCTCATCTTTGTCTAGTTCATTTCTACTCTCTCTCAGCTGGAAGCCTCTCTGATCTCCAAGATTAAGTTCAGTTCCCCTGTACATGTTCTAAATATCCTAAACTTTTTTCTTTACAGTCCTTTTTCATAGTATGTAATTATAGTGCTATTTGTGTGACTGTACCACAAGCGCTGACAGTATACTGCTTACCACTTCATACTGTACACCCTAATGTGCCTAGTTCATACCACATAATCAAAAAAGAAACTCATTAAACAAACAAGATACTGTGCTAAACATAATGCTGAACAAGGCAAAAGAATACCTACCTATGAGTCAAGATAAAAAACTGCCCTCAATGGTTAAACCTCTGAGTTTAAGTTTATCTTGGATCTACCTATTAAAATATCAAAAGAGGAGTTGGTGCCCTGGCCAAATAGCTCAATTGGTTGGAGCACTGCCCCATACACCAAAAGGTTGCAGGTTCGATTCTTGGTCAGGGCACATACTTGGGTTGTGAGTTTGATCCCCAGCCAGGGTGCATATGGGAGACAACCAACTGCTGTTCCATTCTCACATCAATCTCTCTCTAAAATCAGTAAAAATATACTTGGGTAAGGATTAAGGGGCAAAAAAAAGGAGCTGGCAAAGTAACAATGACTACAGGGATGCCAGTCTCCCACTACCTAGAGAAGTTTAAATTCCTTAATATTGCACTTAAAGCCCTTTGTAACAGACTTCTGTCCTTACCTCAATTTCAGCTAAGTATGAGTATGTCTCCCATTCTCTCACAATACCCATATGAAAATACACATCAGTACTCAAATAAACACAATACTTTTCTGATTCTACACCTTTACTATGACCTTAGCCAACCCTCGACATTTCCACAAGCTATATATTTCTAAACACTTCTCCAATTCAGAATAAACTCTATACATCTTTCAAGGCTATCATCAAATATCAATCCTCTCCTAATTGTTACTAATTCTATTGGCTGGAACTAATTACACTTTTTTCTTCATACCTCTAGCATTTTACTTTTATCTTCACCAAAGTAGTAGCTATTTTTTTCTGCTTTGATCTATAGCTATTTATTTGAATATCTGCCTCTTCCACTGGATGCTATGGTCTCTCTAAAACTGTCTCTTAACTTACCGATATTTCCCTATAGTTCTAGCCTAGTGTTCACAGGAGGCCTCACTGGACATTTAATGAATTAAAATAATAATATAATATTACTAGAGAAGCCACTGGGGCTTATTTTTTTAATGGTACAAACATGGCAAATTCTTTACTAATCCAAGTTACAATCCTTAGCTGGCTGATGAAAAAATTAAATAAGAAAGGAAAGCAATAAAGCTAATAGGAATCTTGGCCTTCTCTGCTTTTATTTATAAAAAGCTTATCTGTGAGATCCAATGAGATTAAGCAAGTTATAACTTTTCCCAGCTGTGATGGAATAGCATTTAATAGACTAAAGAAACAATTACACACAAAAAAATCTATCTTATTCAGTCAACATACTAGCAATACATAATTTGACAATGACACCATTCACAACAATAAAAAAAGCAAATACCTACAGAAAAATCTAATAAATGTAAAACTCCATAGAAAACAACAATATACCATTGAGAAAAATTACAAGATTAAAATAAATGGAGAACTGTAGCAGGTTCAAGAACTAAAAGACTATGTATTTATAAAGACTTTCCTCAAATTGATTTGTAAGAGGCAAGGCAATCCCAATCAAAATCCTAGTAGTCTGTGTGTCTGTAAAAACTGTCAAGCTAATTCTAAAATGTATATGGAAATAAAAACAATCAAGCACCAGAACAATCTTAAATAAGAAAAACAAATTTGGAGGACTTTCTGCTAAACTGAAGTATCAAGTAATACAACTGAAAAAGAGAAAAGGAAAGAAAAACAATGCTTACCTTTAGAGAGTGCAAGTGAATGATAGTAACCGCAAGCAACCTGTACTATCTGGATATCTGACAAACTTTTAATATTTCTAGAAAATAAGAAAAGAGATCAGGATCAATTAATTTCACCTAATAAATATATCTTGAACACTATTTATATACTATTTACTGACCACCTACTATGCATAAGTACAGTTTCCTACCAAGCTAGCAGTTTGTGTTATTCTTTACACAAGTCCAATTTACCAAAAATTTATGCTAAAATCTGTAAACAAAATCTAGATATGAAAAAAATTATGTGGGATGAGAAAATACTTTAAAAGAACAACGTTGAAGCAAACTATGCACACACTTCAAATACCCCTCAGGGTGCTTTTACAATTTAGAAGTTTTCTTTCATTATCAAAATTTTAAAAAATCTTTAGCTTAGCACATAAAACTTGCAATATATTTATAAAACAAATGTACATGATCTAATTTGTCTAGTATTGATATCTGGCCTAGTTTAATATATTTTCTTTTCTATCAAGCTCCTTAAGAACAAATAATATTCCTATCATGTGTCACTACCAATTCACACATTATGAAATCTATTCCTTTTGGGCTATTCTTTACATCTAAATCACTGATATTCAATTCCTTACTAGGGAAATTTAATCAATTCACAATTAACAGGATCACTGATGTGTCCAGTCATATTTTTTTCCTTGGATTTTTATCGTTTCTTTTTTTCTCCCATTTCTGATTTTTCTATTACTGCAATGTGATTCTAAAGGCTGATTTTAAAAATATTACAAAAATCAAGTAACTCTGCATCAAATATCCCAGGTTCTTCATAAGTAGTTCCCTTCACCTGATCATTCTACTGTTTTTACTAAATGAATGTTTAAAAAAAAAAGTGGGAAAGAAACATATAATGTTCTTATTTCCCTTTACCTGATACTGCCACCTGACCTGATTCTGCCAAATGAAAGTCCGGAGCAAGTTCTGACCAGAGAGTCGATACTCATGATTTTCGGGAAGCAGCTTCAGCAAATCAAATTTTGAGCAGGAGAAAGATGAGTTACTCTAATCCCATATTATTGTATTAAAAATATTTTTATTTAGTGGATTTATGTTCTTAAACTACAAAACCTGAAAGCTGTAGTGCTACAATTTAGCAGAATCCAACAAGTCAGTAGGATCCAACGTACCCTCAGATATTAAAAAGTAGCAAAATACCATTTTTCTGCAATTAGCAAAATCAAACATTGGCAATGCAAAAAGAGGAATTAATCAAGTACAATTTGCAAGACCAAATAAAACATCTCAAAAACTACATTCTCATAACACCCTGTGTTTTTTCCTTCATAGCATGTATCACTATTAATTACTGGTATACTTATTCATTTATTATCAGTGTACTATTAAACATTAAGCTCTCTGAAGGTAGACTATGTGTCTTATATCCACGGAATTCCTAGCAACTACCATAGTGCTTTGCAAAAAAGTATGTAATGAATACACTTTTAAAAGATAAGTGAATCTGTACAGTCTTTGAGGTTTTTGCATTACAACTATTGTAATCTATATTTAAAACTGAGTAAAATTAAGAAAATGAATTTTATTCTTGACCAAGAGGTTTAATTTGTATAGAACAGAAAACAGCTGTTCTCACAAGGATCGTATCACACCTTCCTGTCATAATATTTATTGCATATGTCCAATAAATAGAACTTTAATAAACTACAACTTTATTACAAGTCATTATTTTTCTAAATTTGCATGGAAATGTATGTATTTCAACTTACATTAAACTAAGACAGTAAAATCAGGCTTAACCTTTTTTTTTAAATAAAGGTATAATACCCTACATAAAAAGAAGTAACTAGCCAAAAGTTAAGGTCTATAAAGACCAATAATATTGAATAATTTCAGTCTTTCTCCAAGAAGTAATGATTTCAAAACATGACAAAATTTTAAGTAGAAAAAGATTATCAAACTAAGAGTTTCAAGAAATCTCTTTACTATTAATTTTACACTCTTCCTTAAATTTTAAAATAGCCCTTAACTTATGTACTCTTATCTTTTGGTATAAAAATGAATTTTATTGTCAAGAAAGTACAGCATAATGTGAATCTTCACATTTCTAATCACTCTTAGGAAAACCATAAACAGTAATTTTTAAAAACCTGTTTAAATACATTTGAGTTTCCCTGTCTTCCATACATATTTTACTCAAAATGTATGTGAAATTTACAAAGCTGGCTGACATGTCTAAGTATCTAAAACAAGACTTGCATCTAAAAAATTATATGATACTGAAATTTAAAAAGAAATTATTAGTAGTCTTTCATTAAACAATGTGTTTCTACTGAAATACTAAACTGCCCTTTAAAACATGAAAACACTAGTAAAAACTATGTGTAAGTCACAATAAATCAGATCAGTCCATGAAAAATGAATGAGCTTGAACAGGAAAAATGACAACATACAGCTTAAGATTAATATAGATGTTTACCAAATATAAAAACAGTGAATTTTAAAGCAAAGGACTTAGAGCAACTAAGATCTCTTTCAGATCCCCATCTAGGTTCATAAAATAGTAAAGTCACAAATACATAATTTATTATTGGGCAACCTTCAAATAAATTGTGATATAATAAAATTCTCTCCTAAGTTAGCTTTCTTTACCATTTACTAAACATCTACTGATTACTGACTGAAATCCCTTATACCAAAAGTGAACAGAAACAAAATTATGTCAGTATGAGAATTAAGAGAACAGTGAAATAAAAATGAGGGAAACTGGAAAGCTCTGCCATGAATCATGGTTTTGAGAATACTATCTTAGAAAATCTAACATGTAAAATCCTTTTTCAACCCTAAAATCACAAAATTTTCACAATCTTAAATTAAAAACCCCATTCGACAACAATTACTTGTGGGAGAAAATAAAATGAGTAGAGGATATGACAAAGTGATGTCACTATGTTTCTATGAATGCTTTGTATTATCTAACCAATAACCATTTGGTTGCAAATTACTGTTTTCTGAAAGAAATAAAAATTGAAATGACTAAAAAATTCAGTTTACTTAGCTTAAGGAAAATTTTTGTTCCCAACAGCACCATCATCAAGAGATATTCAAAGTACAATGGGAATACTGTTTGTTTCACCCCCCTCCCCAAGTATATTTGTTATCACAAGAAAAAACAAGGAAAAAGAAATCTGTTGAGTTTTGTGTAATTCAGTTATAAGTTCAATAAAAACATGTGGGTGACTGTGACATATCCAAGTCTCAACAGATAGTCCATTACTAAAACAAATATAAAATATCAAACTAAATACTAAAAACTACTTTTAATATGTCATAACATAGGGCAGGTTATAAGCTTATTAAAGGAGCTAGCTTTCCTAGTTTAAAAAAACAAAAACAAAACTCATTTCTAACAATGATAAGAGTTCTGTTCTGAAATATATTAGGTACTGTGCTCCATATTTTTATCCTAGTAGTTACATCGTATTTCTTAAACTGAAACAAACACCATCAATTTGGAATTAAAAATAAAATATCTAAGTGTGTTTAAAAAGTGCTACCTGAAATAAATCTAAAATTAGCTTAATTCCTTCGTTCCCTGCAGAGTCCTCTTTGTCCCTATAGTTATTAGTAGGAAGAAAGAACAAGAGTTTAAGGAGGTAAGAATCTGTGTAATTTCAAAAACTAAGCATGAGTTAGTGTATTATTTATTTATAAGCAATTGGAAATTTTTCTTTAAATTTTATATTTTTGCCTAGATATATTCATGTTTTTACAATTTTTAATATTAAAACAGTGGTTATGTCCTATACAAATCTGTAAGACAATATTAACAAAGCACTGTTTATTTTTTGATTTTTAAGTAATTCTATGATGAATTTAATGGTGAACATAAATCATGGTCACTGCTATATTAAAAAGTGGAAAGTGACAGAATTCTTATCTAACCAGTAACCTTAAGAACTCAAAAATGAGAAATAATTAGCTGTCAACTCTTACAGGCCCACAGTATACAAAATAATTCAATAATATATTTATGATAAAAGATTATTAAAGACCTCTTTTTGGTCACCTTTGTTACCTGGGTACTCTGACACATTCCTCTGATCCTAGCAGGCCAAGTTGTCCATCAGAATCAAGACCCCAAGCATACACCTGGCCCTTGTCATTTAGTGCTAATGTATGAGCTTCTCCACATGAAACAGCTACAATATTTTGGGCATCCAGGGCGACAACCTGTTCTACAGAAATCAGGAAGAGAGACATTATATTCTAGTTTTGAACTACCAATGAGAATAAAACACAATCTTCATCTTGCATAAAAAAGCTAAGGAAATACTGAAATACAGACTAAGTATAATTTCAGTTATTCTGACAAATCTAACAAGTATGTTCCATACAAAATTTTCATTGTGGTAAATACAAATATACATCATAGGGAATAATCAACTCAGAATATTAAGTGACTTTTATATTTGGAAGATGTTAAGGGTTTATAACGATTTTCTCAGAAAGTGCTCTTCATCAAAGCCATTACCAATATAAGAGAGTCTAGCTGAAAAGGAAATCACTTAAATAACCTGGGCTGTTTTTTAATAATAAAATCATAATTGACACATACATTACCATATAGATACTACTATGAAGTGATTCTGAACTTAATGAAATACTAATCTGAATTGGCAACAATTCTTTTAGACAGCTCATAAATAAACCATCTATTGGATATGCTGAGGAGAAAATTGAAAGGCAATGTGACCATAACAAGTATGTTTCAGGTTGCGGACTGCCATTTTGACATCAAAGATATAAAAGCTCCACATGTAGTTAAAACATGCTCAAGTTTTACACCTGGAATTAAGTCTAAATACTGGCCTTTCATAAGACTGTCAGTAAGCACTGTCAAATGAGTAAATAAAATGAAATTGTTTCCTAAGTCTTAGGATGTGCAATGTCTATCAGTTTTTTAGTAGTACCATTTCAAATTGTTTTTAAGATGCCATTTAAAATTACTTTTTTAGCTTAATAAAAAAGCCGTAATACTTCTGTCTTCAATAAACTGAAAGCCTTGTGTTGAAGTATTGTTATAACTGAAACAATCAGGGTTTCTTTAGAAGCATACGTCAGCTCTGTGTACAAATGTCAATGTTCAATAATGAAACAGATTGCATCAAGGAGATTTAAATCCCCATGTATGAAGAAATTCAAATTGTATCTTGATTACTAACCTGCATGTTGAGGTGTAAAGTTAGCCCTCGATAGCATCTAGGAATCTGTACAACTCTAATGACATTTTAAGTACTTACCTTAAAGTACTGTATGAGTTAATAACAAGAAGCTGTTGAACAGTACATGGAAGTTCATTATACTCATCTCTCACTTTTTGTACGTATGTATTTTATAAAATTATATTGCAGAAACATACAAAAACAAAAAATAAAAACAAGATATAACATATAGTCCCCATAAAAATTAAGATAAAGGACTTAGAAGTACAGTATCATTTGTTTACATCAAAACATTCCAATAAATCTTAATTATGAAGGAAGAAATAAAACACAGAAGTACTATACTCTCTCACAGAGGCCCCAGAAATAAGTCAGTGTTTCTCCAAAACAATCCTCAAGGGAAACTAGTAAAGAGCAGAAAATGTCAAAATGACAACAGGAATGAATAAGAATGGTTGGCTGAACAGTAACAAATGAGAGTACCTAAATTAGATAGCAATGGCTATAACATTAAAGGTAGCAAAAATCCAAAAAACAAAGAAACATTCATACTAAACAATATTTTGTGAATATTGTTTCACTAAATAATATTGTTTCACTAAAGAATAATAATAACTCTTGCGCTCCAAGCTCTAGAGACACAAAGATAAATAAAAAGAATTCTAGCCCTCAAGAAGTTTAGTCTATAGAAAAACAGATGGGATAAAGATTTTGATTAAACTGCTAAGATAAAGATATACAAAAAAAGACATGGGAATTATTAAAGCCTTGAAAAATACCAGGAAGAATTTTGGAAGACACTGACACTTAGTCTAAGTCCTGAGATGAGAAAAAAGGAAGAGATTCCCTGTACCCATTTGAGAAAATTCAATTTGTTATAACAAAAGAAACTAACTTAAAGCAGGGAAAAGACTGATACAATATTGTGCAGGTCAAATATAACTGAAAAAATGAAACAAAAAATAAAGGCAATCCACAGGAGAATTAACTTATTCTGAATAACTCAATCACAGATAAACTTGATTTTGAAATTTAGAAGTTTCTAGTTCGTAATTACATTATTATTTCCACACCAAAGAGTTAAAAAATGGCAAAAAAAAAAAAAGGCCTAAGAAACATTTCTCTAAACAATCTTTAAAAACTAAGAAAAAATTAAAAGTTGTTTAGAGAGCAATTTTGTAACATGTATTACAATTCTAAACAGTTATGTCCCTTTACCCAGAAACTTTGCTTTTCAGAATTTATTATACACTGTAAAACAATGTTTATTGAATCACTGTTTGTAATTCAGAAAAAACAACAACAGTAAATAACCTGATTTCCAGTAATGGGGAGGTAAATAAAGTATGGAATATCCATGTAATAAAAATCGATGCTTCTAGCAAAAAGAATGTCTATATAGTAATGTGAAAAGATAAATATATCAATTAACAAGCAAACCACAGACCTTTATGTCAATGTGTATAAAATTATATTTTTTAACACACATGCAAAAGGCATGAAAATATAAACAAATACTACTTGCCATCTTTAGAATGCAAAAGGGAAAGTGTCTTCCACTTTTTAAATCACACATTTCTATAGCTTAAAAAAAACATAAAGTACATGTATTATTTTGGTAACCAGAAGAAAATAGAAGAAATTTGTAAGGTATAAAAAGGCCCCATCTTATAAAATGACCCTGAACCTCACAGGAACAAATGTTCTGTTTCCCAACATCAAAACACTAGGGAAATAATTAACTTGGAGTGATATAGAGTTTCTTACCTAGGAAACAGAGGCTATAGTCAGGTACTGTATGTCTTTAAAATGTGATGTATAGTTAAATTAAATGCTGCTCACAAACATCTATCCTCAACTTTCTGGAACTGATAAATCAAGAGAACTAAGCAAGCCAGGATGGGTAAAGGTGCAGAAAAATTTCTGATACCCAAATTTAAAACTCTATTTAATTTTTCTATAAAAAAGTTACACAGGTCAGTTAAATAAATTATTAACAAAATATTATACTTAGGTATGATGTGTTTTAAAGAAAATTTGTTTGTAAACCTATTTATGATATCTAGCCATATTTCCATAAGCAAAGAAAAAGATTAAAGTTTTTCAAAACACAATTCATTCATAAATCAGTAACTATCTGATATAACAGTACAATTACCAGGTATGAACCAAGTCCACAATCCATTTTAACTCTTAATGCAGTCTATGAGTTTAATGAAGTCCTACACATATTATTAATTTTAAAACAATGAATTCTAACAAAGTTTGAATGACTTTTAATATTTTACATAGAAAACAAAAATTTCTGTTGATGTTTTATACTCAAGTTATAGGGTCTAAAAAACAATATTGTAATGAACACCAACAAACACAGCCATGTTGATAACAATTCTAAAATGAAGAAATAACTAATTTAAAGAGGCACCATTCTAACTCCTTAGTAATTCTGCCAGAGCTTAAATTTCAAAATCCTCTGTCCTACCATGCCTTACTGGTTGCTATAAATATGTTTCCTCTTTCTTCCTCTCTGAAAAACTCCACACAAGAGTAATACAAAGTACACTTAAAATCCATCTCTAAAAATTTAACATTCAGAGAGAGCATTTTATTAAAAATTAAAGAGGTACTATGTAACTCCATTCTTGCTTTTTAAATGTCACACAGCCCCAATATATATGCAGAAAAAAGACTGAAAAAATAAATACTAAAATGTCAACTCTAGCTATCTACAAGTGGTTTTTTTCTTTTTTGTTCTTTAATTAAATAGCTGAATGTGTAATTAATGTATGTTATGATTCTGACTTTTGAAAGACAACATTAACCTCTTGAGATCAGTGAATACCAGCAAGAATGAACCCTCAATTTAACAGCAGAGTTTTTGTTCTGGATGTTTTTTAAGATTCTTTATTCATATTTGGCACTCATTCATCACAGGGCCAATTATAATAGTGTTTTCTGTATTCTTAATGCTCTGAACTTTCAGGCGTGAGAGGGAAGCACTTACAGAGCACAGAAGAGATGGCCCCTTCCGGGGCTAACTAAATTCCTAAAGATAACAACTTGCCTACTAGCACACTTTTCATATGCCAACCAACCAATCCAGAGTTTATACCAGCAGCTACATCCCCCTTATCTACTTCTCACATACCAAGCCAGTATTTCCCCTAAACTAAATCATCCCAGGGTTAAGTACTAAGAAACTAGAAACCAACCCTGTAACTCAAAATCTGCAGGAATTAACCAAACTAGACAATCCTAAACAGTCTTATTCTGCCCAGTCTTGCCTTTCCCTAGGAAACTCTACAACAAATGTCATAAGCGAAGGTCTCTCCTGCGCTCCTTTTGCCTCCTGACTACCCTAGTCTCTTCCCCTGGGGTCCCGTATGGCAGGCGGTGGCCCTATATGGTAGGCAGTGACCCTTCTCCCTGGGATCTCTGGGAAGTTTCTTCTAAGCTTCATTCTTGTTTTTTCTTATGACCACATCAACTTTACTATATCATATCCAGCATGTACATTCTTAGAACAGTTTCAAATTTTAACTTTTTGGTTATAATGTAGCTGATGGCCATCAAGCTCACTGAAACAAGAGCTTTCATTTCCTTCCCTTCCTATGGCACAGCCAATAAAACAAAGTGACCACATGCACATCCAACAAAACCCTCTGTGCTCCCTCTGTGTGTACCAAAGTGATAAGGTTTCTACCCACCAACAGCTAACATTGTAAAGAAGATCTGTATCCAAATAATTATATAAAATAAGACAGTAAATCAACTTATTTACTGAATGCTAGGTAACCATACTTGATACTACACAGAACACGTGACTTGAGTTCTTACAACAGTGACCACAGAGGTCTGAGGAGATGGTACTTCAGCTGGATAAATTCAAGAGACAGAAAAGGAAACACGACTTAGAAAAATTAATCCTGAATTAGGAGGATGGACTGGAACAGGAAGGTCAGTTAAGAAAGTTATTGCCACAGTTTTTACATATATCAGTCATGGTCTAACTAGAATAAAAACAAATAATTTTAGATTAAGATATGATTCTGGGACTTCCAGCCAAGATGGAGGCATAGGTAGACACACTGTGCCTCTTCACACAACCAGAATAAGGACCACAAAAATTTAGAAACAAAAAAAACAACCAGTACAGACAGAAACTTGAACTGTATGGAAGTCCAACAACCAAGGAGTTAAAATAGACATGTTCACCCAGACCGGTAGGAGGGGCAGAGGTAGGAAGGGTAGAGTGTGGCAGCCAGGCAAAGAGGGGTCACGGCAAAAAAGGCGGCAGGTAGCAGACCCTGCATGGGGTGGCAGCAGGCAAACTCAGCGAGGCAGCAGATTATGCAGAGGCACTGCAGTCCCACATTCTCGTGCAGATAAATCAGTCGAAACTGAGGAGCAAGACAGACCGCGCAACCCAGGACTCCAGTGTGGGGAAATAAAGCCTCAAACCTCTGACTGAAAACACCTGTGGAGGTTGAGGCAGCAGCGGGAGAAACTCCCAGCTTCACAGGAGAGTTTGTTGGATGTTAGGATCCAGCCTGCCTGGTTTCAGGAAGCTGCAACCCCCCATAGCTAAGGCTGTCTGAGAGACCTCCAAACCAGGAGACATTAAGGAGACAGCCTGTCTCCCTGGCATGAGCACTGCCTGCTCCATGTCTGGCCCCCATTGCTTGGTCGGTTAGTCAATGATGGGTAACAATCCTCAGAGGAGGATGGACCTAAGACAGGCACGATTACATGGGAAGGCCTTCAGGGAGAGACTCAGGAGGCTGTGGAAAAGAGGGGGTAATCGACCCCTGCCCCCTTGGCTTTGACAAGCCTGAGTCCTTATTCTGCCTGTGAGAAATCCAAATCCCCTGGCTGCCTTTGTCTCCTCTGCCTGACTCAGGCTTGCAGCAATAACAAGGGGCGGTGCAGTTCAGACCAGAGTCAGCAGACCTCCCGGGATAATTTGGCTTGAAGCATAGAATATGCAAGATCTTGTGAAGCTTACTTTGCTGGAGGATGCTCTTAAATTAGAATATGAAGGCAGGGGCAGGAAACGAACCTCGCCTTTTAGGTCCTGTAGTTTCTTAGGTGATAAGACCCTAACTCTGCGTGAGCCCTTTTAGCTCTTTGAAAGTTATCTACTTGTTTGATCTTCCCTGCTAGACTATAATCAACAAACTGTATCTGTATTCCTAATAAAAGCCTACTCAGGCAGCAACTCGGACACTTCCCCCTTGAGCGAGTGGCTGTTCAGTTCCTATTCCTCCACAGGGCTCAGTAGTCCATCTGTATTTCTCTAGTATCTCGAGCATCTGCTGCGCCCGTGGTTACCACAGGCCAGAGACCAAGTCAGTTGGAGAGACCCACAGGGTCCTAGAATGTGCACAAGCCCACCAACACAGGAATCAGCACCAGAAGGTCCCAGTTTGCTTGGTGGAAGGGGCAGAAGGGACTGAAATCCAGCAGAGAACAGAGCAAGCACCATTGTTCCCTCTTGGACCCCTCCCCAACATATAGCGTCACAACCCAGCAACTGGGTTGCCCCACCCTGGTGAACACCTAAGGCTCCACCCCTCACTACATAGCAGGCACATCAAGACCAAAAAAAAAAAAAAATGGCCCAAACAAAAGAACAGATCAAAGCCCCAGAACAAATACAAATAAGCAACAAAGAGATGGCCAACCTATCAGATGCACAATTCAAAGCAATGGTGATCACAATGCTCACAGAATTGGTTGAATTTGGTCGCAAATTAGATGAAAAAATGAAGGCTACACTAAGTGAAATAAAAGAAAATGCATAGGAAACCAACAGTGATGGGAAGGAAACTGGGACTCAAATCAATGGAGTGGACCAGAAGGAAGAAACAAACAAACAAACAGAAAAGAAGGAAGAAACAAGAATTCAAAAAAAATGAGAGAGGTTTAGGAACCTCCAGGACACCTTTAAACATTGCAACATCCGAACTATAGGGGTACCAGAAGGGGAAGGGGACGAGGAAGAGCAACAAGTGGAAAAGCTTTTTGAACAAATAATAGAGGAGAACTTCCCCAATCTGGCAAAGGAAATAGAATTCCAGGAAGTCCAGGAAGCTCAGAGTCCCAAAGAAGTTGGACCCAAGGAGGAACACACCAAGGCACATCAGAATTGCATTAGCCAAGGTAAAAATGAAGGAGAGAATCCTTGAAGCAGCAAGAGATAAGGAGACAGTCACCTACAAAGGAATTCCCATCAGACTGTCAGCTGATTTCTCAAAAGACACCTTACAGGCAAGAAGGGGCTGGAAAGAAGTATTCCAAGTCATGAAAGGCAAGGACCTACATCCAAGACTGCTCTATCCAGCAAAGCTTTCATTTAGAATGGAAGGGCAGATCAAGTGCTTCTCAGATAAGGTCAAGTTAAAGGAGTTCATCACCACCAAGTCCTTATTTTATGAAGTGTTAAAGGGGCTTATCTAAGAAAAAGAAGAAAAAAAACATGTTTAGTAAAATAACAGCAAACTCACAATTATGAACAACCACACCTAAAACAAAAACAAACTAAGCAAACAACTAGAACAGAAACAGAACCACAGAAATGGAGAACACATAGAGGGTTAGCAACAGGGGAGTGGGAGGAGGAGAGAAGGGGAAAAGGGACAGAGAATAAGTAGCATAGATGGTAGGTAGAAAATAGACAGGGGGAGGGCAAGAATAGTATGGGAAATGTAGAAGCTAAAGAATTTGTAAGTATGACACTTGGACATGAACTAAAGAAACGGAATGTGGGTGGGAGAGGGTGTGCAGAGTGGAGGGGAGTGAAGGGGGTGAAATGGGACAACTATAACAACACAATCAATAAAATATATTTTTTCAAAAAAGAAAAAAGATTAAAACAAAACAAAACAAAAAAAGATAGGAGGAAACAACTGGCCCAAGAGTTTCAAGTAACTAGCTGATGGTCACATATTTAGCCGTTTGCAAAGAAAATAAAATGTGAGAGTTACTAAGAACAGAACCAGTAAGTTTTGGCAACTGAAGCAATGCTGGTGCTATGGGCTAGAAAGCAGACTCTAATATGAATCTAAGGTCTGAAGGTAAGTGAATTCAAGAAGCATTAATAAACAAGGACAAGGAATTGCTTTCTGCAGTTTACTTTAGAGAGACTGAGATAGGTAACTTACAGTACAATGGTTCCCATGTAAAATGTTCTTTTTGTTCTCTATATTTTATCAGTTTTATACTCTCAGAAATATGTCTTTCTTTTTTTTAATCCTTACCAGAGGACTTTTTTTTTCATTGCTTTAGAGACAGAAGGAGGGAGAAAAAGAAACATCGATGTGAGATAGAAACATCAATTGGTTGCCTCCCACACGCGCCTCTAATGGGGATCCAACCCTCAATGCAGGTATGCACCCAGACCAGAAATTGAACCTGCAACCTTTCAGAGCATGGGACGACACTCCAACCAACTTAGCCACACTGGCCAAGGCTATCTGTCTTTCTTGATGTATAAATTTCTCCCACAGTCAAGCACCATATACACAGTGCATGCTCTGTTTATTCACAATGTTTATATACTAAGCAAATAAACTTAGGCACTGTTGTCAAAATAGCTACAACAGTAAAATAAGAGATGTAATCAAACACATCTCTTTGTGAGGGGCAGGATTTTAAAGTACAAGTAACTAGAATTTATTCAAGCACCCAGGTTCCTCAACATACAGTACACAAAATATACCTTCTGATACAGACTAAATGTCTGTGCCCTCCCATAATCCAAAACTCATAACCCCATAATGTGATAGTATTAGGAGGTGGGCTTTGAGAGTGATTAGATCATGACAGAACTCTCATGAATGAGATGGGTACCTTTTCCCAGAAACTCCCTCAGCCTTTTCTGCCATGTGAAGACACAATGAGAAAGACTGTCTTCTATGAACCAGAAAATAGGATTCTCACCAAACACCAAATCTGCTAACACCTTGATCTTGGACCCCGCAGCCTCAAGAACTGTGAGAAATATGTTAGTTAAGTCACCTAGACTATAGTAATTTTGTTATAGCAGCTTCAGTAGACTAAAACATCCTCTAATTATTTATCACTAAATATATTTCTGAAAATAAATGATGAATCTAAATTTCAGTATTTATGTGCTTCTCAGCAAGACAAAAAAAGGCATATTTAATTCTTTTATTTTTTTCTGTATCATGGTATCTTTAAAGGCACCCAATTTATTTTTTATCTTGCTCCAATATAGCATTACCTCTAAGTGTGACAAACATACATTTTTGACATAACTTTTTAATACGAGCTCCAACAATTTTGGCAGAATAATTGAAGACTGAAGTTAAAGAAACACTTTCATGCTTAAGCACAATGTCTTGGACATGGTAGGACAGCACTCATTTTTTGGATTAAATACCTGAAATTTCAGTTGTAAATGAAAAGATGTATTATCTATCTGAAGGCAAATATACCAACAGCATATTACCCACTTCAGTGTAAGGCAGACCCAAAGTTAAATTCCCATTCTAATATTAATAGCTTTTTTCCCTTAAGCAAACATTAACTGAGCACTCATCACATGCCAGGCATTGTTCTTTGCACTTCAGATGTTATTCTCACTTAATCCTTATAACCACCCTAGGAGTTTGGCATGATTATCCTAATTCTACAAGAGAAAATATAGGCACGGAGTGACTAAGCAATGTGCCCTTTATATGTGCCAATGTATCTTTAGCTAAGATAACATAGTTAAAAAGTAACAGAGGCAGGATTTATATCCAAATACTCTTATTTCCAGACACTACCCCTTTAAATATTTGTATATTTATATATATGCACACACATTATTTTACATATATAAATTGTCATATATCTATTTTTAAAAACATATGCAGTGAAAAATCTGGGTCTACCACCCACTTCCTTAGCAATGGAGTTCTCATCTCTTATCCTACCTCTGCACCAAGAGTAACCACTGTTATTAGTTGTATGTATCCTTACAGGTAATTTTATGTATCTATAATCAAATACAAATGTGTGTGCATATATGTATGAATGTGTGTATATATGTATTTTTTAATACAAAATACTGTTTTCTACACAATGTTCTACATCTTGCTCTTTTTACTTACTATTTCTTAGAGATCTTTCCATAGTAGTACACAAAGAACTCCATTCTTTTCACAATTATATAGCATTATTTTACATTGACTGAATGGACCATAATTTATTCTACCAGTTGCCAACAGTCATATGGTCATTTCTAATGTTTTGCTATTACAAACAATGTTGTAGTAATGCTGTCTTGTATATATACAAATGTCGCTATCAAAGCCAGAGTTACACTCTTGGACATTTTGGAGAAAAAATTTATCATAAAAATTTATCAATTTATACTAACAACCTATGAAGACTTGTTGATTAAAAGCCCCACTGTACAGACTGTATTAAGGACTTTTGTTAACCTAGTATGTGAAAAAATGTTACCTCATTATAGTTTTCTGCATTTCTCTTAATATGCATGAAGTTGGAAGAGTATGCATTTGTTTCAGAGCCATTCCTATTTCCTTCCTCTGTGAAATGCCTGCTCATATCTTCTGTCCATTTTGCTACTTCATTGCTGTCTCTTTATCTCACCATTTTTTAGGAGCGCTTTTTTATATCTGGGAGCTTCATGTTTTGATTGTTATGAATCATAAACACTTTCCCATCTGTCTTTTAACCTTGTTTACAATGATTTCTATCTAACAAAATTATTCTTACTTTCAGGTAGCTTTTCTTATCTATGCCTCTTCACAATTTAGAAAGGTTTCCTTCACTCCAAAATAATAAACAAATATGTCTATGTTGTCTTTGAGCACATTAATCATTACATTTAAATATTTGATATTCCCGAGGTATTACTTCACTTTTTTATTACCTAGATAATGCTCTTACTCCAGGATCATTTACTGAATAGCTCCCATTTGAATTTTTCCCCACTATGTATTGACTTCTGGTGATCTGGGTTTATATCTGGGCTTTATATATTGTTTTATTTGTTTATTATATCTATTTGTGAGACAATTTAAACTACAAAGGCTTTAAATTAAAATACGTTTATATTATTTCTGTTCTTTATTTTTCAGTTGTCCTGGATGAATTAGAGAATCAATTTGTCTAGTTCCCCCGAAAACCACCATTTGGTATTTTTATTAGGATCGCATGAAACTGACATTAATTTTTAGAGAAAACTGGCAGGTTTATGTAGGTTGATTATTCCTATCCACAAATGTGGTTTCCATTTGTTCAATTTTTGTGCTTCCTGCAAAGTGCTTCCAAGTCTTCTTCACATGTCCTGCACATCTCTTAGGTTATTACTGGGTCATTTTATCTTTTTCTTGCTACTGACACCTAATTAGTTCTTGTTTCCACTATATTTGAATTTTGACTTTAGGCAAGTCATTCAGCCTCTTAAAGTTTTATTTCCTTCACCTGTAAAACTAAGCTAATATGTACTTTTGTAGGGTGGTTCTAAGACTTTTGGATAAGGCCTAAAGGATTCAGCATAGTGCCTGGCACAAAATGGCACTGTTACTATTTTTAAATATCAACACTCTTGTATCTAAATAATATATTCTAAGTAATATTTCTCATTATTAAATTTCTTTCTGCCTTGGCCAAGTGGCTCAATTAGCTGAAGTTTGTCCCATACACCAAAAGGCTGTGAGCTCAATCCCTGGTCAGGGCATATACCTAGGTTGCAGGTCCAGTCCCCAGTCCAGACATCTACAGAAGAGAACAGATTGATGTTTCTCTCATGCATCCACATTTCTCTCTCTCTTTCCCCCTTTCTCTCTCTCTAAAAAGCATATCCTCCAGTGATGATTTTTTTAAATTTTTCTTTCAAATTATGAGGTTTGTATCTTTCTTCTGCCTTTACATTTTCATAATAACTTCTAAGTGTCCCCTACTCCCAGTCGCAGAGGCTATTCCCCAAATGTGTATGGGAAAAAACCCAACTTTAGCCAGAGGTAATACCAATCTGTCAGTCTTTTCCCTAATTACTTCTCAGAAGATAAATGTAGGTCCCTGAGGTCTACTCCTATTAGAATGCCTGAATCAGAAATCTGAAAGTACACATGTGCTAACTGACAAATACGGGGGATCAACTGTGAAAAGCAATTAAGCTCTACTTTATTTTCATCACACCATACTAAAAAAAAAGAAAAAAATCACAAACTTCTTCAAATAATAGGTAAAGCAGTTCAACATTCCCCTAATTGTTTTCAGATGCTTCTAATTCTGCTCTTTAGTCCCTCTTTTAGCCTGACCCTGTCGCTTTCCCACTCCCATTTCCTTATCAAGAAGCAACGGGCACTATCTCAGATGACACATTCTCCGGGAGCTCTTGTGTACATACCAGTACATATACAATTTATAGTAAAGTATTTCAGCTGTTAGTAGAATTAAAAGCAACTTCTATGTGACTGTATCTTGTGTCTTCCAGTAAACCCTGAAAGTCATAAAGTCAAGCATCACTAACTAGATAGGTTTGTGTTAGTTAAGTAAGAATATGAAATGAACCTATTAATAAAACTCAAATAAACAGGCTAACAGATGATACCTGGCAAATAAATGTTTTAAATTTATCTATATATAAAAATGCAAGTTTATAAAAGAGATGAAATAGAGCAGACAACCATTTAGGTTACCTTAAATTTACAAAGCTGTTATATTACCAGGTACTTTAAAGTCTCCCAAAAGTACAAAATTGGTATTGTTAATGGTTATTAATTTCTTGATAGGTTGGAACCAAGGAATAATTTATGGTTGGAATATTAGCTTACTTTGAAGATAAAACAAAACTAGAAAAACATTTTATGCCTTTAGCCCTGATTTTTCTCCCCACTTGAAGTTCTTACTGGTCAATGAATATTGTTATCAAGTTCAAAATAAAATTCACCTCACCCAATCTTCTCTCTTCTCCTAATACAAAGTAGTTAACCCTCCTCTTCCTAGATTCCCTTTTTCTACTAATTATGGATTCAATCTAGGATCATACCTGGCTCCTCCCTTTACCCTTATTGTTCACTTCCATCTGGTTACTGAAACCTGTCCATTTTTTTCTCCCTCCCTGATCTCTCCTCTATCTACCTTCTCCCTTCTTGCTTTAAAGGACTACTACTATAACCTAACTAATTTACCTCCAAATCCTCTCCCCTGCTTTATAAAAACCTGATAATTCCTATTACAAACTAAATTCTTGCTCCCTAATTTGATTAATTCTATAATGTGACCTCAATTTTAGTTTTCTAACCTTCTTGCTCCATTGGTCTTAAGAACCAAAAAACTGGTGCAACTCCAAATAAAAGTAATAAACTTATTTTCCTTATCCATACCAATATCTATACTTATCTTAATCATACCTATTGCAATAACAATTCTAAATATTCAAAATCACCCCAATTACCCTTACTACGTAAAAACCATAGTCTTCTATTCCTTCTTAATTAACGTGATTCCAACCACCATATTTATTTACTCCGGACAAGAAATAATAATCTCCAACTGACACTGAATTATCATACAAACTATTCTCAGACATTTCAGGTAACTGCACTACTATTCCCTTAACAGGCCTCAATTCTGGCTAGTGCCATTTGAGCTGCTTTACCTATAAAGCACTCTCCTTCTTTCTTTCCTCCTTGAAATACTACATATCCTTCCAGATCATATGCTGTCTTTCCTATACTCACCTATAGTCCATTCCATCCCAAAAGTTACAATATTCATCTCTACACAGCATTGTTTATGCATCTTAGAAGACTTAGTACATTTTATAATTATATGTACTTATATTTATTTGCGCACTTGTTTTATAATCTCTTCCAATTCTTTAAATGATACCCATCACATGATACTCAAAAGTCTGTCAAATACATTTTTTAAACTTCTATTTGCAAGTATCTTCTTATGAACTTATCAAATTTGTGAAGGCACAACTGTGTTTAAAATTTTTAAATAAATTTACTTATCATTCCTTCTACATTTGCTAAAATTGAAGACGTTCTTTTTCCTAAAGAAATAAACATACAAGCAAATAAAGACTAATTTTATGTATATGTTCATGGCAACATTACTTATAGAAAAAATCCTGAAATAAATTCAAAAGAGAGAACACAAATTTTCGGGTTTTTTTTTGTTTTTTTCTTTTAATACTCACTTGAGGATATGAGGAAGGGAGAGAGAAAGAGAGAGGGAGAGGACGAAAAAGAGAAAAAGAAAGAGAAAAACATCAATAGGCTATCTCTTGTACATACTCCAACAGGGGACTGAACCCATAACCAAGTTATGTGTGTACCCTGACCGGGAATTGAACCTCAACCTTTTGGTGTATGGATCAATGCTGCAACCAACTGAGCCACCTGACCAGGACAAATTTTGGTATATTTAAATGAGCAAAAGTTAAATGATCATTAATAATATCCCCAAACAGTTAAAAACATGGGAAAATACTAAATTTTTATTCAATTGTTACTGAAAAAGAAGTTGAGATACAAGACTATACTTCTGGTCTATAATCAATCATTTCTGAGTACAGACAAAGTGTCAAATGACATCAGCATTTATTTATGCACAATGGCATTATGGTTGATTTTTACTTATTTCTCAAATTCTCTAAAATATGTAATACTTTTATAATTTGGAAAAAACTAAAAATGTGTTATTTGAGAAGAGTATGACTCTTGCAAAGGAATGAGACTAAATTTTGATGCCAAAAAATAATTAGAATATTTAAAAATGTGAAAAATATATTACTAAAGAATTCTAAAATGCTTTACTTATGATCAAGAAAAGCTGAACTGAAATTCTGCCATGCTATAATGAAAGAAAATAAAGGAATTTCAGGTAAATAAAATATTATAATGATAAAGCCACCAAAATTCAAGAAATTTCCCTTTTAACAAAAATAACTCCAACAATACAATTGTACACAGCACAGACTTTTCCTGCAGGTAATTAACCCAATTTGTTTAAATATAAAAATAATTATTATCTTTTAAATTCCATCAGCATGGGAAAAATATACATAGAAGCTGAAAAGAATTAAACCATGAGGCTCTTTGATACAGTCTCTGCATTAATGTTTCCCCACTTTTCTACTTACTAACACAATCCTAATCCAAAAACAACCTTGTAACAATAGCTGAATACATTTTCTCCATTAGATTTTCTTTAATAGGTATCCCTTAGTACCTGATATGCTTTATACTAGCCTAGGAAAACTAAACATCTATGAAGTGAGACTTAATTTATTTATTCAAAGCAATTTTAAAAATACATGGGGTTTGTGACAAATGATCTTCAACAGTGCTACATTTGTATAGAATATCAGGGACACACAACCCTAAGAATACTTACTAAGAGATGACAGAAACTAGACTACCGAGGCTGTCATGTGCAACAAGAATCCTTAATAAATGCCCAAACTGTGATACTGAAATCTACCATACTCCTGGCTGTTTCAAGGAAAGCATATGTATGGCTCACTTCCAATCAGATACAATACCAACATACCAAACCCAAAGAGAAAAATCATTGCTTCCAAATCCTTTTAAAATGCCTCTATTCGTAAAACTGCTCAGATTAGACAACTACTGCTATTACTGTTTTCTCTGTGGCTTAAAGGTTTTATAAAGCATTCACCAAACCAATGCATTCCACACAGAGATACAAGGCAGACTTGATACAACGTAAGTAATGCAAGTTCAAAAGTTAGCCACGAAATCAATCATGTCTGGCAGTTTACTCTGGACCTTGGACAGTAGCACAGCACAGCATTAGATAATAAAGGGATACAAAATATGACATATAACAGAGGAAAGTGAAAATACTGGGTGTTAACATAAAAGGCTTCTGTGCACTTCTTCTTCATACCATACAAGGGTATAATGAAGTATCATCGTGCTATCACAATGCAAGACCTTGGTATTTTAAAATACTCATTCCAATAAGCTATCAAATAAAATGGCAAAGAAACAATCTGTGCATTAGTATTTGATCTGCCTCAAATATAAGATATTACCGTAAATAATTCTAAATATAAGCACAATTTAGTGAATAAGGTAGGAGGACTGGTAGACTTAAATTCTCTGATTTAATTTATAGCTGTTCACCAGTTATCTGCTGTTTTGATAAGTTACTTACCAACTTGTGCAGCCATTTCTCTGTAAATTTATCCCCTAAGATGAGGATAATTCTTGCAAATTGAGTCACAAGCATTTTGAAAGGAACCATAAGTTATTGTGTAATGCTCTTGAAATTCCTCAGATGTAGGGTCCTACACAAAGTAAAGTATTATTATATATCTAACAGTAGTCATCTGTTTGTATCATGATAGTTGTTCCTACCCTTGACACTGTGGTTCTTGGGCACTAACCTTCCTTAAAGTGTCCAAAGCAAGCCTACATTCCTGACTCAAGTAATTACTTTTCTCTAGTCTTCATATATCATCTATATCTTTCTCTTCCTTAGAAGGTACAGTTAAAATTAGGATTATAAAACATAATGAGCTTCTTTGGTATTACATGCTTTTTGATTCAATAAGAAATATGTGGAATAATTTGTTACTTTTAATCCACTCTTAAGAGAATAATTTTATTTTCCATATTTATATTTATTTTCCTATATTACTTTTTAAATTTCATAGGTTTTTAAGGAGTTCACTAATGTTTTGTGAACAAGGACAGCAGGTGAGAAAATGAAGAAAGAAAGGCAAGCAAATAATGTGATCAAAATACTTTACTGGAATGACCCAACAGTAGAAATTACCATTCTAGGCTATACAGGAAACAGAACTGATGCTCATAATCTTCATATCTTCTATAGAAGAGTTGAGCATAAACTACAGTAAGATTTATCATAACTATTCCAAACTCTATTGCTGGCTTTGCTAATCAAGTTAGCCTTTGGTTCAAGAATAAAATATACAGCCCTGGCTGGTGTAGCTTAGTGGATTAAGCGCGGGCCTGTGAACCAAGAGATCACGGTTCGATTCCCAGTCAGGGCACATGCCTGG
>CM052542.1:113664482-113705456 GCA_028533065.1 Trachops cirrhosus | reverse complement strand
GAGACTAGTTTTTTTCCTAGGTGAATATGTATTCTCTCTCTTCTAAATATGGCAGAGGACAAACTTTGTGGCATAAAGGTAAAACCATAGAATTTAGAGTGGTCTATTTGCTAACCTAGTAATGGTTAGTCACTTAATCTCTTTTAACTTCAGTTTCCTCTTCTGTAAAATAGAGACCATAAAACCTGCCCCCAGTTACCAAACAAAACTGTCATGAGGATGAAATGAGATAATCTACCTGAATTTTCCAAGCCATAAAAAGCTATCAAGAGTCATTTTTGATATAACTATATCACATTATTTATAAATTATGGTCATGAAATAGTTTAGTACTGTTTCTTACATGGAACATGGAAAACACATGTGCAAAACACATTTAGGACCATGGTCACCATATTATACCTACAATTTGATACACAGTGGGTAAATCATCTAGTTAAAGGAAGTATACTTCCTATGTTATCTTAAAATCTTAAGAAGTGAATTTGGAAGTATGAAAATAAAACAATTAATTTAGCTGCACTGGCCTAGCATACTAAAGATTTAATACAATTACCTGTTAACTATGAATTAAGAAACTGAGAGCCACTAGCTAAAAAAAAGTTAAAAAATTCTTATGAAGGAAAAATACATACATGAAAGTGAAATACCAATAGATGTTCATTCACTTCTCTGGAAGTAATTGAGGAAGAGCTGGTAGTGATAGCAAGAACATATACGAGAGAACAGAGTTGAACATGGACATAATCTGCACTCTTGGTATAATAAGGAAAATTCCTATGTGGTTTCTAAAAAGTTTGAATGGAAACCTCTCCCAACAGGTAATAGGTCAAATCGATTTAACTACACAGTAAGGCCAAGTCCTCCAGTAGGTTATCATGACTTTCAAAAACATCTCATTCTTAATGTTTGAGGCCTCCTTTCTCTTTATTTTAGAATATTTAGTATGGTTAGAAAGTCAATCTCTGTATGAAAATAATTCTTAGCTCCCTCCACACAAGTTTAAAGCTCTGATGAAATAAATTACTATGTTTGTAACATGATCCCAGAGATTCAATCAGACTCACTCAATTACCAGAAGACCTTAAAACCAACGAAATAAGAACTTATCTTCTAACTCAGTCCTCAAACTCACCATTTTTAAAAAGGGCAGGAAGGAATACATTTAAACCATTAAGAAATTATTTCAAAGGGAAATAATTATAGTTAAAAACATTAAAATTTTTTACTAAAGCACCTTAAATCTGAAGTTAAAAGTCTGTATCAGAGTAACTACCTTTCTTTGAACTTTTACTTTCTCCTACTTCTGTAACCTAGGTACACTTCCATATACCACTGAACCTGGACTTCTGGTAATAAAAAGCTTTTCTCAGCATCATGATCCTCTTCTAAAACACTAAGCTATTCCAGCCTCAGATTTATTTTCTGGCTATTTATGGGATTAATGAGTGAATTAAACTTAAGATTTCATTTTCTCCCAGAAATCTTTCAATTCTATCCCACAATGACATTTCCCATCATTTAAATTTCCTGGACTCAAGTTATGTATAACATCATGTCAAATTTCAATTCTCTCCAATTATTTCATTTATGTGTGCCTTAACTCCCAGCCCAGGCTCTAAATTTTTCACAAAGTTCATGCCTGTCATTTCTCTGTACCACACACAGACTATGTTGTACCCTGGAAAATGTGGCAATCCTAAAGAGGTAGCATAAATTCGGTAAACCCACCCTCCCAACCTCGTGTTACCAAATAATGCTTCCAGGACGAAGCAACAGGGTGATTTAAATGTCACAATGCAATCATCACAATGTCACCATGACCACAAAGAAGCTTCTTCTAGCTAGTTAAATTTCTCAGAATCTCACCTGTAGAGTTAAAAGCTGTTCCAGGCACACAGTAATTATACTATTTGTGCAGTGTCTACCTCTGTCCTAGACACAGAAGAGGTGTCTAATAAGATTTAAAAATGTTAAAGCTAAGTTAATTTCAGTAACTATACTGGCAATTTCTGTATGCTGGCTTTGTACTTTCTACTTGCCCTGAAGCCTCTCAGAAATTACTAAAGTAATACACAGATATGTTCAGTTATTTCTATGAGACATGTTAAATATAAGAATAGTAACAGTCCCATAAATCTCAACCTGAGGCAGCATTCCAAGCTAAGCAAAAAAGGTAAAGGATTCACCTGCCTCTAGCAGTGATTAACAAATACTTATTAGTAAATTACTATCCATACCTACCTACCAACATAACTTCCATGCCTAAGATTATGAAAATCTGGTAAGATCCCATAAAATATTCTTAGTGAGCTAAAGTACAAAAAAGCTGACATTTACTTTGAGTTCTGCAATAATTAAACCTACTGTGTTAAGCATCATTACCATTCATCCAAAAAAATTATATTACAAATTAAGGCAGAAGAAAAAAGATTAAGACAACAACAAGAAAGGATGTATACAATACTTACAAGATAGAAGAGTGAAGTCTGGCATGGTGGTAAGTGGTATAAAAGATGAATAACATACCTTTATTTAACACCTTAATATTTTATACCTACTTTAACCTCTCACAAATAAACTAACACTAGAAACCTATTAAATAATGACATGGTAAAGAAAAATAACTGCCCCAGAAAATACTTAAGTGTCATCAGTTGAAGTTACAAGAAACTGTAAATCAATACAGCTGCATTCTTATCTGAATTTATACCTTAACAGTTAATTTTTAATTGTTGTAAAGTAAAATTCACATAATAATCATATTTGTAAGTGTGGTAATATTTGATTTTAAAATATGGATAGCCTGGCCCTGGCTGGGTAGCTCAGTTGATTAGATCTTTGTCCCAATACAGCAAGGTTGCAGGATGATCCCCAGTCAGGGCACATACAAGAATCAACCAATGAATACACAGTAAGTAGAGCAACGGGTAGATGTTTCTATTTCTCTTTTTCTCTTTCTCTCTCTTGCTCCCCATTCCTCTCTCTTTCTAAAATCAGTAAGTAAAAATTAAAAAATAAAGTAAAATATGTATAGCCAGGAAAACAGCATAAAATGTGACCATATTCCCCAAAATTCTCATTACCCCACAAATTATTTTCAGTTTGGCTTGTACAGCTACTACAAAATAAGGACATCTCATAGTCACAAAACTTTTAATAGCCAGTGATGCTACTTGAAACTAGATGATTAGAGGAATAAAAAATACTTCAAACTAAGCCAAATAAAATTATATATTTAAAATGTGCCCTGGCTGGTGTAGCTTAGTGGATTAAGCGCGGGCCTGTGAACCAAGAGATCACGGTTCGATTCCTAGTCAGGGCACATGCCTGGGTTGCAGGCCAGTTCCCAGCAGGGAATGCACAGGAAGCAACCATACATTGATATTTCTCTCCCTCTCTCCTTCCCTTCCCCTCTGAAGATAAATAAATAAAATCTTTTAAAAAAAAATAAATAAAAAATAAAATAAAATGTTACTACAAGAAAAAAAATAGAAGAATTAGGATATATTTTAGAAAAGTAAAATGCTTTCATATTAATTTTTTTCTTTCTAATGTATGGAAAACAACACAATAAATTATGCATTTAAAATCTGCCCAAGGTGACTGAACAAGACTTGTTAAAGAAGACCTACAGCCCTGGCTGGTGTGGCTCAGTGGATTGATCGTGGGCCTGCGAACGAAAGGGTCTTGGTTCAATTCCCAGTCACGACACATGCCTGGCCTGCAGGCCAGGTCCCCAGCAGGGGGCACATGAGAGGCAACCACACATTGATGTTTCTCTCCCTCTCTCTCTTTCCCTTCCCCTCTCTCTAAAACTAAATAAATAAACTCTTTAAAAAAAAAGAGGACCTGCATAATATATATTCTACATTCTCTGTTCCAAAATCTAAACAATGAAGACTGGTTTTCTCTATTTGTTTTACATCACCATAATTATGTTCTGAAACCAATACTTCATACAATAAGAATTTAAAATAGCAGTAGTTAAAATAGGAAACCACAAACTATTTCAAGTACTTAGAGGTACCCAAATGTAAAGGATATATTTAAATCCTGGTTTGCTTTTAAAGCTTGGTAAAAAAAATATGGGCTTATGACTAGAGAAATTACTTGACATTTCAAAATTAAATGGTATAATTATTAGAAATACCAAACAAAAAAATGTTCAACTTACCTGGTTTCTTTCTGGATTTTTCATGACCCAGCTGTCCCAGATCATTACATCCACATGTGTACACCGTCCCGTCATCCAGAACAAACACAGTATGTCTGAGTCCACATCCTACATCTCGGACCTTTTTGTTTATAAAAAAGTCACTTTTTCTGGGCTCTAATACAATTTCTTCATCAATTCCACCCAAACCTAGCTGTCCAAAAGATGCATTCCCCCAGCACAACATGTTTATAATTCTTTAGGTCTTCCAGTTTCAATAAAAAACTCCCTTCTGAAACAGTGGAAAGTTGGAGGTATCCCTATGTCTGAGGAGATAGAAAAAAAGTTAAGATGACTTCCAAGGAAATATGATGTATTATTGTTCTTTCAAGAGCCAGGTTACAATCGTCACTATGGACTAAACATCAAATCTATTTTATAATATGCTAGATTTAAGTATCATTCAGTTTCAAAAAACAATCAGCTTCATTTTAAAAAATATAAAATATAGAAACATTTAGGGAAAATGTATTATTCTCCATTATTCTTTGTAAAATTTAGAAGTTTTTACTTTTTGTTATCTTGTAACAATTTACTACAAACATTAAGTACCTTCATGAAATTAATCCTTTTTTCTTTTTGCTTTAAATAATTTCAGTGGAAGAAATAAGACATCTATTCACTGCTTCAAGTCAAATAATTACACAGTGAAAAATTTTAACCAACTACAGAAACATAAAAACCCTGAAATCTCCCTGAAGTCACAGCATAATTAAACCTTCTAATACCTACCTCCACATCAACAGAAAACTGACGTTCTTATCTGTAATAGAAAACCAATAATGGAACTTTAAATTTCCCACAATTAAAATGACTTCCAATTATTCATGCCAATATTGAGGCCCTAGAAAAAAATGTTCTCTTCTCAAGCCATGATCTTAAGACAATCACCTCCGAAGACCATACATATTAAAAAAAATCAAAATAGTAACCCTCCGACCTCACTACAAGTTTAAAATCAATGTACGTAATTATAATATTCACAAAAGCAAGCATGCAGTTTAATATAAAGATTCTCCCCAAAATTCAACATTTTCTATTACGAGTAGTAACTGTGACTGAAAAATATTTCCCCCGGGCAATCACTATCTATCTATACGTCTGAGACAATTATTTGGAGATGGAAAATCTGCAAGTAACCCAGCACTGCCGATTTTTCAAGAATAGGGATGGGGACTGGGCCATCGGTAGTTTGGTGGCGAAATCCGTAGAACTTTCCAGTACAGAGTATTTCTTCGTTTGTAAAGGCACAGATAACAAGAGTCCCTTCATCTAAATCTACACAGATCTTTAAACACAACGTGTTACTAAACAATACACTTACAGGAAGTCAGCCTTATTCCTGATGCAGTCACCCACATTCCTTAAACAGAACCTGAGAAGTTTCAAAACTCAACTTCCCTACGTTCGGGCTAGCAAGTGCTGAAGCTGTCCCATTCCATGATCCCATCCAGTCACAGAAGTTTGATTTCAGTCTTTTGGAACATCAGAACTTGATAGTTCCCGAGAGCTTTGCATTGTCTCTGGTTTTCTGTTGTTTTTGTTTGTTTGTTTGTTTTTGTTTTGTAAGAGGACAGGAAAATACCCCTTTATTTGAGCGCACGAGGTTTAACCAATCTTTTCTTTAGAAAGTCGGAAGGGGTATAAGAAAGGCGTCCACACACCAGCAACAGGTAGGGGAATGAGGAGCATTTTTTATTCTCATTATATTTCCTGAACATCCACACAGATCAGCTCAGGAGGACCAGAGGAGAGAAAAACTCTACACACACCCTACCTCGCGGGTCGACCAGTCAACTACAGCAGCCGCCAGTTCTCCGAAGTCACGGAGACCAGTGACTGAGACTCGGCACATCCGTGGCCCCTAGTCCGAGGAAGCCCTTCCCCAGGGAGGTGCGACATTCCAACCCCCAGCCAGGGAGCCCCGACACTGCCTGGTCCCCTGCCCCCCACCATGAGGAAGCGCTGAGAAAGCACCCTGCGCCTGGCTGGCCTGTATCCGCCCAGCCTGGCCTGCCCCATCCCTAAAGCCATCACACGCCCCCGAAGCCACTGGGGCAAGGACTCACCCGGCCCCTCAAGGCAGGAAAGCCCTGGGAGACAGAGGTGCCTCCCCAGAAAGTGAGGCAGCACGGCAGCACAGGTAGGTCTCCAGTGCTCCGACTCCCTCCTTAACCAGGGGAGGCTAACACCAGGCAGGGCTCCTCTGGCGTTGGTGCCGCTGCTCGCTGCTCCCCTCCCCGGCTTCTGTTAAACTTTACCGGGTTCCTTCTGAGAAGAGCGGCCGCCACCACTGTCCAGTCCAGAGACAACCGTCAGCAACCTGAATGGCGCAGGAGGGGAAGGACAGGAGCCAAACCCGCGGAGAGCGCGAAGGGAGTGTAGACTTGGGGAGAGACTGGGGAGAAGGGAGAGGGGGAGGTGCCTGGGGCGGGGGGAGCGGGAGAGGGGTCGGCCGGAAGTGAGCCACAGAGCAAGCGCACAAGCCCGCCCACTTCCTGGCCGCGCGACTGCGCCGGAATCCCGCCTGGGCTCACCGCCTCAGGCGCCTGCGTGGTGTGCTGCTTTGCGTTCCTTTTAGAGGCTAGAGCGAAATACCTAAATTGGAGTTTACGTACACCAAGGATGGTGCGGGCGTGTTTTGTAACAACGCTTCCTTTCAGTGAAGAAAATCTCTTGGTTTTTCTGTTTTTCTTTCTATTCATAGGTTCCAGTCTATTACCTTGTTCTGCCTTTTTCCAAAGAGAATTTTAAGTAGCAGGTGAAATATAAATATAGTAATGAGGAGGGTGAAGCCTTTTATTTTATCCCTTTGCCTCAGCTGGACTTAATCTGAGTATGACAGGTATATTCATAGCAATGGCATTAAATGTCAAAACCAGCAGTTAGGCTTCTGATATAGTGATGGCTGCCAACACTTTCTGCTCTCTCCCGGGAAGATAAACTTAGCGTTGCAAAATCTTCATTCAGAGAAAACTAAGTAGTGTGTATGACTACAGTCCGTGCTTTATAAAAACAAAGTTTGGATTTTCTAGGCCAGTCTACTTAACATAATCTCATAAAAAAGAGTAAACTTGAAAGAAGGCACTTTTGGTTATATGTGTTAGACTTTGCTGGAACCTGTGACTCCAAAGTGAATGTTGAAACCTTAGAAAGAATTCCACAATAGGTCATATTTCTTTATCTCATTGAAAAGTATATTTCAGATTAGTATGTGCCAGAATGTATATAAGTATGTGTATTAGTTTCCTAGGGCTGCTGTTAACAAAATACCACAAAGTGAACGGCTTAAAACAATAGCAATTTATTGTCTCAGTTATGGGAGCCAGAATTCTGAAATGAAGGTGGCAGCAGTACTGGTTCCCTCTTGGGCTCTCAGAGAATTTTTTTTTCCATTCTTCTGTCCTAGTTTCTGGTGGTTGTTGACAGTCCTTGGCATTCACTATAATCTCTGCCTCCATCTCCACATGGTGTTCTTTCTTCCCTGTTTGTCTCAACAAATCTGAGCATTATCTAGTATCCAAATTTCCCTCTTCAAAGGAAACCAGTCATTGGATTAAGGTCCACCCTAATCCATTATGTCCTCTTTTTAACTGGACTATATCTGTAAAGACCCCATTTCCAAATAAGATAACATTCTCAGGTAGTGGAGGATAGGACTTCAACAAATCTCTTTGGGGGGACCCAATTCAACCAACAGTATGTTACAGAAATAATTGTAAAAATGACAAGATACTTAAAAAAAGAAAGCATAATTTCAACATCGGGCTTGGTGAGAATACCCACAAAACATACTTTATTCCTATTTTGTTAGCTTCATATCCCTTATAGGACTTTTGTTCTCTTTTAATGTTAAGGACTTGATGCCTCAAAACATGAGCTCTGTCCAGAAGTTATTCAGCCATGTAATATAAAAAATAGAGACATTTATTGAAGAAAATACAAGATATAAGAAACATTGTACGTAGGACAGTGAAGCCTCAAACCCTTTCAAAGTAGGCTCCTTGGAACCTCACACCATTCTCCCAATTACCATCAGCTGCCTGGTTGTCTTTTCCTGAATCTCATCTACAATCTGAAATCTCTTCCCTTTCAAAGGTGATTTTAGTTTTGGGAAAAGCTGGAAGTCACAGGGTGCCAAATCTGGGCTTTAGGGGGGCTGAGTCACCTGGGTGATTGGATGTTTCATGAAAGCATTCTACAGGAAAAGACATGCATGAATGGGCGTGTTGTGATGAAGCTGCCAATCACCAGCTGCCCATAGCTGCAACCTTCTGAATTATCTGAATAGTTTCTGCAGAGGAACATTCAAGCTTAACACAAAATTTGATGCAGATTCATTGCTCTACTCCATCAGTCATTTTCAATGTCACACCCACACAGTACACATGCTCTCTCAAAGGCCACCTACCACCTCCACCCCCACCACTCACTAGTACAGTGAGGATGTTAGTTCACATGGGCATTCCAATCCACTCTCCTTGGCTGCCAGGTTACATGCATGTAGCAGCACAAACCATTCTTGTTATACTAACAATGGTTGGACTTTTTCCAAGTAGACCTCATATATTATTAAAGAGGAAGTTATTGGATTTGAAATATGTACTTGATGGCACAACAAATCAATACTAAAATTTGAGTGACTTAACATAATAAAGGTATATTTTTTTTACCTTCTTAATAGGTCAAGTGGATGTTCCTACTGAGTGAAAGGTGATTTCCAGGAACCTGAGGAGATGAGGGCAGAGGATGCTTTTTAAAACCCTTATCTGGAAGGTGCCACATATTACTTCTGCACATATAACATTAGCAAATACTGTATACCTAGATGCAAGAGAACAGAGACACAGTCTTTGAGTTCCCAGGTACTACTTTATAGTATGTAAGAGAGAGCCTGAATTGGTGGACAACTGTGTCTGCCATCTGGGTGCATCTTTCTCTGGAATTTTTTTTTGGGGGGTAGAGAATTTTTATGAGTTCATTTGAGTAAAACTGATGACTTATGCCAAGAGCAAGATCTCAAATGCTTTTCCCTCTGGAATATTTTTAAAGACAGGTCTAACTTGTAGAAAGTGAAATGGACGTTTCTAGATGTTCCTTTTAACCTTATAAATCTATGAAATCTGTTAAATCTAACAGATTTAAGATCTTAAAAAAATAGCCTGTGATTATCTTTAAAATGAAATAACTATAAGATAAGAGGGGTATTAGGAAATTTGCTGCATAAAAGCAGCACGAGATTGATAAGGAGTGTGGCCTCTGGTGCTAGTTTGTCTGGGTTCAGAATCTGAGTCTACAGGCCACCTCAGACCTCTGTCCTATTCTCTCAAACACACCCACAGACACTTGCTAATGATCTGTTTTACAGAAAATTTCTTCCCAGTACAATTCTATAAATGGGGGATGTTAATTCATATCTCACAGGGTTGTTATGGAGATTTAGTAAGATAACACGTACAGTTCCTCAAACCTGGCAAGTGATGTATAAATGATAGCTGTCATTATTACTAATATCATCTCTTGTGAACTACAAGTAATAAAAGAACATTTGGGGAAGTATTCCATATCACCAATAATGACATAATTTTAATTTAGAACAAAATAAGATACTTTTTTACCTACTACATTATCATAAAAGGTAACATTCAGACTGTTGAGACACCATGAAAGTAGGTATTCATTCTGACCCACTCTTACCTTTGCTGCTCCCTTCCATCTAGCCATATTGTTCATGCTGGACCTCATCTCATTTCGTTCATTCAGTTCTCTTCTCATTTCATCTCTCCAGTCTTCCCTGACTATCCTATCCAAAAACTACCCCCTCACTCTCTATAATCTTGTACTAGTTTATTTTCTTTCATATACACATTTACATTGCCTGATATGTTAATGTATAATTAATATATGTATATTACATATGTAAAAATAAATAAAAACAGATCATCAAACATATATATATATAATTTCTGGTCTATAGCATGTGCCAAAAAATTATTTATTGAATTATTAATTAATGGTGCTGGCAGCATTGTAATTTACCAGTCTTTTAATAAATATATTTGGCAATACATTTCAGGAGACAGTAAATTTCATTTAAGAGTTCATAATAATAGCAATATATATTGTCTTATATTGTACTGAGCTATCTGTATTACCGTATTTTTCAGACCATAAGACACACCTAGGTTTTAGAGGAGAAAAATAGGAAAAAAATTTTGAAGCAAAATTATTTTTTAATTATTAAAAAATTGCTCTCAAAATTATTAATTTTGAAGCAAAAAATATTTAATAACATAAATAACATAATATTTCACCAATGTAAATGTAAACAGAACTCAACAGCAGCATTAGCAACTATTATTCCTTCCAAATTTGGGGAAATAAAAGTGTGTCTTATAGTCCAAAAAATACAGTATATCACTTCTTGGACTCTACAAGATATATTTTATTGGAATATACAAGACATATTTTAAAAATAGTTATTGAACACCTACCATGTGCCCCTCTCCCAATTCTAGTAAGAGGGATAGATAAAAAACAGGCAGGAAAATAAAAATATGAACAAAGATTTTCACTGTAACGTTATTTCTAATAGCAAAACATTTAAAAGAACCTTGGTTCCAACAATGGGGATATGGGATGAGTGGCAAGGTTAATCCTTTTATTCTTAACTTTGAAAGGACAGAATGGTATTGTACAAAATAATTTGTCACCACTTGCCACAAATCATGGGTTTCACCTCTAGACAACTGGAAAAATCTCCTCTAATCATTCTGCCCACTTCTGCTATCTGAGGTGAGAGCCCCCATTTCACCAAGCAGTTGCATGGCCTCACTTTCTTAGTCCCTCACTTAATCCCTAAGAACTAAAGAGTCCTGCTCTTTTCATCCCCTGTCTTATGGGCCCCATTGTCATTTCTCCTTGGCTTTTGAGCTAGCATTATGGCTTCAGCATTAAGAAATGTATGCAAGGCAGATCTTTGGTTATGAGATTCTTCAATATGTCTTTACTGAGCACTTACTCTGTGCTGCCTTTCCAATTCTTAAAAAAAAACTAGGCAGGGAAATAAAGGTACTTCAAATTTTAATAAATACTAAGGGTACAGACAAGGGGTAGAGATAGAGAAGGATAAAGTCCTTGAAATTGAATGGAGAGTGAAGGCCTCAAAGAGGAGTTGCTGTTAAAACTAAGAATACCACAGAGAGCAGTAGAGTTTGTTGCCTACCCCCATCTCATCGGGTCCAAGTTCTTTTCCCTGGGGAGATGGTAACCATACTCTATTCCATAATCCTTATATGAATCTGCTTCCAACCAGCTATGAAGATGAATAAAGAAAAGCTGGATCATTACCCAGTGGGCACCACAACACTGGTTTGGGCCATTACTCTCTGCACATGGGCCAGAAGTGTATGAGACCTTAAGCTGACCTTTTCTAGCAGCAAATGATGACTGGAGTATACTAATCTTCTGTCTCTGTGCTTATGATAGGAGATGGCTTAAATCAATAACTTAGAGTGGCATTGAAAAAAATGAGAATAAAGAAAAGGATCAAGCCCTGTGAAGAGAGGGGTGAGAAAACAGTCTAGGTGGTGGGAGCAAAGCAAAACCCTTGAGAGAAGAAAGAACTTGGCATTTCCAGGAACTGAAAGAAAAATTAATGTAGATGGAGCACAGGGGCACTGATAGGCAGTCGGAGTCCAGATCCAGTAGGGCACAGTAAGGAGTTTTATTCTACATACTATTCAAGGGTTTTATGCCAGGAGTAGGGACAACAATTATATATGTTTGCTGCTGAGTTGGATAGGGTTCCTGAATTACAGGAGGGTCAAAATAGAAGATGTATTTAGCAGGCTTTTCAACAATCCAAATGAGAGAATAGTGGTGAGAACTAAGGTGGTTGTGATGGAGATAAAGTGAAGAAAGGAGATTTAAGACACACTGTGGGGATGGGGTTAACAGGGTGGTTTCTGGGGAATCAGAGAATGGCAAGAATGCTGGGTCATTGGTAGTTTACTGACCTGATGTTATCTGTTATGATATATACCACTTAATCTGTCACATAAAGAATAATAATACTGAATATTTATTATAGAATCCTTCTCATCTTTCATTCTCTCAATTATACTAACCTCCTTTCCTGCTCCAAATTTACTTTTTAGCTGCAATTTCCTTCTCAGCATCTCAGTGTAAAACAGTAGTAATGTTCATATAATGAATTACTGAAACATTTTTTAAATGCTCTTTTTATAACTATAACTTCTTTGTGTTTGCTTTTCATCCCCTAATTATTAGAAATTCAACTGGCATTGAAACAGGCATAAGTCTGAAAAATCACATGTAATGTGTCCCTTGACCAGTATGTGGGGATGTGTTCATATCTTTGAAATTACAGTGTGAGTACTCCTGTTACTATACTTTCTGAACAGAGAAAGTGCTCAAGATGCCCTGTTTTGTGTGTGTTTGTGTGTGTGTCAGTAAAGAATAAAAATTGGTTTTAAAAACAAAACACTCAACTGTATCATAAACTATGCTTTAACATTAATTTTATCCCACAGCAATAATAAGAGGAATATCCTGCAAGTTCTAACTAATAATGAGAGCATTACCAAAACAATACCGTATGAAGTGTGGGATCTATATTTATATGAATCTGTTTTAAGTCTATGTGTCTTTCTTTTAAAGGAAAAAATTAAAATAGCAATAAAGAGGTGGAATTTCAACTATGAAGTTTAATAGTCAGACTTTGGGGTAGCAAATTATTTTGTTGCTACTGATTTTGAAGGGTCTTACAAAGATATCTTAGGTTGGAAAGCTCTAATTTAGCTGTCAGAAATATGAAATCTCGGGGACTTCCAGCCAAGATGGAGGCATAGGTAGACATACTGTGCCTCCTCATACAACCTAAAGTAAGACAACAACAAATTTAAAAACAAAAAAAACCCCAGAACTGACAGAAAATCAAACTGTATGGAAGTCTGACAACCAAAGAGTTAAAGAAGACACATTCATCCAGACCAGTAGGAGGGGTGGGGATGGGCAGTCGGGCAGAGAGGACTCACGGCAAGGCAGCGACTGGCCGACCAGGCAGTCCCACATTCGCACACAGATAAACCAGGAGGAACAACTGGGGAGCGAGATAGACTGCACAACCCAGAGCCCCAGCTCAGGGAAATAAAGCCTCAAACCTCTGACTGAAAACACCTGTGGGGGTTGAGGCAGCAGTGGGAGAAACTCCCAGCCTCACAGGAGAGTTTGTTGGAGAGACCCACAGGGTTCTAGAATGCACACAAACCCACCCACATGGGAGTCAGCACCAGAAGGGCCCAATTTGCTTGTGGGAAGCACGGGAAGTGATTGAAAGCTGGCAGAGACTGGAGCAAGCAGCACTGTTCCCTCTCTGACCCCACCCCCACATACAGTGTTACAACACTGTGACATGATTGCCCCGCCCTGGTGAACACCTAAGGCTCCACCCCTTACTAGTAACAGGCACACCAAGACCAAAAAAAAAAAGCCCAAATGAAAGAACAGATCAAAGCTCCAGAAAAAAATACAGCTAAGCAACAAAGAGATAGCCAACCTATCAGATGCAGAGTTCAAAACACTGGGTATCCGGGTGCTCCAGGAACTCACTGGGTACTTCAACAGCACAAAAAAGACCCAGGTAGTAATGAAGGTTGCATTATGTGAAATAAAGAAAAATCTACAGGGAACCAACAGTAAAGGGAAGGAACCCAGGACTCAAATCAACAGTTTGGAGCAGAAGGGAGAAAGAAACATTCAACCAGAACAGAATGAAGAAACAATTTAAAAAAGTGAGGACAAGCTTAGGAACCTCCAGGACATTTTTAAACGTTCCAACATCTGAATCATAAGGGTGCCAGAAAGAGAAAAGGAAGACCAAGAAACTTCCCCAAATAATGAAGGAGAACTTCCCCAATCTGGCGAAGGACATAGATTTTCAGGAAGTCCAGGAAGCTCAGAGAGCACAGAGACTCCCAAAGAAGTTGGACCCAAGGAAGCACACACTAAGGCACATCAGAATTACATTACCTGAGATTAAAGATAAGGAGAGAATCTTAAAAGCAGCCAGAGAAAAGGAGACAGTTATCTACAAAGAAGTGCCCAAAAGGCTATCAGCTGATTTCTCCAAACAAACCTTCAGGCAAGAAGGGGCTAGCAAGTAGTATTCCAAGTCATGAAAGGCAAGAACCTGCATCCAAGATTACTCTATCCAGCAAAGCTCTCATTTAGAATGGAAGGGCAGATAAAGTGCTTCCCAGATAAGGTCAAGTTAAAGGAGTTCATCATTACCAAGACCTTATTAAATGAAATGTTCAAGGGACTTACCTAAGACAAAGAAGATAAAAACTATGAACAGTAAAATGACAGCAAACTCACAATTATTAACAACCACACCTAAAACAAAAACAAAAAGAAACTAAGCAAACAACTAGAACAGGAACATAATCACGGAAATGGAGAACACATGGAGGGTTATCAGTGGGGGAGTAGGAGAGGGAGAGAGAGGGAAAAGGTACAGAAAATAAGTAGCATAAATGGTAGGTAGAAAATAGGGGTGGTGAAGAATAGTATAGGAAATGTAGAAGCCAGAGAACTCACATGTTTGACCCATGGACATGAACTAAAGGGGGGGAATGCAGGTGGGAGGGGGTGTACAGGGTGGAGAGGAATAAAGGAGGGAAATGGGACAATCGTAATAGCATAATCAATAAAATATATTTTAAAAATATGAAATCTGGGAAATTCACTTTATTTTGTTCCTTATGCCAGGTCCCATATAACCTTCATAAGTCAAAAGGCAAGATTATATATATGTATATATTATCATATATGTATGTATATATGTATATATCCATATGTATATATTTAAGTAGAATGTCTTGCTGGCTTTAAATAGGATCAGCACTAAAACTGATTGTAACCACAAGTCTTTGTCAAATTAACAGTACTACTTCTCTGAATAAAAACTAGGCACAGAATAATTATGTTCATATATTGAATCCTTTATTAATAACTTTCAAAGTCATGATATAAAATAAACAGCTTTGTTATGCATCTTATTTGATTATCACTTTTTTAAAGCAAATTGACAAAACATTTCAGATTCTTAATTAAGCATTAAAAATCTTATGAAAGCAGAACAGAGGACCACAAAATAGCTGGAAACCAAAAATAAGTAAAACAAGTATTTTATGAATAGGTTTTTCATTAGAGTTTGAAAATGTATTCTTATAGTTTCAATGTAAGATGTGATAGCCTGAAGGAACAGTTGACAAGTAGTGACTGTGAAGGATAGTGTTCCTAAAGACAAATTATAGCTGTCACCTCCACATTACCAAAATGCAATTTAACTATATTAAAATGACAGAAATGTTTGCCCAAGAAAAATGCCATTCAGTTGAAGCTGCTGTTTTACTTTTTAAAAAGGGGAATAATTACTCTTTGTAAAATAAGTATATTGGGAAGTGCATTTAAGTGTTTTCAGCTATTGATTCTCAATAAAAAACAAACTTCATCTCTTCAATATTTAAAAGGAAGCTAACTTCCAAAAAGCAGCTTTTCAAACTGTTTCTATTCATAAGCTCTGATAGTGTTGACAACAAAATACAAATACTGTGGAGTAATAAGTGTTAGAATTGTTCTTGATGTAGAAAACATCTTTCTTTTTTTAAGTAATACACCATCGGAGAATATAATTACAGGCATACCTCTTTTTTGCACTTTGCTTTGTTGCTCTCCACAGGTGTTGCATTTTTTATAAACTGAAGGCAAGACCCTCCATCAACAAAAAGATAATAACTCGCTTTATTGTAATACTCACTTTATTACAGTGATTTGGAACCAAACTTTCAATATATCCAAGGTATGCCTGTACTTGCTTTATTATGTGGTGGTCTTTTTTTCCCAGCATTATGGAGTTATCATTGATATACAACAGTGTGTAAGTTTAGTGTGTACAATGTGATGATTTGATACACATATATATTGTGGATTACCATGGTAAAATTAATTAACACCTCCACCACCTCAAAAATATCTTAAGTGGAATATATTCAGATGTGTCTTGTTTTTTGAATAATCATTATCTGTGTTTTGACTGCCTACAATGGCTTCTCCACGTTCTCCAGTCCTTCTGGCTCCATAGTATAGCAGAAATGCTCAAGGGGATATAAAGGAGAACTTGGAGATGCTGTGTTGCATATGTATCTTGTCTATTGCATTCGTTTGTTTTTTAAAAAATTTTTTTAATCCTCACCCAAGGACATTTTTTCATTGCTTTTAGAGAGAGAGAGGAAGGGAGAGAGAAAGAGAGAAGAAACATCAATGGGTTGCCTCTTGTACACACCCTGAACAGAGATGGAATCTGCAACCTAGGTACGTGCCCTTACAGTGAATCAAACCTCCAACTCTTCGGTTTATGGGATGACCCTCCAGCCAACTGAGCCACATAGCCAGGGCTGCATTTGCATATCTGTATCCTTTAAGTTAATAAGCAATTTGTTTGATTATACCAATAACATATGAAGACATAATTTCTTTGCTTTTGGCCATAATTATTTAAACCTCCATCATTCCCTCTGCTAACTCATTTCCAACTTTCATCAGTTCCAGTCTGGACTTCTGCCACAGCTGTGGACTCCCCATAGTCTTGGCTTTTTGGTCCATCCACACAGTCACTGGGGTGATCTTTCTAAAATGCAGATTTGGTCACATATCTTTAAAATCTAGGCATTCAACACCCCTATATAATTAAGTCTCTATCATCCTCCGCCAGCATGTTCTTACCACGTCCTGCCAGTCTCACCTTATCTTTATTTGATAAGCTATGAAATACATTCTTTCACATCTTTCTACATTTTCATGTTGTTTCTCCAACCTAGTGAGATTTACCAATTTTCAAGTATCAGCTGAGACAATTCTTTCTTAATGAAGACTTGTCCTGTCTATGACAGCTGAGAGAACCCCACCCCCATATTGGGCTCCATATTTTGTTGTAGAACTTGCCACATTACAACATAATCAGTTGCCTTTCTTCTCCATCACTAGACTGCTAGCTCAAATTCAGGAACTTGGGTCTTTCCACCCTTGTATCCCCACTAATAAACAAATACAAATTGTTCCATATTAGTCAGAAGCTCTAGTTGCCAAAAATTTCTCTTTGAGTGATGAAATATGGAAAATAATTGTTAGAAATGTTTTTGTACGAAATCTTTCAAAACAATGTCTCTAGGAAAAAAGATAATTAAGAAACCCTCAGTGGAGAAGACTGTGAACATGTACAATATATAGTAAAGATCCATTAAATATTTGCCAATTGAGTAATTGTTCCTTGTTTAGATTATAATCTTTCTAAGGGAGGGACCTGTATTATACTTTTTTTGAAATTCCCTCTGAGGCCTAGCAGAATACTATGTTAATTGAATATTCACATGTCCTTTTTTATTGATTAACTGAATGAGTGAATCCGTTATATCAAAACTAAATATCAACAGGAATTTCTAAGCCCTGCCTCTTTGAATTTCTATATATATTGAAATACATTTGATGACAGGGGCTCTACTTACTGATTTTTATATTCCCAGGTCTTGACACACAACACCGAACACTGGAAGTTTGATAAATCTCTGTTATCGAGATTCTCTCAGTGAAATACACATCTGCTTTTCTCATCATTGTATCCTTGTGACTAAGGCAACATCTTATCCACAGTAAAACCCCAGTAAATATTTGTTAGATACATATGATTTGGAAATATGGCTACTGGAAGGTACAACTAAAAACTAATATAAAAAGTTTATCTTGGTCTCTTGGATTCAGGAATAAATTTAGATTAGAGTTAGCATGATTCTGAAAGATATTTTATTTATTACTATGAAATAGCTCAACCCCACAGAGGTGAAGAGGGGTGGGCACAGAGAAGAGAGAAAGAAATTGGAAACAAACAAGTGAGACTCACAGGAGAAAATAGCTTCTCGGAGGGCAGCCACATGCTCTGATACCCATGGCAGCCGCATGAGGAAGCAACCTAAAATTAGCAGGATGGGCAAGCCCAGGAAGAGAGAGTCAGGCAGCCTTCCCTGCCTACAACAAATGAGGTGAGGGGCTGGGAGTCCTGCGGCAAAATCCTTCTTAGCCTGTGGAGCTCCACTGCAGTTTGTGTCAGGTAAGGCCCTCCCTGGGAAATCATCTTGGAAGGATTTCTTAAGGGGATGTCCAGACAATTCCAAGGTTTCATATTGCCTGGTAAATTTTACTAGGAAATTTTCTGGTGCCTCCAGGAATCTACTGTTTAAGGGAACAATAAAAGTGTTCTTATATCTGTCCTTACCCAAGGTTTTCATCTGAACCACCCCTTTCTCCTTGTGGAAATGGGCTCTCTGGGATGTGTAGGTACTGTTTTTTCAAGTGTACAGAGGTGGGCTGTCCTAGAAAATTTATAAAGCCATGTAGAAGAGGAATGAAGAAAGGGTACCTACAAGTAATATTAAAACATACGTGTTACTTCAGAGCCAAAAAAGAAAGGTTAGAAATGAAACAAATGGGTAACAGTGTGCTTTTTTCGTGAATGAAGTACAGAGTGGTTGAGCTGGTCAAAGGCAGACAACAGAATCATGAAGAGGGCCAGGATTTTCTCAGTGTTATTATTTCATAAAGAATTAGATCAGTGATTTACTTTATGATGCACATGAATTATTCCCAGTCAGAGTATTTACCTATCACTCTCCATGGTCTCTGTAAGTTCCTGCCTTCTGCACTGGAGTTCATTTTTATATTACCTATTGCCTTTTGAAATTACAGCTCATTAATGGTAAAACTCTCTAGTGCTATTAAGAGGGTGTTTCACAGGGTCATTCTGAAGGGATTGTGTAATTAGCAAAAGAGAACTTTTAAAAATTACAGCTTTTCTGAGATATATTCACATGCCACACAATAAATAAACTAAAGTGTACAATTCAGTAGGTTTTAGTATGTTTACAGAGTTTCCTAACCATTGCCATAATTAATTATAAAACATTCATCGCCCTCCTACCAAAAAACTCCTAATTATTTAGCAGTCATTCCTATTTGGACATTTCCTATATGTGGAATCATGCAGTATGTGGTCTTTTGTGAGCTTTCTTTCTTTTTTTCTGTTTTAAGGGAATACTTAAGTGAATAACAAGAGAGACGGAAAAACTCTTCTGTTGGGAGTATTAACTATTGACTGATCATAAAGGGAAACTCATTGCCTCCAGTCTCCATTCTGAGTGACCATTTACAACCCATTACTCCAAAATTTTTCAGTTATAGTGGTACTTCAGTGCTATATAAAAATATATGATTAATAAATGTTTTTCAGTATTTGTAAGTTTTATTTAATGATAATCTTGAATATGACCTAATGGGGTAAAGTGCATCCATTTATGATATTAGAGAATTAAATGGTACATATCCTAATGTTTTAGTAAATAATAAATGAAGTAAGATATAGTGCATCTAGAACAGTGACAACCAAGTGTTAGATTTTTAGTAAATAGCCACATTTTCCTCTACTCTACTTTTGATGTTAAACATTTACTGATATTATAAAACATATAGAGCAGATTTGAAGAAAATCAACCTGAGTACTCTGAACATACTAGTTACTCAATAACTGCTTATTAAAACAAGGAAAGGCAATTCAGTTATGGATATATGCATTATACACCTGTGATACAATTTCGTAAAGACTAAAAACAGTTTCATATGCTAGACTAGGAGGCACCAATTATAATTTCAAGTTTGAGCTGGTATCAACTGCAATTTTGGATAACAGACTTACTTTCTCTACTGTTCAATTCATCTGCAACTCCAGGTCCAGATATGCTGGGTCATAGCTAAAACCATCCCCACTGTTCATAGTGTGGATATGTGTTATGACAAAGTCTTCAAAACACACCTGCCTTGTATTTATTTCATGCTAAAGGTCAGACATTGAAATCTAAGATTGCTTCTTAGGGAAGTCCAATGGTTGACTGTCATAAGATTTTGCAGCTTGTAATTACCTTAATGAAATCAACAGGTTCCATCATTTGGTCCTCAGCTGTCCAAGCTCAGAAATCTAACTTGTTTTTTAAAACTTATTTTTTATTGTTATTGTATTACAGTTTCCCTCTTTGCCCTCCTCTGTCCAGCCCACCCCCTGCTCCTACAGTCAATCCCCACACCATTGTCCATGTCCATGGGTCATTCATACTTGTTGACTAATCTCTTCCCCTTCTTTCACCACTCTCCCCTTTCCCCTATCCTCTCTGGCTGCTGTCAGTCTTTTGCATGTTTCCATGCCTCTGGTTCTATTTTTCTCATTAGTTTATTTTGTTCATTAGATTCCTCTTATAAGTGAAATTATATGGTATTTGTCTTTCACCACCCTGGCTTATTCCACTTAGCATAATAGTGTCCAGTTCCATCTATGCTATTGTGAAGGATAGGAATTCATTCTTTCTTTCTGCTGCCTAGTATTCCATTGTGTAAATGTACCATGATTTTTTTATCCACTCATCTACTGATGGGCACTTAGACTGTTTCCAGTACTTGGCTATTGTAAATTGTGCTGCTATGAACACTGGGGTGCATAAGTTGTTTTGAACTGCTGTTTCAGGATTCTTAGGGTATATCCTCAGCAGTGGAATTGCTGGGTCAAAAGGCAGTTCCATTTTTTAATTTTTGAGGAAATTCCATACTGTTTTCCACAGTGGCTGCCCCAGTCTGCATTCCCACCAACAGTGCACTAGGGTTCCCTTTTCTCCACATACTCCCTAGCACTTGTTGTTTGTTGATTTGTTAGTGATAGCCACTCTGACCGGCATGAGATGATATCTCATTGTGGTTTTAATTTGTATCTCTGTGATGGCTAGTAGTGTTGAGCAACTTTTCATATGTCTACAGGCCATCTGCATGTCCAGGACCTTTGCCCATTTTTTAATTGGATTGTTTGTTTGTCTTCCTGGCATTGAGTCATATGAGTTCTTTATATATTTTGGAGATCAAACTCTCGTCTGAATATCATTGGCAAGTATGTTCTCCCATACAGTCAGTTCCCATTTCATTTTGATGGTGGTTTCTTTAGCTGTGCAGAAACTTTTTAATTTGATATAGTCCCATGTGTTTATTTTTTCTTCTATTTCCCTTGCCCTAGGAAATATATAGGCAAAAATATTGCTACATGGGATATCTGAAATTTTACTGCCTATGTTATCCACTAGGACTTTTATGGTATCGTGACATATTTAAGTCTTTTATCCATTTTGAGTTTATTCTGGTATATGGTGTAGGTCAGTGGTCTAGTTTCATTTTTTTTTTTTTGCACATACCAGTCCAGTTCTCCCAACACCATTTATTGAAGAAACTATTTTTGCTCTACTGTATGCTCATACCCCCTTTGCCAAATATTAATTGACCATAGAGACATGGGTTTAATTCTGAGCAATCTATTCTCTTCCGTTGGTCTATGTGCTGTTCTTATGCCAGTACCAGGCTCTTTTGATTATAGTGGCCTTGTAGTATAGTTTTATATCAGGTATTGTGATTCCTCCAACTTTATTCTTCTTTCTTAAAATTGCTGAGGCTTTTGGAGTCTTTTTTGGTTCCAAATAAATTTTTGGAGTATTTTTCTAGATCGTTGAAATATACCATTGGTATTTTAATAGGGATTGCATTGAATCTATAGATTGCTTTGGGTAGTATGGACATCTTAATGATGTTAATTCTTCTGATCTATGAACAGGGTATATGCCTCCATTTATTTGTATCTTCCTCAGTTACTTTCTTCAGTGTTCTATAGTTTTCTGAGTATAAGTATTTTACCTCCTTGGTTAAATTTATTTGTAGGTACTTTATTTTTCTTGTTGTTACAGTAAATGGGATTTTTCCCCTAGTTTCTCATTCTGATAGTTAATTGTTGGTGGCAAAAATGCCATCAATTTCTGATTATTGACTTTGTATCCCTCTACTTTGCCAAATTCACTTATTAGGTCAAGTAGTTTTTTTGGTGCAGACTATAGGGTTTTCTACGTACACTATCATGTCATTGCAAATAATGACAGTTTTACTTCCTCCTTCCCAATATGGATGACTTTTATTTATTTATTTTTTTTGTCTGATCGATGTGACTAGCACTTCCAGTACTACACTGAGTAAGAGTGGTGAAAATGGACTCTCTTGTCTTGTTCCTGATCTTAAAGGAAAAAATCTTTTAGTTTTTGCCCTTTGACTATGATGTTGACAGTAGGTTTCTTGTATATGGCCTTTATTATGTTGAGGTATGCTCCTCACTTTGCTGAGTGTTTTTATCATAAATGGGTGCTAGATTTTATAAAATGTTTTTTCAGCATCTATTGACATAGTCATGTGGTTTTTGTCCTTCATTTTGTTTATGTGATATATTGTGTTCATTGATTTGCAAATATTGTACCATCCTTACATCCCTGGGATGAATCCCACTTGATCATGGTGTATGATCTTTTTAACATTTTGCTCGATATGGATTGCCAATGTTTTGTTGAAGATTTTAGCATCTATGTTCATGAGAAATATTGGCCTGTAATTTTCTTCCTTTGTTGTGTCTTTACCTGGTTTTGGAATTATGATAATTCAGGCCTTGTAAAAAGAGTTTGGGAATCTTCCATCTTCTTGAAGTTTTTTGAATAGTTTGAGAATAATAGGAGTTCGTTCTTCTTTGAATGGATGGTAAAATTTGCCTGTGAAACCATCCAGTCTAGGGTTTTTGTGTGCCAGGAGTTTTTTTATTATTGCTTCGATTTTGCTAATTATCAGTCTATTCAGGCTTTCTGCTTATTCTTGATTCAGTTTTGGAGGATTGTATGTTTCTAGAAATTTATCCATTTTGCTCACATTGTCCAATTTCTTGGCATATAGTTGTTCACAATAATTTCTTACAATACTCTGTATTTCTGTGGTATCAGTTGTTCCTTTTCCTCTTTCATTTCAATTTTGTTTATTTGGATCTTCTCTTTTTTTCTTGATGAGTCTGGTTAAAGGTTTGTCAATTTTGTTTATCTTTTCAAAGAACCAGCTCCTGGATTCATTGATCCTTTGAATTGTTTTTTTAGTCTCTTTGTCACTTAATTCTGCTCTGATTTTCATTAATTCCTTCCTTCTACTTAGTCTGAGCTTTGTTTGTTGTTGTTCCTCTAGTTCTTTTAGATGTAGAGTTAGGTTGTTTATTTGAGATTTTTCTGTCTTTTTTAGGTAGGTCTGTATTACTGTGAATTTACCTTCACTGTGTCCCATAGGTACTGAATTGTTGTTGTGTGTTCATTTTCATTTTTTTCCAGGTCCTTCCTGATTTCTTCCTTGATCTCATTGTTAACTCATTCATTATTTAATAACAGGTTTTTCAGTCTCCATGTTTTTGAATGTTTTTGAATTTTTTTCTTGAGGTTGGCTTCTAGTTTCAAGCCATTGCAATCTGAGAAAATGCTTGATATGATTTCAATTTTCTTGAATTTGTTGAGGCTTAATTTGTGTCCTATCATGTGGTCTATCTTTGAAAATGAATCATGCACATTTGAAAAGAATGTATGTTTTTCTTCTTTGGACTGAAATGCTCTGTAGATATTAAGTCCATTTGATCTAGATTGTTGTTCAATACCACAATATCCTTGTTGATTTTTGTTTGGACAATCTATCCATTGTTGACAGTGGACTGTTAAAATCCCCTATGATGACTGTGCTGCTGTCAATGTCCTTCTTAAAGTCTTCCAAGAGTTTCCTTATATATTTAGGTGATCCTATGTTGGGTGCATATGTGTTTACAAGGGTTATATCCTCTCGTTGGACAACTCTCTTAAGTATTATGTAATGACCTTCTTTGTCTCTTGTTATGGCCTTTGTTTTGAAGACTATTTTATCTGATATAAGTATTAGTACCCCAGCTTTTTTTTATGTCCATTTGCTTGGAATATTTTTTCTAGCCCTTCACTTTCAGCCTGTGTAGATCTTTGTTCAAGGTGGATCCCTTGTAAGCAATATATATGTGGGTTGTGTTTTCTTTTTCTTTCACCTCCTATGTCTTTTGATTGTAGCATGTAATCAGTTTACATTTAAGGTTATTATTGATATATATTTATTCATTGCCATTTTTTCCTTTTGTACTTGTGTTCCTCTCCCTTTTTCGTCTTCTTAAAGCAGTCCATTTAGCATCTCTTGCAATGCTGGTTTGGTGGAGATGTACTATTTTAGCTGTTTTTTTTTATCTGGGAAGCTTCTTATTTTCCTTCCATTTTAAGTGAGAGCCTTGCTGGGTAGCATAGCCTTGGTTGCATGTCTTTGCTCTTCATTACTTGGAATATTTCATACCATTCCCTTCAGGCTTGTAGTGTTTCTGTTGAGAAATCAGCTGATAGCCTTATTGAAGCTACTTATATACTACTAGCAATTTCTCCCTTGCTGCTTTAAGATTCTCTCTTTGTCTTTAAATTTTGCCATTTTATTTATAATGTGTCTTCGAGTGGGCCTCTTTGGGTTCATGTTGATTGCAGCCCTCTGTGCTTCCTGGACTTGCATGACTTTTTCCCTCACCAAGTTAGGGAGGTTTTCTGTCATTATTTTCTCAAGCAAGTTTTCTATCCTTTGCTCCTTTTCTTCTCCTTCTGGAATCCCTATGATACAAATATTGTTATATTTCATGTTTTCCTGCAAATCCCTTAAACTATCTTCATTCTTTTTGAGTCTGTTTTTGTTTTGTTGCTCTGACTGCATGTTTTTTTCTACTTTATCTTCCAACTCACTGATTCAATCATCTTCATCTAGTCTGCTTTTAATTCCTTCTAGTGTATTCTTCATTGCAGATATTGTATTTTTCAGTTCCTTCTGGTTCTTATTCATAGTTACTATGTCCTTTTTCATGCTGATATAATTCCCACTAAATTCCCTCTAGTTCTCACAGAGTTTCTTTTGCACCCTTATAACCATTACTTTGAACTCTATACCTGATCAACTGATTGCCTCAATTTAACTTAGCATTCTTTCTGGGGATTCCTCCTTTCCTTTCAGTTGAGGGTTATTTGCCTCCCCATTTCAGGTGGCTCTTTTTGTTTGTTTCTGCATGTTAGATTGATCTATTTTGACTCCCTGTCTTCACTGGGTGACCCTCTGTGGTAGGATTCTGTGGGTCTCAATAGTAAAGTCTCCTTGAACTACTGAGCTGGATACTCTAGGGATGCCCTTTATGCAGTTCATGTGGGCTCTCATTGTAATTCAGTTTTGGATGTTGTTGGCTTATTCATTGGTGGATTCTCCCCTCTGGCTGGCTAACTGAGAGTCACACCCCCACCACATCTCGTATGGTGTTGTACAGGAGCTGCCTACAAGGCTGTCTTGGCAGCCGCAAGACAAGTAGATCTCTGCACCCACCCACCAAGCTGTTTTTTAAAAATTCTTACAGTGACCCAGTACTTTTGCAAATTACTTACATTAACCAAACTCCCAAGATAATATAGCAGCCAGAATTCCAATTTGTTAATTTACAGTGATACAGATAGTTTTAGAACAAAACAAATATGTTCTTTAATCAACATAACTTTTTTATAAGGCAATCTACTTTTTAAAAAAACTAAATGGAAAAGTCAATAAAAGGAAAAAATAAAAAATAATTAAAAAATAAAAAACCAAATTGACATTAGAATGCTACTGCATGAGCATGGATTGCAGCAAGAGAGGTAATTGTCATGGCATTTGGTAGTGTTGGACTGGGACTCCAAGCTCTACCATCAAGAGCAGATAAAGCTCTCTTAAATGAGCATTGCTGATTCTTTCTTCTTTGATTTCTCTTTCCTACTTGTCATTCTGATTACTTCCTCAAATGTAGATACTGTAGGTGTAGATGTAGAAATATAGACATGCAAATTTATATTTATACACACACATATTTTATCTATAACTAGAATGGATACTATCAATTGGGCAATGGCCAAATTTTGTTTTGCTTTTTCTTCTGATGTACTTGAGGCTTAGGGGTTTTTTTGTTCTTGTTTTTTGGCTTGAAGAGAGACATTTACTATTTTTTCCCTGTGTAAATATAATATACCCTTTTTAGGAGTTTTTTAAAAGTATAGTTAAGAAAAAGTATGAGAGAAAAATCTCTCATGATTCTACTACCTAGATATAACCATTTAAGATTTTGAAATATTGTACTCCAGAATTTTAAAAACTAAAATAGGGTCTATGTCAACTATAATTAAGAAATAAAAATAAGTAAGTAAATAAATAAGTTAATATTACAAATACTGTTTTGAAGACTTTTTAAAATTTTATATATCATAATATTGTTTCATATTAAAAATTATATGTTGTTTCCAATTTCATTCTTTATAAACATCCTCATAATTATGTTGGAATGTAGTTCTTTTCTTAAGGTGTCTACATAGTCATTTTATGCTAATTTTCTATTTTAACCATTAATGTTCAAGGTTCTCCATGTTTTTTCTATAATGTGAAATTCATATTTATACATTGCTTTTAAAAGTATTTGCTTTATATATCACATTTAGATTTTCAAATACTTTATATATACTATTCACAATCTCCTGAAGTAAAAAAAAAAAGACATTTCCTTCACTTTTCAGTAACTGAAAAGATGAGCTAACTGAAGCATATGGAGTGATTTTCTCAAGATCATATAGCTAGGGAATGAGAGAGCTGGGGCTAGAAGTTTCTCTTTTTTTCTTAGATTATTAATTTCTCTCTCTCTCTCTCTTTTTTTATCCTCACCCAAGGATATGTTTATTGATTTTAGCGAGAGAGTAAGGGGAAGAGATTGACAGAGAAAGAAACATAAATGTGAGAAACATCAATCAGTTGCCTCCCATATATGCCCCTACTATGGATGGAACCTACAACCTAGATATGTACCCTGACCAAAAATCAGACAACACTCGAACCAACTGAGCCACCCAGCCAGGGAGGGCAGTAATTTCTCTCTTGCGATCAAGACCCTTGTTAGGGTCATGAGGCAATTGTAAAGGGCCCACAATTATGCATCAAGCATTGTCTGGAAACAGAATACTATAGATATACTATTTTTTAGAAAATGTTGCAATTAATAAACATAATTTGTTGGAAATAAGTATTAAATTAATGGTTGCTTTTTGTTTATGTATTTTCTAAGTCAAAGGATAAAAATTCTATTTATTATCTCTTGGAAGATCCACAACCTTTTTTAACGTTGGAAAGGCATCCTTGTACTTGAAAACATTAGGAACCAGTGATTTTGGCTTTTGGGGTTCACTGTATTTACCCTCAAGTATCATAAAATGTCTTAGAACTCTTGACAAAACCATGCTGTAATAATATAGCCGGCAGGTTTTATCATAAATAAAATTTCCCCCATGATAAGAATTATGCTGCCCTGAAATATTCTTACTGGGTCTTGTTCTTTAGGACTTTCAAAGAAAAAAGAATAGGTGGTTGAAACTGTATAAAGATGTAAGACGTGAAGATGTGAGGCATGAAAGACAATACATGTGAATAACTCTTTCTTGTCACAGTTTGTAGAAGTATTCTGGGCCTTGGCAAGGTAGGAGAGCCAATAATAAATCACACTGCAGACTGGAGGCCCTTGCCTCCCATCTGAAGAACTAACCATTTTATAACTCTACTAAATCAGAGTACCTAGAACCAGCCTAACGTGGATCCTCAAGGCAGAACCCTTATTTATCCTTACTTCAGACACTAATCAGAAATGAACAATTTAAGTAATTCTCCCTTAAGCTTTCTTTAAAATGCAAAACATTTGTGAACATTCATAAATAGGTTACCTGGAATTAGAAGTAGCCCTATTCATAGGGACAGAAAGTACAATGGTGGTTGCTAGGGTCTGGGAGTAGAGAAGAATGGAAAGGTATTGTTTAATAGGTAAAAGTTTCAGTTTTGCGAGGTAAAAAAAAGTCTAGAGACAGAAGTTGGTGATTGTTGCACAACATGAAATATACTTAATGACACATTTAAAAATCTTTAAAATGGTAAATTTTATTTTATATTATACCACAATTAAAAATAACTTTTTTTAAAGAAGTAGGTTGCCTGGAGGTTAGATTTTGAAACAGATTTTTCTCTAGGACCTTCACTCACAAAATCCAAGTAGAATAGAATTATTCTAAGACATTTCACTGTTTTGGTATGAATTTTATTCAGAGACAGGCAAAAGTTAATGTATAAAAATTAACAAATATTTCTAATAATTCCTAAATCATATCATCTTATATATGTGGACAAAAAATTCACAAAAACTTGAAGATAAAGAAAATAGTAATCTATGCAAATAATAACTCAATACTCAGATTTTTTTCTAGTACAGTAGTCCTCACTTAACTTCATGAATAGGTTCTTGGAACCTGCAACTTTAAGCAAAATGACTTATACATAATCAATTTTACCATAGGCTAATTGATACAAATAAGAGTGAGTTAGGTTCTTATGGCATATTTCTGGTCACAAAAACTTCATCAAGCTTCTAAAGACCCAAAACTCTGAAATAAATGCAAGCCATACATGCATTTAAGGAAGATTAATAAAAACAAATAAGATAATTACTTTCCAACCCTCTTTTCCAGTTCAGGATCGCAGGTGGTCAGAGCTTCTCTCAGCAGCTCCTCAGGGCACTGCAAGGGGGAAACCCACCCTGGGCAGGACGCCTTTCCGTCACAGGCTGCATCATACCCACACCCACACTCACTCATACTGGGATACTTTGACATGCCAATTGACCTCACGTGTATATCTTTGGGATGTGGGAGGAAACCAGAGTCCTGAGGGGAAATCCTGTCTCTCAGACAGGGAGAGAACTGTACCAACTCTGCACAGTGGCCCCTCCTCTGGGAATCGACTTTTTTTACTCATCAACATTATAAGGAAACGAGGAAATGACATTGAATGAAATGGTGTTGTTCAAGGACTTGCTGCGTTGAGTTGTGTAACTTTAACTAGTTAATTATTCTTTTTGTATGTCAGTTTCCTCATAGCAAAACATGAGTATTAAAGTATACCTGCTGACAGGACTCATGAAAAATCGCTAATAAAAAACAATAAAACACTTTTCAATTACAGTGTTAATACCTAAGAGTGTTTAAATAATAGCACTTAAAACATCACTGTCCTTTGTATTTGACATCTGCTCCAGTTCATCATCATCATTAGCAGCATTTATTTAGCAGATCTAAATTTGCTTTATCTTGTTCCACATGGTGTTTATATGTATTGAACATTTCTTTATTAAAGAATTCAGGATCATGGAAAGACTAAGATATTCTTCACTTCCTTAGATGTCTCCTCTCTAAATCACCTAACCTTAGCAATAGTTCTGTTTACCTAAGTTTCATACCAATCTTATGCTGACATCCTTTCTTAGATCACAAGAGAAGTAAGATATTTACCAATACCTTCAGTTGTCACTTTCTTGTCATAAAGCACATACCATAGAGTGGATATACGGCTGTGATATTTGTCACCACTCTACTTATTTGGCTAAAGAAGTCTTGTTTGATACGTGGTTGTCAGATCAAATTATAATTTAAATCCTTTAGCTATGTTTAGCCCCTTGGCAGTAGATGAGTTGAGAATTTAGAATTCAGAAGCAGATGGTTCAGGAGCATGGTAACAGATATGAGACTTTTACCTCCTTGTCATTGGTTTGAATCTGAACTTGGTTGATTACTATTAATGTTCTATACAAGATGTAAGTGATCTGATTTCAATCTCTAATGAACAGCACCGATGTTAGAAAAACTCATTACTCTTGGCACTAATTGGCATTCTTGTTGTCAGTGTCAGGCTAGAAGCCAAGGACTGACTTAATCACTCTGGAAACCTGAACTACTGCTGTATCTGAGTCATCAGTCTAGATGGCCCATTCAGCCTTTGGCCTTTCCTCAGAGTTTACAGCTCAGGGCAACTGTGTATACTTCACTCCATGTGACTTCACAGAACCAGATTAAAAGATACTCACTTAAAATAATGTTTTCAATATAGTAATAACGATAATAATGGTGGCTAACATTTATTGTCCATTTCTTAGGAGCCAAGTATTGTTCTAAGAATATTAACTTAATTCTCTCAGCAATCCTAAGAATTAAATACTATTATTTTCCCCATTTTTTAAAGATGGAAAAACTGCAGCACAAAGATTGAATAACTTGCCTATTTCTTAGATAATAAGTGGTGAATTTGGAATCAGTTCTAAATACAGTTACTCCTGCCTAATTATAGCATCTATTTGATTTCTTCTTTTACCATCTTACTATATCACTGATTAGTATATATATATATACACACACTATTATATATGTATATGAATACTATGCTGAAACCAAACAAGGCACACATCAATGTCTCAACTTTAAAACTGTTCATCTTCCTGTATTAGTTTATTTTTTTTGGAAAGAGACAATATATCTTTCTTAAATTTGATTTAGATATATCATTGTTCTCAGCTTAAGGTACTTAAATATCTTGATTTTACAATGACTTTTATGGAGATAATAACCCAAACTTCCTGTATTAAATTAAATTATATATTAAATATGAACAACAGAGCTTGGTTGGTGTGCATACTGGGCTGGATCAGTTAAGGTCACTCAGGGAGCTAAGTAATTCTTTCCTGCTTATCTGCCTTTCAAAAAGTCTAATTTGGAGTCAGTCACAAATAGTGGAAATCTTTATTTAAATGGGAAAATATCTTGTGTTTTAAGTGTACTCTTTATTTCTAGGAAAACAAGGAGCTCTATCTGTGACTTTAGCTGGTCTCCTCACAACCAGGGGATGAGAGTAGACTGAACTGCCCCTCAGCCATGGGCAGTAGGGTATTGAAGCAATTCAAGATAAGCAGCCTATGGAAGCAAAAAGAGTGATTTTATGGGGTGGACAGAAAGCAAGAGCCTGATATAAAACAAAGGTGGTACAAAGGTGGTCATAAAAAATGGTAGTAAGCTAATGCAGGAGGATGCCTTTTCTGGAGCACCTATGGAAGAACTCTTGGGTACAGTGGGTGCTACAAACAGCCCCAAACCTTTTCCAAAAGCAACCGTGCCCCATATCGATTATCTCAGGAACTGTAAACGTCCACTGAGCCAAAGCACATATGCTCTGTAATTCTTTAGTTGGTGACTGGTGCACAATGAATATCCCTAATCACTTTTAGCTCCCTTCCTCATAGGAATTGACTCTTTTTTTTTTTTTTTGAGAGAGAGAGAGGGGAAGGGAGGAGAAAGAGGGGAAGAGAAACATCGACATGAGAGAGGAACATCGATCAGTTGCCTCTTGTATGCCCCCAACTAGGAACCTGGCCCACAACCCAGGCATGTGCCCTGACCGGGAATCGAACCTGTGCCTTTCAGTTTGCAGGCTGGCACTCAATGCACTGAGCCACACAAGCCAGGACTAATTGATTCTTAGTAGTGTTTCTGTGTTAAACTAGTATTAAAACCATTAATTACATTAAATCACTTAATGTTGCTGAGAGTTTAGGTCCTTTGCTCTTTCCTGGGACACAGTAAGTGTTCAATAAGTACTCATCAAATTTAGTAAATAACTTATAACTCAACAATTAATGTATCATTTTTTGTGACTCACCATGGACAAATAATTAAGTGCCTATTTTGCTCCATACCTTGAGGTTAGAACTGTGTAGACTGTAGAGAATTTTTAATGGCTCTGATTCTCAAGGAATTGATCTACCTAAATAGATAAAACATAAAATACATAAAAGAAAAATTAATTTAATTCAGCAATATTAGAAATGTTGCAATCACTTGTAGTTTAATTACATAGCAATTGGAGGAAACTGAACAAAGACAAGGAAGAAAAAGAAGGCAATGAAATACTGCTAGAATTTTTTGGTTGGAGAGAAGAATTTGTGCAGAAGACTAGAAAGATTGTTTGTATTTGATAGGTTGAGGATTATCACATTTCGGATTATACCAGGGCTTTTCTTATTCTTGGTTAAAATTTGCATAATATTGTCAGGCCAGTGGACTTTCAACAAATAGATTTATCTGTAGCTCAGTTTACACTGTAGTAAATTTTTGTGTTTAACTTCTCTGTGACATTATCTGTATACTTATTCCTTTTATTGACATTATCACCCACATTTTTAGTTAAAGCTTATTATCAAGAATGAAAGGAGAGGATAGCTAAGATATTAACAAGAGACTTTGTTTAGACTAGGTTTTAACTAATCCATTCTCACTTTAAAATAAAGAACAGTTAGGTGATAAGCAGAATGAATGAAAACCCAAAACAAAAAAGGGTTTCCAGGGCTTTGTTCATTAAAGTTTGCTGCCTTTATTTGATAGGAAGTTTGCTAAAACAAGTAAACATCAAATGGATATATCCATATGCAAATACAAATGTAAATTTGACTTGGTATATAAAATACAAATTTCTTTTGAACTTTCCATGGTTTATATTCTCCAACCTCTTCCTTTATGCTCTTCTCTTCTTGGCAGCAAGTAGCTTTCATTCAACATTAACTAATTTTATGATAAATTTCATGTAATAAGATGATAAGTTCTCAGAAATGTGTATCAGCCCTTGCTATTTCAGTAACCAATTTTACTGAGTCTTCATTATGAAAATAGCCCTACACTTAGTCATACGCTATTTTTCAGTTCTCTTCTGTTTTCTGTTAAACACCAAGTTCCCAAAATCAAATTAATAGCTTTAATAGCCCTTTGCCTATCAATACATAGGAAAGTAATGGTAAATTTCCTCCTGTTGGTAGTTTTTTTATTTTTGAACTGACCTGCATCATTATTCTTCTGAGATGATAGAAGGAAACAATAAAAAGAGAATATGTTTTAAAATAAAAGGCCTAGGTTTGAATTTACCAACCTGTGCAGCAAACCGGTTGAGTAACTTTGAGAAAGCTAAATTTCTTTAAACCTCAGTTTCCTCCTTGTAATATTGAGAAAACAGTACCTTGCAGAGTTGCTGTAAGTAGTGAACAAGAGATAACTGAGGCTGCTCCTGGCTTAGAGTACACTGGGAAGAGATGTTAATTACCATTTCCCTTCCGTCACATCATCAGCATTAGTTGATCATTTAGGTCATGCATAAGAACACAGAACTTTGTTTTCAGCTTTCTGAGATGTCAGTGCTGCCCCAAAATAGAATCTGGGTGGAATCACCCAGAGGCTGGCATACTGGCATTTAAGATATATAGTGTAAGGTTATGAAGAGAGAGTATTCCAACTGTTATTTTTCTACCCCTAACTTGCAAAAAAATTCAGTGACCCGTGTTGATGTGCTGAGAAATAATACCCAAGGATCTAAATTTACTTTCAAAAGAGCAAAGCTCTTAATTGTCTCTGCAAAATGACAGTCATATAAAGAAATAAAAAAATAGGTCTGTCAAAGCATTCAGACTGCCTTCCAGTACCCTGCCTTTTAGCACTAATGCCTAATGCATATCAATTCATGTTCTCAGCTAAAGTATTGCAGTGAGAGTGTATATGAAAGCATTTGTTTTATTTTTCCTTCTATATTTGCTTTTCCATATATTTGTTTAGTCATACAAAAGAATTTCAAGGTTGGTTTTGGTCGGAAAAAAATATAAACTTAAACTTCTACATAAAATACTTACTAAAAGAGAACATTTGTTTTATGCTCATTTTTACCCTCCCTTTGTTTTTTTCAGAAGTACCTTAGAAAGGTGAACATTTAAAATATTTGCAGTGGTTGTGAGCACAGATTTAGAGTTAGCCTTGGATTTAATCTTGGCACAGGCACTTGGTTGTTGTGTGACCTTGGACAAATTTTTAACCTCTTTCTAAGCCCCAGTTCTCATTTGTAAAATGAGAATTAAAACATTACCTACTTCATAGATTGTTGAAGGAATACGTAAACTAAAGCACAATGTCCATGAGGAGCTTAGCATAATCCAGCACATAGCTAAGGAGTTACCTTATTTTTGCCTAGAGATGATACATATATTTATGTGTTAATAAAATCATTTATTAATGTGAAGAGTAGGAATCAATTGTACAACTTCAGGAGTACATACTTGATATTAATTGTTATGGATTTTTTCAATGACTTAATGATAATCACAGGATGCTCTTTTATAAAATTCTGGGAACATATTTTCTTCTTGGAAATAATACTTTCTACAACATGTTACCTTTGATATGTGCTACATATCAAAAACACAAATAAAGGAAACCTTATTGGGTTTTCATAGAAACCACATAGTAAAAGTTTAACCTCATTAATATTAAAATAATTGGTTGTTTTTCATAGATACTTTAATGAGTATATTTACCAGCCCTGGCCATGTAGTTCATTTGGCTGGAGCATTGTCCTCCATTCCAAAAAAGTTGCAGGTGGATTCCTGATGGGGGCATGTGTGGGACATCCATGTTTCTCTTTCTCTCTCCCTTTCTCTCTTTCTAAAATCAATAAACATCCTTGGATGAAGATTAAAAAGTATATATATTTTCTATACTCTCAGTTTTGTATCAAATAAAGGTATTTACACATGTCATCTGCATCCTATGGATGGATATTTTTGCATTCCCTATGCTTTATATTTTAAATTGTATCATTATTATCCTTTTCATCTAGCTTAAGGAGAGATCCAGAGAGTCTGCTTTCTTAGTCATCATCCACCCCCACCATCCCTCCAGGCTAAGAACAGTGTGCAGACTGAGTTATTAAAGTTGATCTGAAAGAGCAATCTGTTCTAAATGACTGTCCCTGGATCTACCACGGAACCCTGTAAATACCCTTCATTACTCTGGCGGGGCAGTATCACATTTCTTCATGCTACTTCTGTGGCTGACACAAGTTAGGCAGTGAGATTTGGACTTTGGATGATCCTTGTTGATTGATATAGGAATGGTGCTTCTTCTGAGACAGGTAACCCAAAATTTATTTTTCAGTATAATGTTGAAAATAGGTATTCTGTTTATAGTTTTTTAATGTTTTTACTTTTTAAAACTAAGTTTTGAACTCATCTATTTAAAAATGTTTTTAGTTTTAGTTTTAGAAAGTGTTTTCAATACCACTTAGATGAAAAAGAAATTTCTTTAGGATTTAATTGTATTTATCAATTACATTGTATCATGGGGTCTCTATAAGATCCTTTATAATCCACCATACATATATCATTTTGGAAAGTAAAAAAGTTCTCTGGTGTGAGTATTTTTATCATTAGCAAAGGTTAAAAAATATATACATGCTTCCATTCTTTAAAATAAGACATAAAGGGTTTTTTTTTTTTCATCTGATACTGGAGAGGGGTATCTCAATATAAATCTACAACCTTTAAACAAGACATATTGAAACTTTGGTATATGTGAATGATTTCTTTTAAAGAGTTAGAATCTATAGCAATATGGAAAAATAGCAAATACAAAAATTTTATATGAATCCACTAGCACAGAAATCGTCACATGCTTATTTTCCAAGTGAAGACTTCCTCTGTCAGAGATCTTCCAGATTCCTTGGCATTCCTGTGGATCATCCCAACGTGAGTAAATTGTTTCTGTAGCTGAGCGACTGAATTAAGATAACAGCTGAAGGCAAGCACAGGATCGTGTTCAAACCACAGTAAACACATGTGTTAGATGGGCCACTCAACTTTACAGGGAAGGCTTAAGACATGTAACCTTTTATTAGTTTGTCACTTATGAAATTTGTTTTTAACTATGTTAGAATTTTTTTAAGTTTTAAAAATTATTCTTTGTACCAATGAGCTAGTAAAACCTGAACTAGTAGTTTTCTAGTATAGAAACTAGTGGGATTAGTACTGATGATATGCAGGATAGGGACTGCATTACTTGGGAGCAGAAACTAATTTTTAAATCCAGAATCTAGAATACAAGTTTGGTGTATTGTAAACAAGGTGCCCACAGTTCCTGAGTATTATTTATTTAAAATATTTATATCCACCTTTTTTTCAAAGAGCTCAATGTGTTTGTACACTATGTATGAAATATTATGGTAAATATGGAAGAGAATGAAAACTGCTGTTCAGAAGTTCTTTAGCTCTTTCTTCTGTAACTCTTATATGCATTTTAAACCTATTTTAATTAGTCTTATTGATTCCTAATTCCACTGCCCAGCTAACTCTATTTTTATCTTCCAATATGGGTATCCTACCCTCTCAAAATTCTATACCTAGTGAAAGGTAGAGTACCAGGCTTATCATGGCAGAGCTTGCAGGGAAGTAGAAATGTGTTCACTTAGTTTTGTAAACATTTTCCTTTGGAAAATCAAACTAGCACATCTTATTTGCTACCTGGAATAGAGGTTCCACATTCCCATGTCCGTACCCAAGACCTGGTAGCACTTACATTAATTATGCCTCAAGATCTGAGTGAGATAGTGGGAGGAGATCCTCTCTTTAAATATGAAAAAATTTGGAACATCTACATAAATTAAAAATTCAGAAACACAAGTAAGTAGTCTTTAGGTTAGCATCAGCACGGGATTAGGTAAGAGCATGTGAACCTGTACACTGAAGATCTGAATTAGTGCAGTAATGAAAATAACCTGTTCATAAAATTCAGTTCCTATACCCTTTTCCCTCCTCAGCCTTTGTTTTTTGACTTGGATTATTTAAAAGTTTTCTTGAATTTTTTTCCATTGTGCATTATAAATAAAAAGCTCCATAATATAAAGTATTGTGAAACCTCTGATGTGAACACAATAAACAAAGAAATTTAATATCTATTCAGCATCCTACAGGGAGTCTCAAGATGACCAAAAAGGATAAAAAGCTCTCTTAGCAAATTCCATGAGGTCAGGAATTTTGATATATTTTATGCACTGCTTTATACCCACTGTCTGGTATATGGTAGACATTAGGTGAATATTTGTTGAGTGAATGAATGGAAAGAATCCTACAAGTTGTGTGATTTAATTAAGAAGCTAGACTTAAATCAATGTATTTCATGCTATCCAAATCTAGGAATGAGTCTTTTAAAAAAATAACCAATGGCATTTTTCTGAATTTTCAAAACGTAGGCTTCTATCAAGATTGATGATGTTATTTCACTCTTCAGCTGTACTAAGCCATGGTGTTAACCTTTTCTTTCCAAATTCATATTCTAAAAGTGAATGAAATTAATATCAAAGAACCTATACTTTGATAAAATAGGTTTTTGAGCAAATGTTGGTTTAGTTAATTCTTTTTTATTGATTGGTAGTGTTTATGAAAGAAGACATCTGGCATAGAATAATACATGAAAAAGATATTCCAGGTACTAACACATGAATAGGAGTTGTAATATATTGTATTAAATAGTAGTTTTGATTTTAAATAGCATATGATTAGTGTTTTTCTCTGAAGAAGTATGTTTATGCTAATTTGTTACTGGGCTTATTCTAAAGCTGACGGTTTTTTTAATAAATATTTTCTGTAATCTCTATCAACTTTTAAGGTTGGTTATCTTCTCTGCTTTTGCTTAGCCTTTGGACAAACCATTCAAAAACTCTCAGTTTCACATTGGTTCATGCATTTTCATAGCCAAATTTTCCTAAAATATATCAGTGATTAAATGAGAGTAAAATTCCCATTAATTAAAATAAGGCCCTTAAAAACTAAAAATGTTGATATGTTTTAAAATGCCATTTTTTGGCAGATGGAATGTGGTGTGATAAATTCAGTATTATCTTCAAACATAAACCAATACGTATTGGGCCTCTAGCTATAAGAGGAATTCTATAGGTAGAAAAATTGATTGACCCCCCCACCACCACCCATAGGTGCTGTCCTGCTATGGAATCCCTTTGCTCAGTTTTCTCCTATCCAATCAGGTGGAATGTTTGACAGGCACATGGTTTATACAGCTCAAAATAACTTGGGACCTGTGAGCTGACAAATGCTCTGGCTCCGGTGGTGACAGGTTGTTCAGCTTCTTACAGCCATCTTCACTGAAACTAAGGTTAACTCCTCACTCTCTATGGACAGCTACTTTCTATTTCCAAGGGCGTGAAGAATTTTCTTTTTCTCCTGTGCGTTCATCTAAAAGTTCTCCTTGGATAATTGTCATCACAGTGGAGTGCCTGGGTTGGACATCCTCATCTGGGTCAACTAAAAAAAGAAAGGTAATATTCAGATTTAAGTTCTCAAGTGTGTTTTGATAACAAGGCACTGACAATGGAAGAGGGGGTATTTCAGAAGTCCTAATTACTGTTGTTTAGAGTAAAACCTAGGATAACTTTCTAATTATGTATGAAGGTACACAAAATTACATGAAAAATAAAATTCTCTACATGTGAAGATTTTGGAGGGGATTGATGAAATTCACAAGGATCAGAGCCTACTTTGGTACTAATGAAAAAGATCGCAACAGAGAGTCATGACATGCTGCATATATCATTGGAATTTTCCACACATTCATTTATTAAAATGAGTGTGTTTGTATAGAGAGTATGTGTGCAATGTCTATTTCCTTTTTATAGGAAATCAAAGCTGAAATAATATGACTCCATAGTGAAAGACTTTCATTTTATATTTTTTTATCATGTAAGAGGATATGCCTGCTATATTTAGTGTTGGGAGATCTGCTCCCTGGATTAATGTACACAACAGCTGCAGAAAGTCTTGCTCAAAGGACATTGCTCTTTCTTTCTCCTCTCTCTCTCTCTCTCTCTCTCTCTCTCTCTCTCTCTCTCTCTCTCCAGCTGCACCAGAAAGACACTGACAGTAGCAATTGTTTGGCCTGGTACATTGCAATATTAGCAGTACTTAAATTCACATCTTGAATTATGTTTTAAAAACTATATAATCAAAGAAAAAGAGAACATGGGTTAATGAAAATCTTTATTCCCCAAAAGTGAACATCTCAGTATTGATGCTAAGAAACTTTATCAACACATTTTTTACTCATACTTGTTAAAGATGCTAGCATCAACCATTTTGAAAGAAACAAAACAGCTATCCTATTTTCTTTCTTTAAAACTTACTATGATTCAATCATTTTAACAGTGGCAATGATTAAATGAATTCTACAAGCTCTAACTTTAAAAGTTGTCATAACTTTTTAGTCTCTCCTGAATAATAACTCATAGTTCACATAAAATTTATAATCCTTTTCTAGAAAGTTGAGGTTGTCTGTACTTATACTATAATAAATGTATTTTTAAACAAAAGTTAAAATATGCTGTAAGATGCATGATTTAACAACAAGCAAAACATTTAAAATCAAGGCCATTCCAGGAAATCTGAAATACATGGACATTACACTTATTTTGTCAAGAGACAAAATTATAAACATTACAGAATCTTATAATAATGGACTATGAAACAAACAACTGGACACTATCCAAATTCTGGAAGTTTGTCTCAACTCCCACTTATGGAGTATGGCTAATGTTATGGGAACTCATAATAACATGTTAAAACACTGATTTTCCATATATTGATTTAGAATACAGACTCTGTTTACCTGTTTCTATTACCTTTGTTACAAAGGTAATGCGTTCACTGGAATAGACTCAGAACTGCAATACATGAACAAAAGTAATTGAATGAGTTTTTATCCAGACGAGGTTTTGGAATTCATAGTGTTTCAAATTTATGTTTGAAGAAATGGGACATCAGGTAAATCAGGCTTCATTGTGAAAGGTCTTCAATGAACTAGGGTTAGTATATGAAAAGATGGCAGTTTTAAAATTAAAAGTTTTAACAGTTAATTCCTATATGTAACAGGAGCAATGAACTCAGCTCACTAACCTAAAAATATAAGACAAATAATACTAAACCCAGAATAATTAGTTTCCTTCATTAACATTGAGATTTGATAGAGGCATTGCTTGTCTTGTGGTGTTATTGCCTATAACAAGACAAAAAAGTGAAAAGATTTAAACTAATTCCCTCTCCTAGGAGATAAAGAAAAATCAAGTACCGCGAAGGTATTTTCTTAAATTTTTATGGTGCTTCATACTTGACAAAGAGCTTTTAAAACTACTAGAACATTGCACTTTTGCCTAAAGAAAACAAATTCAAGTAAAAACAGAATGGTCTGCTCAGAAATTTAAGAACATATTTTCAGCAGATACATTTTTGGTGGGCACAAAAGTTAGTGTGACTAAACCTACAGCCACTGAAGAGTCCTTAGAGCTCCTGTGTACCAGAGTCACCTTGACGAGCTGCACATTCCTCCGCTGGGATCACAATACACTCCACACTGTAGGCGGAGCCCACAGAGCCTGCCCGCCAAGTTCCTGAACTAGCACTAGATCTTGAGATCTGGAGCCTATTTGAGACACTTGCTTCTCTCCCAATCTAGAAAATATATTAAGTCAATTTAATTACGGAAGTTATCTTTTTTCAAATCCTTAATCACCAGAAAGAGAGAGAGAAATATTAAGACACTGTAGGAGGACAAAAATGTTCATTTTTTTTCTTATTTAAAATGAATATTTGAGTTCATGGGGATTAACAAAGCTTTCTCATTTGGGATTTCCTATTCATAGCTAAATTCTTCACGTATAGTGAGATCTTGAGAAAGATATAAAACCTCCCATGACTATCATTTTTGTGACTACCACCAAACCCTTTTTTTGGTCCTAGATTCCTAGGACCAAACATAGGAATCACTGGCTTGACTCAAACATAGCAACTAGTCCCCTACCCTGGCTTTGACACTTTCTTCTCCCTCAGTCAGGAATATTCTTCCCCCTAGATGGTCACATGGCTAACTTCTCCATGGCATTAGAAGCTTTCCCTGACCTTCCCAGCTAAAAGACCA
>CM052542.1:113611925-113663982 GCA_028533065.1 Trachops cirrhosus | reverse complement strand
ACCTTTCTCCCTCCCTGATCATTCTCTATTCCCTTGCCCTACTTTATTTTTTTTCTTAACATTTACATCTTTCTCACTACAGTGTCAACTCCACAAGGGCAGGGACTTTATCTTTGATTCACTGTCTAATCCATGGTTCCCAGAACAGCACATCGTAGATGCTCAATAAATATTGGATGACTAAGTAAAAGCCAGGGTATCCATAATAGCACTTGGGCTTTTCATTTTTTGCTTGTTTTTGTTTTTGTCTTTTTGGACTTTTTAAAACTACAAATGTTATAACAGATTTTAAATTAAGGCCTTAAAGAGAAAGTAATACATTTTCATATTTCCTACTTTAGGTAATATTTATTAGATTAACAATTGACATATGCATTTATATGTGAGAATCCTCTGAGACAAAATGTTACTGTCCTATTCATAGATGCAAATAATTGAGATTCAGATGCATTAAATGACTTGCTCAAGATTGCAAAATTATTCAGTGTTGGAGCTGAGATATAAACCCAGGTTTCTGATTATAATCAGATGTTCTTTGATACTTCTGGTATGAAAACAAAGCATAACACCATGATGTGTTTTATCCATTATAAACACACTTGCATTTGAAAGTCACCTTGAAGTTACTTATATATTTATATTTATATATAAAATATGCATATATTTTTCTTTGTGTCTGTAAGTTTTCTTTGTAAATATGATTTCTGTTTATCTATCTTATTTTTTTCTGCAATTAAGAAAAGAGATAAATAGCAATTGATTTAGCAGGATATTCTAATAAACAAGAGAATCAACAAATATCATCTTATATGTGCTGTGTGTATATAGAAATGATGGTGTATAAAACAAAGTAAGGTAGACAGAAAAGTAAACAGGAAACTTTAATATATTGTAATAAGTGCTGTATTTGGAGGTAATAACTCTAGTTTTAGGAGCACAGTGGAGAGATACCCAACTCAGAGAAAAGAAGAAAATCCCTGGGGGATGTCTCAGCTAAAAACTGAAGACCATGTAGGAGTTGGCCCAGTAAGGTAGTAAAGGGAGGTGAGAACAGGGAGCAAAGATAACACATACAAAGATCTGAAGGCAGCCCAGTTTGTTAATGAGACTATATGTATTTCAATGGAATATAGATAATGCTAAATTAACTACAAAGCAAAAGTTCAGTTTCTCTTTAAAGTTTGTCCTTGGATCAAGTCACTTCATTAGTTCCACTTCCATTTCTTATCATGGTATGTGGCTATAGCTGTTAAATAATAATAACAATAGTAGTATTAGTAATAGTAGTAACTACCATTTATCGAACATTTACTAAATGCCAAACGCATTTAAAAATTACTTCCACCTACGAGATGGCTACTGTTATTATACTTGTTTTATAGATGAGTAAACTAAAGCTTACAGAAGTTAAGTAATTTTCTTGCGTTTAAACAGCTAAGAAGTGTCAGAACTTGAATTAGAATCATATCTAACTCCAAGTGTTAGGTAATAAATACTACATTAAAATATTAAAGAGATCCTTTATTTTGAATATCTACAAGTTTTATTATCATAATAATTTCTCATGACCATAAGCATCAGAACAGGCATGAATTTACACATCAATTAGCTTCTTTTCTTTAAAAAAGAAAAAAATAGTTGCAGTGAGCAGGGATTACTTATATAAGTATTTTCTTTTCTATTTCCATCATAAATATAAGCTTCTTAAAAGTTTCTCAACATTAACATCACCTTTACCTGAGTATTGATTTTTACTAACATCATTTGAGTGCCCATTATAGTGACTGGTCTTATTTTAAGGGCTTTGCATTCATGATGTTATTAATCCTCACTCCCCAGAGAAATAGATATTATCCATGTATTACAGACAGGAATCCAAAGTTCAGAGAAGTTGTGTAATTTTCAAAGTCACACATCTGCTAAGAGATAAAGCCAGAATTTGAAAACAGATCTGATCCCAAGGCCAATGCTCATTCCATGTTGCTCAAACTAAAAGCCAGCTTAACATATTTAGAGACAAGGAACATTAAAACACAATATGCAGTATGCCCTGGCCAAAGTGGTTCCATTGGTTGGAGCATTGTCCTGCACACTGAAAAGGTTGCAGGTTTGTGTCTCAGTCAGGGTACATACCTGGGCTGTGGGTTTGATCCCTGGTTCAGGCATGTAGGGAGGCAACTGATTGATGTTCATGTCTCACATCGATGTCTCTCTCCCTCCCCCCTTTATCTCTCTAAAATCAATAAACAAATCCTTGGGTGAGGATTCAAAAATAAATAATTAAAATAAAACACAATATGCAGTAATGTTCAACAAGCAGAGAGAAGGCCATCCTGACTTATAAAGTACTTAATTTTCTTCCTCACATTTAGATAAATACAAAAACTCAAACTAAAATAGTTGATTAACAAATGAGAAGGATATTCAATCAGTACATTTTCAAATAGTATTTTGTACCTGATTTCATATATCTTTAACTGTCCTACAGAGTTAATGCACAAATAAGACAAATTTTCAACTGGGATATCATTTACACTTTTATATACTATATTGTGTATCATTCACTTTAAATTTAAATTTGAAATAGCCATGTAGTTCTATTTGATGAGTATATCATAATTTAAGAACTAATTTCCTATTGGACAGGGTTCCAATTTTTTATTTTTTCTATTTATTTTTTATTGTATTTTTCCATTATTGATTATCCCCTCTATACCCTCTTCCACCTCCACCCACCCCCCGTGCTAATTTTTTTAATATTATAATCTGTACTATGATAAATATCTTTGTAGATCAATCTTTGTACCCACCCAATACTTTTGCATTTCCAATTAATCTTTTTTTCCTTGGCTCCTCTTTATTTTTTTTAATTGAATTTATTAGGGTGACATTGGTTAATAAAATTTATGTTTCAGATATACAATTTTATAGTACATCATGTGTATATTGTCTTGTGTGTTCACCATCCCAGGTCAAGTCTCTTTCCATCACTACCTACCCCTCTCTTTACCCTCTTCTACCTCCCCCTTCCCCAATTAACCTTTTTTAAAAAGACAATAAATTTCACCCAAACAAGTGGATACAGTAGTGGCAGTAATCTCAAGCTGTGGCAAACCTGTGGAAAAACATTTCGATGTAGGTGATCCTGTTAGCCATCTCTATTGCCATCTCAAGGTCACTGCCTACTTCGCCAATTTGGAGATTAGTTTTGGATTAACACTCTAAAAGTTTGAAAACTAAAGCAGTTCCTAGAAAGCCTTATTTGTGATATAAGTGAGGCTATCATATAAGGAATGAACTGAAATAAGTTTCATCATAGAATCTTAAAGCCAGAAAAGATTTAGGAGTTTGCTTTCCTCTCCATTTTTCCAGCACAAGTCCCATCACTTAGTAGCCAAGAATGGTAAATAGTTTTCATCTCCATTACCACCTCTGATTGATTGGTGGTGGCAGATGGAGTAGAGTATTAAGAAAGTTAAGGTCAATGGGAAGAGTAATCAGTTAGCTACATCTTTAAGGAGGAGAGAGAGGAGTAACATCCTATGGTTCACAAGTTTGCCATCCATCTAGTAAGTGTGTAAATGAATAAATAGATATAATATTAACAATATAAAATTGGTTTGCATTACCAGAAATTTAAGTTCAAGGGACTTAGAACTAAGGTTATTTTATCATTTTCTTAAGACTTTAAAATTATTTTTTAATCAATAATGTATTTATATAATTAAAATTCAAAAGTCCAGAAAGAGTATACAGTGAAGTGTGTCCTGTGTTGCCCCCCATTTTCCTGTCTCCCATTTCCCCTCTTCACCAATGTTAATTTAAGAGATATTTTGAAAGCTAGGATCTAACTCATATCTTTGTAGAAATTAAATTATACCTTCTTTGAAAAGGCTTAATCATTATAGTTTTCAAGAGCAGATTAATCCTATAAACAAGAGTGAATTTAAACTGTCTCTAGTTTTTTAAAAAAACATTATTTATTTTCATGAGTTAGATCAAGTTTGTATTTTCACCAACCAGTTGAAATTATGAGATCAGTATCTTTTTTTCCCCCTAAATTCATTTGTCTTAGAAAGAAGGGAAGGGAGGGAGAAAGAGAGGAAGGGAAACACTGATATAAGAGAGAAACATTGTTCGGTTGCCTCCCAAACATGCCCTGACCTCTTGACCAGGGGACCACACCTGCAACCCAGGCACATACCCTGACCATGAATCGAACCGACTTTTCGCTTTGCAGGATGACGCCCAACCAACTGAGCCACACTGGTCAAGGCTGAGGTCGATATCTCTCCATTTCTATTATTTTATTACATTCAAGGTAAAAGGGAGAGGATGGAGAGCAAATCTCTCTCTGGGTATGAAAGTACTTTATAGCTAAAAGCCCTTTACAGATATTATCAAAACTTAGGAATTGTATTTAATGTCACTATGGCTATAGCATAGCTTTCACAATTGAACTTGTATTTAAAGAATTTAATAAAGTGGTAATGCCTGTGTTTTTATTTCCAATTTCAATAAAAATCTCATTCAGTTCCTCTTCATTTTACAATTGGAAAATAATCTTTAAGTCTTTATAGTAAATTTTGTAAATGTATTAAAATTAGGCAATTTTTAAACTTCAAGCTTTAAGTTCTTAAGAATCTATCATGCTGTAATAAACATAGACTTGTTATTCTCTGAAAATGATCCAAACTTATTATCATTATTATTATTTTTCACAGCATGCAAGACGACAGCATAGAAGCTTCTACTTCCATTTCTCAGCTTCTAAGAGAGAGCTATCTAGCAGAAACTAGACATCGGGGAAACAATGAAAGGAGTAGAGCGGAGCCTTCCTCCAACCCTTTCCATTTTGGCAGTCCTTCTGGAGCAGCTGAAGGAGGAGGCCAAGATGACCTTCCAGATCTTTCAGCATTTCTGAGCCAAGAAGAATTAGATGAAAGTGTCAATCTGGCAAGATTGGCCATCAACCATGACCCTTTAGAGAAAGCAGATGAAGCTCAAACTAGAAAACGTCTTTCTTCTGATCAGATGAAACACCCATCCAAATCAAGTTTTGACCCTAATTTCCACCAGGATAACTCTCACAGTCCTACCAGCTCTAAAGAGAGTCCCCAGGAGGCAGCAAAGCTACAGTATAGTTCTGAGGCCCAGTCCAAAAAAGTATTCTTGAATAAGGCTGCTGATTTTATTGAAGAGCTGTCCTCCCTTTTCAAAGCCCATAGCTCCAAAAGGATTAGACCTCGTGCCTGCAAAAACCACAAGAGCAAATTGGAATCTCAAAACAAAGCTATGCAGGAAAATAGCTCCAGCTTCCCAGCTACATCAGAAAGGAGAGAAAGGTCTTCTGTTCCTATCCCTATCCCTGCAGACACTAGAGATAATGAAGTGAATCATGCCCTTGAACAGCAGGAAGCTAAGCGGCGTGAAGCTGAGCAGGCTGCCAGTGAAGCAGCTGGTGGAGACACCACCCCAGGGTCTTCACCTTCATCCTTGTACTATGAAGAACCTCTGGGACAACCTCCCCGATTCACTCAAAAGTTATGGAGCAGAGAAGTTCCAGAAGGAACCAGAGTACAGTTGGATTGCATAGTGGTAGGAATTCCACCTCCTCAAGTAAGGTAAACGTGACCCATCAGTAATGCTTAGTAATTGCTTTCCATCTATCATAATTCTCCTAAGTTTATCTTATAAGTAACTGGTTTCAAAAATCATATACTCTCTTTTGAAAAAAACAGCCAGAGTTTAAAGAGTACTGTCTAATAGAAGAACAATTATACAGTTAGCTGTATATGCCATTTAAATTTTTCTAATAGCCACATTTTTAAAAAGTAAAAAGAACTGAGCAAAATTAACTTTTTAAATGTAAACTATTTAACTAATATATGAAAACATTATCATTTCAACATGTAATCAATGTAAACAGTATTAATATTATATTTTACATTCTTTTAGTCATACTAGGCCTTCAACATCCAGTGTGAATTCTACAATTACAGTACATTTCAATTTGGCTACTAAATTTTCCTAGGAAATAATTAAACTGCATTTAGATTTTATCAAATTTAGAGTTGAAAAAGTAGATTGACATATCAAGTTGTTCCAAACAAACTTAAATTTTTTGTAGTAACTGAATTGAATATCAGTTTTTTAAATTGAAATTGACGTAATTTAAAGTTCAGTCCCTCAGTTGTACTAGTGATATTTCAAGTGCACAATACGCACGTGGCTAATGACTATGGTATCTCACAGCACAAGCCTATAGGCTGAACTTAAAAAAAGAAAGTATTTATGATCTACACTCAATGAATACCTGTGATATTTTTTCAATTTTAAAGAAAGCCAGATAATAGAATGAAAGCTGATAGAATAAAGGTAGAATAATGATGTTGCTAAGATCAATTTAGAAACTCGTATTATAGGTATTGTATTTATTATAAACTTTTTGGTATCAGCTTAATATATCTATTCTTCCTAATGCCCAAGCCTTTCTCTAGTATAACAGATGAGTAGAGAAAATATTCATCTTTTATGTGCCTACCAGTCAGCTCTTCTGTGAAGCAAATAAAGCTTAAGCTTCAGGGCTCCTCATTTGCATAAGCCATACCTAATCTTGTGTTCCAATTTTATTTTATTTTTTATGTGGACCTTCCACATTTTGGAGCTTTAGTCCCCACAAAATGTGGATCCAGCTGTAGCCCCAGGGTGGCACCTGCTACCTGTAATACTATAATGTAATAGTATGTGAATAATGTGCTTGAAGTACATTACTTTTGTAGAGAATTGCTGGCATTTAGAGTGCTATATGATATACTGTGCCTCCCTAATACTGGATTACCACTAGAACATGATTTCATTACTATTTAACACTTGTTCTAGGTATGTGAGCAGTCCTCATCTTTTTCTTATTCCTATTATAGGACAGCACTTGTATTAATAATACTATTTTTATTTATATATGCCTATTGATTCCAGGAATTCTAGTCCAAAGACATATTCATATATTGAATTTTGATTTTCAAAGGCAACATAAAGTAATATTAAATATTATTTCTACAATGGCATATAACTACTATCTGGTTATCTAAATGACCTCCTTGAGGGCAGGGGTTCTGTTGTTTTACCTTTGTATCTTGAGCACCAAGCACAGCTTCTGGCCTATACTGTTTACTAAGAAACACTATAGTGTTTACTAAGAAATCCATAAATACAGAGGAAAACAAGAAACTTAGGTTTAAATCACAAGTGAGACTGTTGCTTTAAGATGTGGCAAGGTGTTGAAACTGAACAACCCAGGGCAGTGTCTACCCTTCTACTCTGAGCGTGCCTGATGACACCAGGGATGCTGGTGAGATGGTCATCACAGAACCATGGAAGATACAAATCAGTGGCATCTGGTGAATCTAAGTAAGCAAGTGAGCACTCAAGTTATGGTACACACACAACTTACTTAAATTAGTCTTATCCAAACCACTAATTTATGGACATAAATTGGACAAAAAAAATTGGACCAGATCATTCAGAATTCATTCTTCCCATTTCTTGACCACAATAATCTCAAATACCACAAAAAGTTCAGCCCTGGCCTGGTGTCTCTGTTGGAGCATTGTCCTGTACACCAAAATGTTGCAGGTTCGATCCCAGTCAGGTCACATATGGAAGGTAACCAATCAATGTTTCTTTCTCTTTCTCTCCCCCATTCCTCCTCCCTATCTCTCTAAAATCAATAAATATATATCCTCAGGTAAGGATTAAAAAAAATAGATTCACTGCTCCTGTGAGAAAAATCAGCCAGGAAGAACTATAAGATCCTATATCCCCCAAACAAAGTAATCTGGTGGTCACTCAGAAACTACTTAGCTAGCCAATTATAAATTTATAAATTTAAAGGCAAAAAAAACATACACAGCTTCCATGAAGCAATACCAATTTTACCAGGGAAGAATTTCTTTGCTGATAAAATTCATGCCTGCATCCCAACCACTCATTTGGTGCCAGGAATTAGTTGGTATTCACTAAATATTTTCTGAATGAATTAGTGCTTAATTTAATAACTGCAATTAAACTGTATTAAGAAAAAATTTAGAATTTTTCAAGTAGACCATTAGCCATCATTATTTTCCTAAGCATAGAATTTACATAAGTCTAATCAGAAAGCAAATATTTATTTAGCCTTTAGAATGTGCTCAGCACCTCAATCGATGCAGTGACTGAGACAGTGCAGGTATAATACGTGTCCTTGCCCTCAAGGAGCTTGCTAACCAGCTAAAGAAATCATCCTAATTGTTATAGTACCAACCATAAGAACTATCTGTCTTCAGAAAAGGGATGGGGACTAGAAAGGTCAAAGAAGGCTTCAGAGATGTATTTGGGTTTTAGTTGAACCTTGAAGAATGAGGAGGATTCAGGTAGAAATTTACTCATTCATTCATTCATTCATTCATTCATTTAGCAAATACCTATGGATTTACTAAAGTGACTCACCAGGAATACAGAACAATTGTGTGTTGTTTGAGGTCAAGGACCTTGTTTTGAAACCAGGTCTAAAACTATTCTGAGAGGGTAGCTCAAAATCTAACAGAGCAACCAGATAAATGTAATCAAAATGTTGCAATATTGTATAATAAGAGTTGTGATAGAAGTATGTATAAGATGCAATAACTCAAAGTAAAATGTGGTTACTTTGCCTGGAGGGTAAAAAAAGAGTTAACACTGGAGGTGCTGCTTCAGTTTGAGGAAACCAAGGGTGGAAAAGGAAAGCAAGTGCAAGGCCCAGAGAAAAGTGTTTTCAGGCAACTGCAAGTACTTGACTATGTGGACAACATGGGGTAACAGTAAGAAAAAATGAGGGAAAAGACTGAAGAAGTAGGCAGAGGAATGGGTTGTTTTAGGCCAGATCCATTCAACTTGTTCATGTGAAGGTACAGACACTGGAATTGAAATATTTGTATGTGACAGGAAGGACACTGATCGAACTAGAAACACTGGAGTCAGATGATTTTGAAGAGCCTTGAAAGCAAAGCAGAATGGTTTAGACTTGGTTTCAGAACCAAGTGGATACCATCCACTGTTGTGTGTAGGAAATAACAATGTGAAAGGGAGCATTTAGGTAGAATCAATCTAAAAGAATGTTAGGCCAGAAATGAATGGAGTGAAGAGGCCACTAAAGAAGCTATCCCAGGCATCAAATGCTCTGATATAACTGGGGTGGGAGCACTGGGGAAGTAATGGCGTATTATTTAGCAGAAAAGAAATCAAGCTGAGCTGGTGACTAACTAGCTAGGAAGGATGAGTAGAAAAATTTACAGCTGTGAAGCTGGACACCTGGTAGAATGATGGGGGTCACTGGCAAGGATGGAGAAAATGGAAGAGGTGGCTGATTTATGGAGGAGGTTGATTACTTGAGTGTGAGGAGTTAAAGGGACCATATTCAATAGGCTGTCAGAAATGGAGGACTGAAGATCAAATGAGAAGGCAGTGGAACTGGGAAAAGTCCAGGGAATTACATGAACACTGGGAAAAGTCTGACACAATATCTCTGTAATTACAAAGGGATTAAAAATACAGGTAATACTTGGAACTAACTTCTAATAGTGTTATACTGGAATAGAGTTTTCCAACCTTTTAGCAGTAAGTCCTCCCACTATCTTATCTGTTACATGATACCCAATACATACCTCACACACACACACACACACATACTCACACTTTTTTGAAAGATAAAATTAGTACTTTGGGGATTGAATAGGGTTGGGTAGAAAGAGCCTCTAGCCCTTACTTGCTTGCTTACCATGGAAACAAAGACATCTTCATGTGTTCCAAACCCAAGAACATAGATTTTTGACCCAGAGGATTCTTTAAAAATGCATTAAAAGAGCCCTGACTGGTGTGGCTGAGTTGTTTGGTCATTATCCTGCAAAGCAAAAGGTTGTCAGTTCAATTCCTGGTCAGAGCACATGCCTGCAGTTTCAGTCCCTGCTTGGGACAAGAGGCAACTGATAAATGTTTCTCTCACTCTCTTTCTTCCTCCCTTCCCATCTCTCTGAAAATAAATAAATAAAATCTAAATAAATTAATTAATTAAATGCATTAAAATAATAATGAGACATTTTGGGTTGCTATATAGGAACACCAACTGTCAATAAAGAAAACCATCCTTTTGCTATTTTTCAAAGAAATAGAATAAGTCTTCCTGGAAACAGGGCTCTAACCTTGTAGCTATATGTATGCTCTTGTGTATAATTAGTATTTTACTTATGTTCTTGTAACCCTAGTTTAGCACATTGGAAAATCATTTTTACATATGTTTATTGATTTCCTAGTGAAGTGGGTGAAAATGGCTGTTTTGTAGGGATGGGATCCTATATCACTGGCATTGTTTAAAGTTTGTTAATCTAGGACATAGCTTCATTGGGGGATTTGTCTGAGAAAATGAAATACATTCATGTGTTACCCACAGATGAAAGAGTCTACAGGAATTCACAGCAAATGGCCATGATCCCTTTTTGTATCCTGACTCCAAATTCTTTCTCCAGGAATGTACAGCTGGGTCACACTAAGTATATTTGCTTGTACACAACCTTCTAAAGCAGCACAAATTTACCTTTTATAGATGTCGATGGCTGCTTTGGCTGTTTAATTTTTCTTTTTTTTAAGTATATTTTATTGATTATGCTAGTAGAGTTGTCCCAATATTTCCCCCAATGCACTCCTCCGCCTGGTACACCCTTCCCTCCAGCAATCCCCTCACTTAGTGCATGTTCATGGGTCATGCATATAAGTTCTTTGGCTTCCCCATTGCCTATATTGTTCTTAATATCCCCCTGTCTATTTTGTACCTACCCAGTTATGCTTCTAAATCTCTATACCTTTTCCCACATTCTGCTCCTTCCCCCTGCCTGATAACCCTCCAAATTATCTCCATATCTATGATTCTATTCCTGTTCTTGTTGTTTGTTGAGTTTCTTTTTGTAATTGTTTTTTAGATTCAGTTGTTGATAGTTGTGAGTTTGTTGTCATTTTACTGTTAATAGTTTTGATATTTTTCTTTTTCTTAAATTAGTCCCTTTAACATTTCATATAAGGGCTTGGTGATGATGAACTCCTTTAGCCTTACCTTGTCTGGAAAGCACTTTATCTGTCTTTCAATTCTAAATGATAGTTTTGCTGGATAGAGTAATGTTGGTTATAGGTTTGTGCCTTTCATGACTTGGAACACTTCTTTCCAGCCCCTTCTTGCCTGCAAAGTTTCATTTGAGAAACCAGCTGATAGTCTTATAGGAAACCCTTTGGAGGCTACTCTCTGCCTTTCTCTTGCTGCTTTTAAGATTCTCTCTTTATCTTTAACCTTTGGCATTTTAATTATGATGTGTCTTCGTGTGGACCTCTTTGGGTCCAACTTTTTTGGGACTCTCTGTGCTTCCTGTACTTGTATGTCTATTTCCTTCACCAAATTAGGGAAGTTCTCTTTCATTGCTTTTTCAATTAAGTTTTCAATTTCTTGCTCTTCCTCTTCTCCTTCTGGCATCCCTATGATTTGGCCCTTTTGGAGATGTCCCAGAGTCTTCTTAAACTCAATTCATATTTTCGAATTCTTATTTCTTCATTTTGTTCTGGCTGATAGTTTATTTCCTCGTTACTTTCCAAATTGTTGATCTGAAGCCCAGCTTCCTTCCCTTCACTGTTGGTTTCCTATGTATTTTTATTTCCCTTAATAGAGCCTTCATTTTTTCCTGTATGCTTTTGCCATATTTAATGAGATCTTTGAGTATTCTGACCACCAGTGTTTTTAACTCTGCATTTGATAGGTTGGCTATCTCCTCATCCCTTAGTTCTTTTTCTGGGGTTTTGTTCTGTTCCTTCACTTGGACCATATTTCTTTGTCTCCTCATTTGGCAGCCTCCCTGTGTCTGTGTACTAGGTAGAGCTGCTTTGATTCCCTGTCTTAGTGCACCAGTTACATTGTGTGGGGCAGGGCCTTGGGTATTTGCCAGGGCAACCTGCTTTAAGGCTTTGTGGCTCCATGTGGGTAGGGGTCAAAGAGGGGCCAATGCTGCTGCTGGCTGACTTCTGGGGGCTTGCCTGGCACTCTCCCCTTTTCGAGTCACTTCATTCACTTCCTGTATGTGACTGGTGCCCCTCCAGCAGCTGCTGTCTTGGTTGTGGTTCCCAAAGTAGGTGGGTTTGCTACTTCCTGGGCTCTCCTGAGAAACTGACTGTTTCTTCCAGTGCCCCAATCCCCACTGGGTTTACAGCCAGAAGTTATGCAGCTTTATTTGTCCTGAGCTTGGAACCCTAGGCTTTGCAGTCTGGCCTGGGGCTGGTATTGCTCACTCACAAAGTGTCCCTGATTTTTATCCACCACTTGAATGTAGGACTGCCCATTCTGCCTGCAGCCCTGCCTCACCACCCCTGGCTTGCCAACACCACACCGTGTCCTCTGTGCTTCTGGGAATCCTCTGGATTCCCTGTCTCTGCCCCCTCTAACCCATCTGAATGAATATAGCTTCTTTAAATCCTTGGTTGTCAGACTTCGGTACAGTTCTGGATATTTTTCTGGGTGATTTTCTGGCAGCTCTGGGTGTTTTTAGTTTTTAAGTTAGTTATGTTCCTTCTTATGATTGTGCAATGAGGCAAAATGTGTCTACATATGCCTCCATCTTGATCAGAAGCCTGTTAGATTTTTCTATTGGTACTTCTGGACCTATGCCTTCAAGTAGTGTGCTGAGGGAATAAATTAGTTATAAGGACAAATATGTTTATCTTAAATAACAGCATAATTCTTTAAAATATTGTAGGTAATTATACAGGGTAGGGCCAAAGTAGGTTTACAGTTGTGAGTACATGAAACAGTTTGCTTTATTATTTATTAATTATTGTATTATTTTCCATGTGAACAACTGTAAGCCTACTTTGGCCCCACCCTGTTATATACAATTATAATGTAAAATTTTAAAATACTACATTATTTAGGGGCTTTTTATTCTTCCTTTTGGGAAAATCCAGATACCTTCTTCATTCATTCATCCAGGAAATATTAATTGAAAATGATGAGTCATGTGCTGTCATAGGCATCAAGATTAAAGGAGTGAACAAGAAGAATCCCCTGCTTTCATGGAGCTTAAAGTCTAGAAAGGAATACAAATAATAAAAGAGAAAATTCACAAATAATTGTATAATTACAATTGTGATAAATGTTATAAATGAGGGGCATCTAGCTAACTGACCAAACCTTATAGGTACATTAGGGAAATTTTCCCCAAACAGTGGTATTTATGCTAAGACATAAAAGATGACTAGGAGTTAGCCCAGCACAGTAGAGTGTGGGGAAAAGTGTTGCAGCATGAGGGAACAGCAAATTGAAAGTCCTTGAAGCAGGCAGCAACACAATTGTTGGCTTAAAGAAATTGAAGAAAATGGTATCACCAGAACATGAAAAGTGAAGAGGAAATGGTTTGAGATAAGTTTAGAGATGGAACAGAATCTAGATTTTGGGAAACTCCTAGAACATGCTACTAAAAGTAGGTCCCTGGATTGGCAGTGTGAGCATCACCCTGGACCTCGGTGGATATGCAAATTCACAGGTTCCACCTTGGACCTACTGATTCAGGATCTGTAGGGGGGAGTCCCATACATCTGTATTTTAACAAACTGCTCTTTATTTCTGTGCTGAGCATTTTTGCAATTTTTTCAAAGATATCCTGACCTGGAAGCACCTCCCCATGGGGACCTCACACATGCTGGGTTCCTTGACCCAGATGTTGTAATATCCAGTTAACATTTTAGCACCTGCTCCACAGTCCTTCCTCCAACCAAACACTCCTCACAGACTCTGTTGCAGTCACTTCACTGTAGCACATGGTGCTTTGAGGAAGGATCTGTTTTGAGATGAAAACCCAGGTTAGTTTATGTCCCTAAACAATATTGATGCAGAAGTATTTACAGGCAAAATGACAAAAATCCTGGATTTACATTAAAATAATCCAAGATGGGGAGAAGTGGAGAATATAAAAGAAACATTGTTATTTGCTGAAGCTAAATAATGTATGCATGAAGTTTACTATGCCAGCTTCTCTACTTTGTGTATATTTAAAGTTTCTATAATAAAACATTTAAAAAATGATATTAACAAGTTTTATATGTTTTAAAATGTCATATAAGTGGAATTATATAATGTATATATTGTTCTACTACTTTAATTTTTCCCTAAAATATATATCCATGTTTTTGCATATAACTCTAATTTGCCCATTTTCATTATTATATAGTATTTAACTGCAAGGCTAGAAGATATTGATGTACATTTGTGTTGCTTCCAGTTTTTTTCTAATATAAACAATATTATTAAAAAACACTCTACATTTTCCTGTTGCATGAACATGTGTGTCCATGAAATTACAGGCAGAGTATGTACAATTTCAACTTTATAATAATGTGAGCATATTTCCCAAAAGAGTTGATTCAATTAACATTGCCACCAACATCGTATATTAGTTCTGGTTGCTCTATGTGGAGGAGCTTTGCCCACAGAGCCCCCCATCCACCATGGATGAGAATAAGTCTACCAAGACACGATCTGCTTGGAGAGGAGAGGTGGTCAAACTCTCAAAGGAGAAGGGCCAGGGGCCTTTTCCTCAATGGGCTTTTATTAGGTTCATTTGCACAGGAATACAGGTAAAGCTCATCAATCATTGTCAGGCAGTAAGGATCAAACAATAAATAACATATGAAGAACTATGAGGGTTTATTCTGAGTCAAGGTCAGTTAGCTGAAGGACTATAAAACTTTGGGAAACAAACTCATTTTATGCTTGGACCCTTGTCAGAAAACTGAGAACATTCTTAGCAAAGCAGTTTTCACAGGATTGTATGCATTCTTTCTTAGGCCTGATTGCCCAGGGAACTGCCTGTTCCCACCCAGGGCTGCACTGCCCTCCGTCATTGTTTCTTGTTTCAGGCTTAAGCCAGGCAGGGGAAGTAAGGCAGCCAAGAGATCAGGAAATTTCTTGCAGACAGAATGAGGACTCAGACTCTGTCAACGCTGAGGGGGGAGGGCCCATCACCTCCTTTTTCTATAGCCCCCCAAGTCCTTCCCTGAGGGCCCCTTCGTGACTGTCCCTCCCTTCCAGAATCTTACCCATCATTGGCTAACCGGTCATCCGCCCAGGGCCAGGCAGGGTGAAGTAAAGGGGGCATAGGTGGCGCCCCTGCCAGGGAGATAAGCTTTGTCTCCTTAGTGGCTTTTGGTCCCAAGGTCTCTCACTCAGCCTTAGCCATGGGGGTTACAGCTTCTGAAACCAAGCAGGGCGGTTCCCAACAGTTCTATATTGTTGCCAGTACAGACATTATAAGACTTTAAAATTTTTGTCTATCTGATGGGTATAAAGTGTTATCTTGTTATGATTTTAATTTTCATTTCTGTAGTTACTAACAAGTTGAGAGTTTTTAAGAATACATTTATTGACTATTCAGGGTTCATTTTTCTATGAAGAATCTGTTTATATTTTTTACTCACTTTTCTGTCAGTTTGTTTGTTTTTTTCTTATTGATTTGTAAGACTTCTAAAAATATGATTAGGATTCCAATCATATGACATATGTGTTGTGAAAATATCCTCTCCCTCTTTGATTTGTCTTTTTTATAGTTTCTATGATATCTTTTGATAGTTGGCTTCTCTTAACTTTAGTGTCAAATTAATTAATTTTTTATGGTTTTGATTTTTATAGTTTGTGTCTTAAGGAATATTTTTCTACCACCAAAGTAATAAAGTTATTCTTGCATATTGTCTTCTAAAAGTTTTATAGTTTTGTCTTTCACACTTAAGCTTTTAAATTTTTTTCAACCACTTTTTTTATTGTATTTTTTTTCCCATTACCATTTTCTGGGAAGGGAGTATAAAGAGACTAAACTTTTACTTTATTTAAAATTGATTTTTGTGTAAGGTGTGAAGCAGGGAACCCATTTCAATTTTTTCTAGACTGGATAACTAACTGTTCTAGTTTACTGGAAAGTACATCATTTCCCCAGTGATTTGTAATGCCAGCTTCATCATAATTCAAAACTCTGTAAATGTGTAGGTCTAGTTCTGGGCTCTTTATTCTTTTCCTTGGCTCATTTACCTCACTACAATAGATTTTTTTATAGTTCTTGTTTCTACTTTTTTCTTTTTAAGGATTTGGGGATCTTCTTGTCTTTTTTATTGTAAATTTTATTTCAAAATTTAAATTATATTTTAAGTTATATTTTAAAATTTTAAAGTAAAGATCTTTCATTTTTATTTTTATTTTTATTTGCAATTTAATTTTTAATGTATTGATTCTACCAGAGAGCTTCAGAAATATGTTTAACATAATTTAGGAGTATAAAAGCAGCTTTCTGGTTTTGATTATTTTTGAATAAAAAATCCTTTAATTTTTTTCTTTCTTGTTCTGCTTGTCTTTTCTTCTGCAATATAAATTTTAGAATCATCTTGTCAAATTCCACAAAATTTTTTTAAAATCTGTTAAAGATTTTTCAGAACTGCACAGAAATGGTAGGTTGATTTAAGGATAATTTGACATCTTTAAAACATTGAGGCTTATCCCTGGTCAGGTAGCTCAGTTGGTTCAAGTGTTGTCCCAATGCACCGAAGTTGTGAATTTGGTCCCTGGCCAGGGCACACACAAGAAACAACCAATGAATGCATAAATAAGTGGAACAACAAATCAATGTTTCTCTCTCTCTCTCTAAAATCAATAAGTAAATATTTAAAATAAATTGATAAAATAAAATATTGAGTCCTTATATTCAAAATCTTTCCATGGAAAAATACACGGTATTAATAAAGGTATTATTTAATGTCTTTCTATAAAGATTTGTAATTTTTACTTTGAGTCTTACAAATCTTTGGTTAGATTTATTCATAGGTTTCTCATTTTATGCTATTATAAATACCTTTTAAAAAATCACATTCTGTGTTTGTTATGTATGAAATACAATTGTCCTTTGTGTATTTGCTTTCTAACCAACAACCTTGCTACAATGAGAATTTATGTATAAATTTTGGTGGGTGGAGGGGGGTGTCTTCTTCCTTTCTAATCCTGTGCCTTATATTTCATTTTCCTTGTTGAGCTGGCTAAGCCTTCTAGGACAATGTTGAATAGAAGTGGTGATACTAGGTACTATAGTCTTGTTTATGATATTAAAGTAATTAATATGTAGAAGCTAAAGAACTTATGACACATGGACATGAACTAAAGGGGGAATGTGGGTGGGAGAGGGTGTTCAGGGTGGAGGGGAATGAAGGGGGGATAATAGGACAACTGTAATAGCATAATCAATAAAGTATATTTAAAAAAGGGAATTACTTCCATTTTTCACCATTATGTAGCATTTTGTTATAATTTCCTTTTGTTTAGGAATATTAAGACTTTCTACAAATTAATGAATGTTGAATTTTTCTTGAGATTATTTTATTAATTTCTCCCCTTTATTTTGTTGTATGGTAAAGAACATTGATTTTATAATGTTCAATAAAGCTTGAATTCTTGAGACAAACAAATGCAACATCATGAAAGAGACTCCAGATTGAACAAACAGAAGAATTTATTCTGAAAGGTTAACAGCAAAATTGAAGAAAGGAAGAAATGTACTTTAAATATGTCATTGGAAGGAACCAAGTACACTGCATTAATAACAAAACCAGAAAATTTAATACATTCATTTGTTTACTCATTTATTCAATAATTATTTACTCAGTACTCACTATGCATCAGGAACTATTCCAAGACTTGGGATTCGTCAGTAAATAGAGCAAAATTTCCTGACAAATTTTATTCTAGGTGAGGTGAAGGACAATAGTTACTAAATTTGATAAAGGAGTAAATTACTTAGTAATTTAATAATAAGTACTATGACAAAAAAGGTAGGCATTATACAAAGAGAAAGTGAAAATTTCTAGTCATCCTTGCTCAAAGTAATTAGTCCTTTAAAAATTATTTTAGGAATTATTCTCATCTTCACATCCTCCAATTTGCTGTCTAAAATCGACTATGTGGTTAGGGGTAACCTTAATGATTTTATATTATCCATCTATGTATTAATGCTTTTCTTAAGTTACCAAGAAGTTACACCTGGAAGAACTCAAATTTAATAACAGTTAAAGCATAGACAAATCCTCCCCACTTGTACCCCTATATTCCTTTCAGTGGAATATAGGCATTACATATGAAAATGTTTGTTAACTCAGTAACAGTCAAAAAGGACATACAAAACACTGATTTGTATTATGAAATCCAATATAACTTTGAGTCCTGTTAGAAAACCTTTAATGTTATCATTTTGTCCAATATATTCCAGTTGACTTAGTACACAAAGAGTCAGTTTGATCAAAGAAAGAGCTGAAGATGTCAATAAGTAAATATACTACCTTTTAGTTCTTTTTGGCTTTACACTCTTCATTTAAGGTCAGGCATTGTTAGACAAAGATGGTTATAGACAATCAAAGAAAGATCTTTTCTAGACCTCAAGCCTTCTTGAAAAATGAAAACAAAACAGACTTTAGGCTATAATAATCCTAATTTAAATTCATTAGGATTTAAAATGGGTATGATATGTATACAATAAACATTTTTTAAAGCAGCTAGGATGCCATACCTGGCTAAGAGCCAGATAAACAAGTGGTAAGAAAAACAAATGTGATACTGTATTTTGCCATGTATAATGCACACCCATGTTTTGTGTGCAATATACACAGGATTATTATACCCATGGTATGTAATCATTATACCAATGTATAATACACATCCTTGTTTTTCCCCTCAAAAATCTGGGCAAAAAGTGGGCATTATCCACAGCAAAATATGATAGTCTCTGCCCTGTGGTCTGCATTGTCCAGTAAAGGAGAGGGATATGTATATAAAATAAATATATAATTATAAGTGGTATATAGGTGCTGTGATGGAAATGAACATGGTATTAGGAGAGGGAACAATAACAAGTAGGACAGAGTACTGAAAGGGCTGGAACAGAGCTAAAGAAATCCTTCTGAGTAATCCTTCATTTAATGAGCATTATTACTGGTGAGTCAGAATAACACGTTCAAATTACATTTAGAAGTTGTTAATGTGCTAAAGCAATGAGTCATAATATTTATACAAACCATATTTTAGATAAAAGAGTCACCTAACAGCAGAATGATGATATGTGACCCAAAAGTCCAGTTAAAAATGAAAATGATGTCTCTTCAGTGTCTTCATTCTCAGGCTTGTGGCTAGCCAAATTAGCAGATCTGGTGATCTCAGTGCTTTCAAGGTGGGTCGTTCTTTATCATCTGGACCTGCCCCATTTCTCCAGATCACTGACTCATTTCTGTTCGGCCATGAATCACTAGTATTCTATAACCATCCTGAGAATTTGGCATTCTAAAACATGTAGCTGGGCCAGGGCATTTCTATGAAAGCATTCCTTAACATGGATAGACATTTGAAGAGAGTAGTTTTCCTCCTTACCCTCAAAAGTCTTCAGGGTTGCTGGGTAAATTTGAATATCTTTTCAAAAGGCAGCCTGCTTGGTACATTGTTTCTGGGTGGGTCATGGTATTAAAGTCAGAGTGATGGCTACTGATTGTCCTTTGGAGCTGGCTGAAGCCATCCTGGCCACTGGAGTAAGGACAAAAACACTTCTGACAGAGAGTTTGGGCATTTGAATTATTCCACTTATTGCCTTCTGGCTGTCCAGTTGCTTGTAGATGTTTCCACTCTCATTTTGGTAAGGAAGAGAAACATTATCTAAAGAAATGAGGTAATCTTATAATATTTATGTAAGGGAAGGTATTTATTGGTTTTGAAATATTTGTATTTGCTTTATCAAATTAATTCAGGTACATTGCATAAAAAGTCAAATAATAAAAAACAGACCAATTTCAACTCTTTCTGCAGCATTCTATTTATTTACCTCTTGATTTATAAATAATACACCAATGGTTCTCAAACTTTTTTTCTCAAGATCCCTTTGCAGTCTTAAAAGTCACTGAGACTCAAAAGAGAGGTTTTATTTATGGGGTTTATATCTATACAGTAATTATCACATTAGAAATTAAAACTGAAAAATGTTTCACTTATTTACTTATCCACTTTTAAATAATAGGCAACATGCTAAGAAATAATTTCATTTAAAAAACTATTTTCAAAAATTTCATGAGAAGAGTGGCATTGTTTTACATTTTTTGCAAATCTTTTTAAATGTGTGTCTTCACTGAAGACAGCTGGATTCTCCTATTTGCTTCTACATTCAGTTTGTTATAATATGCTGTTTGGGTTGAACTAAAGTTTTAAAATCCAGCCTTATATAGATATGTATTTGGGAAAAAGAGGACTATTTTAATAACATTTTCAGATAATGCTCCTATTGTTGTTTGATACTACATTCAAATTCAACTACTCCGGTTTCTTTAAGGTTAGTAGCGATGTGAAATCCAAAACCATACCAATGAATTTTATACTCTGCTATAGTAAAACGCTTTGTCTCTAACTTTGGGTAACATAATTTACTGTGGTCATTTGGAAAATGAGTAATGCGGGTCTTCCAAATGTTGACATATTTTATTACATGATATTTTTTAAAATCACTTTTGTTATTATCATCATTGATTTCATTAAAAGTCTTTAAGCATTGGGAAGCCCTACCCTTACTGTGGGGAATCAAGGTTTTCCAAAACTTATTTTTCCCTGAAAGCTCAAATATTTTCAATGGCAACAAATGTTATCAGTTATTTTTACTTGAAATGACAGGCACACTTTCTTCATTTCTGAGGAAATGACTACTGAATAGCCAAGTCAGAATAACCATAATACATCAGTTGCTCATCAGTACCTAGTTCGACTAAAAAAAAAATCACACCGTGTGTTTTCATATCCAGTGGAAATGCCTGGTGCTACTTCCCATTTCACCACCCAGAATATTAGAAAGACGTGGACTGAAGGTTGAGATTTTTTTTAGGTAATGATTTTTCTGCTTCATCAAGGATATTTTTAAGTAAAACTGGATTTAAAAAAAACAAACTGTGTGTGTGGTAGTGAAAGCACAATGACCACTAGTCAATTTTGATAGTACCTTAATCTGTGCTGCTAAAGCACCTGCAATTTTACCCACTGTGACTTTCGCACCATTAGTGTAAATGTCAACATGTGAGAAGACAAATGTCTTAGTATTGTATGAAAATAGTTTTGCCTTCACAGAATGTGAACTGCACTTTGAGAACCAGGGTAATGCTTATGCCATTTTTGCTTGCTGTGCTGATATTAGCTGTTTTCTATTGACTTCCTGTTTCAGAAGATGGGGGTTTAGCACCCCTTCACTAAACCAGCGCCTCTGTTGTTCCTGTCTGCATCGCCTCAATGTAATCACAGCACACTTTTCCTTAAAAGAAGATTTAAGAGACAGACTCATACATAGCGGGGTGGCAGCTAAGGAGATAGCAGGGGGTGGAGGAATTGTGGAAAAAAGGAAAAAGGGCTCACAGACATGGACAACATGTGGTGTTTGTGGAGGTGGGGAAGAAGAGGAGTATAAGGGGACTAAATGATAATGGAAAAAATACAGTAAAAAATTACCATTTTAATGTTTACCTTTTTTATTACTGTATAAGTAACATTTTAATGTTTACCTTTTTTGTTACTGCCAAGCCCAGTAGGATAAAATGAATGTTTCCTTGCTGGTACAACTTTTTACTTTGACCTGGACTTGTTTGCTATCTTGTTTTTTATGTGCTTAGTTCTGTGATCCCATCACAAATTTTTGTCTCTGGTCTCCAATACATTTGTAAACAATCTCCTAAATATTCTGTTTCAAAGTCATCAGGCCCATTTGTTTTTCCCTAGAGAAATCTCTCCTGAAGTCTTGTTTCCAATGTGGAGCAGCTGCTCATTCAGGCAGCAACGCAGCCTTCATTCTGGGGCATCCCCGAGCTGAAGAGAGGGTGCTGACCTGCTGTGGGGATCTAAATGCTCATCTCCCAAACTTGAAATAAGTTACGCTATTTTAAGTTCCATGTCTCCTCCCTGATTGTTAGTGTGTTTCCACATCCCCAAAGTTGTGTCTCCAGATCCCAAAACTTGCTGGAGTTCTGATGCACAAACTAGCTTCTTTATCATTGACATCGCTAAATGGGCACTTGATGTTCAGATTTTTCAACTCCCACATTTCTTACACAATGCTAACACTCTGTACACACTATTCTGCACCTTACTGTTAAAATTTTAACTGTATATCTTGGCTTTCTTTCTGTATCCATACATAGTGATCTCATTCTCTTTTTAGAGCTGCATAGTTCTATATGGCTGTACCAGTACCCAGTGATGGATACTTTGGTTGTTTCCAATCATTTGCTATTTAAATGAGTAACCTGTACATTTGTCATTTTGTATGTATGCAAATGTATCTGTATGATAGATTCCCACAAGTGGGATCATTGGGTCAAAGGACAGATGCATCTGTAATTTTGGCACTTGTTGCCATATGCCTTTCATAGGAGGTGTACCATTTTACATTTCTACGAGCAGTGTAATTGAGTGGTTAAACTTTCATGCTTTTTTTTGCTGGTCTGTTATATGAGAAACAGTATTTCCCTGAAATTTTAGTGTCGCTTCCTCTTATTATGCACCTCCACAAATTCAACTTTATTTTATGTATTATTCTGTGTAAACCTTTGGTCAAAAAACTGTGTTATAATAAAAATTTTTTCTTTAAGTATAAAGAATTAAAATAAAATACCATAACCTAAAGACATATACTTAGGTTATTTTTAGAGTTGGGCCACTCCTGTGTGACTATGATGCACTCTCCTTACTTTGATGACTTAAGTAATTAATAAAATGTTTTTATTTAGCTACATCAGATGAAATTTTGTAGTAGGGAATGGGCACACTCAACTTCATGAACCTTTAATACTCCCTAGATTCCTCTCCAAATAAGCTGAACATGTACTTACTTATAGGAAGCTGTAAGTCTTTTTAGGAGAAACCAAGTTCCACATTAAAAACCCTGCTCTTCATAGTTGGCTGTATTTGCTTTCTCATCTGTCATCTCACAGTTGTATTATCCTTAATAGAAGTCACTTTCTAATTTTCTGAGTAAAGGGTCAATGTGATTAGAATACTGCCAGGTGTTCTCATTGTTACAATTAAATTATACCACTGTAATGGATTATTTCATGTTCTCACTCTAAGTTTGTCACAGTTTTCTTCTTAAGGAACATCTGGAGCCCTCTGTGTTATTACTTCTCACATTTCAGTCATGTCCAATATCTCCTTCCTTACAGGTGGTATTGTGAAGGCAAGGAGCTTGAAAATTCCCCAGACATTCATATTGTCCAGGCAGGAAATCTGCACTCACTGACTATTGCTGAAGCCTTTGAAGAGGACACCGGACGATATTCCTGCTTTGCTTCTAACATCTATGGGACAGATTCAACCTCTGCTGAAATTTATATAGAAGGTAAAGCAAAATACTCTTGGAACATGGCACTTGTTAGTAAGACATATAGTTACAATAAATAAATATTTATTGAGGGCTTACTTTACCACACACTCTTCTAGGCAGTGGGTATAACAAAAGTGAACCAAGTAGGCAAAAATTCTTAGGTTCATGGAAAGATGGAATTTATAGTGTAATGTAGAGACATAAAGTAAATGAGGTCAATAAATAAGATATACAACATGATAGATATATGAAGGGGTTCAGATGACCAATTCCAATGTGTGTATGTGTGTTGGGGGCAGGGAGGGCAATTGCTTTCCATATCAACAAGCAATTCTCCAAGACACCAGTTTGAGACATCTGGAGATGGTGTCAGATCCAATAAGTTAAGGGCTCTGTCCTATGAGATTTCTCCCACCTCACTTCAGATGTCTATCACAAATAATAGGTTCCCAGGTTACCCACAGTTTCTATCTGGCTTGGCTACAAATTAGAGGTTCCCATGACCCCCTACTCAGGTTTGATTAATTTGCTACAGTGTGTCACAAAACTCAGGAAAAAACTTAACCAGTTTGTAAAATTATATGATAAAGTATACAGATGGATAAAGTATACAGATGAAAAGATAAAGAGGGTGAGCTCTGGAAGGGTCCAGAGTGTAGGAACTTCTGTCCCTGTGGAGCTGGGGAGTGTCACCCTCATGGTGTGGATGCGTGTGCCAACCTGAAAGCTCTCCAAACCCCCATCCTATTGGGATTTTGTTGTGAACCGCCCTGCCTGGTTTCAGAAGCTGTAACTCCACCCCACGGCTAAGGCTGAGTGAGCAACCTTTGGACCAGAAGCCACTAAGGAGCCAAAGCTTATCTCCCTGGCAGGGACACCACCTCTGCTCTTTTTATTTCACCCTGCCTGGACCCCAATGCTTGATCAGTTAGCCAATGATGAGTAAGATTCCGCAAGGGAGGGACAACCTAAGACAGGCACAATCGTGGGGGCCCCCAAGAAAGGACTTGGGGGCTACAGAAAAAGGGGGTGATGGACCCTCACCCCTCAGCTTTGACACAGCCTGAGTCCTCATCCTGTCTGCAAGAAGTCTCCTAATCTCTTGGTTGCCTTACTTCCCCTGCCTGACTTCAGCCTGAAACAATACCAAAAGCCTGAAACAATGTGGGTGATGGGTGCAGCCCTGTGCTGGAAAGGGCGGGTTCCCTAGGGTGATCAGGCCTAAGAAAGAATGCATAAAATCCTGTGAAGCCTATTTTGCTAATACCCTCAATTTGAATAATAAGGGACTAAGCTGGAAGTGAGTTTGTTCCCCAAAGTTTTATGGCCCTTTAGCTATCTGACCCTGATTCGAAATAGGCCCTCAGAGTTCTTTGAATGTTATCTATTGTTTAATCATTTCTGCCTGACAATGATTGATGAGCTTTATTCCTGTGTAAATTGAACCCAATAAAACCTGTCAAGGCAAGAGTCAGGGCACTCTCCTCTTGAGAGAATGGCCACCCCATCCCTTTTCCTCCACAAAACTCAGTAGTCTGTGTGAATTTGTCTCATATCTCATCCATAATGCCACAGACACTGCGGGCTGGTGTCCGAGTCAGATTTTAAGGAGGCTTCCTCACATATGCATGATCAATTATTTATTCCATTTTATGCCCCTTTTCACTCTCTAGGGGATTGGAGACGGGGCTGAAAATTCCAAGCTTCTGATCATGGCTCAGTCTTTCTGGTGACCAGCCCCCATCCAGAGAGGAGCCCACCCAGTTATCTTATTAGGACAAAATATGCACCTAGCACTTAGGGCCTCAGAAGAGTTTTAGGAGCCCTGTATCAGGAATGCAGTCAAAGACAAATTAGAAAAAGAGATGCTCTAAAGTGCTCATCACTTGGGAAATTTTAAGGGTTTTAGGGGCTCTGTGCCAGGAGCCAGGGGCAGTGACCAATATATATTTTATTCTCTAGATAGATAGATAGATAGATAGATAGATAGATAGATAGATAGATAGATCTATATCTATATATCTATTTATATATGTATATAAAATGAGAAAAAATATGTAAAATATATCTATTATTCTCATTATATATATATAATATATATACACACACACTATGGAAGGAATATGCATAGAAAGAAAGAAAGAGGGATAGGAAGTATGAATGTGTGTGTGTGTATAGGCTGCAATTCTAGATAGAGTGATCAAGGAAGACCTTACTAACTAGGCGACATGTAGGTGAAGACCTGGGGGAAAGGAAGCAGTGAACCATAAGGGTATTCAAGGGAAAAGAACTCTTGGCAGAGAAATAAGCAAGTGTAGTGGCCCTGAGGTAGGAGTGTGCCTGTCTTAAGATACAGAGATGAGTCAATGTGGCCAGGGTGGAAGAAATAAGGAAGAAAGGATCAGTTAGGTCAAAAGTTCAAGAAGGGCTCAAGATGGGAGGAGGAAGGTGAGCAGATTATATAGGTCTTTGTAAGTCATTTGCAAGGACTTTGACTAATACTCTGAGGGAGATGGGAAGCTATAGAGAATTCTGAGCAGAGACATGACATGATCTGACATAGCTTTTAACAGGGTCACTCTGGCTCCTGGGTAAGACTACACCACAGGGATTCAAGGGTAAAAGAAGGGAGACCATTAGGCAGCCTTGGACAGGATTTATATCAGCACCAAATTTATATGATTAATTTAGGGAATAAATCAATTTATGTTCCTTATATATCTATCATGAGGGTTTTTTTTCCATTTATCTCATCTGCTGGGTTTTTCTGAGAACCATTTTTCAGCACTTTTATCAGCTATAATACCTTATGTATGCCTTGGTTTCAGCACTTAAATATTGTAGTATTATGGTATAAGTGCCCATTTACAAACTAGATTGTAAAGCTGGTACAGTCTCATTCTTCTGTATCTCCAATATAGTGCCAAGTACGTAGTGGGTATCTGATAAACATTTATTGAATAAATATGTGAATAATGATACTAATAATGAATAATACATGAATAGAATTGTACTGTATGTTTTCATTCTCAAATTTTTGGAGTACAATAAATGGCTCCAGATTTAGCTCTGTTAAATCTTTCTGGAATTCACTATATTGAGAAGTAAATCCAGGATCAAAGCTCTGCTCAAGAGTGCTGAGATTGGATCGCTGATTTTTTTAAATTTGTGGCAACAGAGCTTCAAACACCCCACTCCTAAGATGAAATGTGACTATTAATATTAGGACTGGAAGGAAGAGCATCCACCTACACCTACAATGTTTGGAATCCACTGTATGCATAATCCCTTCTTCTATTTAATCTGTGTAGGTCAAGAGCAAGAGGATTTGATGGACACCATATTAATGTTTTCAAAGAGTATTTTGTTAGTACAAAGGCATCAGCAAGTGTTTTTTATACAAGAACATTTGGAATTTGGACCAGTTAATTTGAACTCTATCACTAATTAGCCATGTGACCTTGAGCAAGTCCTTCATCTACTTAGGGTATATTTCCTTATATGTAAAAGTGACTGTTAGTGTAGGGAATCACTGAGTTCATTTCTAGGTCTGAAATTTCATAGGTCTTCAAATGCCTTGGAACCAGTTTAAAAATTAGCATAAAAATTTCATGTCTTGTTTTTATATTTCCAGGGGCTTCTTCTTCTGACTCAGAAGGGGACCCTAACAAGGAAGAAATGAATCGGTAATTCTAATTTTGCTTAAGTCTTGCCTAGTAGATTAATTTTAATATTTCTAACATTTTAAAAATGAGGTATAACCAATGAAATATTATCATACCTATATCTACAGAGTGAAAAAAACAGTGGTTAAAAAAAAATTCATGTTTTCTGACTAAATAATACTATTCACAAGAACACAAACCTGGTGATACTAAATTATATATGTGAGTGACCTAGGCAAGTCATAACCTTTTTGCTGAACAATTGTACTGAGTACTGAACTGTTATTTTCATCTATTCATTACTTTCCACAAATATTGACTAAGCACCTACTCTACCCCAGACATTTCACAAGATGCAATGGGTACTACGAAAAATCAGATACTTCCTGCCTTCCCAGTCTAGTAGAATGAAATACATAGCAAATATAGCAAGAGATGTATATCAAGCATATAGACAGTAAGAGTAATAAAGTATAATAGACAATTATGTGCAAGGTGCAAAAGACTTGGTATAAAGAGCTCAATTGGTTGAGGAGGGAAAGAAAGATCAGGAAGGGTGACACATAGTTGGTGGCCTTCAGCGGACGCTTAAAAGAACAGTCAGTGGACACCCCCAAACAAGAGAAAAAAGGTCATTGTGGCCGAACATACTGTGTAGAGAAGGCATGAGAACTGGAAAGAGACAGAATAGCCATTCCTTGAGACCACCTGAAACAAGCAGCAATATTTGGAAGACTGATTAGAGAGTTGTTGGCTGTGCTTGCATATTCCATCCTCCCTTACAGGGAGTAGTAACTCTTTAAGGGCAGAAATTATATCTTATTCTTCAAAATCCTTTATGTATGCCTATCCTGAAATGATAATTTGCTTTTCGCTTTTGTCCAGATATGAAAATTGATAGCCAGAGTAGATGATTTCTCCCTTCAACTCACTTCCTTATTCTCATGGCTTCAGTTCAGTTTCTCCTTTTTTCCTGCCTCTTTATTGCCAGACACCTCCTTACAGGTTCCCCAGCCTTTTTATTTTTTCATAATTTCCAAATACAACCAGTTATTCTCTAAAAGATAATTCTGATCCAATCATTTTCTTGACTTAAAAAATTATCTACAGGAAAATAAAATACAAAACAAACAACATTTTTAAAAAATCTTAACATGGCACACAAAGCCTTATTCAGTAGAGTATCAACCAGGCCTTCTTGCCATCTCCTCCCCACTCCTCCACCTCAAGCTCTACACACTGTTGCCATCTCACTCACACAATGTACGGTTAATCCCCGCCCCCTTCTTCAAGCTGTGCACTTTGCTAGGAATGTCCTATCTCCTTCTCTGCCTGGTCTTCAAAACCCAGTCAAGTTCTATAAGAAACTTCTCTTCCATTGCACAATTATGCCTCCTTCCTCAAGGCTCTCATAATACAGTTATAAGCCTAATGCATATTAATTTTGATACACATACTTAAACAAGAAATATCTCATTTGTTTATTTTCTTTACATCTACTTGTGGTAGGTAGGATTTAGCTTCAGTTATGTGTAATAGACTGTCAAAATAATGACTTAAATAGACATATTTATTTCTCATTTGCATAAAAATATGGATTTAGGTGCTAAAACCACTTCACAGTCCACTGGATTCCAGTCTGCTTTCAGCTTTCTACTTCATCTAATTCTAAGGTGTGGCCTCTCATCTTCTCAGTCTAAAACTGGGAGAAATAAGAGCATGCCCTGCCCCCTTTTAAGGTCATTTCTCTTAAGTCACTTACATCACTATCCCTCATATTTCATAACCAGGGATTAGTCATGCGGGCACACTACCTTCAGTGAAGGCTGGGAAATTCAGTCTTCATTTAGAGTAGCCATGTAAAGAAGTCAGGGTTTCCATTATTGTAGAAAAAGAAAATAGGTGCTTTGAGAACACTGATAGCCTCTGTATCACCACATAATTCTGATTCTGAGACCCCAACTTACCTGGCTAGGAAAATATTTAGTCAGTCATTATTGGATGTCCCCTTCCTCCTCCATGATTGTGAAAAGATCCTTGGGATATACATATGGATACGGATAGTGTTTGATGTTAAACACTGCTCTATGCATCTCACATGGATTACCTTCTTTAACAAAAACCCTATGAGGTAAAAAAATTATTATTTTCCCATTTGAGAAACAAGGAAGCTGAGGCAGACAGAGGCAACATCTAAACAAAATGGGTCCAGACTGTGTGGTTCAGTGGGTTGGGCATCGTCCCAAAAACTGAAAGGTCACCAGTTCAATTCCCAGTCAGAGCACATGCTGGGTTGCTGGCCAGGTCCTGGTTGGGGGCGTGTGAGAGGCAACCAGTTAATGTTTCTCTCCCTCCCTTCCTCTCTGTCTAAAAATAAATAAATAAAATCTTTTAAAAGAAATAAACAAAATGGAAATCCATTCTCTCATCTGTCATCTACCCACACAGGGGAGAGGCCCATGTTCTAGACCTCAAGTTCCCTTTAAGTGCAGTGCTTCCTGATATACTTGGGTACTGATAACTTTAGCAAGAGTGGGACCCCTTAATCACAGGGGTTACCATTCCCTCTGGACTCAGTTTCTCCCTTTTGTCAGGTTCTCTGGTTCACAAAACTAAAATAATCTCCCCTCTGTGGCCTCTTTAAGAATATTTCTTGGCTCTCTTGCCCTTCAAATGATCTCTTTAATTTGTGTAAACTTGAAGAGCTCATTGACTCAGACTGTTTCATCTTTCTGCCATGCCAACATCCCAGAAGCAAAGATGTACAAAGCCTGGTTGGTGTCTTGCCTGAAATAGGAGGAGGAGGGAAAATACAGAGGGCAACAACAAGACAAATCTCAAAAATTATCTCCTGCACATGTTCAGTCATAGCAGTTGTCTGGATTCTCAGTTGTAAATATGCACAAGTCTCCAGCTTGGCTGAGAGCAAGTAACTCAAGGACAAGAATGGTATTTTATCATCTTCCTGTTTACATTTAACAAAGTATAGAGCAAAGAAGTTCTCAGTAATAGCTTGTGGAATACTGTTGACCAAAGATTTGTATGATATCTAACTATAAGCAGGGATAATGTGACTGACTTTGCTGAAAGAATTTTCATAAGAAATGATAGGTCTGTTTACACATATTTTAATCCTTTCTCAGAGTCCAGAAGCCAAATGAGGTGTCATCCCCTCCCACTACTTCTGCAGCCATTCCTTCAGCAGCACCCCAAGCCCAACATGTGGTGGCCCAGCCGAGTGTGTCAATCATCCAGCAGGTATAAGAAGCTAAGTGAAATGCAAGTGCCAGGGACTGTGACAGACAGGCACTGTGACCATGACCATCTTGTATGGCATGATCATGTTCTTCCCTGTTGCACCTTCATAATGATCTTGGGTAACACACTTCTATGATCATGATAAGCTGCACTCCTGATGTACAGTATCAGTGGTTCCTATTACTTTGAGAACATATTCTTTAGCTTCATAGGCAACTTTCATAGGAAAAAAACTCTTTACAAATTAGTCTCTAAAATTCCAGCTTTATTGGCATTAGGGTATTGATACAGTTCTCACAATGGCCCAAGACAACTCTATATCATGAAACTCAGTTTCATGGAGCTGTAAAGAAGTCTACTTTCTAAGACAACAATCATGAAATTATTTTTTAAAATACCTTAAAGCCTCTCATTCTTCAAGTTGATGATGATGCTGATGATAATAATAATACATACTTAATATGAAAACACTTAAAAAATGCAGAAATATATTAAGTAAAAACGTAAGGTTCTACTCCCATGCCCCCACTCCTCAGAGATACCCTCTTTTAATAGTTTCTAGCAGATAATTGCATGCATTTTCTAGGCATATATATATATATATATATATACACACACATAGATGAGATACATATCGATCTAAAAATATAAAATCATACTAATGTAAACATGTTTGTAAGGTTTTATTGATATATTTATTGACTTAAAACCATTTTTAAAAAATTTAAATGGTAACTTATCTAAGCCAGTTGTAATACAGAGGGGGTCACATTTTAGTTCTAATCCAATAGTTTTCAAATCGTGATCTGTGAAGGCTCGGGAGTTCTATGGTAACTCTTCAGGGATTTAGCTTTATTTGTAAGGTGGTGGGCACATATTTACAGCCACAATGACCTAGGGAAAAAAACAGTCAATTCAGTATAAAATTTGAAGTCTGTGATTCATAGACTTAGAAAATGTCAGTCTTTTGGTTTTAGATTAATTTCATACACCAAATTCTGTAAATGTGTTGTGTTTACTTATTTATCTATCTGATAATAATAGGGACAGTAAATCTATTGTTCATCCCCTTCTAACAGTGTCAGAGCCCTACCAACTATTTGCAAGGACTGGATGGAAAACCTATCATTGCAGCTCCGGTGTTTACAAAGGTAATCAAAATATTACTTCTTTCTGTCATGGCTTTAAATACACTACAGTACCCAACCAAATTTGTAAGATCCAATATTTACTGGTTTTAGCTCAGGATTTTGGTTAAAAGTACAGTATAGGATTTGGGGTTTTCAGTAGTTGTTACCACATCATTCAAGTCCCAGATTTCTAATAACAGTTTATGTAATGAAAGAAATGTCTTCCCCACTCACCACATTGACCTCTAAGGTGATAATCTTATTGCTGTTAAACACAATAGCCACACCTAGGGATCAGGTGATAAGTTTCTAGCCACTTAATACTCCAAAGGTTTCTCTGGATGGACTTTCAGAAGAATGAACTTGCACCAAAAAATGTCTTTGGTGCTCAGTCAGGTGGAGTTAAATATTCTAAGAGGCTTAATATAAAGCCTCATTCTAGGACAATGAATCCTATTTTTCTATTTCCTGGTATCAACTATTGTGATACATTAATTCTGGGTCTCACAGTCTTTGTATTAGAACTGGAAGTTTTACTCAAGGACTTTTGTTTAAAAATGGAAAACAACAACAACAACAATAAGTGAGAGCCAGAGAGATTAAACAATTTATCCAACATCACAAAACTAGTTAGCAGTAGAATCAACACTAAAAACAAGTTCTCCCAATTCTTGCTCAATGTTCTTTCACTTGTAAAATATTGGCTTAGTTTACATGTTATACAAGGCAATAAATTAAAAGGTAAAAAATTAAGTCACATTAAATTTTTTTAGGATAGTTCTACCATATCAGCTCATCCAAGATGGTTTTCCAAAATCAACCAGAGTCTTGAGTGAGACATGTTTATCCATATGCATATTAGTTAGGTCAACATTCTCATATGAAACAAGATGCCTCTTGATTGTTCAGATCTATTTTTTGTTAGCTACTTTTAGAATTTTAGCGTTGCCTTTTTCAAAGACTTGAGGTAGGAAAGCAATATGTTGTGACTTGGCAAATACAAGACTTTAATGAAGAGTTACAAATGAATGTGTGCACGTATGTGGAACATAGCTAATAGAGCTATCTGTCTCTTATTTCACTGCTAAGTCACTTTGCCTTACAACAGAGCTTACGTGCCCCAGAAATCAAGACACTTTAATTTGTCATGCCCATTTGTCACACCCTAGAGATAGTGCTGACTCTTCAAAGGCAACTAAATCACAGAACAATATGTGTACCTAATCCCCTCCTCTTTTCTCTTCCTCACTACCAACTGCCCCTCTCACTCACTTTTAAATCTTCCTGGGTGCTCTATCTTCCCTGCATCTGTATCACCTGGTGCTAACTTCAGGTACAACATTCAGCACAATAATAAAATTGTTTACTTTTCTGTCTCTCTCAAGCACCTTGAAGGCTATCTCTAATACCTAGATTAGAATACACAAATGTAGCAATAGGTCCAAAGTAATTTTTATTATTCCAAAAAGTACAGTAGGACCTTAATGTTTATTCTTTACATTTTATTTTCATGGACCAATCAGAACAACAGGTTTAGCTGCCTTTGTGTGATGACTCTGATTACCTCATTCTAATTAGATGCTCTGATTGGCAAATACATATATGCATTTGATAAAGAAAAATGGGAAAATGAATATTCATTAGTATATGTTCTTTGTTAGATAAATCTAAAAAAAAAATTAGATACATGGTGGGAAAATGGTCCTTAATACAAAGACCCAAACTCTGATCAGACTTTCTGGGCCCTCAAATGCATGCTTTTGCCTCCCTAAATGAGGCCAGGATTGTTCAGACGTGGAGACTATGATAGGCTGACGGCTGACTCAGATTCCAGAGACACTTACCAGCAACAGCGTGCTTGCGTTAGTTTCCATCAGTGCAGGCAGGATTGAGGTCATAGTCACTGCCAGTGTCCTTAGAAAATTTCTGAGTCAGAGCCACAAGCGGTGGTAATCATGTGGCATGAGCCATGATAACTGGTCATTTGCATATGTTTATTAGAGTTATTTCCACTCTATTTACTTCATTAGAAACTCCTGGCATTTCAACCCCCATGACTCACTTTCTATACTGCCCAACTATAATGCTTTCAATAAAGCATTTCTCTGCCAGTACAGTGATGGCAAGAAGCCAATTTTTTTAAATGTCAGTTACAGAGCAGAGCTTTATTTAACTCCTTGTGCCCTATGTGATGATAGGGAAGTACTGGTATTGTCTTTTTTTTTTAAGGTTAAAATTAAAAAGAGGGCTGCCCAACAAAACAGTGGTAGAGTTCGAGAGAAAACGGAGATTCTATGTGTTAGTTCACTGCTATGATCACAGGTGATACCTATGTTTTTAAATATTTTACAGCGATAGACCATCCTTCATCCTCTGTCAGTATCAAAGACACTTTCACTCTATTTATGGGGGAAAAACAGTGCTCACACTTCTTGAGTGTGAAGGGAGGTAGGTGATCAAATTAGAATCTTACGCCTAACACTGCTCCCACTCCAGCAGCAGCTGCTCTGGCGGACTTTCAAGGCTGCAGCAGCCCTGGCTCCAGCTGCTTCAGCAGTAATTTGAAGAGTGCAAGGGGGCAGGGGAAGTGAGAATTTAAAGAAGTGTGCTTTCATTATATAATATCAGAGGCAGGAAACCCTGAAATAACTGGACCAGTAACTGGATCCAGATTTCTGAAGATTACACAGGCCCCTCTCCCCAACCTGACAATTCCAGAGGCTTTTCTGACTCAGCTGTTGCACAGGGCACCTGTGACAATCAAGGGGCAAAGGGTCTTCAGTCAAACAGTTCTTTATCAGTAAATAATGTTCTGATCCAATTCCGGCCTAAAGCATTAAAAACAGTCATTTACAGCTTTTTCCAAGTTGCAAAAATGTCAACTGGATTAAAAAAGAAATAAAATGACAGTATGAACCTTGTAGCCGACGTCTTTTAATCAAAAAAGAAGATGCCCTTCCTCAAGATGTCCCTGCATTATATTTGTGGGTAGGATCTGCTAAATAGGAACTATGTCCTTTCAACTCACATGTACAGCACTTGGCATGGGGCTTGCCACAAAGCAGGCACACAGTAATATTTATTCTGTGGTGAATAACCTCCACATCAGCTAAGAAGGAATTACTGCTTTCATTGCTTTGTGGGGTCTGAGTGTCTTTAGGGGAAATAGAGAAAAAAATTCCAATATCAAATGGCTCTGCGTAGTCAAGTCACCCTACAAAGAATGTCTTCCCAGATGACCAGCATGGCGATGACACACAAGACAGATTTGCACTTTGGATACTGTTTACCTCAAGAGGTTGTGGACAGTTGGTTAGAGCGACTTCAGTCCAAACCCATAATTCTTAGTTAAGACGGACTTAATCTTTGCCAGTTGGGGAGTGTTTCATTTGCCTTATCTGTCTTCAGTGAAATTTGGATGATTATGAACAAGTCTGTACACAGTGTACACACTGTGCCATCAGGAACAGCCTAGGACTCACTACCGGTGTGAACATGGCACTGTCTACACTATGTGCAAATAGTGTGACTGTTTTGGACGCTGATATGCAGCAATGTGCGCCAGTTCCTTCCATGAGACTTTTGTAGAAAAGCAGTTTTCAGCAATAACCACTATTATTGTTCTTCAAACTGTGACTTTCAACGACTTTTTCTAAGGGGCTTGTAAGATGATCCCTCCGCACTTCCTTTACTGAGTATTAACAATGTGGCACACTGGAATCAGCTTCTATCCTATATCGCAGGCATTTAGTGGGAATATTCCATACACTGCAGTAACCCAGGTATCTTGGCTGAACTCTCATATAGGACACAGGTCTTGGCCGTCAATGTCAAGTGACTAATAACAATAATGTTAGTCTCAATTGTGAGCAACGTATTCTCTCAAGGAGGTCCTTTTTCATGCAGAGCTTTGCTATAACCTCTGCAGATTGAGAACTAGCTTATATATCTGAACTGAGCTGCAAGCCATGTCAAAACATATCAATTGACCTCATTCTGCTTACATCTATTTTTAAATAGAGCCATATTTTATTTATTCAATTCCTCCTGCCATCACCACCTTTTTTGTTGGTGGTGTTTCCTTGTTTGTTTTTCTAATTTGTTTGCCTCAGGAGGGAAAGAGCCCTGACTGGTGTGGCTCAGAGGATTGGTCGTTGTCTCATAAACCTAAAGGTCATGGTTTGATTTCCAGTCAGGGCACAGGCCTGGGTTGCAGGCCAGGTCTCCGATTGGGGGCCTGAGAGAGGCAGCCAATTAATGTTTCTCTTGCACATTGATGTTTCTCTCTCCCTTCCTTCCCCCTCTCTAAAAATAAATAAATAAAATCTTAAAAAAAAAAAGAAGGAATGAAACTCCATTATATATGAATCCCAGGGAGATGTCTGACTACCATTAAAGTGTTCAAGAGGTCCCCAAATTTCTGTTTTCATGCAGAATTTGCTCAGATGTCAGAATGGGGCCACATTCACCAGCCTGCCAGGTGTACTCAAGACTCACTGATGTTCCCTGCTTACTGAGAGCATTTCATTCTTGTCACTAGAAGATGTTGTTTTGAGTAGACAAGAAATAAAAAGGTTTTTAATCAAATCATTTCTTATTAATCCAGAGACCACTTTGTGGAAATCCCATCCTGAATTACTTCAGCAAACAAATTTGGAAACACTAAAAAAACAAAACACTAACTTTGAACTGCAACACCCCCTGGCCATCCCAACACCACTCTGAGGTAAAAATCTACTATAGCTAAAACCACATGGTTATACCCCACCCCGATATTCCTTAGACAAATGCCATAAATACAATATGGCCACGCACCAAATACCATAAATTGTTCAGACAAGAGCTATAAACAATCACCAAATATTTATAAGAGTGAATGACAAAAGCAGAAAAAGAAATTAGTTATCCCCTTCTCTGAAGCTTCTCTGAACCACTCACTATTTCCTAATTGTAGATCCCAAAATTGTAATAATAGAAAGCATTGCAGCATTTGTTACTAAAAGAACTTGTGGAGGAAGTTAATCATAACCTTTCTGTTTATAATCTTTGGTCCAAAGTTAAAAAAAAATGTGTTCACACACATACCTAAAAAACATTCCATAGTCAAATGAATCACCTCCTACACGAATGTGTGACTTCAAGTTCACAAATCATGATGAGTGAAAGACTAGTTTTGATAATGTGAGATCCATTTTCTCATAGAGTCTATCATGGAATGTACTGATATTTTACAGTTCCAAGTGGTTTTTGTAAACCTTCTTTTGTGAAAGTGTGGAAAAACATTTAATAATACCTTCACAAAACTACAAGATATTTTACCATGACCTAAGGCTCTGAGACATGTGACTATGATTTCATAGAGATTGTCATTGTTTATATCCCTGAGCAGATGTTGAAGCTATACTGTAAAGAACACATAAGGAAAACAAAATAACAAAACAAAAGTCAATTTCCAGGACTACACAATGTAAATAAAGCAAAGCTAGAAAAACAGAGTCAATTACCCGGGCCAAAGAGATGTTACACCTCATGGATAGCAATATTCTTGTGTGGAAAAATACGTTATTCTTATGCTGAGTACCCCAATAGATACTCACTGCAGATTTTTTTAAATTGTTATTATTTTTGGAAACCACATAGGCATTTAAGAACAGAAGTACTTTACCAACAAATTAACATTTTTTGGATCCGCTCAAAAATGTTTTCCCTGGTATTTAATAAACTTGTCTGGCACTTCAACAGAGAGGAAAAGGAAGAAGATAGTGAGGAAACAGGGTCGTAAAGACAATGCACATGCACAGAATCGAAGCTGCTGGAGATGTAGAAGATTTGGGGAAAATCCAAATACAGAGGCAGTAGTATCTTTTTCTAAAATTCAGCACTGGAACTAGATTTCAAAATGTACACTTTTTGGTTCTAATAATATTCTTCTCATTATAGATGTTACAAAATTTATCAGCCTCTGAGGGTCAGCTGGTTGTCTTTGAATGCAGAGTGAAAGGAGCTCCATCTCCTAAAGTTGAGTGGTATAGAGAAGGGACCTTGATAGAAGATTCTCCAGATTTTAGAATTTTACAGAAAAGTAAGTTGATGCTTTAAAAATATTTATTCGATAATTAATTTTTATAAATATATTGTATACATTTATTTTCATAAATTTTTAACAACTAATTAAAATATAATAAAAAAGAATAAAATAAAAATCACTTGAAAGCATAATCCCCCAAACTGAACACTATTAATATTTTGGTGTATATTCTCCAAAAAATATTTTCATGCATATTTTTAATTTAAAAAATCATAACCTTTTTATGGTGTCAGATAAATACTAGATTCATTGGAGTGAGCATTTTGTACATTATATAAATGTCTTATCACTGAGTTTTACACTTGGAACTAATATAATATTGTATGGCACTGTAAAACATACTTCTTTTCGTAAATTAGTTTTTTTACTGAACATTTAATGAACATCTTTCCATGTTAATAAATATAGGCCTTTCTTACTTTTAAAGATATATCAATACAACTAATTTCCTATTGTTGAACATTTAAATTGTTCACAAATTTTTACTGTTATAAACTATGCTTCAATGCATGTTACCAGAAATTTTTTGTGAATATAAAATAAATTCAAGTATGAGAATTGCTATTGTAAATTAACTTTTCGTACACTTTTAATATATATTGCCAAAATACCATCTCAAAAGGCTGAATTAAATTTAGGATGATCACATAATTTATCACCCAATCTGAAACACTTCAGGGAGTGAAAGAGGGTGCTATGAATAATTACGTAACGATCCCAGGAATAAACCAGGTCTGTCCCAGCTGAACTGGGCCACGTGTTGTCCTAGCTATGCTTCATGACAGCCAGCAATACATGGGAATGCCTTTTGTCTCATACTTTCACTAACCATGGGGATTCAATATTGTTTTATCTTCACTAATTGTATAGACCCCAAGTGGGAACACTTCTTTTGATTTGCACTTCACTAATTAGATGTGGGATAGAACTTTTTTCATATTTACTTGGCCTTTGTATTTCTTTATTTTTAAATTACCTGTTCATATCCTTTGCTCATTTTTATATTAGATTTTTATTGTAAGAATTACTTATATATTCAAGCGGTTAATTCTTCATTTCTTGTCATGTAAGTGTGTTCACCTTGACCCATTTCAGTATAAAACACATTGAAATTTATCTGCTTCTTTGTTTTCTGCCTCTCACAAAACTGTAGTACGAATCAGTATGATATATGAATCAAGCTACTATTAAGTTTAACAGCAGTGGCAGCGACAATAATATATTCTGAGCAGCAATAAAATTGATAAAAAAGAAAAAACTTCAATATTCTATCAGTGTAGAAGATTGTAACTAATGACTACTGACGGAGTGCCTGCAATTAACGTTGGTAAACATTAATTGAACACCTGTATGCAGTACCATGTGGGCATTTTCAGAAACACAAAAAACTTTTAAGATAAAGGACCAGCTCTCAAGGAACCTGTCATCTAACCTTGAAGCTCTTAATATTAGAAACCTTAGAGCAGGAGGTACACTCTATATTTCATTAGGATGTGAGAGCCTGAGGGCAAAAATAATCCCTCAGTCTTCACAAAGTCTCAGTCTTTTTTTTTTTCGGGTAAGGCTGAATGGTTACCAATAAAAGCCAGTGGTTCCTGAATCCCAGCTAACTCAGTAACTTTGCTTCACCGAAGGTTCACATGTCTCAAGTGCAACCCAGGTGTGTCTCAAGATACGGCAACATCATTTAGTGAGCAGCTAGCTCTCTTGCTGTCCTTCTGTCACAACTGTCTGGTCCCTGTGGGGGCCACTGGTGCTTAGATCATTTTACTTAACACTTACAACTTAACCTTACCAAATCACTCATGAGTATGCAAGTGACTATGAAATTCTATAGAAAGCTTCTGATGAAAATATAGTCTCTCAGTAAAATAAATGCTAAGACTCTTCTAATTTTTTTTTCTTTTAGAACCTCGATCCATGGCAGAGCCAGGTAAATATCATTTTAACTTTAATTTATTAGTGTGTGATCAGTGATTTGATACATATAACAAAACATATTGGAATTACACTGGTGTCAAGAAAAAGTGAAAAATAAAGTTTTAGGGAAAAAATCCAAACCAACTCTAGCTATTACCGTAAAGAAAGAAAGGCGTGCATGTGCAAATTTGGAATATGTATCCACTACCTAATATGATTGCAGTTAGTTCTTGGTATTGAGGAGTGTTTCTTAGGAATATCTTCCCTTCCCTCTTTCTTTGTCCCCTATTCATGACCCCCCAAAACTGAGCAAAGCAATTTCCATAACACTAGATCGATTCCAACTTTGCAGCCTATGATTCTGCAAACTTATGCATCAGATTTTGGAATTTGCAGAATCAAGACAATGTCCATGGTGGTATTAGATTTAGTTGGAAGGACACTAAGATGACATGGAAGTGACAAGTAGGTGAAGCTCTTACCTCTAAAAAATGCAAGTCACAATCCAAGCATAAACACCTGAATGTCCTCTTTGTGATCTCCCTGAAATATCACATTGTATTTTTACCCCTGGGTAAGAATGATGGTTTGGAATTTCATTATTATAACTCTCTTCTGGAAACTGAATGGAAAGGCATTCCAGAAGTAGACTTTGAACATCCATATTGCATAGCCCTGCACTAAGCCCTTGGGGATACATAGTAAAGACCGGGGGATCTTATTCTTGCATTGCATGTAGTGGAGAAGTATTTTTCCCCTTGAAAATGTTTCAGGCCTTTGACACATTCATCCAAAGCATGTATTTTCACTAGGCAGTCTCATATACAAAATAATTTCATAGTCACTCAAAAGTGGTCCCTGCCCACAACAAATCCTGCCCCTCCCAAGTCCACAATCTAAAAATCTGACAGCCAGAGAGTTCTTCCTCCCATCTTGTATAATTCAAGTACCCTTTGGAAACAATTTACTTTATCTTATCAGGCAGGTATAGTGTAGAGAGAGAATTTATCAGATCATTTTCTGAGAGCAGGTTACTGAAAAAGGAAAGTATGAATGTTTGGGAAGGGGAACACAGAGAAGGAAGCACAGCTAAGGGCTCAGAAAAAGGACAGAGAGCCACCAAAACCAAACTTTGCCCATCATTTAGGATTCTTTGGGCAGTAAGTAAAGAAGTCCTAGGTAAACTGGCTTGAGCTATAAGAAAAATGTATTTTCTCACATAGCAATGTGCCCTGAGAAATGGCAGTCTTGAGACTGGTTAATTTAGTATCTCAGAGATCATCAGGGCCAATTTTTTTTTCATTTTCCATTCTGCCACTCTCAGAGTATCCTCTTAGGCTGATTCTCTCATATACCCAAGATCGTTGCCACAGTTATGGGTATTAAGTGCAGATGATAATATTCAGAGGCAAAAATAGGGAATAACACTCTCTGTTGTCCCATGTAAAGAACAAGAACAACTTTCTTAGAAACTCCCCAGGTGACTTTCCCCAATATCTCATTGACCAGAATTGTGTGTCACATGCCATCACTTAGCAAGAATAGAGTTAGCATGAGTGGCTTAGTGTGACTAATCACAATTCACCAGCTGAGGCTGGGCAAGGCCAGCCTGCCATGAGGCATATGATCACTCCCAGGAGGGTAGACAAAGTTAGGAATCTGTTAACAAGGAGGAAGGAGGATGTAGAGTTACTGAGCAGGTACTCAACACTGTCTGCCACTGCCTCCTGTTCAGGTTTCGTAGAGGTTGTCCAGCTAATTATTTTAGTTATGAAACTCTGAGATGTCAAGTTTTCTCCTTATATAACCGTGCTTTTTTACTCAGTGATAATTGGAGGCTTAGACTACTGTCTTACCTGTCTCTTCATTTGCTGCCAAGGAATATCAACTATAGAAATTTTAAGCTATAAACATATGGCTCTATCTGGGAATCACTTCTGTAGTCATTCAAAAGGGGGTTCATGCTCTGTATTGGAGTAATCCATGAGAATTAGCATAGTATTACAAAAGAAAAAATGCATTTCACTTGTCTTTCACCCAGAATTTCAAGTTATTCTACCGACCAATTACTATTACTACTAGCTAAGCAAAATATTTATTATCCAGTTTTAAATTGTGGCCTTCCGTTAAAAATACCTCACTGCAAACGTTTCCCACAGAAATAGTGAGAGACCTGGGTTTAAAAAAAATTTATTAACCCTTTTATTTCACACAAACCTCCTTTTGCTTCAACTCCTAATTTGTTTTTGTGATTTTTAAGATTATTGTTCCTCAGTTCTACTTTGTTCATCTGAACTGACAACACAAAAATAAAAGATAATTTCAGAATCCATAATATATTATATTATCATAAAGTTCTCTTGTCAATAGTCTGTCTAAATGGACTATTTGTTCTATATGCTTTGACTCATTTAGCCTGCTAATCAGTTAATTCAATTAAAAACATTGTTTGGGCTAATTATTTTCAAAAAATTAATGTAATCAACTTCTTATATTGACTTACATAGAATTATCATCTGATATCAGTAAATTCCATTATTCCATTTTCTTAATTACATCAGTAACCATTTTGTTTTATTGGCATTTAGAGGAGATTTGTACTCTGGTCATTGCTGAAGTGTTTGCAGAAGACTCTGGGTGCTTCACATGTACTGCAAGCAATAAATACGGCACAGTGTCAAGCATTGCACAACTAGTTGTAAGAGGTAAGGGCTCTTTAAGTGCCCAAACAATTTAGACTATGACTTTGAACATGAGTATGGCCCTGGCTGGTGTGGCTCAGCAGACTGAGCACTGGCCTGCGAACTGAAGAGCCCTGGCTGGTGTGGCTTAGTGAATACGAGTATGTGGAGTTTATATTTTCTGTCCTTACTGCTTTTCATATGAAACTTCTTGGTTCTCCCTTTAAAAGTTGAATTTTTGAGGAAAGTGTTCTTGAACAATCTCCAGTTTTCAACTTATTGCATCACCACCACCCCAGTTGTCCTATTGTTATCTATTATACTTCCTAAGGAAACATCTCCTTTGTTTTACGTAAACTTCCAATATTCTTTCCAAAACAGTACTTAAATTTTTTGTTTAGCTTTTTTCCTTTATCCTCACCATTCTTTAAAGCCCCAGATTATATTCCCTGTGTTTGACAAGCATTTTCCCTTTAGCATAATCATCTGGTTTGCACACATGCCCCAACTTGTGGCTACAATCCCACCTCAAGCTTATTGAGTTAGGCTGACAGCTCAGGCCCTATTATTGTCATTTCAGGAAATGAAGACCTCAGAAACAATGGGTCTCTTCACCCAGCCAATTCTACCACCAACCTGCCTGTTACTGAGCAACAGCCATCCCCACCCAACCCAGAGCCTCCTTCTGTGGAACAGCCCCCTAAACCCAAACTGGAAGGAGTTCTGGTGAACCACAATGAGCCCCGGTCCAGCTCGAGGATTGGGCTCCGTGTACACTTCAACCTGCCTGAAGATGACAAAGAAAGCGAAGTGTCCTCTGAGGGTGTCATGGTGACCCCCAACCAGATCAGGCCTGATTCTTTCCTGGAGAAATTCAATGGACAGGCAGCAAAAATCTCTGAGCCTTCTTCACCTGTCAAAGAGCCCCCTCCAGTCCTGGCCAAACCCAAACTGTAAGTAAAAATTAGAATGGATAACTACGCATGCCTGTGAGCTTCTCTGAGTCTTCCCTTCTTAAAAATGATGGAGCTGAAAAGGGGAATTACAAAATGAGAAAATACATTTAAGTGCTTTAAAAACCATATATACTTACACCAATCTAAGTGTACTATCACTATCATCCTTACTATTAATGATCTACCTCCACGAAGTGTTACCCTTAAACTAGCTCAAAAATATGTTTGTCTAATATTAGAGGACTCCAAGTAAAGTGTTTCTAAACTCCTTTTATAAAACCCCTTCTTGCCTCTAATAATCCCAAGTGTCTGTAATTTCATCCTTATATTTTCCATTTCTACTTCAACTTAAGATTTTGTAATCTTTACGGAAAAGATATTTAGTATTTTTTGGATAGTTCTGTGCTATGGCTAGATAAGCTATAGTAACCCCAGTGGGTTATGCATAAAAATAACGGGACGAAAGAAGAAGCCATGTTTTCCAGATTCACCTCAGGAGACTGATGTGGCTAGAGAACCTCATCAGAGACATGTTGCGATGTTTAAAGTTCATCCATAGGAAAGCAAATGTACAACACGATGCTACTACTATGTTCTGTTTTATCCACACATCAACATGATACAATTATGTTTATATTTACATAAACCTTTGACTATCAGCATTAAACTCTGTATCAGCACTCCCATCACATGTTTCTCAGTGCTGATGACAAGATGTTCATTTCACGTACTTCGTGTTGTTCAGTTTCATATTTTTCTCACTACCACATAAGGCTAAATTCGGGGCATAAAATTAAAGGTTATGAAACATGCTTCATAGCAAGTCGTATCCAGAATTGTCTCTGTCCCCTCAAAGTTCTGCTGGCCCCAGGAAATAGGAATCCATGCACAGTAAATAGAGGGGAATAGGATATTGCAGGGATCTCTGCAGGAATGGGAAACCAAACACAGCCAGGCCCTGCACAGAGAAGGGAGTTGGGCACTGGGATCACATGGTTAGTCCAACCTCTGTCTGCTTCTCACTCTCTGTCGTCTTGAGTACTTCCTTGTCTCCTCTTTGCATGTCCACTCCACTGTCCTCTCTTTGAAGATTTAACTGTTCATGCTTGGCCCATCATGGCATGTCTCATTCCACATCACAATTTGTGTCAAGTTCCACTGCTAACTCAATTGTTCTCAAAAGCCAATTCCAAATACCAATTGGTCCAGCCTGGTCAAGTGCAGAGGACTTAATGCTTGGAGGGAAGAAGAGTCAAATGGATCACAGACTGGGGCTGTGGGGGGAGGGTAGAGGCAGAAGGGATAGGGCAGTTCTCAGAGATGGGAGTTGTGGGAATGAGTACCCCAAAATAATCTCGTTTGGTCATTGCCTCCTAGGTAGGGCCTCCTCTTACCCAGGGAACGTTTAGAGGCTATTAGGTATGTCAGTTTGGATCAGGTTTAGTTTCACGTTGAAGAAAACCCAGGTTTCTTTTTCTCTCAAAAGAAGGAATTAGAGGGGTGGCCAGGGCTATTATGATGGTTTGGTAGTCATTGAGAGCCCAGTCTCCTATCCTTCTGCTCTGCTAGCTTTAGCACTGGCTGCTTCTCCAGGTCCCCTCATGGTCTGAGATGGTGGTCTGGTCCTCACACTCGCATTTCACGCAGCAAGAAGGGCAAGTGCGTGAAAGTACTGATGTCAGACTCCTTTTAGAAGCCTTCTTGGTCTTACCCAAATCTTTGCTTATATCTCATTGGCCAGAACTTAATCACATGTTATACTAGTCGCAAAAGAGGTGAGAAAGTGTGGTCTTTGGCTGCATGTGTTGATGCCACGAATAAAATCAAATTCTTTTACAAAGTAATCAGCCAGTGGTATCTGCCACATGAGACTTTCAATGAATACAAAACTTCTTTCCACTAAATTATATAGTGACACCCTCTAAAAATTCAGTCCTCAGCACTGTATAATTCTTCAATGTTTTTTGCCTTTTTAAAGTTTTCTCTTAATTGTGTACATATAGGTTTGTATTAGTGTAGATACACATGCATGCTCACACACGTGTGTCCTTAATGAATCCACATGCCTACAATCTTGTCTTACTGGTTTTAGCCTCATCCATTTTAATCTTTTATTGCATTAAAATATGTTGATTCTCGGAATAATCTTCTTGAGGATACAATTTTCTGCTTGTTCCTTCAATTTGCCATTCATATGAACAACAGATATAATTCTTGGAGATCTTAAAAGTACAACAGAAAGGGAAGCTGTCCTTTTTAAACACTTATCATCAGAGCCTAGATAATTCAGACTTTGAAGTTTTCAATTTGAAGATCAAGTTGTCTAGACCAGTGATTCATCATCCTGGCTACTCTCTAGAATAAAATATAGAGCTTTTAAAAATATTTATTCCTTCCCTCCCAATTGAACCAGAATTGCTCCACAGACTATTTTGTTGTACAGCTAGGTTGGAAACTACCCATTTGGAGGTGGACAAGCTGAATTGCAACCCTTTGTAACCCCATCCTACCCCCTCACACACCCCTCCACACCCAGGAAAAAACAGTAATTACATTTAAAGTGGGTAAAATGTCACACAAAAATAAAAATGTACTGGAAAGCCTATACTTTGGGACAAGTGTTTCTTTAGAGCAGTGTTGCGAAGTCCTGGATGCTATTAGGTAGAGATCACCTATAGTATCAGGCAAGAATCACACATATCCTTGCTGCTTACAGCATTGTCATCACCCAGAAGCTTAGTAAAATGCAGAATCTCAGGTCCCATGCCATCTACTGAATCAGCAGCTCTGGGAGTGAGGCCCACTCCCAGAAATTTGTGTTTTAATGAGAGCCTCCAGAGAATTCTTGGGTTCACTAAAGTTTAAGAATCACTGATCTACATTTTAAAAGATAATAATAACTAGATCTGGAGCCTTCCTCACACTAATTGATGCTTCTGATAGTGATGCCTCAATCAGTGAGGTTTGTTTGTCTTTTATGCTTTCCAGGAGATTCTAATGTGAGCTAGCAGGCTAACCACTGCTAAAACCACAGCTAAAAGCTAATAGGAAAGACATATTTACTCAGAATTAGTGATCCTAATTAGTGCTGTGCTGGCAAATGTTTTAACAATGGACAGAGGCAAGGAAGCCTTGATTGTATCATTTGCAAGTTTCCTCCCCAGCAGGGCTGACTGTAAACTACAAAAGAAAGGTCACTGAACTGGGAATAGGGATGAGATGTGTATAATCTACTCTCCAGAGTCAGCTGCATCACACAGTGCCCAAAATTGTTGTTGCCAAAACTGCTTTCAAAAGCACTTGATACAGTATCCCAAGTTTGTTTTGTTGTGTTTGTCATTGACATTTGATCTTGACAGTTCAAAATCCCTAAGAAATTCTTTTGTATTCCAGAAACCACAAGAAACATCCTTATAATTCTGAAACTGATATTCTTTCTCACAAATCTTGAAATTTATATTTGTAGTTCAGAAACTAAAAAAATATAAGAACCATCATTTATTGACCACTTATATATTTTTGGTGATTTATTTCTCAATTCTCACAACAAAATCTAGAGGTGTTACTTATTACTATTTAATTAGGGAAATCGGGGTCAGAAAAGTCTAGAAACTACCCAAAGCTATACAGATAATGAGTGGCAGAGGCAGGATTAGGACCTAAGTCTGTGTGTCTACAGAACCCATATTTTTTTTATCATAATGCTTAAGTTGTGGCAAAAGAGGAGGTATTTTCAAGTAACACAAGAAAGCTGATAATTCTATAGGAAGAAAGCTTGGGTGTAAACCTGATTTCAGAAATCTTTGTAGCGGGCTCGTGATCAATCTATTTTGAAGAGAGGGGCGTTCGTCTGTTTACGGGTCTCCCAACCAAGGAGCGGGACGGGGAGCTTCAGAAGCCTGCTACTCAGTTCTGCAGCATCCGCCCCGCGGGCGCCGCCGAGCGCGGGCTGCGGGCGTCCTGGTCTTTGGCTGCTCCGCTCGGTCCTGCCTGTCAGAAATAGGAAGATCGTGGATTATTCAGTCTCAGTTATCTAATGATGCTGATGAAGATTACTAGAGAGATTCAGGCCCTCCAGCTAAGAAAATTCGATCGAGAAGCTAAAAGTAAGAGGAGATCTGGAGAGAATTCACACGAAGATTGTGAAGACTCAGAAGAAAAAGATGTGAAGACAAAGAAGGATGATTCTCACTCAACAGAGGACAGTGAAGATGAAAAAGAAGATGCTAAAAAAACGTGCGCCAGCAACGGTAGGCAGCCTCGAAAGCAGCTCCTAAACAGAGAGATGCGCGTGGAAGACGCAGACAGTGGAGAACAGAAAGAAGACAAGGCACCGTTCCAGGAGATAGATTCCCGCAGCGATGAAGATTTTCTAATACTAGACGAAAATCGTGGTAGTGACTACTCCAGTTCAAAAAAGAAAAAGAAAAGGATGGTTAAGGAGTCCTAACCTGAGAGAGAGAAAAAAAAAACTAAACGCCCAAACCCAGGCTAAAGGCTACGGTAGCGCCAAGTCCTGTGAAAGGCAAAGGGAAAGTGGGTCGCCCCATAGCTTCAAAGCATCAAAAGGAAAAGACTCCTCCCAAAGAAGAGGATGAGGAACCAGAAAGCCCTCCTGAAAAGAAAACATCGACAAGCCCCGCACCTGAGAAATCTGGGGATGAAGCCCAGTATGGGCAGGATTAGAAGTGATGGTGGTTTGGGAGAGATTTTATTTAAGGGGAAAAAAAAAAAAGAGGAATAAAGGAAAAGGGAGAGGGGAGAAAACCTATGTAAGATAAAACAGTTTTGGTGAAGGCTTGACTCATGGGCTTTCAATGCTTTTTTTCCCTTTTGTTAAAAATAGCATTTTCTCTTTTTAAAAAATTGTTTAATTAAGAAAACCATTGCATGTTTAATTTGCCTTTTTGTCTATTGGTCTTTTCTTTGCCACCACTCTCTCTTCCCTGGCTTTTTCAATGAAAGCCACATCAAATTAATCACTGGGTTGACTGCTTCATCTTTTTATTTTTAATGAATGGTATACCACAGTTGTAAAATGATAAGATTTGAAATGAACACTATGGAAATGTTGCTTTTTGCTAAACAGTAGCAAGTTGAGCATTAATCAAAAAAAACATAGAAGGGTTTTAGTTAAAAATGATTGCTTCTTTCTCTACTTGGACTTTTAAAAAAATCCATTGTTATCTAGTACAAGTTCATTTTTTTACCATGGGGGTAGGTCAGGGAGTAGGTTACCTGACGTTGTTTGAGAGTATGGTTTTTTTTTTTTTTTTTTTATTTCATCACTTGTTATCTCAAAGAAATTCAAAGCCAGTGATCCTTTTATTCTGCTCCAATCTTTAAGGAATTAAAAAATAAATAAAAATAAAAACAGCCTCCAAAACTTAAATCATGTTTCATTTCTTATTTTATTATCTAATTGTTCATGTTTTAAAAGCTATATGTATCCTGCTTCATGGGTAAAATTTTACCCACATTTAAAAAAACAACCTAGAACATAGGCCCAGGCTGAGGCTGTGCACGTAGTGGGTCTGTGTCGCAGCTTAAGAACCCTGAGCTTGGGGGTGAGGGCCTGTGAGGGGTTGGGGCACTGGGTAAAAAAGGTGAAGGGATTGAGAAGTACAGATTGGTAGTTGCAAAATAGTCATGGGGATGTATAATATAGCATAGGAGATATAGTCATTAATATTGTAATAACTATGTATGGTGCCATTTGAGTACTGGGAATGTCAGGGGGAACACTTTGTAAAGTGTACGATTGTCTAACCACTAGGCTGTACCCCTGAAATCAATACAAAATAATAATGAATGTAAACTGTAATTGAAATTTTTTAATTAATGAAATAAAAACAAAACCCTGAAGAAAAAAAACCCCTAAACTTTAAATAGTAAGCTCTATACCTCACAGTGTATTTCTTCTCAAACTGATGGTATTTAGGTTTTAAGCAAATAAAATACTGGTTAATGTAAAACTCAAAAAATAAAATAAAATAATCTTTATAGCTGCAAGATATGAGCAGCTAAGCTTATAGCAATTTATAATAGGCTGTTACTTTGAATTAGACAGGTTATTCAGGATTTTAGAACTAGTATGCTTTATAATTAATCTTCCCTTCCTTTATTTTTTCATTAACATTGTTCCTTCATCATTAAACATATATAAGTAAATTCCATATGTTATCTGTAAGTAGCCACTGGTTATTTGTGTTATGTGTATATATAGAAAGATTTTTGAGTCCTGAATAGCTTATACTATCTCAGGCATCTTTCTGTCTCCTATAGTACCTAGCAAACTAGACGTATAGAAGATTTAATGAAAGTTTGTTGAAAAATGGAATTGTCACCTCGGCTTGATGTAATGAACGAGTGAATCCAAACAGCTGTTTTAAATCCCTTCTGAAACAATAGAATTTAATTAAAAAAAAATTTTAAACCTGTTCAAACAAAAAGAGACATTATTCTAAATGAATTCTTAGTTTTCATTTAAAACTAAAGGAAAGTAAGAATCAAGCAATACCAAATGACTTCCTGACCCTTTTTTATCATCCTTATCTTTCTCAGATTACTTCCTTTCATATACTACTGTTGCTACTTCCATAACCATAATGAAGTATTTATGCAATGTTACCAGATTAAAATTTACTCAGACAACAACACAAATATATCCTGAAAATGACATAGCATCGTCTTTATTCTGTAGAACTCACAGAATGTGACCTCGTGAATACATGGTCCATTAAAAAAATTTTAAGTATATTTTATTGACCATGCTATTACAGTTGTCACATTTTTCCTCACCTTTGTCCCCCTCCACTCTGCATACTCCCTCCCTCCTGCATTCCCCTCCTTAGTTCATGTCCATGAGTTGTACATGTAAGTTCTTTGAATCCTGTTTTCTATACCATTTTTGACCTCTCCCCATCAATTTTATGCCTACCAGTTATGCTTCTTATTCCCTGCACCTTTCCCCCCCCATTCCTCCCTTCCCCCTCACCACTGAAAGCCCTCCATGTGATCTCCATTTCTCTGATTCTGTTCCTGTTCTAGTTGTTTGCTTAGTTTTTGTTTTCATTGTTTTTCTTTTGTTTTTAGGTTCATTTGATAGTTGTGAGTTTGTTATCATTTTACTATTCATACTTTTTGATCTTCTTCAATTTCTTAAATAAGTCCCTTTAACATTTTATATAATAAGAACTTGGTGATGATGAACTCCTTTAACTTGACCTTATCTGGGAAGCACTTCATCTGCCCTTCCATTCTAAATCATAGCTTTGCTGGATGGAGTAATCTTGGCTGTAGGTCCTTGCATTTCATGACTTGGAATAATTCTTTCCAGCCCCTTCTTGCCTGTAAGGTCTCTTTTGAGAAATCAGCTGATAGCCTAATGGGAACTCCTTTGTAGGTAACTCTCTCCTTTCCTCTTGCTGCTTTTAAGATTCTCTCTTTATCCTTAATCTTAGGTAACTTAATGATGATGTGCCTTGGTGTATTCCTCTTTGGGTACAACTTTTTTGGGACTCTCTGGACTTCCTGGAGTTCCTGGAAGTCTATTTCCTTAGCCAGATTGGGGAAGTTTCCCTTCATTATTTGTTCAAATAAGTTTTCCATTTCTTACTCTTGTTCTTCTCCTTCTGGCACCCCTATAATTTGAATATGGGAACATTTAAAGTTGTCCCAGAACTTCCTAAGCCTCTCTTCATTTTTTTGAATTCTTATTTCTTCATTCTGTTCCAGTTGGATGTTTATTTCTTCCTTTTGTTCCAAATTGTTGATTTAAGTACTGGTTTCTTTCCTGTCACTGTTGGTTCCCTGAATATTTTGCTTTATTTCATTTTGGGTATTCTTCATTTGTTCTTTCATTTTGCGACCAAGCTCAATAATTTCTGTGAGCATTTTGATTACCAGGGCTTTGAACTCTCTGTCAGATAGGTTGGCCATCTCCTCATCACCTAGTTCTCTTTCTGGAGTTTTGATCTGTTCTTTCATTTGGACCCTATTTCTTTATCTCCATGCACCTGCTAAGTTGTAAGGGGGCGGAGCCTTAGGTATTCACAGGGATGGAGCAACCCTCCTTGCTGCCCTGTGGTGCTGTCCGTGGGGGAGGGAACAATGCTGCCTGCTCAGCTCTCACCCTGGTTTTAGTCACTTCTCCCGCTACCCACAAGTGAACTGCGTCCTTGCTGCTGATTCCCAGGTGGGTGGGTTTGTGTATGTTCTAGAACCCTGTGGGTCTCTCCAACAGACTTTCCTATGAAACTGGGAGTTTCTCCCACCGCCGTAACCCCCACAGTTTTTTACAGCCAGAGGTTTTGAGGCTTTATTTTTCCATACAGGGCCCTGGGTTGTGTGGTCTGTCTCACTCCCTAGTTGCTCCTCCTGCTTTATCCGCACACAAATGTGGGACCACCTGGACTGCCAGCCACCTCCTTTCTGAGTGTCCTCTCCACCACAGCTGCCAGGCTGCGCCCTTCCTACCAGTCTGGATGAATGTGTCTCTTTTGACTCCTTGGTTGTCATGTTTCTATACAGTTTGATTTTCTGGCAATTCTGATTGTTTTTTTTTTAATTTTTATTTTAGTTTATTCAGTACAGTTTCTATCCTTTATTCCCATTCCAGCCCACCCACCCATTCCTCCCCTCCTCCCTCCCCTTTCCAACACCCCTAGTTTTGTCCATGTGTCCTCTATATTTGTTCCTCTAAACCCTTCCCTTCTCCCCTGAAATTCCCTCCCCTCTCCCCTCTGGTCACTGACAACTCTATTTCAGTGTCTTTTGTTATATTTCACTTGCTTCTTTGTTTTGTTGTTTAGGTTCCTGTTAAAGGTGAGATCATATGGTATTTGTCTTTCACTGCCTGGCTTATTTCGCTTAGCATAATGCTTTCCAACTCCATCCAT
>CM052542.1:113543943-113611425 GCA_028533065.1 Trachops cirrhosus | reverse complement strand
CCCGGCCGAACTCCGCCCCTCCTACCGGTCTGGATGAAAGTGTCTATTTTTAAATCCTTGGTTGTCCGACTTCCATAAACTTCAATTTTCTGTCAGTTCTGGTTGTTATTTTGTTTCTATATCTTTGTTGTCCCTATCTTGGTTGTGCGAGGAGGCACAGTGCGTCTACCTATGCCTCCATCTTGGCCGGAAGTCCTGTGCCTATCTGTTTTTGTTTTTAAATTTGTTGTTTTCCTTCTTTTGGTTGTGTGAAGAGGCAAAGTGTGTCTGCCTATGCTTCCATCTTGGCCAGAAATCTATATGTCTGTTCTTATGCCAGTGCCACGCTGTTTTGATTACAGTAGCCTTGTAATACAGTTTGCTATAAGGTATTGTGATCCCTCCTATTTTGTTCTTCTTTCTCAAAATTGCTGCAGCTATTCAGGGTCATTTATTGTTCCACATAAATTTTTGAAATATTTGTTCTATATCTGTGAAATATGTCATTGGTATTTTAATAGGGATTGCATTGAATCTATAAATTGCTTTGGGTAGCATGGACATTTGATGATGCTAAATCTTCCAATCCATGAACATGGTACATGCTTCCATTTGTTTGTGTCTTCTTTAATTTCTTTCTTCAGCATTGTGTAGTTTTCCAAGTACAGGTCTTTTACCTCCTTGATTAGGTTTATTCCTAGGTACTTTATTTTTCTTGTTGGTATAGCAAATGGAATCTTTTTCCTGATTTCTGTTTCTGATATTTCATTGTTGGTGTACAAAAATGGCTTCAATTTCTGAATATTGACTTTGTATCCCACTGTTTTGCCAAATTCACTTATTAGGTTGAGTAGTTTTTTGGTGGAGTGTATGGGATTTTCTATTAAAAATTTCATGTAGCCATTGGCCTTAGGTTGCCCCATTTGGGAACTGTAGGACACTATAGTGAAGAAATGTCCCAATGTCATCTGCCATGGGCCCACGCATGATACACCAATCACAGGCTCCCTGGGAGCTGGAATTGGGGGTGTCTTGTAATTGTTGTGCACCTGTTATGTCTAGTGCAGAGAAGGATTCCAGTGAATATTTGCTGGTTTGACACACAACAATGGAATTTACATTAGTTTCAGATAGGATAATGAAACTCTTGACCAAGCAGAAAATTTGGGATTTGTTGCCTATCTATAGAAAATATCTCACTTGACTATATAGACTCTGATTATACCTAATTGTAGTTACTACTAGCCATGATAGCAATCTATTTTGATCAACTGATTGAAAGAGTAAAAACTTTAAAAAGTGCACTGAGATTACACACAGAAAAAAAGGAAGCTGAAATTAAGCAAAACTGGTGCTAAGTGAACATTTAAGTATAAAATAAATCTGTACATCTTTTAGTATTTATTTATTCTTAGAGAAAAATAGATATAAAATATTTTTATGCAACCTCTTTGAAGGTAGAGTCTCCGTTTTATAGAATATTGTATCTCCAGCACCTATCACAGTATTTAGCATGTAGTAGGTGCTTACTAAGAACTTGGCAGCAGGGACAGGAAGTAGGCTGTGAAGCTTGCTCATCTTTATTGAAGGTAGCCTGTAATTATTAAATAAATACTAAAAGAAGGCATCCTCTATGTATGTTAACCTCCAAGTTTAACAGGAATCTTTTATCCTCCAATTATACTGTGGATCTCCCTGAAACAAACAAACAAAAAAAAGAATACCTTCTCTAACACATAAGACTTTTTTTAATAAACATTGTACCCAGAGTTGGTTGGAACCCTTAAGCAGGCTCCTGGGTTGATCCTATTTGCCTACTCTCCTCTGAAGTAGACTCAGAATCCGGAGTAGAGGAAGCCAGCATGAGGTCAAGGTAGTAAGTGTCTGATGAGGGCCCTCCTTTTGGAAATCCAGAGCCTTGGCAATGCCGTGTCTGATTGGGCTGTATCATCATACTGTGGTTCTCAACAGAAGGAAAGCACTCTCCACAACCATGCCAATTTGAAGAAATTTTCTGCAGATGTGTCCTAAAAATCAAATGTTTCAAGTTGTCAAATTATCAGCCCTCTTAAGATTATCTTTTTTTTTTAGCTTTTCAAATTTTTTTTTAAATTGTTGTTCAGGTACAGTTTTCTGCCTTTTCCCCCACCCCAGCCCAACCCCAAGATTATCTTTAAAGGAAGAAAAAAATATATTTTTAAATTGTTCATTCTTCTGAAAAGAAATTTTTTAGTTTTTGTTTTCTTTTGTAGAGCAACTGAAATTCTGTTAAATTCATTTTCACTTAAGGTCTTAAAAATAAGTCTAGAAAGGATGGGTCATCTATCACTGATTTGATTGCCACATAGACCAGATTTGCACACACATACACACACAAATTCTCTCCTTTGAGCATAGACATCACCCACAAGGAGGTGACACAGAAACTTCTGCTTTTACTCACAAAGGGGACAAGGCACGGGAAAATGGAGAACGCAACATAAACTCAGTCCTGGAAATCCAAAGTGCCCATCCACCAACATTGGTTCAGTGGTGCACCTTTGTGCAGAATAGTGCAGAAAGCACCTTTCAACTTAACTTTACACATATTGTTTGTGTTTGCAAATTTCCTTATAAAATCTGAGTCCCATCAGTCATAACTTGGAATGAAAAACCTTGATATATATGTAATAAGGATAGTTACCCTTGGGATAACCAGTTGCAAAGCACTACAAAAAAACAACACTTCCTGCTTTGGGAATGGTGTAGATTTTTGTAAACATCTCAGAGGTAAAGATTCACTGCTTCAGTGAAAAGCTTCAGTAATGGTTGCCTGGTTTCCTTATTCCTCTGTTTAGACTTTCCAAATGTTTTATGAAATCTTTCATGAAAACTCCTTCACCTACAGTATTCTGATTTTGTCACTCATCTGCAATTTATACATTATATCATATAACTGGTACCTGAAGCAGTTACGTTTAAAAAGCAATTTTATTTTTTCTTCCATTATTCTTTTAAATTTATCTAATGGGGCTAATTCTTCTGCTCCTGGCAATCTCAAATATGAGGCTACCTCAAATCATTTTGATCACTTTAGTTCATATAAGGTTTTATGGTTGCAATATTGTTGCAAAATACAATATTGATCCAAAAATAATAATAAAATAAACAAAAAATACAATTTTGATTCAGTAATACAAAATTCCCAGTCCTTGTAGTAACCAACACTCCAATCCTTATTCAAAACTAAGTCCCCACATACAAACACCCTCATCCCCAACCCACACCCCAGGGACTCCTGCAGGATAAGAACCTAAAAAGCCAGGAAGGGAAGTATAGCTATTCTCTCTCTTTTTTGCTCCCTCTTGCCCCACTTTCCTAACTGCTTTTCCTTACCCCTTTCTTCCCCAACCATGGGAAGACAAAGCTGCCCCCACACTGGCTTTGCATCATGCATGACCCACCTGTGCATAACGAGAACCATCACAGGGCCTCTGCCCTGACACAGTGCAGGAGTGAGGGTTACTCAACACTGCCTTCAGCTTGCCCACCACAGAAGTCCACCTCCATCCTCACTCTAGATTTCTTAGGCAGGAGAGAGACTGCTTGATAGACTTCACGTGAAAGGAAGGTAATCTGGGGCTGGAGGTGGATGTAGGAGACTCACAGACATTAATAACTATCTCCAAAATCCTCTTACTGTGTCTTCTCCCTCCTGATTGTTATATCTCTGACGGAGGCTTTAAATCATCTAACCTATTGTTAAGCACCTGCTTTGAAATTTCTGGAGAATAGTTTGTCTCCCACCTCTCTTGTTTTCTGATACGTAGCCCATCTTTGTGCCTCAGTAGAAACTTTCAGTTAAAATCTGTCTACAACTGTATGCTCAATAATTACAATTAGTATTTTTAACTAAATTTATTGTAATGACATTGGTTAATAAATTATATAGGTTTCAAGTGTGCAATTCTACAATACATCATCTGTATATTATATTGTGTGTTTACCAACCAAAGTCAAATCTCATTTCGTCACCATATATTTGACCCCCTTTATCTTTTACTACCTCACACCCACCCCCTTTCCCTCTGATAATCACTATACTCTTGTCTGCATCTATGCATTTTTGTTTGTGTGTCTTTTTGTTCATTTGTTGCTTTCAGTTTTATATCCCACATATGAATAAAATCATATGGTTATTGACTTTTTCCATCTGACTTACTTCATTTAGCATGATATTCTCAAGATCCACCCTTGGTGTCACAAATGGCAGTATTCCATCTTTTCTTATGGCTGAGTAGTATTCCGTTGTGTACATGTACCACATCTTTTTTATCCAATCATCTGTTGAAGGACACTTCAGTTGTTTCTATGTCTTAGCCTCTGTGAATAATGCTGCATTAAACATACGGGTACATAGATCTTTATAAATAAATATTTTCAAGTTTTTTGGGTAGATACCCAGAAGAGGGATTGCTGGGTCATATAATAACACTATTCTTAATTGTTTGAGGAATCTCTATACTATTTTCTATAGTGGCTATACCAGTTTACATTCTCACCAACAGTGAATGAGGGTTTCTTTTTCTCCACAACCTTCCCAACACTTGTTATTAACTTGTCTTGTTGATAATAGTTGGTCTAACAAGTGTGGGGTGGTATCTCATTGTAGGTTGATTTGCATGTCCTTAGTAGCTAGTAAAAAGCATCTTTTCATATCTGTTAGTCATTCGTATGTTTTCTTGGGAGAAGTGTCCATTTATGTCCTCTGCCCATTTTTTAATTGATTGTTTGGTTTTTGTTATTCAGCCATAGGAATTATTTATATATTTGGGATATTAACCCCTTATCAAAGGTGTTGTTTGCAAATATCTTCTGCCATTTGGTTGGTTGCCTTTTTGTTTTGTGGATGGTTTTTTCTGCTGTATGGAAGCTTTTTAGTCTGATATGGTCCCATTAATTTATTTCTGCTTTGACTTCCATTGCCTTTTTTTAAAATCCTCACTCAAAGACATTCTTATCAATTGTAGAGAGAAGGGAAGGGAAGGGAGGGAGAGAGAGGGACAGCAACATTGACGTGAGAGAAAAACATTGATCAGTTGCCTCTCGCACGTGCCCTGACTGGGGACCGAACCCACAACCTAGGCATATGCCCTGAGTGGGAATTGAACCATAGCACTTTGATCTACAAAACAACACTCTAACCCACTGAGCAATACTTGCCTTTGAGGTCAAATTCATAAGACATTCTCTAAGACCAAGGCCCATACGTTTCGTACATATTTTTTCTTTATGTAATTGATTGTTTCAGGTCTTATATTTAGGTCCCTGGTCCATTTTGAGTTAATTTTTGTGTATGGTGACAAATACCAGCCTATTTTTATTCTTTTCCATGTGTCTTTTCAGTTTTCCAGCACCATGTATTGAAGAGGCTTTCTTTTCTCCATTGTATGTTCTTGGCACTTTTTCAAAAATTATCTGCCCATATACATGTGAATTTATTTCTGGGTTCTCAATTATTTTATTTTATTATTATTATTATTAAAACTAAAAAAGCTTCCTTTAGTACATAAAACCAGTACAGCTACTTCTAAGTTCAACTGTTTGTGCGTCTCTATGTTGCTCAAAGTGTTGTGCCTGTGATGTTAAAGACAATCGCTTCCAAATGTCATCAGGTGGCGGCTTTCTGTGGGTGTCATCATTTGTCATACCTGCTGTGCATTTCACATACAACTGACACATGGCTCAAGGATGTTAAGAAGCTCTCCCAGGCCCTGGAGTAAACATATACCTAATGTTCTTCCACACCTAATTGTGCCAGATGTAACAAAGTTCTGAAGAAGACACAATTAAAGCTATCACACATGTCCCAGCTTATCAATATACTGTTTTATCATTTTCATTAACAAAGTATATTACAGTGGGCTTTCAATTCTGTTAGTATTTTTAAAATAATTCACTGCATGTTCTGTTTTCATCACCTCCCAATTTGTAGTATTGGTAAAACAATAAATATTCAACCATGTAAACATTTATAGTAAAACAAAATATGCATATTTTCATCACATTGCTTCTGTAGTTCCTTGTGTGAAATCAATTCAACTATTTTTAAATTCTGTAAAATTGGGCCCCAACTTGATAAAATCATGAAAAAACCTCCCAGAAAGATGTGCACGGTTGGAACAAGCGCCTGCCCCATGTCACTCGTGCACTCACTCGTTCTTCAGAAGCTCACTGAGTACCTGCCATGAGGCAGCCGCTCACTGTGTAGGTTGCCGTTGACACAGAGGGAAGCAAGATAAATGTGACCTCTGCTCTTGTGGAAGTAACGTTCTAGTGCTTAGAGATATCCAATCATTCAATCAAGAAACAAACAAGAAAAATACTAGATAACAACTGATATTAAACAGAAAATTAGAGTAGAGAGTTACTAGATGAAGTGACCTGGGAAGGCTGCTTTGGGGAGGTGACTTTTAAGCCAGATAGAATATGGCAGGGAGAGCAAGTGAAAGGAATTCAGGTAAGTCCTAGATTTAGGGTTTAACTGGGTACACTCAAAGGGTGGTCTGAGGACCTGTGGCAGTCTGCAAGCTATCTCCTTTCCACCTTGAGATAAGTACAGAAATTGAGAGTAACCATTAAGAAATTTTTATTTAAAAAAAATTTTTATAGTAATTTGACAGAAAAATTTCATGTCTTTTGAGCATAATAAATTTGCATGCTTTTATATTCTCATTTTTCTAGTAAATTCATTCTTATTTTATTTTACAAAAGTACAGGTTGGAAATTTTTAGAAACCTGTTTTTTACCATACACTGTGTGTGGAAACACTGGCTTAACCACTTAACCAAGTGGATGAATAGAGATGCCATTTCCTGAGATGAGAAAGAGCAGAATAGGAGCATTTCTGAGGACAGAAATCAAGTGGGCATTATTAGACCATGCTAAGTTTGAGATGCCCATTGGGCACCCAAGTCATGATGTAGAGTAAATCGTTGGGTATATGACTCTCATAATACAAAGTAGATTACTGGGTTTATGAGTTCTGGGGAAAGACCAAACTTGGAGATACGGATTTGGGGCCATTCAGTATACAGAAGATATCTGAAGCTGTGGGATTAGATGAGATCACCTACCTACAATTAGGAGCTAGCAACGAAGACTGATAAGGAGCCGCTAGAGACAGAGAAGGAAAACCAGTGTGGTGTCATGAATACCCACAGAAGAAAATGTTTAAAAAAGGAGAAGTAGCCATCTGTGCCTAATGCTGCTGAGAGGTGTGATAAGGTAAGAACAAATAAGTGATGGCTGGATTTGGCAAATTTGGAGACCCTAACAACAGTAATTACAGTGGAACAGTGAGAACACAATCCTAACTGGACTAGGTTAGCAAGGGAACAGGTGACAAGGAAATGATCCTGTAACAATATAAAATTTTTTCAAATAGTTTTATTGTGAAGGGAGTAGAGAGATGCAATAAAAACTGATATGGAGTCAGGGAAGATTTATTCAAGATAGATTTTCCTCAAGTATGCAGGTGGGAATGTCCAGTAGAGACAGGAAATTGGTGATATAGGCGTCCATCAGAATGCAGTTCATAGGCAGCTCTACATATTGAAATGGACATTAATAGTAGTTGTGGAAATTACATTCCATCTTCATTCCATTCCCTACAGGATTCTACAGGGGCTCCATGCTCAAGGTGAGGAATCGGGATTCACTAAGGCAGTTTGGGATTATAGTAGAGACACTGAAATCACCTTTAGTGCTCATGGTGAGGACCTGGAAATGGAACATGCCTGGTTTATTGGGGCTCCATGATATAAATCTAACATCTGAACCTTAAAAAGTTGCATCTTCAAATTATAATGACACCTTCTTCCTCGCCCATAGAAAATGAAATTGAAAGATGTTTGCCATTTTGACAGGAGTACAAAATTTCAAGCTTTGAGCAGAGACTGATGAATGAAATAGAGTTTCGCTTGGAACGTACCCCTGTTGATGAATCAGATGATGAAATCCAACATGATGAGATACCCACAGGCAAGTGTATTGCTCCCATCTTTGACAAAAGACTCAAGCACTTCCGGGTCACAGAAGGCTCTCCAGTCACATTCACCTGCAAAATTGTTGGAATACCTGTTCCAAAGGTAAGGGAAGGTGACGAGCCAGTTGGCAAAGCAACAGCACAGAACCATAGACAGTACCTTTCTTATCAGACTCAAGTGAAATATCTACAAAGGGAATAAAAACCAATATCAGAAAATTAACAAAGCCCAGATAATTTGGCTTAAAAGAGACAGTCAAGAATAGGATTGTTAAGTAGACCAAAAATAAATCAGACTTATGGGTAAGTTAGAATTTTATTAAAATTTTAAAATAAACTTCTTAGTTATTATCCTCTGTTTTAGGCTATTGATTCCCTCAACCATCAAACTCACCAAATTGATTTTTTTTATACTTAACACTTATTGAATGTCCACAGTGTACCTGTTGTTGTACAAAGCGAGCTATATTTGTATCATTACTATCAGCTTGGTAAATGCTAAAAATGTCATATATCATTATCACTGGCTGCTGAAAAATCTTATGAGTCATCAGATTTTTTGGCAGTCAGCTAAGAGAAGGATTTACACCTGGTATTGCTGTAGCAGGGAATCTCTCCACTCTTCTTTCACAAACAATAATTAGCATGGTCTTATCACATAACATTAGGGAACAAGGAAATGTAGAGGAGGGCAGCTGCAATCAGTACTTCATCCTACTGCCTTACCCTCCATCCCCCCACCTTTGAGATATCTCCTTGATACATGCAGAATTTACCATGAAAAATATATATATATATTCAATGTTTAGCTGGTTGAAAAATTTAGTGAGTGAATCCTGTCCTCATTCTACTCAACAAAATAAACCATACTATCCTTTCAAGCAAGGTAAGCCCATCTAGACCCTGAGATCTGCAACTGCAGAAGACTTGAGCCTGTGATGGGAAAGGATAATGGGAACAGGATAATGGAAAGAGAGGCTCCTGGTTTTCTGTTTTTCCTTTGCCTTTGAAAATATGTCTGATTCTAACTTTCTAAGTAATTATGAACTACAACAAAAATAGTAAAAGCTTCATCTTGATCCTAAATTATATAGAACTTTTGACTTAAGCATTGTATAAGTGCAGGAACATATTATGCTGCTTTTAATGTTTTGTAATTTTTTCTGAGTGTTTTATAAGAGGTGATTCACTTATAGAGATGGGAATCAGCCCTTGCCTCATCCTACTCCCTACTTTATTATCCTGTGAAGATGTACAGAACAATGTATATGCTCCTTAATTATCTTTTATTTCAGGTTTACTGGTTCAAAGATGGAAAGCAGATTTCAAAGCAAAATGAGCACTGCAAAATGAAACGAGAAGGAGATGGAACATGTTCTCTGCACATTGAATCCACCACGAGTGATGATGATGGCAACTACACCATCATGGCCGCCAACCCCCAGGTGGAGATGCAGGGTTCAGCGTTGTGCTGCACTCTGAGGAAGGAGCGGGTGGTGTCGTGAATGAGAACTTGAGGAGCGGGAGTTACTGAGGCTTGCTGAGGAAAATGAATGAGAAGCATTGTGATTGTGTGTACTAAAGCACAATGTCACAATTTAAAAGACCAGTTAGCTACTGATGGGTCAGTCACTCAACCCTTCAGCCTTTGTCAAAAAACATTAGTGGTATCTATTTACTATATACACATCCCAGACCCATTGGGCTAAATCTTGTGTTTATAAACTCATTGACTCTCTTGAAGGGTCAATAAATTGATCTATTCAAAAAATGATTTGTTGTTTTTGTCATTTAGAGAATAAGCAAATTACTTCACAAAGTCTTGTGAATATCTCTCAAACTCATAACATCCTTCTTTTTTGTTTTTTGTAAAAGTTAGAAAGCCATAATCTTTTGTTTTCCTTTTCTGAATGAGATTGACAACTTCCTCTAAAAGATATGGCTGAATAAGTAAGTTCAACTACTATTAGAATAGGAATTTCTACTCTCACCCACACCTCCTACTAAAATAGTAGTTTTGAAGATAATCTCTATTGAGGCAAGTGTAAAAACACTTGGCCATGATCCCTGCATGTGGCTGCACAAGAATTCATATTTTTACATTTGTGCTCTGATCATTTCTCAGCTTAAAAAAAATGAAAGTCATCAAAATATTCTTTAAAATCCCTCCCCATGGACTATTAACAGTGATTTAAGGAGTCATATTTTTATACCCCCAAAGAAAACTTATTTAGCCAAAAGCTTCATAATATTCATGTTCAAAAAATGTATTAAATTGAGAAATGTGGAATTCTCATTTTAGTCTTGTTCATTTTCTGTTTCTTAGGGGAGAATCAGCTGTTCTGGCCACTTAATGGTACAAAGTTTGCCTATGCGCAGTCGAGTAACACCTACTGGTCAGTCTCACAGGTAAACGATAAGGATCTTCCTTCTCTAGCTACTCCCAAGCAAACACTCATTACAATGAGCACTGAAGCAGTGGGTCCAGAAATTGTTTCTTAAAGTGTGGTCATCAACCTACAATATCAGTACCACTTGGGAGCTTTTTGCAAGTGCAGAATCCTAAGTCCCACCCCAAACCTACTGAATCGGAATTCTATTTTAATAAGATCCCCAGGTGACTCATAAACACACTAAATTTGAAAAGTACTGACCTACAGCACACTTCTAATGCTTCAAATTTTGTAACCATCAGTAGTGCCTGTTTACATATAAATTAGACCTGGAATCATCATTTTTTCTTTAGTAAAACAAAAACTGTTAATGCTTATGTGGACATACACTGAATAGTGTTGTTGTTGTCTCCAGTATACCAATTGTTTCTAATAAACTGCTTGACTTACTTTCTCTCTGACTTTATGAACCACTAAGAAGAAAAAGCATGGCTTTTTCTTGACTCTTATGGCGCCATAAAATCTTAGCAAAGCATTCCATAGTTGCTGACATGGATGAATTAAATTTGACTTACCAAAGAAACAAAAATAGTGACTCATATTTCAGATACAGTATTTCACCGCCGTTGCACTATACCTTCTTCATTTTTTTTTCAAGAACAGCTGTTACTGTTGGTCATTCTGAACCAGTAAGTCCATGATAATCTTTAATGATCTGCCATAATTTATAGCCAGGTTAAATTTTATTACTTGGAGACACAAGGATTGCAGCTGCCTTGTTCTGGGTCATAAACAGCACTTCTCCTTTGGCTCTCATTTGAGGTTCAGCATGCATACTGATTTATTTGTTTATTTTGAAACTTTTGAACAACTGGTCAAACCCAAGGCAAGTGAAGCTAAGCCACTTAACCCAGAATGACTTCAGAGAGAAAGAAGCTAAAGCCTGTTTATTTGATTACAGATCTCACAAGATAATCCTACAGTGTATGAGATACTTACCACTTTGTTTTTTACATCAGCTCCACACTATTATTTATTAATTATTATTTGTTTATGGTCCAGCAACATTTCTTCCCTCCCTCACCACCTTCCACCCACAAAAAAAAGAAAGAAAGAAAGAAAATTCATTTTCCAGACCCAATAGCCATGCCTGAATGCCTACTGTCATAAGTTTATAAGCGGGTTTCTGTATTTAATGCCTCAATACGTTTGTTGTTATAGAGGAAGGTCCCGAATGCAAGAAAAAGACAAGGAGCCCCTACAGGAACGCTTTTTCCGACCACATTTCCTGCAGGCTCCTGGGGACATGGTAGCTCATGAGGGGCGCCTCTGTCGGCTGGACTGTAAGGTAGGCCCTAGCACCATCTGTGGTTCCAGATCTGTTCACGTTTTGCAATTGTTTATTTGTTTTCACTTATTTTTGTTTTTGTTTTGTGGGGCTTTTCCAAGGAAAAGAAGACTGGGGAAAGGAGATAGATCACTTTGTTTTCCCCACAATGTTGTTCTGAAGTGTTTAATACTAGACAAAAATATTTCATGAAATTTTTAAGTCTTTGTATCTTACTATCAGTATTGTATCAAGTTAACTCTGTGTTTGTAAAAAACAACAAAAGAGGTGATATAATTCTGACATTTTTCTTATGGTACCTGGAAAGTCTTTGTTACTATAAAACCAAAATGTGATTTTTGCATTCTTGAAGCCTTTTAAAAATTACAGTCATGAAAAGATGGCTCCAAGGCAGTTTGTGAAAACAGATGGTAGTTTCTCATGCTAATCATCATTCATCACCTGTAGCTATTCTAATTCTTTGATCAAGAACAAGGTTCACTCCAGGAAGTCCAGGAAGCTCAGAGAGTCCCAAAGAAGTTGGACCCAAGGAGGAACACACCAAGACACATCATAATTACTTTAGCCAAGATTAAAGAGAAGGACAGAATCTTAAAAGCAGCAAGACAAAAGAAGACAGTTACCTACAAAGGAGTGTCCATATAACTGTCAGCTGATTTCTCAAAAGAAACCTTGCAGGCAAGAAGGGGCTAGAAAGAAGTATTCCAAGTCATGAAAGGCAAGGACCTACATCCAAGATTGTTCTATCCAGCAAAGCTTTCATTTAGAATGAAAGGGCAGAGAAAATGCTTCCCAGATAAGGTCAAGTTAAAGGAGTTCATCATCACCAAGCCCTCATTGTATGAAATGTTAAAGGGACTTATCTAAGAAAAAGAAGAAGATCAAATGGCAACAAATTCACAACTATCAACAACTGAACCTAAAAAATCAAAAACAAAAACAAACTAAGCAAACAACTAGAACCAGAATAGAATCATAGAAATGGAGATCACATGGAGGGTTATCAGCAGGGTAGTGGGGGAGCAAGAAGGGGGGAAAAGGTACAGGAAATAAGTAGCATGAATGGTACAAAATACACGGGGGAGGTTAATAATAGTATAGGAAATGTAGAAGCCAAAGAACTTACATGTACAACCCATGGACATGAACTAAAGGGGGGAATGTGGGTGGGAAGGGGTGTGCATGGCAGAGGGGAATAAAGGGGGGAGATGACACAACTGTAATAGCATAATCAATAAAATAATAAAATAAAATTAAAAATCAGAAAAAAAAGAACGAGGTTCACTTGAGCAGCCTGGATATCTCCCAGTATGCAGAGAAACTTAAGTCGCCCATTCTGCCCAGACAAAGATGCAGAGTGCTGTGGAAAATTCAGATGCAAATTAGTAAAGGCTTGAGGTCAATAATTCATAAAGTCCATTTCTCTTGGTGATTCTTGCTCTCCCAATGAAGGCCAGAATAATGTTCCAAATTGACTGTTACTTCTAAGCCCTAGCAGATACCCATGCCTGGGCCCCATCCCCAGAGTTTCTGATTTAACATTACTATGTTAAATAGTGGGCATTAGGATTTTCAAATGCTCCCCATGTGATTATATTACATAGCCAGGGTTGAGAACACTGGTTTAATGTCTGTCCTTTACTTGGGTATCTCTCACTTATTAGGTATGTAAGCAAACATATCATCTCTGAAACTGATGCTGCAGGCTTATTTTATCTGTTTGTCTTCTTAATTCATACTTATTCTAATCTAGAATGTAATTATGACCTGAATCTGGATCTAAATACTGTACAGTTTAAATTCATGTAGCCATTCATCCAATCCCTCTTGTCCTGATGTGCCTTCGCTACCCCATGTTTTGTCCCACTGTCTAGTGCCAGATAAGGATGAAAAATTCAGCCACCAGATAAATCTGCCTGTCATCCATCTGTCATGTGCCTCAGCTGTCCTGTTTTGTTTTGTTTTTTTAATTAGGTGAGTGGCTTACCGCCCCCAGAGCTGACATGGCTGCTCAATGGCCAACCTGTGCTACCAGATGCCTCCCACAAGATGCTGGTCAGAGAGACCGGAGTCCACTCTCTGCTCATTGACCCACTCACTCAGTGTGATGCGGGGACCTACACATGCGTTGCTACCAACAAAACTGGACAGAATTCCTTCAGTCTGGAACTCACTGTAGTAGGTAAGGTTCGCTGCTGGGACCCTTAAACATAACTCCCTCCAAAGTTATTGCCCAAATACACAGAGCCTGTGACAGAATGACTTAGACCTTTGCCCCACCAAGTCTAATCTCAGTTTCAAAGAAACACCAGGTGGGTACTTTGTGCATATGATGCATGCAATAAATGGGAGTCATTGTAAGAGTTAATTAATCAATTAATTAGTCAGCTAACTGAGCACTACTAATTTCAAGCCCTTTTCCCTATAGTTCATCATTCTGGAAAGCACAAGGCTCTCCCTCACCCCACCCTTCAAGCTTCCATGCCTTTGCATCAATGGTCCCTCTACCTAGAATGCCCTTCTCTGCCTAGCAACACCATTCCCTAAGGCTTAAGTCATATGTCACCACCGAGGCACAGTGATTCCACCAGGCACATCCCTCTCTTTTTCCATAGCACTTAGAAAAGAAGAGACTCTTAGAGCGCTTACTGTGTAACTGTTTACTCCTTTGCCCCCCTGGAAGAGACTATGAGCATCTAAAGTCAGAGATTTGGACTTGTTCTTCTGTGTATCTCGCTGTCTTACTCTGCCTGGAACATGGAAGGTGCCCAACAAATGTTGAGTCCATAACTAAACAAGGAATTTTTACCTTATAATATGATATGAACAAATTTAATGCCTACAAATAAAAACAACAAGTCATCACCCCCTAAGTGATACCAGCCCTTCGGAGCAATAGTCCAGCCAGAATTAAATTTCAGAATATATAAATTCTAGTGCTGGCTTTCTCCCATGTGTGGCCCCTAAAGGAAGTGAGAGTGGCTTCAGCGTGTTAGCCCTCTCTCCAGGTCAGTGGCTGCTTCCCCCATATATCTTTTTCTTTTACTCACTCCTAATTTCTTCTTACAGAGAATGGAGAACAAGCTCATTCTGCAAGGATATATTAATCATCAGCTTTTACTTTTTTCCCACTATTTTGCTAAAATATTGACTCTGGGACCCCGAGATCTGAAATATCTTTGCCTTAATTGGTTTTGGCAAAAGAGAGAAAGAGAGAAGCAAAGAAAAGAAAGCCTGCTTAGGAAGCATAATTTGTGTGTTTTTCTTTAATAGTACACTTCTTTTAACTTTTTTGTAGCTATAAACTTCTTCAAAATAAAAAGCTCAGGAAACTTAATATATCTTCTGCAAAATAAATTCCTATAAAAAAAGAAAAGGAATATGTTCAGTATATAAAATATATTGTTTCTCAAAGTATACTACTGAGCAATAAAAGAAACTCCTTAAATTTCACACCTACCATTTGTATCGCCTGTGTGTGACCCAGATCCTTGAGTGGTGTCTCTTATAGGGTGTGCAGAGACTGTTCCCTCGTTTCTTTGTTAATCATTTCTGGAGCCTTTATAAAGGCAGCATGCTCCACTTAGAGGAGTGAGAAGTGTTCTGAAGGAGGTAAGGGGGTGGGTGCCCTCTCTGCTAAATGCCAGAACTGTAATGAGTCTGAGGAATGAACCTGAAGGCTGTTACTATTCAAACAAGAATGGTCCTTCTCTTGTTCAGCCAAAGAGGTGAAGAAAGCCCCTGTGATCCTGGAGAAACTGCAGAACTGTGGAGTTCCCGAAGGCCACCCCGTGAGGCTGGAGTGCCGGGTGATAGGCATGCCACCTCCCGTGTTCTACTGGAAGAAGGACAACGAGACCATCCCTTTTACCAGAGAGAGGATCAGGTACAGTCACCACCCACGTTCAAAGGGACTTCCTAACGCAGTGCTTCATCCAAATAAGTTCGTAGCTTTTTGAATCTGGCATCTTTCACTGAGAGTAATGCATTTGAGTTTTGTCCATGCTATTGTACATATCAAGAATTTCCTCCTTGTTGTTGCTGGAAGGTAGTCTATTGTATGAATGTCTCACCATTTTAAAACCTTAATTTTTAAGTTTAAAAATGTATGAGGAGGAGCATTTGAGATCTTGCTCCTCAGCCTATGTCATCAGTTTGGCTCAAATAAATTCCTATAAAAATTTAAAGCAAGCAAACAAACAAATGAACAAGGAATTTATGAAGACTATGCATAGTTTGTATCATGTATCTTTAGTCATATTAGTACCCAGAAAACCTCTTTGACAGTAATAAGCTAAAATAAAATAAATCAAAACAAAACATTAAGGCAGTTATATTCCTCTGCCCATCTCTACATGGTTGAGTTTAAAGTAACTTTAAGGATCCAATTTCTTAGCATGGATGTCTTGCTTGATATCCCCTAACCTCTTTTATTTCTTTGCCATTTAGATTTTATGCCACAAGGGGGCAAGCACACAAAGGCAGCTGGCGTACAAAAATTCCTACTGAGAATTATTTTTTCACAGTCACTGGAATTTATCCAGAGAATGTTGTAGCTGTCAGGTTTTACAAAATTTGGGCATCTGAGAAATCTATGTATATATAGGTCAGGCTTTTTCTCTGGTAAAACTTAAGCAAGAACTGAGAACATTCTCAAGTCAACACTTCAATCTAGATGAAGGTAACATGTTAAACCCAGTCTGGAACTCTGGTAGAATTATCCGGGCTTGCAATCTTCAGCTGAGGTGGAGAACTACCTATGCAGAGGAAACAGCCAGAAGAGCATGCTAATTTCCTCCTGAACTGTATTAACCTAAATGCTACACATGCCCAGTTGGTTGCATTAAGAAATACTCCCTCTGAAAAAAAGAAAAAGAAAAAAGAAATATTCCCTCTATGCTAACAATTCATCTTTCCCATAACTTCCTAATAAAGTTCTTGTTGAAATGTCCACCCTGGTTTGGAAAAGAGATTTTTCTGGACTTTGCTTGTGACAAGCAGGAATACCGCTGGTGGGGACTAGGACTCTGGAAGAGCTGAAGCAATGGCGAGGGCAAGAAAAGGCCTCAGCCTTCATCACAGCCTCAGCAGGTTCACTGCTGCTCTTTTGTGACTTCTTTTAATCTTCAAGCTCACCTTGAATGTTTGCTTCAAGCTGAGCCCCCCTTTCCTCCACCTAGGGACAGAGAAAGGAGGGGAAGCAGTGCATTGCTGGATTTGTCCCCTAATCTTGACAAGGATGTTTCTGTCCCCAAATGCAATACAGATATATTCTTTCTTTTCTCCAGTATGCACCAGGACACAACAGGGTATGTCTGCCTCCTCATTCAGCCAGCCAAGAAATCAGACGCCGGGTGGTACACGTTATCAGCCAAGAATGAAGTCGGCATCGTGTCATGCACTGCTCGGCTGGATATATATGGTAGGTATAATGGCATCAGTTGAAGATCTGTGTGTGACGGGTAACTTAGAGAATCTTTTTTTTAAAGGATAGGTGTAGTATGTTTCCATAAGTGAATAGGATGAATTATATTTAAGTGCTTAAGAGGTGGACTTTTAAAGTTATTTCATCTTTAAAAGTAACTCAGGGCTTTGTACACTTTTACATTTTACTATGAGCTTAACCTTCTTCCAAACGAGGTCCTCCAATACTAGGGATTGCAGTGACTTCAGAGTTTACATGTGCTTGTACTTCTGATCACCCAGCATCCTCATGCCATCTCCCTGGTGCCAAGGGCCACCCACTGGAACTCCCTCCAGCCACACCAGCAGACTTCTCCTGATACCATTAATTTATTAATTCATTTCACAAATATTTTTGTCCCAATTCCACAATCAGACTAATAATAAAGAGCTGTCCTAAAAATAATATCAAATGACATTTGTATAGTAACTTATAATTTACAAAAAAATGACACCCTTAGATGTCTCAAATCCATGAAATTTTTGTAATCGTTGTTACTCTTATTTAAATGTTGAAGAAACTGAGACTCAGAGAGGTTAGATGACTACATTCAGGATTCAAACCCTAGGTTTTGTATCATTCATTTGAGCCTTATTTCTAATTTTTTAAAGTATTTAATGAATTAATCTTTATTAATATGTTTGTACACTCTATTCTTGTCCTCATACTTTTGACATGAACTAGTATTTTTGGAGACATATTCCTTAATCCAAATGAGTGATTCTTTCTTTTCTCCTTAAAAAAAAATAATCGTTCACTTTTAAATATATATTTTTTAAGATTCTATTTATTTATTTTTAGACAGAGGGGAAGGGAGGGAGAAAGAGAGGGAGAGAAGCATCAATGTGCGGTTGCATCTCATGCACCCCCTACTGAGGGCCTGGCCCACAGCCCAGGCGTGTGTCCTGACTTGGAATTGAACCAGCGACCATTTGGTTTGCAGGCCGGTGCTCAGTCCACTGAGCCACACCATTCAGGGCCATAATTGGTCGCTTTTAAGGCTTCTTGTTATTACTGGTTTAACGTGATTAACCAGAATAACAAGATTAACTGTCTAGAACCTGAGGTCCCTGCTATTCATAGGTGCACACTAGGCATCCCCTTTTTTAAATGCCATACAGGAGGGGGCTTGGCCTACCCCCTAGGTCTAATTTTCCTAGGTCTGATATTATGATGTGTTTCTTAATGTAGGCTAATTCCTTCAACCATGTCACAGGCCTCGCTGTATCAGAAGGAAATAGGTCTCCAGCTCAGTACCAATAAACCCTGAAACTGATGACTTGTCTCAATCCTGCCCTCCAGTGGCCAAGTTCCCAGTTTGCTTTGTCCTGGCTCATCACTGCTTGGCTCCTGTCCTGTTTCCACAGCTCCTATAGGAGGTGCTATGTCCTTAGCTGGAAACTTGGGGTGGAGCAGGGGATGATGGTCTTGAGCTAAAATCAATCTGTTATGTCCCTTCCCACCGTTTCCTGCCTATCTGAGGAATGGGGACAGTAGGCTCCCCTCTCATTAAAAAGACAGTGTTTAATAGTAGCAATTACAGCCATTTTGGTAGGAGAGCAGGGAGAGCAGGTAAATGCTAAGAGGAGCTGGACAGGGGGAGAGGCTCGACCAGATGGCCGGCTGCCTCCTGAGTGCCTGCTCTTTAGTGGAATCACTGTGAGTTTTGTCCTCAGTTTTATAGTTTCCAAAGTTTGATTTTATCACTTCACTCAAAAGTATTTAAACTCTGCAAAACTGATTCAAAACAATAAAATCAACAAAGGACCAATTTATAAATGGAAATGCTAAAAGGGTCAATACCTTTCTAGAATCCAGAGCCTCAGCATTCCCCACCTGATGTTCCCCCTTCTCCACATCAAGGCCTCTTGTAATTTCTGCTGGGTAATTTCTCCTCGGTAATTTCTGAGTCAGAGACCACAGTGGGGACTGGGCATTTTGGGTGGGTATTTCATTCAGGCCATAGTTCAAGCCTAATGATTGCTAAAAAAAACAGGGTCTCCTTTGGACGGTGCTTGGTGAACACGGCAAAAGTTCTCTTTTGCCCTGAACCACGATTGGTGTCACATAATAACTCTTCAGTCTTCTTGCTATAACTCATTGGAACTTGATTAGGGTGCTGGGTAGATAATGGCTGATTAGGGTGATGAGCGTGTGGGTGGGTGCTTCTCAGAGGTCCGGACCCATCTTTTGGCTTCTGTTTCTGCAGGTTCCTTGTCTGCACCTTCCAAAGAGTCTACAGCCCTCTCTACACTGCCCCTCACAGGCCCCATGCTAGGTTGGAGAGAAGGAATAATTTTGATAAATAACCCTGTTCACCCACTCTTCTTTCTGATAGTCCCAGATCTTACTGGATTAGAATCACAGATTTTGTAATTAGGGATTTAGGAGACCACCAGCCCAGTTTCCCAATTTCTGGCCAAGAAGGAGAGATTTTATTGCTCTCTTTTACAAATGAGACATTTCAGACCCAATTATATTTAAAAGCTTTACCAAGATCCCACAGAAAGTGCTGGAGTGGCAACAGAATGCACGCCTGCAGTGCACCCGCTAGACTGTGCTCCTTTGATGACAGCATGTTCTTTGGTCCATTTTCCAGCTCAGTGGCACCAGCAGATCCCGCCGCCCATGTCCATCCGGCCCAGTGGCAGTCGTTATGGATCTCTCACCAGTAAAGGACTTGACATTTTCTCTGCCTTCTCCTCAACGGAAAGCACGATTGTGTATTCATGCTCTTCTCGGAGTGTAGTAGAGAGTGATGAACTTTAAGAAAGTCCAGGTACCTGCTGTGCAAGGTGGCAGACTGTGGTGGGGGAAGGTGGACAAGCCAGAACCAGTGGTTTCCAAACAACTGGATTTGAGTAAGTTCCCATGCCGCTGGACCTATGGCAAGGAGTGCTTTGTATAAGACAGCTGGGGACTCTTGCAGTCTCAGCTGGGGAAAAGATATAGGTCTGTGCCTTTTAAAAATTCCAACAAAAAATGTGAGAAGACAATAACAGATGAACCAAAGATGCCATGCCACTGCCATCCACTGCTTTGGGGAAAAGCTAGCATGCTCCCTGCCCCATGCTGTGTTAGGGATGTTTAGGCCCTACTAGGAGCAATTAGGGGCCATATGCTTGGGCTGAGAAGAGTTAGACAGTAGTGACCTTAGGTGTTACTAACACCAAACAATGCAAAGGAAAAAGATGGGAAGGTCTCCAGCACCCTTCAATGATTACATTCATAGCTGTAGTTTTGGTGGCTTAAGACAGCTTCTACTTAGCATTAGGAGATCGTGCCATACAACTCACATATGTGGAGAAGCATTTTTGATTTGCATCTGAGTGTACTGAGTGTACTGAGCCACATAATAAGGCAACAAAATGTGCTTGCGATACAGAATCACTGAAACACTCAATATTGCATAGTGCAGTATTCTATAACCAAAACAGGGCTCCACCCACCTGTCTGCACCATATTCTTTTGGATACAATGATGAGTGGTTTTTCTTTCTGAATTTATATATTCCTAGACTCTAGAACTAAGGGGTTGTTAATAAACCAACCAGAAAGAAATCTTCTCAGGAGACACTTTTTACACTACTATCTTCAATTGCCACTTACAAAATATGCAAGAATCATCATCCTCTGCCCATAAATACACTGATCGTCCTGCTCCTCCCCTCTCCCAAAAGTCTGGAGTGTGCGACAGTGAGAAAAGAAGAGATGCAACAAGGGGAGAAGTGATAGGAGAGTGTTCTTCACTTGCCCTCACAGAGCAGTGGTTGTGGGAGGAGAGGTCTTTAATGGTTGTGAACTGCTCTGAGCTCACTCATCAAGTTGCATTTTCTCCATATAAAACATTATGCTAACTGAAAAGGAGGAGGAAAGGGGAATTTGCCTCTTTATTCTAACCCACCAATTCAAAACCTGCCTTCCAACTTAAGGAGTTTTTAGACTTAAGTTCACTGCAGTATCCCCAGTGTCTAGAGGGTACTTAGCACAGAGTAAACATTCAATAAATATTTGTTGGATGAGTGAATCTTACATTAGATAGAGAAATCTACAATTCACACATCAGTCAAAAAATTGCCCCGGGAATACTCGTCACAGCATCGTTCGCTCCCAGGCTCACCAGTGATATGAATTGGAAGTATCTATCACCAGCCCCCTGTGCCCCAGTCTCCGGTGCTCTTTGAGCCAGGCATTCCCAGCAGGCATCTTACTCAAGTGAACAAATAGTAATTGCTTAGAAAGGCTTGAAATGTTCTTTTTCTTTACTTCAAGGCAAGCATTTTCAGTATAAAAATAAATTCATTCACTCAAAAATCACGTTTGTATATGTAAGATGCTATGCTTGAGACTGTGGTAGATGCAAAGATATGAAGAAGACACAGTCCCTGCCCACAGGGAGCTTACAGTCTAGTAGAGGAGATAAGATAGAAGCCATGTAGAGTGCTGCTTCTTAGGACAAAAAAAGTCTGTTCTTAATCAAACAGAAGCTTCTAGTTCTCTTCATCCTACATTTTTCATGGCTCTAAAATCAAGGTTTCAATCATTTAGCAGAATGGTTAGACTTTGTCTCCTTTTTTCATGTATGCAGGAACAATACTAAAAACATAGGCAACTGCAATAAAAATATACTGCATTTAACACAGAATGCATCCTGTAAAATGTTCTATTTCCATACTGGCTTCTATTATGAAATCTGTTCACCAAAGAGAAGTTTCTAACTCCAAGATTGCTTCTCCACACTTATACACCTGACCTCCCCATCACATTTACTTTTGTAAACCCGACAGTTTTCCCATGAAAGGATATTCTTCATCGCTATATGTCTTAGCTTTCTGAATATTTTATTCTCTGTTGGCTTCTAGTGTTCTGAGACCTGGGATATTCTATTTCGCCATTAGGTGGTGCTGTCTGACCTAAAATATAAAAGTCTTCCCCTCCACCCACCACCCTGCCCACTACCCACCCACCCCCCTCCAATTTGAAATTTGAGCTATTGGCTTATATTAAAGCAGGGTTTCCGGCCTCAGTATCATTGACTTTTGGGGCCGGATAACTCTGTATGTGGGGCGGGGGGACTATCCCGTGCACTCTAGGATGCTTAGCAGCATCCCCGGCCTCTAACCACTAAATGCCGGTAGCATAGCAGCCCCTGCTGGGGTTGCGGACACTCAAACCACCTCCAGACATTGCCATTAGTCCTCGGAGATGCAGAATCCCCCTTTGCTGAGAACCACTGAGTTGAACAAATCAGTGCCCTGCTTTGAGAATTCTAAGAGAATTCAGTTACAATGAGGAATACTTATATACGAAATTTTAGTTCTGCTGGCTATGTCTGACCTCAACGTATCCAGCAGATTCATCATCTTCCTTTTTGTAAATGATTCTTCAACCTAGTTTAATAATTTCTATTGACAACACTTAGTCATCCAAATAAAAATCATCCAAGTCATTTTTTACTTCCTTTCTCCAATCAATTGATCCTGCTTACTCTAACACTACGTATTTACATTCAGCCCTTCCTTCTCATCCCCCTACAGTTCTCCAGTCAGACTTTCATTATTTTAGTAATTTCCCTCAGTGTTTCTGACCTCAACTTAATAAAATACTTTTAAGTGGCTTTTCTGCCTCTAGTCCTATTGTTTCTCCCCACTCAAATCCAGCCTAAATCTCAGTGTCACTCCTTCTGCCTGAAGTACTTCTCCAGTCATACCGTTCCCCCATTTCAAACCCCCAGTGGCTCCCTGGAGCTAACACAGGTGCCACTGTTCTGCCCTGCTGCTCCAATATGATCCCAAAGCTTTTCACCCACTGCTCAGAAAACACAGCCAGTGTGGCAGCAGACATATCAGCACAGGCCCCTGCGTTCCAGCCACACGCCTCCCTTTTGTCTCTACCTGAAGTCTCTCTCCCTAGTCAACACCTACAGAAATCTTGCCTGTTCTGAAAGTCCATCTCAAAGTCCATCTCTGTGTTCCTTTCTGACCCGCAGACCCCAACCAAATACAATTCTACTTTCTTTGAAAGCTTATAGCAAACGTCTTGAGTCTGGGAGAAGAGAACTTTGTATGGTATTTTATGTAAAACACAGCCTTTACACACCTGCCTACACTAGATTTTAGCTCCCTGTCGGTATGGACTGTGTCAAAAGTTTGCCGTGTATCTTATAAGAGCAGGCACTCAATAAATATTTACTGACCTAAATTGGACTTTAAAATCCATGTAAGTCAATATTTGTTTCTATATAAAGCGAATCTCCTGGGGAGTTTTTAAGAATCCTGGCGCCCAAGTCACAACCCCAAATCAGAAAGTCCTAAGTTTTGGAATTGTGGCCTAGGCATCAGTGTTTTTTAAAGCTCCCCAGGTGATTCCAGTGAGAACAAAGGTGCAGAAGAGTCGTTTCAGAACTTACCCAGAAAGGTCCAAAGGGGCGCAGATGGCAGAAAGCTGTAGCGCTGGCCTCAGTGAAGAATGTGCTCCCCCTGTCGCCCACGCAGTGCGTGCACGCCTGGAAGGTAGAACTAAATGTGCACTTTGGCCTCACGAGCCCCTACTGTTTTCCATAATGTTCATTAGACATGCAGCATTCTTGAAGCCCCCCGGGGAACCTCAAAAACATGTAAAAATGGACCAGGGAAAGAGGGAAAGTTGGTGCAATTCATCTGGCCCTTTGTTTCAAAAAGCCATACTGATCCCGTAAGCACCCTTCTCTCCAAAGAACTGAAGGGCTTTTTATAACGTAGTCAGTCACAGAAATGGGGATCAGAGGGAAAGTGGAGAAAGAAAATGAGCCATCAAAACCTCACTGCCTGTTAGAAACATAGTGTCCTTCACCAAAGTAAGATTTTAATCATAATTGCCAAGTAGTAGGACTGGTTTAATGCATTTTTCTATTTTTATTTGTCACTTAACTTTATAGGCATCCAGTGAGAAACTAAATGGTCAGGAGACTAGCAGTGGTAGAGCTAGGGCTCTGAATGACACCTACCGTGGAGAGTAACTCCCAGAGGGGTGAAAATCTGACTTCTGTAGGAATGGGTTGATTTGGATAATCCTCAAATGATAAATGGGTTGCCTTCTAAATATTCACTTGTAAATTCGCTGTTTAAAACTCAAAATATATTTTCTTACACACGTATCACCCAATGCTAGTTTCCCAAGTAAACTTGGTAAAGCCCAGTAAAGTCATGTAACTCATGACTGAATTACGGCATTTAGTACACCGGATTGGGCAATGATTTGGAATCCTCGCAAAACAGCCAATAAAAGGAGAAGAAAGACTTCCTCCTCCTCCCTTTTTGTGTCTATAATGTGTCAAAGTTAAAGAACATCTATGGTCCTTTCTATATCTATCCTGAATCTGTGGTTTGCTCCCTGGGCGCCCCGAACTCCATGTCCTATAATCCCCCTGCTGTAACCCATTCCATCCCACCCCGTCCCTGTGAGCGTGTTAGCATGCTTCATGATCCAAAATGATCTAACTCCAGTTCCATGCATCTTGGCTTGATATTCTGAAGAAAGCAGTCCAATTGAACAGATTCTGAATGTCTTTAACTTGCCAGAGGTGCTGCATTTTAAAAGGGTTGCTTTCTTACTCCCATCAACTTCTAACTGATAGAATTAGACAAAGTTAAAAAAAAGTCACGCTGTGAGAGGTCTAGAAAACTGACTGGGTCAGACACCCAAATTGTCCTTTTTGGTCACAGCCTTTTTCAGGACTCTTCCTCCCCACCTACTCCCAAAGCACCTTCCAAGCTGAGATCCTGGCCTGAGTCTGTTTGTGTATGGGCTATAAGTCGTTGTAAACTTAAAGACAAATTTACTCATAATGACCTCTATTCAAGGTCCCCTACAGGGCCCTTGGGTAACCTGGTCTCAAAGTATTTCTGCTGAGGGTCAAGTTGAAAATCAATGTGCCTTACCAATAAGAGCTATAGTTACTTAGATTGCAATAGAATTTGCTAAAGTTCTTTTCACCACTAATTGCCTTTTCTTGTTTTAAGTGGATCAATATTTCAAAAAGTTAATTACTAAAGCTTTGCCTGAAGAATGCCAAGCATCTTCTAAACTTTGACAATGCAGTGGTCATCAATATGCTTAAAAAGTTGCAAATACTATGTTTTTAAAAATCTGTGCAGTGCAAAAAAAATGCATATTTGTTAAAAGTATGTTTGCCTCTTGTTTCTGTCTAATTATATATGTTAGCATATTCAGTATTATAGAACCATAAACAGGATGCCTTTTGTTAACATGTAAATAATGGTCACTTCAAACTCCAAAGAGCAAAATAGTCTTGAAATTGCACGAAATAGAGAAAACACATTTTTCAATCCTCTGAAAATTGTGCCATAAAATGCTAAGAGTAAGCATAAATAAAATGATTGTATTGTAGAGGCATATAAACATTAATTTGCCAAAAGATTTTAATATATTAGTGAATAGAAAATATTTTCCTAATAATAAAAATTAAAATATTTCAACATTATTTGAAAATATTTTAAGGCTGAATTGAAATAAATGTACATTTTCCTTTAAAAAGCAGAAAACAGTTCTAATTTTCAGTTTAATAATTACTTTTTGATGATAAAAGAACTGATTTTTTAATGTACAAGACATTTGTGATTTAAAAGTGATTTTTAAAAATTATCCTTATAATTGTATAAATTACTACACAAATTATAACCTGGTTAAATATCTCCAGAGCTACAGAAAGATGACTGGGTTTTGGTCTTTCTAAAATGCCCAGTAGATTCACCAGACTTCTCACAGAATGTTCTGTAACAATCTAAGATTAAAATTCATTCTGCTTCCTAACTGGAAACAAAAACACTTTAAAAAGTAAGACTTTTAGACCAGTTTAGATTGGAAATTAGTGGAGATACAAGTATGTTTGTCACACTATGAGGTATTCTAATACCCACAAAAAACACAAATTATTTTCATATAGTATGATAAGAGGGAATTGCTCAGTGTTCTAAACTTCCAAAGAATCTGATAGTTCCACCCAGATTCAGTGAGTTATCTGCATCCTAGAGGCAGATTCTTGTAATTTTCCCGTAATTAATGATTGAGGAATCCAGTGAACTACATACTAGCATTGACTGTAGTGGTCACAACCAAAAGATTACTAAGTGTGTTTATGTGCACAGTATAAATGAGTTCACCGCATGTTTTAAGCAGAGTTAAAAACCTTGTAATTCAGATGACATAATTTGAATGCAACTATATTTTTAACACATTGGTAAATTAAATTTTATTTTTCAGTGTTGTGATTTCAGAGATACCTTATCTTCTTTTCTGATTAATTTTCACTTTTTTCAATCTTTAGCATTAAGCTTCTTGACAAGCCCTTCTCTCTTCCTTACCTTTATGTCAAGATAAAAATCTGTAAAATATTTAATAAGATTAGGAGAGCTCCTTATTTCTAGGAATTCACCTAAGATTTCCTAGAAATAAGAGGAATTTTAATAATTCTGATGAATTTTCAGATACATTTTTTAATGTTTCTATAATCCTGGGTTCTCTGTTTCTTTGTCTACAAAATAAGCAAAATACTGAATCCTTTCCCAGGATGGAGGATAGGATAAATAAATATTTATAAAGAGTTTTAGAGACCCTAAAAAAAGTGGCAGCAGTTTTTTTATGCCAAGGGAAATGTTAAAAATACTTTTCCAAAGCAAGTAGTTAATTCATTTAAAAAGTTCACATTTCTTTCCTGCCTATTTTGTTTTTTCTTAGAAGGGTAATACATAATGGTGAAATCTTCCTCCAAGATGGATGCAGTTTAAAAATGTATGGGAAAAATAAATTAACTCAAGAAATATCCTACCTGCTTTCTGTGGGCAGAGTCCAGGGAAATTTATTTTGGCATAGGGAGAAAAGCCAAAGAGAACTCTGATTCTTGTGTCTATGATTGAAGCTGGTGAAAAAAAATGACTCAGCAGTGCACAGAGAAACAGCAAAGGAGCTCCTGTATTCCTTCCTGACTTAAGCAGTTCACGACAAGTCCATTGTACAGCTCCAGACCCCAGTGAAGAAACGGTGCATGCTAGCATGTCAGTGGCCTTACATTGAAATGAACCAAGTTTAGGATAACAGGTAGCTGTGGACCCTCAAAAATGAGCCTTTTGGTCTCTGTTTTTCCATTCACAGCTACATCAAGTCTAAATTTAACCCAAGGTTCATTTCAGCCATGAGGACTGGCAAAGGTCATATTTGTGCCATAGGAATGTATCCACATGTGCACACAGACACACACACACACTTTAAGTAAGGAGTCGTGGAGCACCCATAGCTAACCTAATTTCATTAGAATCAAGTGACACCTCTTACTTACACTTTTCCTTTCTATTCCTGCATGAGTTTTTCCCACTGGAAAACACACAGAGCCCCAGAAAACTCACAAACATGGTATGCTTCCATCTTAGGAAGCTTAAGTCAACTTATTTTCTAAGGTACTTTTTTAGTTATAGAAATCCTAATGGAAAAATCATTATAGTAGCCACTTGAAATGCATGAATTATAAAAACTATATTTTGTCACTATTACTAGAAAACAATAAATGGATCTTGGCTTTTATTCTTGTTCCTCTGCATCATGCATGTTAGTCTGTAGAACTGATCACTTAAGCCAAAATGTTGTGAGCATAAACTGTGTCTTTGTTCAGAAGATATATGGTACTGTATTCCAGTAGACCACGTTGTTTCCATGACACCCATTGCTGTGTTCTAGCCGTGCTCTCGTAAACATGTGTTGAGGGTTGTGTTTTGTTTGGAAACTTTGTAATTAGAAGAAGAAAAATAAGAAATTTTTTAAAAGTATTTAATTCAACCTGGATGTTTTAAAAAGCAGTTTAGAGGATGTGATGGACTGTTTCTTTATTCATTAAATAAAAATTTATTTATTCTCAATTAATTGTTGGTTTTGTTGTGTTGCATTTTTGTTCCCAGACTTTGTATGTGAGATGGGTACATTCTCGCTGTCAGTGGTTTTCTTCCAGCTCAGGTATTTGTTCGTTACACTACCAGTTTGAAATAGCAAACCAAACATCCTGTGTTAATTCAATAAAAGTTGTTAAAGCTTGTACTCACTAGTGTATTCATGACCAGACAGCGAAATGAGTGTACATGCTGAGAAAATAGGTCATATATTTGTGGTCTTACATGCCCTTTGAAATTTCTTCCACCTTCTAAGTAATGAAGAAAGATGTCTCTAGTGACACCTAAAGAAAGCAGAGAGCAGAGTCTAGCCAAATTCAGTCCAAACACAGCACGCACTTCACTTTTGCTGTAAAATGGCATAATTTAAGTGAACTGAGCCTTAATCATTGAATCCTGCAGCTGTATTACCCACAACACAAACAAATGCTATCTGGCTTATATCTAGCAGAAATTTTAGATCTTAATTAGTATGAATGTCACCACAACAACTTAGAAACTGGCAGTGTTGGGTGTTAAGAAAGATAACCCAATCATCTTAACATTTACAAATACAAAGGATGAGAAGTGGATATAATCGGTTTTTGGTAATGAGGTTAATGGTATCACAGTAAATAAATATTGTTTAATTAAGTGGTTCTCACCCTGCCAGCCCATTAGAATCACCTGGGAAACATTTTTTAAATATCTATGCCCAGACCTCACCTCAGAGCAGTTAAATCAGTTCTTGATCTGGGAGCCCCAGGCTTGGTATTTTTTCAAGACTCCATAGGTATGGTTCTAATGAGCAGTCAGTTGAGAACTACAGGCTTACATGGCTTTTCCCATTTTGATAGCCCACTTCACTTGCATATGATTCTTCAAGGCTTCTGACCTTGGGGCTTAGGGCTTAAACCTCCAGCTGGCACCTAGGGAATGCCCACATATAACTAGTCCAACTGGAAAGCCCCGCCCAGGGAGGGTGGGGGAGGAGTCTTCTTCTATTATTTAATGCCCTTCTTAAGAGCTCTCAGGGCACATATGGTAGTAAACCGATGAAGCATTCAGCTATATTCTGTCCAGGACTGCTTATTAATACATCCATGCTCCTGGCTGCCTACCTAAGGACAAAGATGGTGTTGCGTAAGCCAGGGTATGAGTAGGTACTTGACAATATTTGTTGATTTATTTTAAAAAAGGGAGGCCAGGTAAAATATATATATTTTTCAATATATTGAAATTCAATATGTCCTGCTATCAAATTAGAACATGGATTTTCAAAGATGAGCAGTATAGAACATTGTAACAACTTTTAGGATGATTGGTAATCTAAAATCTATGTGGTATCTCTCAACTTCAAAAAAAAATTTTATACTTGCATTTTTCAAGCTCTTAATCCATAAACCATGATGGATTTCCCAACATACAGTTTTAGGAGTTTTATCAAAGATTGGATGTGGTGGACCACTGAGACCTCCTTACATTTCCCTGAAATATCTTCCAGGAAAAAAATAGTACATCGAGGCAGATGGAAAGCTTAGGGATTTGGTAAGAGCTAAACTGCTCCCCAAGATTTCCAAAACACAGAAATAAGCAGCTAAAAGGCATAGCATTTAACAGACAGATTCACATTCTTTTGGGAGAGTGGGGATCGGGAAGGAGAGGCATGGGATTAGAATCCCATCATTTTCATTAAATTGCTCAATTTAATTAAGAAACTGCTGTTAATAACCATAAAAGAAATGTTTATTGAGTGTTCATTTTGTTTAAACCTCTGTACTAATAGCTGTAGAAAGAAAATGAAAACAACATTCTCTTTCATAAGGTATTTATTCATAGTCCAGGCAGGGGAATGTGAACCTTACCTGAAAATAGGCTGGCAATCTTAACACATTTTTTAGAGCTTCTCTGACTAATATGGTTTTTTTACACTGATTTTATTCATTCTCAAACTCTACAAACTTCCTGGGATTATTTATGAAGTCTTTTAAGTCTAAATAAGTAAGTTATTGTACCTAAATACTGAGGCAGGCAGATCCCCGAAGCATTGTCATTAACCCAAAAGCACACTGCGGAGGGGAGTGTGACAAGAAAAGGGTCCTAGCATCACCACTTCTAGAACTGTGTCAGCTGCTAGACTGTAGTGTTTTCTAAGAGCTGTTGAGGTCAAGAAGTTAAACGTTTTCCTCTCTGATCTGTGGTGCGGAAGCAAAGTCCTCAGCCCTCTGCAGTTTCTTATCAGTTAACAGAAGGGAAATTTCTCATTAGTCTCTCAGTGGATTTCTAGAGATACACTTGTGATTCCGTAAGTTTAAATTTATGTGCTGGGGAAGACACATTCACTACAAACTAAATGGATTTTGATAATCCTAACTAAGAAAGTAAACATTTTAATGGAGACTCTCAATTGCAAATAGTTGTATTTGATGTGAGGCGTTGGAATCCGTAATAAAAGAGTTTGGGTGGCACTGTTGTTTTTGTTCATTTGTGATACTTGCAAAGGTAACTTTGAGTCCTACTTATTCTAACAAGACATTCATTCTCCCAAACACATTCAGTGCTGTTGACCACGAAGTCAACTCTTTCTGTTAAGGTTTGGTTTATTCATGCAATGGGTAAGCAAATTTATAAAAGTAATTCAACCAAATGCCATCTGTATTATTTTGCTCCCATCTTGATTAGCCTTGATGGTAGTGAAACTCTTACTGCTCAATTTGCACTGATTAAAAGGAAGTCACTTCCAAAAGCAACATTTTTTATTTATCTTAGCATTAGCTTATGTGTGTGTGTATGTATAAGGACAAATATAGGAACAATATTTGGGTACTTGAAGGAATTAATAGTAATTGGCCTAATAAAAAAACAAAATATTGAGGAATTGTATATCTAGTTACTTAAAACTAAATATTTCAATTAATTTAATCATTAAAAACATGAAAAATACATCTATATTTCCAAGTTGACAGAGAAAACTTTCAAGTTAATTACTTGTACTCACATAGCTTGTGTATGTGTGTGTGTGGGGGGCTGTTGAAGAAGCATTACAAAACAGCTCATTTACCACTGGCATGATTAGATTTAAACATTCTTTGCTCAGGGAAGCACTCAATATCATCATCCCCAATTAGGCCTTTAGTGCCATCAAGAAACTAGCAGGGGACCTGGCACAAAAAACAAACTCAAGTTTTTATCTATATTTTACAAAATCTATATTTGAACAATGTATACAGTTTTTAAAAATACAGAGCATTCATGCCCATGTACTCTACAGGGAAAAGTCTGACTACTTCAGGCATGCACACACAATGCACTAAGCATAAATGCATTTACAAGACAGGAAGGTAGCTCTGTTTTAACTATACACAAGGAATGGATACCGTAACTTCATCTGAATAGGACAAACTTACAAAGTTTAAGCAAGTGATTATTTCTCTGAGGACTAAAACTGCAGTATAGCCTAATTCTATCTTTTCTTACGACTGTTTTCCCTCAAACTAGTCCAGAAAAGGGAGAAGGGGAATTATTTTCACAGCAATCAAAACCATTAATAAGATCCATCAATGAATTCTGCAAAATACTGATAAGAAGGGAAAAAGACAGACAGTAATATTATTGTGTCCGTAGACTAGTGATGCGAATAAAAGTAACCTGAAAGTTTGCTAATTTTCTAAGAAAGCATCCTTGGCCACCGAAAGCCCCTGCAGACACTGGGGAAAGGGGTGCGGCTCCGAAGCTGGATCCCTGGGTATTCCTCGCCCCCACATCCCCAGCTGGGCCGCGCGCCCTAACTGGCCATCTGGAAGGGTTCTGGCTGGAACCCGAAGAGCCTCTGGCCATAGGGCTCGCTCTCGCCTGGCAGCTTCGCGCCCGCAAACGGGAGGTAGTGGTCGCGGCCGAAGTGCTCGCAGTGGAGATTGACCCAGTCCCGCTCCGAGCCGAATCGCTCGGCCTCAGCCAGGATGCGCGTCAGAGCCATGATGTAACTCAGCGCCATCTGCAGGGTCTCATACTTGGACAGCTTTTTATCCTGGCCCCACTGAGGTACCACCCTGCGTAGGCGGTCGAAGGCAGTATTGAGCCCCTGCATGCGGCGGCGCTCGCGCGCATTGGCCGCCAGGCGCCTGCGCGCCGCGCTCTCCAGCCGGCCAGCTCCGGCGCACGTGCCCGCGCACTCCGCGCCGCCAGCGCACGGGGGCGCGGCACGCGCTCCGGTCGCGGGGTTACTGGGCTTGCAGGACTTCATTCCCCGCCGGAAGGAGGGAGGCGCCGAGCTCACTCGCCGGCTCAGAAACTGCACGGTGGGCTGGTCAGTTGAGCAGTTCCCCAGCGTGCCTCTTCTCAGCAAGTAAGTTATACACACAGCAACTCGCGTGGAATCAGAGTTTACACTGGAAAGCACGGGCCTCCGCCTTCTGGCCTACTGGATAACCAGATTGATTTCTCTTCACTTGCTCAAAGTTAGGGGAAATTGAAAAGCTGAAGAGAAAGTCATTTTCCCAATGTGAAGTTGATAAAGAGAAGGGAACCTTCTTGCCGCAGAAATTAGTGTGGCTGGTTCGGGGAAGGCCTTTCAAGTCCTCTGGGAAAGACCGAGACTTCTTTTCGGAAGGTGAAATCTTTCTCGAAGCTCAGATAGGGAAGGAGCGCATTTTCCGCTGTAGCTGTGGGAGAATGCTGGATAAATCTTTGAGGGAGGAGAATTTATAGCGAAGGGCTGAAGGAGGAAACAGGTGGTGGCAGGTGGGCGGGCGTCCCTCGGCTTCCATCTCAGCACCTTCCTACCCTGGGAACTGCAGGGGGGGAAGGGGGACGATGCACAGCAAAATCCTGACATTACAGCCTTCGTCTGTTGAAGTTTCTCCAAAGCTATGTCCAACAGTAACACACCATCTGGAGGGGCCTGGCTGTTCCCAAAAGAATAACAAGGTGGGGGTGGGGTGGGAGTGGGGGGGAGAGCTTGGTCCATCTTTTCCCATGTCAATGGGCAGCTTACATATCAAAAACCGGAATTTTAAGTTTCTTAGAAATCATTTGCGTTGAATACGTTGGTGTTGAAATTATACGTTGTATCCGTTTAGTATAAGATTTAGCTTTGTCAACATATGTGCCAATTTTGGATAATGCTGATCTCATATGTTGACATTTTAATTTTAGCTATTAAGTTGGGACAAATTAGCAGGTCTTAATATTGCAGACCTGGAATTTTACTGTGCACATAATTTGGCTGTTTTCTGCAGAATAATTTATCATAACAATCAAAAGATATTAATGGTATGTCAAAAAATTATATTATTCTCATTATATAATTGGATTATATTGTTGGGAAACTTAAGTAAATTAATTCAGAATTTATACTCCATTTCTCCTGTCACAGGTTCATAAATGTTTTGAGGACATACATTAAGATGACTGTCACTTAATTATTTAATTTGACATTTAAATCCAATAAAACTAATCTTAATGAACATATATGTGCAAAATAGAAACATCTAAGTAATTTTCGAGGTTTTTTAAAATAGTTCCTAATGAAAGTCCCCCCCACCTCATAAAGCTCTAAATACTTCATACTTCGTGGATGTTTCAGTTGTGTCAACTGTCCTCAGTGACAATAACGAAGCATGATTTCCACTATCGATAATGATGAGCTCATTTATCCAGAGAATCCATTAGCTTGGTTCTCTCATCACAGCTTCTTTCCAGCTTTTAAGGAAGAATAAAGTGGCAAAGAAACCTGCTCCAAATAGATTCAAGCCAGGATTATTTCTGGATTCTTCAGGAAGACCAAATATGTTTTTTTTTCCTTTTGAAATATGGGTTTGTCAGCATTATTGTCAACCATTTTTGTTTAATTACATTACTAACAAACTCTCAACAAATCAGGAGTCTTTTAACTGTGACTTGCTTCCCTGACATTGCCTCGGACTGAAACCCCATTGTGACTGCTGTGACTCCAAGTCCAGTCTGCCCATAAATAGTTGATTAATCCCCAGCTGAAGCTATGACAAGGAAATGAAGTTGAGTGATCTGAAGACAATAGAGTGTAATTGAACATTAATGATCTGTAGCATGACAGATGTTGAACAGACTTTTGCATGGAGCCACTCAGCTCTGTTACTCTGGGTATTAACAGGCTTGGTCAGGAGCAGTAGTCTTATGACAGAAAAGTCTGTTATTTAGTCATCAAGATGTCACATATTTGTTTTTAGTTTTTATGGAAATCTGCCCTATTTGATATTATTTCTCATGTTCATTTATCTTGTCCCTTTCCCACAAGGAGCCTCTTCTGTGCTACTCTTTGGACTACTTCCCTACATACTATGCACTTATTCTGGACACTAATGACCAAAGGGCTAATGAGATGATTTTGCAGGCAGGGCATGTATTCAGGGTTGGTAAGATTATATGGCTTGTGCTCCAAAAGAATCAAAAGCAGCCCTAGCCGTGTAGCCCAGTCGGTTGTAGTGTCATTCAATAAACCAAAGTGTCCTCTATATTTGTTCCTGTAAACCCTTCCCCTCTCCCCTGAAATTCCCTCCCCTCTCCCCTCTGGTCACTGACATCCCGTCCTCCATTTCAGTGTCCTTTGTTATATTTTACTTGGTTCTTTGTTTTGTTGTTTAGGTTCCTGTTAAAGGCGAGAATACTGAATAATCTAAAATAAAAAATTAAAAACAAAACAAGAAAATAAATAAATAAAAATAAAAAATAAACCAAAGTGTTGCTGGCTTGATGTCGGGGCAGGGCACATGCCCGGGTTGCAGTTCCATCCCAGGTCGGGTGCATATGGAAAGCAACTGGTTGATATTTCTCTCGCTTCCCCCTCCCCCCTCTATAAAAGCAATCAATAATTTTTTTTAAAGAAGCAAAACATAGAAAGGGAAAATAGCAAGCAGTTTGCACACAGCACCGCTATATTAGAACATAAACTAGCAGATATCTATGACATGAAATCAATCCAAAGATAGAGGGTATTATTGCAATAAAGGGTCTTAGAAAGTATATAATAAGACGTTTCTCAAATGTATTCTGAAAGACTATTTATTAGTACTATAAAGATGCTCCTGGAGAAAAGGATTCTATTGTCAAGTAAGTTTGGGAAACATATTTGCTATCTCCTGCTTGGAGAACCATGAAGCAAAATTGGTAACATTTCTAAGAAGTCCAGAAGTAAAGAAATCTCTTGACTCCAGCATTTCCTAAACTTCCTTGAATAGAACCTTTTTTCCTAGAAAGTCCTATTGACAGAGTTCCTTGGAACACACTTTTTTTAAACCTGATCTAGGGAGCCCCACTTATTTTTTGGAGAAAGAGACTGAAACCCGGAAACTAAACACTGTGCTCAACAACACTGAGCAATTTAATGACTGTATTAAGATGAGAAGTCATATCTGTGTCCTTTGACTTTAGAGATTTTGAAATTATGAGATTACTTAATACAAGCCCCTGAGTTTATTGGTGGGGCAACTGAGACTCACCAGTGACTTCCCAAACTCAGACAAGTCAGTAGTAAAAGTTTTAGAAATAGAATTAGAAATTTTGTGCTTGAAGGACAGTGTCATTTATTTTATAACCCTAGTGTCTAGCACACTGCCTAAAAAATAATAGGTAATAAATGACCCACACTGAATGGCTGGAAAATAAATTATATGAATGACAGATAGATGCCAATCAGAATGAGTGCATTCTGCACTGACTGGTGTGGCTCAGTGGATTGGGCATCATCCTGTGAACCAAAAGGTTGCCAGATCGATTCCCAGTCAGGACACATGCCTGGGTTTTGGGCCAGGTCCTTGGCTGGGAGTATGTGAGAGGCAGCTGATCGATGTTCCTCTCCTTCTCTTTCTCCCTCCCTTCCCCTCTCTCTAAAAGTAAATAAAATCAATAAAAGAGTGAGTGCATTCCTAGTGAATAGCCCATAAGAATGATTTTTCTTACCTCATCCTGTAAAGAATGCACACTAGCTATAGATTTTGAGTGCAAAATTGGTTCTTACCAAAAACACACCCATAGCTATTTGAGCCTGAAGAACATGCGTGTCAGACTAATTTCCACAGTGTTTCTATACTGAGGGCATGATCCTGCTAGGTGAATTTGCAGTTACTATATGCCTGGAGGTTGGCCAGAAATCAAAACTGACAGATGGAGATAGGAGAGAGGAGAAGATAGAAGGAGCTTACACCTGTAGGAGTAGAAATATTGGGGAAATATTATTTTAGAGGTAAAAGATGAATGACTGGAAATTATTACATAAAATATGTAGAAAATCTCAGTCCACTGAGATTTTACTTCCTGGCAGTTGTCAGTTTGGCCCAACTAAACTCACCAAAAATTCTCTACAGGTTCATATGTTTCTTATGTTGACATTAACTTGGCATAGTGCAGCAGGATTCCAAAGAAGCCCACCCAGGACCACCTTGCAGACCCTGACTTGCTACTAGGTACCAGCAGGGGCCCGTTGCACCTCACTGGCTCCTCATTTTGCAAAGGGTGAACTCAGGCCCCTACTTTGGAGACTGAATCCTGACCACGTCTGCCCCTCAGGCTGGAACTCCAGAAAAAGTGCCCTTTTCCCAGGAAGACAGGAAATCCGTGAGCCAGAGGAGCCTCAGATAAGCACAGATAGGAACAGGGGGAGCAGCCTCAATGGCTTTAGGAATCCCGGTGAACGAAAAAGAGGAGGAGACCTCTGCCTGGACCTCCCCATCTGCCTAGACTTCCTGGCAGAACCCCTGAACCTGGACTGTGGGCGCAGCTTCCGTCAAGCCTGCATCACTGCAAACAACAAGGAGTCCATGGTCAGCGAAGGAGAGAGGAGCTGCCCTGTGTGCCGAGTCAGTTACCAGCCTGGAAACCTGGGGCCCATCAGCATGTGGCCAACATAGCGGAGACACTTAGAGAGGTCATTCTGAGCCCAGAGGAGGAACAACAGAGAGATCTCTGTGTGCACCATGGAGAGAAACTCCTGCCCTTCTGTAAAGAGGATGGGAAGTTCATTTGCTGGCTTTGCGAGCAGTCTCAAGAGCACCGAGGTCACCACACCTTCGTCATGGAGGAGGTTGCCCCAGGAGTACAAAGAGAAGGTCCAGGCAGCTTTGGATAGGCTGAGGACAAAGCACCAGGAAGCTGAAAAGTTGGAAACTGACATCAGTGAAGAGAGAACTACCTGGAGGAATCAAATATAAAATGAGAGCCAAGTGTCCGATAGGCACTTTGAGGCACTGAGAGGCATCCTGGACACTAAGGAGCAGAAGGAGCTGCAAAAGCTGAAGAAGGAGGAGGGAGATATTCTCCATGACCTGGAACAGGCTGAGAGTGAGCTGGTCCAGCAGAGCCGGGTGTTGGGAGATATCATCTCAGATCTGGAGCATCAGTTGCAGGGGTCAACAATGAAAATACTGCAGGATGTAAATGGCATCATGGAAAGGAGTAAGACCTTCACTCTGAAGAAGCCAAAAACTATCTCCAAGGAACAAAGGCGAGTGTTCCAAGTTCCTAACCTGAGTGGTATGCTGAAGGTGTTTAATGAGCTGGGAGATGTGCACTGCTATTGGGTTCACATTACCCTGGACCCTCCCAAGAACACACCAAATATTGCCATTTCTGTGGATCAGACACAAGTGAGGTATGAATACTGTTTCATCCTATAAATATGAATCAGAATAATGATTATGCTCTACTCAGTATACCGATTATCACATCAGGGAAACATTATTGGGAGGTAGATGTGTAAGAGAAACGTACCTGGATCTTGAGGGTATGAGGCAAAAAATACTTTGTTAATTCTAGTTATTAATCTAAAAATGGCTATTGGGTTATAAGGTTATAGAATCAGTTTGAACACAAGGCTTTGGTGGATGTACCCTTCTTGGTTGCCTGTATCTTACTTAACTCTCTCCCTGACTGTTCCTCCCTGTCATGTCGATGATTTCCTAGACTACGACGCTGGCACTTTCTCATTTTTCATGTTACAGACCATGGGTTTCTCATCTATAAATTCTCTTCATGTTCCTTTTCTCAGAAAATTTTTTCATATTTCAATCCCATGACAGGTACTGCCCCCATGACACCGTGTTCTCTAAACTCTTAAACCTCTTACACCCTCACCCACATCTTTGTCGCGCCTCTGGCCTTGGGTGCACCCAACATGCTGAGCTGCTCTGCACCATTCTCACCAACTTTGTATTGCTGCCTCCCCCCTTTTTTTCATTTCAACATCCTTCATTCCACAACGGTGTGTACAGTTTGCCTTGTGTCGTGCATATCTTCCCAGTGTCCTGTTTCCATTAGTGAAGAATCTTAATTCACGATTTTCTGTAATCCCAAAGAAAATGACTAATGCCTCATAAAAAAGACCTGTATGGAGATGACATCTATGCCAAATTTTTACAAGTTCATTTCCTCTGCCACTGAGGATAAGGAAAGCTTTTCAACAACTTCTTTTAATTCGAGACCTTCTATAAGGGTCATTCACTGCACAAGGAGTTCTCAAGGATGTGTCAGTTTACCATGATGTTCCTTATTCATCGGGGAGTGATGGAGAATATCATAAATTACATGTATTAAGTAGAAGTTTTCTGTCCAGAGTGTCTCAGTTCAAGTCCAATCTCTCCAAATACGTGCAGTGTATTTGAATAAGATGCTCAAATGCTGGCTTTATTTACTAAAAATAGTTCTGGTATAAAAAGCACACCATAGTTAGGGTCCTTGTGAGAAGAAAAATGTCATTAAGTATAAAACATGTAAGAGTCTCAACCTAATAAATGAATACTGAAAAATATAAATAAATAAATAAATAATAAATAATAAAATATGTAGAATAGGTTCAAGGGCAAACATTCCTTTATTATCCAAAACCATATTTCATTTTTAAAATGGAAACTCTCCAAATAAACACATAATTGAAACAAAGAGAGGAGCCCTGGCCAGGGACTGAGTTGGTTGGAGGGCCATCTGTCAACCAAATACCCAGTCAACGTGTATACTTGGATTGCGGGTTCCATCTCCATTTAGGGTGCGTATGGGAAGCAACCAATTGATGTTCCTCTCTCTCTCTATCTATATCCCTCTCTCCCTCTCTCTAAAATCAATAAACAAAGCTTTAGGTGAAGATTTTAAAAAATAAATAAAGAGGGGGGAAACACTTGGCAAAAATGTTTCTGAAATTTGCAGAGGAAAATATGGAAAATGAAGAACTGGGCTTCCTCCTGGAGGTATGGCAATTGGGGGGGTCCCCAAAAGTCTCAAGTAAGCCAGCAAAAGACAAAGGAATGCTGAAGTCAAGTTCCACTTGTATTTCATTAAAGACCAGACATGCAAGGTGTTAAAAGTTCTTATAATTTTGTAATGTACTATGCAGTTACTAAGGGTGGGGGAAACCCACAAAAGGATTTATATGTTTAGAGAAAGGAAGGGAGAGGCAATGTCTTGTACCTCTGTTTTCTGCCCCTCAAAGATCCACAGAAGAGAAACCCCAGTGGAGGGAAGAAACTTAGAATAGAGACCAATAATGAGGCCAAGCACAAGATGCGGGGTTCCTGCCCCAGACCCAGAAAGTACCCACTCACCAAAGGGCCCCAGGCGATTGTCCAGCCCCCAGTCACTTCACACACTGCATGAGCATTCTGATTCGGCAGTCAGATTTCGTTGTCACCATGACCCAAACTGACTTGCATGGTTTGGACTCCACATTCATTTTTCTCATTAGTGGATCTTAGCCTCCTTTTAGCATCTGGGCTAAGCCCCATCTTGAAAATCAGTTTGGAATCGTGGATTTCCTATAACTAGCTGTATGCTGTTGCAGAAATCACTTCTGCTTCTCTGTCTGCAAAGTGGGATGATAATACCTACCTCACAGGGTAGCAGTGAGCATTAAAATGAGATTGTTCCTGTAAAGGACTTTGGTCCCTAAGAAAGTCACTCTTTAAGTGACAGCTAATATTACATATTATGAATAGTTTTTTACAAGTGATAATGAAAATGAGCTCATCAATTTCTGCAGATTTTGAATTTAGGGAATACTTTTTGAACATTTTACACATAAAACTATAGTTGGTAATGATGGGAATTCCAGCTGCGTGACCTTGGGCAACTTACTTAACATCTCTATGCCTCATCCTGTCTGTAAGAGTGTTGATAATAGAACCAGCCAGCATGAGGCTTGATTTAGTTACTCTTTGTAAGGCTCTTTCTTACATCTATGCCTGGCATATAATTAAATGCAATATAAGTGCTTGTTTAGATAAACAAAATGACCTATTACAATTATATAGGTTATAGACTAGCCATCCCTCCTTATGCTCATTTTTGTTGTATTTCCCTTCTTTTCAGTGTTGCCCCATAAACTTAGCAGGGACAGGAAGAGGAGGGCAAGTTCAAAGGAGTTCCTTTTGCCTTTGACATTGGAACAATCTAAGTTTGGAATACCAAGACAGAAGCCCCCCCAAAAAAAGGCTGTTCAAATTTAGTGGGCAGTAAGTTTAGTAGTTTCGGTATAGTGTGAGGTTTGATTTTACAGTTGCAGACACATACAGCAGGTCCTCTAATACCTGTTTATTCAGTGCCGTTTCATAACACTGATGAGGAAAAAATTTGATTTCCAGCCCAGGTGACTGTCTACATATGAGTGGTTCGCACATTCTCTCCATGTCCGTGTGGGTTTTCTCCAGGTACCCCAGTTCCTCCCACGTCCCGGAACAGTGCACATTGGCAAATTGGCGTGTCTAAACTGCCCCAGTCTGAGTGGGCGTGGGTGTGGGTGTGATGTGCCCTGCCACGGAATGTCATCCTGTCCTGGGTCGGTGCCCATCTTATTCCCCTGAGCTGCTGGGAGAACCGCTGGCCACCTGCAACCCTGAACTGGAATAAGCAGGTTGGAAAAGAATGATCTTACTTGCTTTTATTAATCCTTCTTAAATGTATAGCTAACTTACATTTATTTCAGTGTTAAATATTAGAAGTGTTTTGGGGTCTTTTAGAACTTTTGTGGTGTTTCTGTGACCAGAAATATGCTGTGGGAATTTAACTCTTTTTTATATCAATTAGCCCATGGTAAGATTGCTTTTGTTATACAACATTTTGCTTAAAGTCTCAGTTTCCAAGAGCCTATCAGTGACGTTAAGTGAGTTCTTGGAGTTTCAAGTGTTAATTTTCAGGGGATGCTCCTTTTTCCAGTGACTGAAATTTTTACGTTCACCATCCTGGCCCTTCCCTTCCTGGTACTCAGGTTTTTGAGAAAACAAATCAATAATCATGTTTCTTTTCATAAGTTTAGAGGCAGAACAAAAGGCATCGGTCTTAGGGGTGGAAGCTGCATTTTTCAGAATGCTTTCCCTGTGTGGTTCCAGGTTTGAGTTCAGCAAAAGTGAAGTTGCAGGAGCTGAGCGTTGGGAGGCAGAAATGAAGCCACCAGGCTCTGAGCATCATTATAGGTTGGAGACCATGAGAGGGAGACGCAGAAGGGCCAGTGGATTCCAGTTTCTCCTTGCTCTTTCTCAGTGTGTATCCAGTGCTCCCTTCCCCCTACCAGCTCTGCTGACCAACAGTGGCCCCCAGGCCCACTGTCAGATGCTTCTTGCGAACTCACAGAGGTGGTAGCCACAAAGAACCTGACTCCTGCGCCAGAGTCCCCACCGGTTTTATCTCAGCAGAGATAAGCCATGCCTGGCTTCCAGACTGGGTTCTGGGCTGCTTAGTGACTGTTCTCTGATCCTTAAACAACCCTTTGGGAACTTTATGCTCCTCTTTCCTTCCCAAGTTGTGTAAATCCTCATCCTTGTATTAAATCCTTCTTCCATGATACTCAGTGGCTCTGCTTCCCTGGGTGAGCTCTGATACCAGGAACCTTTCATCCAGGCCACAGTAAGGTCGTAGGACCTATCCCTGCCTCCCAGTGGAGACCCTCCACACTGGTGCGCCATTGTCTATGTATCTGCCAGAATTAGAGCCTTTGTCTCTTAGACTGGAATTACTACTATTTCCATCTGTTCAGCCTATTCACCCAGGCAACACCAGGGATAAGGCAGCCTTTAGCCTAATGGAATTCACAATCCAGTTGTGAAGATAGACCCAGCACATCAGAAAACTATCCTGAGTGGTAAACCGGGGTCATGCTCCCCAAGAGGCACACAAGAGAGTCCATTAGAGTATGGGAAAAGATTAGAAGTTTTGCTAATATGTATCTCATTCTTTTTATTTCTACCTTGGGGTGTGTTTTATAATATATAAAGTATAGATACATATATGTAAGTATATGCCAATCCTTTTTGTTTTCCCTGATAGGAGCATGTGATCAGAAGAGGTGGGACCACTGCCCTAGGCATGTGGCAATGTATGATTAGTGCCAGTAGGAGCTCAGAGGAGAGGGATTTTACTGTGCTCTCAAGGTAGAAGGGTTCTGGCCAGTGGCCCTAACTCTCTGACCTCTCCTGTTACTGCTGCCCCCTCAAAAGGCTGCTCCTCTACTGCCCATGCTCACCCCCACCTTGGGGCTTCTCACTGGTTGCTCCCTCAGCCTCAAATGCAATTTCCCCAGATTTCTTCCAGCTGGCTTCGTTGTGTTATTCAGCTCCTGATCTGTTAGATGCTTTATGTTCTTAGTTGTTTGTTTGGAAACCCCAGGAATTCAGGGTCTTCCTCTGTACTATCCCTAGCTGTGTCTCCAGTACCTAGAGTTGTGTCTAGCACATAATAGATGCTCAAGAAATATCAGGTGAAAGAAGAGAGGAGGAAAAGGTAGACAGAAGGACCCCACACACAAAGGGAGAGTAGATACTATTCCCCTATCAACACAGCTCTCTTTTTTTCTCCTGCTAATATGGACCCTTTGGGGGTAAATTATGCCCTCCAAAAGCAGTGGCTATGGCCCTGCTGCTTTTGTTTCTGCTCTGAAATTGTGGTATTCGCTGTTTCGCGGTGAGCAGGTGGCTTACTTCCCCAAAGGGTGGCTCTCATTACAATCCAGGTTTCAGGCGGTACCTGAGTCAGCTCAGAGTAAAAGCCCAGAGGCCTCAGCGGCCCAGGCCAGCCGCTGATGCGGCTCCCTGCCCCAGGGGGAAGCAGTTTTCTGTCGATTTTAGTTGGTGTTGCTTTTTTGTTTCCTTGTGCAATTTCAGCAGCTTAGCTGAACAAGTTATTCTAAATGTCTAAAGACCCAGGTCTTTTCATTCCATCCCTCCTCATCATCATGTTTGATTCTTCCCTGCCTGTGCCCCAGCCTCCTACTAACATCCACCGAAGGCGAGGAGAGGCAAAAGGTGCCATGCCTCCACAACCAGACCTGCGCCAGTCAGGCCGCTAGGCCGTCACCAAGTGGAACCCAGCACTGGTGGCCGTGTGAATATGCACTCTTTCTTTATTCATTTGGCAACCTTGTACCAACTTACTGTATTTCATTGTTTTACACTGATATTCATTTACTCCTTTATTCAACAAATATGTATTGTACTTACTATGTACAAGGTACTGTGGTAGACACTAAAAATAGAGCTGACCACACCGTAAATATCTCTACCCTGCTAAATATTTTAAACTGGTATTGTTAGTATCTTACAAATTTAAGTTATAAGTTCTTTGAAATAAGGGGCAATTTTTAAATATCTGGGTCTTGCTAGAGTGTTCAGTAAATCTGTATTTGCTGCTTGGCTGGCTTGGCTGACTGAAGTTCTTACTCAGGCTTACCTTAAGCTAAGGAAACCAGTATCATCACCATAAAAAATTAACACTTTCAAGAAACACCATGTGTTTACCAGGTGGTAGTTCCTATCTTCATACTACCCTTAGAGTAGGGACTTAAAGTTTTCACTTTGCAGCCAAGGAAACCAAGGACTGTGGGTAAACTGAGCTATACTGTCAACAACTAGATTTGAAAGGCATTTCTCTTTCTAGAGCCCATGCTCTGTGCTGCACTGGGCTGTGTCTAGAAGAGCTTTGATTCCAGGGACAAGGCCTATTCATCACTGTGCTTCTAGTACCTGGAATGATGCCTGGCACATAGTAGATACTCATTAAATGTACTGAGACGTGTATGCTGCACCGTGCCAGGCCCAGCCTGCCCCAGCCCTGCTAAAGGGGACTAGGCAGTGGGACTAATAATCCGTAGGCACAGAATTGGGGTCCATTCAGTGTTCATGGGTAACTACCTGGGTAACATTGTTCCTGCCTCCATGCTCCCTGGTGGCTTGCAGGAGGCAGATAAGTCATCCCAGGTGGAAGCCAAAGTTTACTTAAATACTTGACAATGTTAGGCCAAGAAACACCCCTAGGACTCAAGTTTTCTGCAGAAGCCAATTGTAACAACCTCTTACTCATTCGATCCCCCAAGTGTCCCAGACTCAATGGGTCAGAGAAATTCCAGGGTGGTGGCTCTGGCCTTCAGTGACCCCTCTGTCCCATGTCTCACTTTACCCAGAAGGTCAGCTTTATTGGTTCCATAAAGTATACTTCCCAAAGTGTGTCCTGAAACTGTTACCTCCAACAAGGAGTGGGAATTTCTGACTTAAACTAAGCTATGGAGACTTTTTACTGCAGGGCCTTTCAGAGCCTTTACTATGATTGTGATTCTTTTTAGGATGAAACACGCAGTTTCCCAAATTATGTGGCCATGGAACCTCTTCATCGCAGAGGATGTCCATAGAGCAGTATGTACAGAAAATATTTTCGGAAAATGCAAGCTGAATCCATACTTTTGCATTAAGGGGAAGACCATCTTAAAATATTTTAGTGACTGCTTTTTTAAAAAAAACTTGTGTATCTTTACACTCAAGTCTTTTAACTCACAATTTTGAAACCAATGCATCAACTCCTTTTCTCCTACATTCTAGTCATTCTTTCCAGTCCCGAAGATTTCTCTTATAAAGTCACCTGTGAGCATCCAAATTATCTGGGTGGTGCTCAGAAATGTGCTGGGGTTGGGTAAACTTTCAGGACAAAAAACTGGCTGGCAAGGAGGATGGTCAGAGGCTCCCTGCTCAGCTGACAGCCAGCCCAGAATGTATGTGAAGGAACCCAGGAAAGGAGGAAAGTGTCAGCAGAGACAAGGGCATCAGTGTCAGGCTCAGATTCAAACTCTGGTGTGATTCACAGTTTATTGTCCAAGGCCTGGTGGTAGATACGTGGCTGTGAATAACCTATCTTTGTTATTTGAATGCTTCTAATTATTGTCCAATTAACCCATTAAAACGGGAGAGACAGGATCAAACAGTGTATGCCTCCTGATGGGAAAACACAGCACTTACTATACCTACTAAAAAGTGGAACATGACTCTTACTGGGCCTCCATGTCTAACAAATTTGCATTCAGGGGACAGAGAAATGTGTAAGTGATAACAGATAGAGGAATCAGCAAAATCCAGAATTGAGAATCTCAATGGGACAGTTGACTGGTTTGTCAACGAATATACTGTATGAGGGGAGAAAGGGAAGAGGGGAGCCTGCGGAATTAGATGAGAGACTAGAACCATACCAACCATGTGCACTGTGTGGCTCTCGTTTGGATCCCGACTCAGATGTGTCAACTGTAAAAATATTTATGTGCAGTGAGGAAAATTTGGACACTGATTGCAAATCTGGTAATAAGGAACTGTTAATTATTTTAGTTATAATAAAGATATGGTTATATTGTTTATGTCTTTGTATTTTAGAAATACATACTGAAATATTCACAAGAAATTGTATAATGTGTGGGATTTGCTTCAACATAATCAGGGGAGAGGGAAATGGGTAGAAGTATCGGTAGAACAGGATTGCCCATGAGTTAATTATTGTTGAAGCTGGATGATAGGGTTATTGTGGTTCATTATACTATTCTCCCTGTTTGAAATTTTCCATAACACAAAGTAAAGAAGGGAAGAAGAAAGTTGATCATACAATATGAGTTCCTGAAATTAGAAAGAAATTAGTCAAAAATTTTCATTCAGGGTTATATTTGATGATACTTTGGACATGGGAACACAATTCAGAATAGGAGCAGTATGTGTCTTTGGGTGCTGGTGGTCAGTATCAGTGCCTTGAGTCAAGGAGGGGACCCTCTTGCCATTCAGTCACACCAGAGTCTGCTTTTGGGTTCCCAGATGTTAATCCAACTTTTTTCTGGTTTTACCCAAGACCTTCCTGGAAATACACCAAGCGGCTTCACCCCTGGTCTGATCCCAGTTCCTTTGTCTTCCATGTGGGGCAGAAGGGGAGAGTGGGACACTTAGACAGACAAATGGAAGGCACATTAGTCCTCAAGGGGGAAGCTCCATAAGAAGGCTGTAACTGCTAATTCATGACATGGAAGCATGAAAACTCCAGGGAGCTTGCAAAAAGTTTTGGTGAACAGTGAAGTCTGTCATAAGCTACAGCAATACCACTGATGTCCTAAATGGCTCCTGAATGAAGTGAGGATGGGTTTGTGCCAGGGGCAGCTATCTGGCAAGAGGCTGGTCATGGCCTTGGGGGTGGACGCACTCCATGGCCAGAAAAGAGAAGAAATTGAACTGGACCTTCCAGGGACTTGTGTCTTTAGTTCTGCAATGAAGTTACCCATCCCTTGGTGACATCCTATGGAAAATCTCCCTGAGGGGCTAGAAGGGAGACTCATCTCTTGCTCAGGGGTTTTGCCCAGCTTCAGAGTTGTCACTGTTAAAGGGACCTAACCTCACATTTGGATCCTCAGAGGCAGCCCTTCGCAGAAGATGAGGCTAAGGCCGTTGTGATCTAAATTAGTGCCCAAACGTGGATTGGTAGTATGGATCCTATGGAAAAAACCATTTCCGGTAGTAAGACAGGAAATCCATGGCCCGCCTCACTGGATGATGAGCATAGCCGATGCTGTTCCAGTTAATCACTAAAGGTAATATTGTAGTTTGTAAAGAAAAGGAAATGTACTTGGCTGCTCTAGTTTGTGCAGCTTAGATGAGCCTGGGGCCTTTTCTCGGAGGCCTTTGTCATTTAAGGAAATTAATGCTCTGGTGTCACCAATTCTTGAGGATGCCATCTTGGCCATTTTGTGTAGGCACAGATTTAAATCCCAGGTTATCACATGTAGGCGTCAATCACTTAGCCAAGGAACAGACTGAGCGGGCTAACTACCTGGCATATGCATGCAGCTTTAGAGTTCTTGCAGTTGAAGATGCCTTTTATGGGGAAAATTTTGTTATTATGATATTCTGAAATTGGAGAGCCCAGAGGTTTCAGATTAAACCACTTACAAAACATGGCAAGCCTACATTCAGAACTAACCCCTCTCTGCTTTTTTTTTTTTTTTAATTTTTAGTAGGAAACAGTGTTGCTTAAGGTTATTGGGGGAAAAAAACAAATGAGACCCTGACTGGTGTGGCTCAGTTGGTTGAGTGTTATCTTACAAAACAAAAGGTCATCAATTCAATTCCCTGTCAGGGCACATGCCTGGGTTACGGGCTCAGTCCCCAGTCAAAGCACGTATGAGAGTCAATCAGTCAATGCCATGTTTCTCTTCCTCTCTCTAAAAATAAGTAAATAAAATCTTTTTTTAAAAATAAATGAAACCAGTCTTTAAACAAAAAGGAGATGTGGAATGATACGAGGACCAGCTCCCTAAATCAAAGGACGCTTAAACTGATTCTCTGGCCAGACATGAATGAAGGTGGCCTGGGACCTTAGGAGCCGTTACTCTCAGCCCCGAAGCACTAACTGTCATGAGATAACTCTGCTCCAACCCACTTGTCTGTTCCAGTCAAGTTTTCAAGTATTGAGGAGAGAGAATTGGAGTGGCCAGCTTGTCAGGTGGCACTGCCGTTGGTGTCTATTAGAGAAAGGAGGCCCCTTTCTTACTGCCCCAATGATGGGATCCAGCTGGAGCTGTCAAGGTAATCAAGCATCCCGTGGAAACTGTGACTCTGGCTACAGCACATTTCTCCGACCACCATTGCTCCCGGTTCATCTGAGAGAACTGGCCCTTCCTCTCCAGTCCTCCTCACCCTGCCCCACTCAGAAGAGGCTCCTCACTGCTTCTCCCTCAGTGTCCACTGCAGTGAAGCTGCCTGGACAGAGGAGAGTGTGGGGAACATACGGTCAGGCAGACCACATTCCACCAGAGTGTCCAGCCCTGAAGAGGGTGACCTGTCCCCAGCTACACAAAAGTATTTCTCCCTTATGAGTTGGTACTAGATCTTGACTATTTAATGCTGTCCTGGGAAGGATCCTCCTGAGACATAAGGCAGAGGCTGTTGCCATGACTATAGCTGGGTTCCCTGGCATTCTGGTTCTGATAGGACCTGGAGATTGACATGAAGCACTTCTAAAGCAACAACCCATTCATTACAGGGTGAATCAAAATATAGCATTATGTCTCTTTATTGAAGAACAAGAAAGACTAATGAGTCAACAGGTAGAAATGAGAAAGTTAAAGAATTCCCATACATCTTTAAGACTACAGAGTTCAATGGTAAACATGTTAAAATCAAGATTTTAAACCAGCACAGCTCATTCAAATCATCTGTTTCTATTTTAACATGTTATCTTGTTCATTTATGGCTGGAATTATCATTATGATCTTTATTGTCATTTTTAAAACTCAAGATTTGTTCAAAGTACATTAATGTACCAGGTACTATATTAAACTTTTCAATGTATTATCTTAATTGATCTTCTCAGCAGCCTAGTGAGGTGGGTATAGTCATTACCCCATTTTACAGATGAGGAAAGTGAGGGCCAGAAAGTTTAATAAACTTACCCCACGGTCCTTCTGCTGGACCGGAATTTATCTGACTGCAGAACATAACATTTTAAGCACTAAAAATTTTATATCAGTGCAAAGACTAGCCTACTTAAAATGGAACTGCAACATTGAACATGATGATTCAATATTGCCACACACAGAGGAAACCACTTGTCTCCCTTAGGCCATATTAAGTCTTTGGAGGCTGGCACGTATTGCATTTGTGGTCAGACTTCCAGGCCTTGGATAAATAGTGGCTAACCCCACCATTAGTCTGGCTTAGCCTGATCATGGGGCTCTAACACCAGCCTCTAGTGAACAGACTCTAATTCAACTATCCATGGCTTGAGGAGACAGACAGCAGACTCAATTGGAGCAATCCTGGGAGGATGTGCTGAGCTCTGCCCTGCCCATTAGCGGCTAGAAATTTGTGCAAACAACCATAAAATTAAACAGACCCTGAGAGGAACATTGATTTCCAATTGGCACAGTTCACCAGATGCTGTTTGGTCTAAGAACTGCTTGACCTCTACTAGTGACGCCACCTGCCCTTGGCTTGCAGGGTGTGTTCCCAGCGGGGAAGTCCTGCCCACTAACGCTCGCTCCTGGAACTTGGGCTGAAGGCGTGGCAGGGTCCCCATATGTTGCAGGGGAGAGGCTAGCCACGCCCATGCATTGGATTCACCCTCTTATCCAACCCTAGGGCTAAAGCTGACCCCAGGAGAATACAGACGCTTCCACCCCCAACTAATTAAATAGGTGGCCTCCTGCTGCTAAGAGGGAATGAGGGCAGAAAAAACGGAGGATGCCTGATTTAACTAGGATCTGGGTAAGTAGCTCACCAGCCAGACCCGGAAATCACCCAAGCGTGCCTAAACAGTCTGTCAGGGGTCAGGGTGGTTCTGTGCTTGAGACGTGGCGTTCTGTGTATTTTTAGCAATCTTTGCAGTTTTCAAATCTTGCAGTCCAAAACGTTTGTCTTAGAAGTTTTACACATTACTATAAATACTATCTATTAATGAGTATATCTTATAATCATTATTATTACCCACCAAAATCCTTGTGCTAAAACATTAGAATGAAAGTGACTACTAAAAGACACTTGTTTTTCTCCTAGGACCACCTGAAGGTGATTCTACCACCTTAAAAGTGTGAGCGTGCACACGCACGTGCCCACGTCAAGAGCAGGCTTCTGGAGTCAAAGCCAAGTGTCTGCCAAAGCTGCCAGTGCCCAGTCTAAGTGCCCTTGCAACTGCAAATTTAGATAAAAGCTAAAGCCATGGTTCCAGTTAGGGGAAGAAACTTTTAGAGTTTTTCAGGAGTTCAGCCTACAAGTGGGTTATTAGTTCTTTTTCCATTCTGTTTTTACTAGAAATCTTTTAGACAGAGGACTTGAGATGCAAAGAGGGAGACAGTTGTAATAATGGAGAATTAGACTAAATTAAAATGATACTAAGTCACAGCACAACTTGGCCTCTTAGCCACCAACTTTTGACATTCTAATTAGAGTAAATGATTATGCAAATCTAGTCAGTCACTCATTTCCCCCCTCAGCCAGAGTGCCTGTGATTGTTAAGTGAGGACTGTTGATGGCATAATTAAAGCTCTCCTAAAAATTAATTGGGAATTGGAGGACAGTCTCCAAAGAATGCCCTAATTGGTGGGCAGCCTAGCACAGCTGTCCTTTTGTCCTGCCCACCACCAGGACGCCTAGAGTTTCCCATCAGGTCTAATAGAATATGACACCCGAGGTGTTCCCAAGAATTGGTCCACAAGACAGAGCGGAAGACACAGACTGACATCCAGGGCCACCTCCTGGGTCTGTTCAGCTGAGGAAACAGGCCTTCAGGTGAATCCAAACATGGATCACAGAACACCTGGTTTGGGGAGCTCACAGGAAGCAAAATTGGTTATGGGTTAATGTCGAAGTTGCATGATGGGTACATGGGAGTGGGGGGAGGGCGCATGGGAAAGGAAGCCAGAAAGAGTAGCTATAGTATTTGCTTTGCTTTTATTTGAAATTTCCCATAATAAAAAAAAAGTAATACATAACTACTGTTAAATTAATTAAACAAGCCATTAGACGGAGATGGTTCTAATGCCTAGCTACCTGCATAAGTAAACCCAGAGCTAAGCCTGGAAACACCTCAAGGTTAAGAAATCAAAACCTAGTTGACAACTAAGCACGAGCAGCCACGTAATGCAACACTGGCTTAAGCTGTGACAAATCAAATCATTTCCTTGCTCTGCTTCCAGGTCGTCTCTGTAAAAGCCTTGCCCCTATCTCCCGGCAGTGGAGTGCTCCAACCACTTCAGGCTTAGCACTGCCCCAGTGGAACTGATTTTTGTTCAAATAAACTAAAAAACTTAATACGCCTCAGCTTATCTACCAAAATATAACATCATGAGGAGGTAGTTCTTAGTAATAAAAGTCAACTTATGATTATCCTCTTAAAGGAGAAGAGTCACGGAGTGCCTGATCTTAAAACGAGTGTGCTGTTCTATTCGTATTCCCTTCGGATCACGCCTCACATCCAGCCTCAACTCTTCCCAGTTTTGCCCTAACTGGGAATGAAGAGCAAAGACTGAGGAGAAACTGAGAGAGAAATGGGGCCAGATGAGAGACAGAGGAGGGGACACTGGCTGAATGGATGAGGTCCCCAGATAATCTATCTAGAGGATAATTGAATCAATTTTGAGTTAATTCTATGTCATAAATATATATACAACCGTATTTGACTTAAAAAGAAGAATAACTTAAGTAAGCCCTCTTAAATTTAAAAAAGTACAGTGCCTGGTAGTGAAGGAGAAAATTCTCTCATTATTAACAAGCTGCCCCTTGGCAGCCATGAGTTAAGATGAAAGGGAAGAAGTAGTCGGTGGTTTCAGTGCTATAGGTGGAGATTTTTTAAGAATGGGGGCCCCTTGTCTACAGGCACCACAGTGCAGGATAGCTGCAGGCCTTGGAGATCACCGGTCTTCCCTGGTGCAGAATTATGTTTTTTATCTTTATCTTTTAGCATTATCCATGTCTGGGGTGACAGTAATTAACGAGCTAGTAAAAAACTGCCCCAGCCAAGCTGTGCCCAGTGTCTCCTAGCTTTGTTAGGAGAACCAGTGTGGGCTAATTAATTGGTCTTCAGGTAGTAACTAAATCAAAGGTGTCCTGGGTACACTGGGAAGCCAGAGTCTCCTATTTCCTGAGAATCAATCAGCTCAAGATTGATGAAGGGCTGCTAAGGTCAGGCTTAGAAACACAAAACCATCTGCCAACTCTCCAGGGCTGGTACCTGCAGTAGAGCAATTTTAGAAGAACAGGTGTTCACTTTTAACTTACCTCTTCTTTTCTTTTATGCTGAACTCGTGATTTTAGCTAGAACGAGCCTCCAGTTGGTTGATGAAATTCACAAGCTGTCTATCTACTGTAACTTAAAATAACCTAGCCCAAAGGTATTGTGATAACCTCATGCGGCTCTTGCATAAAGTCATAAACCTCTCATCCATAGGAATGGCCACTCTAGCCTCTCCAGAAGCATTTGGCAGTATCAGGAAACAATGACTACAAGGCATTGCCCCAGAAAGGCTACACATACTGAATGTTTGTATCTCCCCAAAATTTCTATGTTGAAACCTAGTTCCCAATGTGATGGCATTTGGAGGTGGGGGTCTTTGGGAGGTGATTAGGTCATGAGGGTGGAGCCCTCATGAATCAGCTTAGTGCCTTTATAAAAAGAGATCCTAGAGATCTTCCTCACCCCTTCCGCCATGTGAGGACACAAGACAGTCATCTATGAACCAGGAAGAGGGCTTTCAACAGACATCAAATCTGCCAGTGCCTTGATTTTGGACTTCCAGCATCCAGAACAATGAGAAATGTTTGTAGTTTATAAGCCACCTAGTGTATGGCATTTTTGTTATAGCAGCCTGAACAGATCAAGACAAAGAGCTTAAGCCAGGAAACACTGTTTCACTCTCTGAGTGGGGCACAAATCCAGTCTGGTCCATCCACTTTGCAGAGTACGCTTGAGAGTCTGCAAAGTGTGTCAGAGCTGATACTTAAATGTCTCTGGTTCCTCGAAAGTATCTTTTGGTGCAGCAGTCTAAGAACATTTCAGAGTGTTTGATGATGATCTGTAAGCACATCAATGGGTTTGCTGATGATGGTTCGATGACTGGAATTGTTTTTCCTCTATTAAAAAAAAAGTAAAGATTTACACCAGTTTTCTTCTTTCAAATGAAGGTATATTTTTTGTTCGGGCTAACCATTAATGTCCCTAGTTTCTCAAGAATATGGGAAATTCTCCTAAACACTCTTGTGGTAGATTGTATTTTTCCAAAGATAGCTGCAGTTACAACATATCCCATCTCATATGTTATTACAATGTGACATTAGCTTTCCTCCATTAATAGGTGAAATTTGTGTTCCTGCCCCATGAACCTGGGCAGACCTTTGTAAATACCTCAACCAGTAGAAAGTAGCACAAGTGATATCGCATGACTTCCTAGTATAGTCATAAAAGAAGATAGAGCCTCAGCTTGGCTCTCTCACAGCCTTGGGAGCCAAGCCAACATGGAGGAAATCCAACTAATCTAAACCCACCATGCTGGAAACATCATGTAGAAAGACTATATAAAGATAGATAAAGCTTGTCCCAGGAGTCCAAACCGTTCCAGCTCCCAGCTGCTTGAGTGTTCCCAACACAGGCTCCAAACGTGTGTGAACAGGCCGTTAATGACCACAGCCCTTCCTTTGAGCTCCGTCCTGGCATCAAGCAGAGCAAGAACAAGCCTTCCCCACTATGTCCTGTGCAAATTGCTGACCCTCAGAATTGGTGAGTATAATAAATACCGGGTCCAGCAGAAGGCCTGCTTAAATGTGGTTGGTAGGGTAATAATATGGGTGTAATAATTTATAGTTCTAATTTGAACATGCCACGTAAAATGTCATATGGCATACTTGAGTGTGGTATTGTTATGTTACAGAATTACATGCTTATGATTTCATAATAAAAGATTTCGTAATAAAAAGGGGACATTATTTGTGCTGGACCCTGTATTTTCAGATGGATTTTTAAAAACTGAGTGTAAAAATTAAAACATTAACAATCTTGGAAGAAAATACAACATACAATATACACCACCTATGGTGTAGGGAAGAGCAGCCTAACCAAAAGTGCAAACCCAGAAGCTATATAAGGAGGAATAGCCTGACTGCATAAATACTTTAAAATATGTTTGATAAAAGTCATACAGACAAAACATTGTGGAAAATATTCCCACACCTGTGACAGATAAAAAGTCATCCTATACAGTGTTTTTGCAAACTGATAACAAGATGCAATCTAAAACAGGTAAGATATATGAATAGACAGTTCAGAAAACAGAAAATATGAATGCTGAGTAAATATACCAAAAGTTGTTTAACTTCCCCAGTCAGGTAAGTGCAAATGAAGCAACAGTGCGTATGGCATAATCACTGCCAGACTCTGCTGGTGGGTTTGTGGTGACACAGATACAGGGCTAACAGCAGTGTGAGCAGCTACATGCAGCCTTTTTTGGAAAGCTGTCTGACTAAAAACCAAAATGAAAAAATGCATGTTTCAAACAAGAAATCCCTCTCAAATCTAGACTACAGAAATAAAAGTACCAGGACATAAATAAACAAAATAAAATGGTTCTGTGTACTATGGCTTATAATGGTAGAAATCTGGAAATAAAGTAAAAGATCTTCAATGGGAGATTGAGGGGGATTGATTGAATGAGCTGTGGAACAGCCGTACTGTGGAATAATGTTCAGCCTTGAGGAAGAATAAGCTAGAGAATGAGCTAAAAGATCTATAGCAGTTGAATGTTACATAAAAAAGGAAGAAAGAAGCAGAGGGTTATGTAACATGACACTATTGTTTTAAAACAAACATACAAAACCAAAGTTGTATATATGTGTGCATATAAGCTGATGGGTTATATGAATGTGAAGGAAAGTGTGGAAGATTATACCAGGTTATGAATAACAGTTTCCTGGATGGGGAATGGGGAAGGAGGAGTACTAGTTGGAGAAGAAAGGGGTGAGAGTTGGCGAGAAGAGGAAAAAGACTCAGTATTTACAGATGGAATGCTGAGCAAATGCAAGGCTAGAAAACTGAGCACTCAGCACTCAGTAAAAGTCTTGAGATAAGAAAGAGGAAATCAGTACAAACGGGTGGAATACACCCAATACAGGGCATGCAGACACAGGAGGGACCCAGGGTACAGAATCCAAGCAAGGAGACGAGGGTATCCATGTAGTGATGGTGATAGCCTGGAGAGTCCAAACAGGGAAAACGGCTTTCCTGCAGGGTATGGGATGGACAGATGGCAGATGGTTACATGAGGGGGGTTGATCAAATAAATGTGTTAATGATAATGGAAGTGATATTTCTCCCTGTTGGTAAAAGCAGTCACAAATACAGAAAGGACTCAATGTTGGATTAGAATTGGAGGTATTCATCTGAGTTCATGGTTCTCAACATATATAGATAGATTAGAAATAAATGTGTATAAAACATATTCCCTAATCATTTCACAGTGTATGTAAATCAAACTATCATGCTGTATGCCTTAAACTTATTCAGTAGTGTATGTCATTATTGCTCAGTAAAACTAGGGGGAAAAAATAATCTATTCCCTAATGCCGTTTGCTGAGTGATGCTGGAGCAGCAATACCCAATAGACCGAACAACTAGATCCTGGCTTCGAAATGCCACTTTGCACTAGAAGGAATCAGGGCTCCTTGGAGAAATGGCTGATTCCAGGTCTGGGGCATAGAAAAAGAAGATGAGATGGAATCTCATTTTGCCGAAAAGCAAGGAAGTGCTTAAAGAATCATGTGGACAAAGCCAGCTTGAATGGGCTTTCTATAGCCACATTTGGGATCATTTCAGCATCAAAACAAATACCAATAGTAATAGATTATAGTTTGTTACGTAATACGGATAACCATGAATTCATAGAAAAATAGATGAATGAATTGAAAAGTTTGTTAAGAAATAAGATATTTAAACAGCTTCGAAGTACCTATCTACAAAATGGTTATTAACTACAAAAGAGGAAAGAGTAACTTATGGTGAAGAAATCTTCACCACCACCTTAGTGGACACCACCTTAATCAAGTAATCAGAGTGGAGGTCATCAGTCCCGGGGCTGATCAAAATCATAACGATTTGGTTATATATGCCATCAAATCATTGGATAGCATCAGCTATAATACCTATATATGCTACCCAATAGGATGCAACAGGGACACAGTGCCTCCTCTGTGGTATTCCTGCCAGTGGTGCCTATCCTGAACCTAACCACAAAGAGGCACCACACAAACCCAAACTGAGGGCCATTCCAGACAAAAACTGTCCTATAATCTTCAAAACCGTCAATATCATGAACATTACGGAAAGACAACTAATCAAATTGGAAACTGAGAAAACATGAATAACTAAATAGAACATGTGATTTAGGACTGGATACTTAAAAAAAAAAAGACTTTGTTTACTTTTAGAGAGACGGGAAGGGAGGGAGAAAGAGAGGGAGAGAAACTTCAATATGTGGTTGCCTCTCACACACCCCCTACTGAGGACCTGGCCCGCAACCCAGGCATGTGCCCTAACTGGGAATCAAACCAGTGACCCTTTGGTTCGAAGGCCAGTGCTCAATCCACTGAGCCACAACAGCCAGGGCTGATAAAGATATTTCTAAAGGTATAGTTCAAAAGGGTCAGGAGAGTAGTGAGGAGTAACAGTACAATTTTATAAGCTAAAAACATTATGATCAAGTGGTAATTAACTTAGCTGAACTGATGATCAAATTCTACACTAGCAGTAGGGAAAAAGAATTGATCTAATTTAGGTGACTGGATCCTCAGAAGACTCAGAAATTGGCGGCACAAGTTAGTCCTGAATGTTAGGGGTGGCTAGCAGTGTGAAGATAAGCTGTGGATGTTTAAAGGCCAGGACCAGTTGAAAGCTCTAAGAAGTGGTTATAGAATGCCAAATTTGGGCCAGCATGAAGTAACTGGTCTCAAACTTAACCTCCTTCTGTATAAAAGCAATTTTTTATAACTTAAAACCTAGACAAAATATGCAAAACATATTGTGGACACTGAGCAGTGACCAATAACAGGGCTGTGATCATTGAGAAAGGGGAGGCTGCACATTCATCCAAGCTTTCTCCCAAAGGACACGTTCTAGGCCAGACTGTGGGGCCATGGAGTAGAGCAGAGAATTGTTCTCTCACTGGTGGGAGGAAGTGGACATCAGAGTTAAAGACCGAGAGGTCCGTCAGTATTAAAGGCACACGGTCAGGGAGGGTGCTATCAGAAAGGAACCTAAAAAGTCTGTATGGAAACTTTGGAAAAAGAATGCACCTTTATCTTCACCTCACACCATATATAAAACTTCATTTGAGATGAATCATAAATCTACATGTGAAATGCAAAACAATTGTCTAAATGAAAATGTAGGAGATGATCTTCATATCCTTAAAGCTGGCAAAGATTTCTTAAACTGGACATAAAATACTAAGTATGGAAGATAAAATTGATAAGGTAGGCTTTATTAAAATTAATTTCTGTCAATAAATGACATCATTAAGAGGGTGAGAGACTTCGGGCCAACATGGAGGTATAGGTAAATACACCTATACCTCCTCGCACAAGGTCACAACTAACCTCAAAACAAAAAACAACCGGAACTGCCAGAAAATCAAACTGTATTAGAAATCTGACAGCCAAGGATTTAGAGAAGAAATATTCTTCCAGAAGGGTAGGAGGGGTGGAGATGGGAAGCCGGGGCAGAGAGGACGCCGTGTGGAGGTGGTGAAGTGGGCATGATAAGGCAGTGGTGGTAGCAGTCAGCATAACTGGCAGTCCCACATTCATCTGTGGTGAATAAAAACTGGGAGGGACATAGAAGGGAACACCTGGGGAGCCAGCAATCCCAGCCCTAAGCCAGAGCACGAAGCCCAGAGTTCCAGTGCCAGGATAATAAAACCTCATAACTCCTGGCTGTAAAAACCCAGTGGGGGTGGGGCAGCAGAAGAAACTGCCGGTCTCTCAGAAGAGTTCATTTTTAGGGTCCCCACAGTCCTAGAACGTATGCAAACCCACCCACTCTGGCAACCATCACCAGGGCATCAGCTAAAGGGGCACCAATCACATATAGGAAGTAGGTGAAATGACTGGACACAGGGTGAGTGCTGGGCAAGAGGCATTGTTCCCCCTCTGACCCCTCTTCCACATATAGCACCACAAAGCCCCAAAGCGGTTCCTCCGCCCTGGGGAATACCTAAGACTCCTCCCCTTGCAATGTAACAGGTGCACCAAGACAGGGAGTCAAAGCAGCTCTACCTAATACACAAAAACAAACACAGGGAGGCTGCCAAATAGAGAAGACAAAGTTATATGACCCAAATGAAAGAACAGATCAACACTCAGAAAAAGAACTAAGTGAAATGGAGATAGCCAAACTATCAGATGCAGAGTTCAAAACACTGGTGATCAGGATGCTCAGAGAACTCATTGAGTACAGCAAACACATAGAGAAAGAAATGAAGGCTACACTAAATGAAATAAGGAAAAGTCCACAAGGAACCAACAGTGAAAGGAAGTAAGCTGGGGTTCAAGTCAATGGTTTGGAATATAAGGAAAAAGTAAACAGTCAACCAGTACAGAATAAAGAAACAAGAATTCAAAAAAAATAAGAAGAATCTGGAACATCTCCAAAAGTGCCAACATCCAAATCTAGGCATGCCAGAAGGAGAAAAGGAAGAGCAAGAAATCGAAAACTTATTTGAAAAAATAATGAAAGAGAACTTTCCTAATCTGGCAAAGGAAATAGACATACAAGTCTAGGAAGCACAGAGTCCCAAACAAATTGGACCCAAAGAGGACCATGCCAAGACACATAATTATTAAAATGCCAAAAGTTAAAGATAAAGAGAAAATCTTAAAAGCATCAAGAAAAAAGAAGAGAGTTACCTATGAAGGAGTTTCTATAAGACTATCAGCTGATTTCTCAAAAGAAACTTTGCAGACAAGAAGGGACTTGCAAGAAATATTCAAAGTAATGAAGAGCAAGGACCTACAACCAAGATTACTCTATCCAGCAAAGCTATGATTTAGAATGGAAGGGCAGATAAAGTGCCTCCAAACAAGGTAAAGCTAAAGGAGTTCATCATCACTGAGTCCTTATTATATGAAATGTTAAAGGGACTTATTTAAGGAAAAGAAGATCAAAACTATGAACAGTAAAATGACAATAAACTCACAACTATCTACAACTGAATCTAAAAAAAAAAAAGAAAAAAAACTAAACAAACTAGATCAGGAACAGAATCATAGAAATGGAGATCATATAGAGGGTTATCCGTGGAGAGGGGGAAGGGGGAGAATGGGGGGAAAGGTGCAGAGATTAAGAAGCATAAATGGTGGGTACAAAATAGACAGAGGGGTGTTAAGAATAGTATAGGAAATGGAGAAGCCAAAGAACTTATATCCATGACCCAGGGACATGAACTAAGGAGGGGATTGCTGGAGGGAAGGAGGGTACCGGGCAGAGGGTTCAGGGGGAAAATAAATTGGGACTGCTGTAATAGTATAATCAATAAAATATACTTTAAAAAAGGAAGTGAATAAGCATGCCATACACTGAGAATGTATTCACAATACATACATCTGACAAAAGATTCATGCCCAAAATAGATACAGAACTCTTACAAATCAATAAAAATGACAACCCAATTACAAAGTACACAAAAACTTAGACACTTTTACAGAAGATCTCCAAAAGTCCAAAAAGCCTATGAAGAGGGATTCATCACCAGTTCCCACTGGGACATGCAACTTAAAACTACAGTAAGACATCACTACACGCTGCCCCAAAAAGACTGAAATTTAAAAGATGGCAGTGTCAAGGAGAGTAAGAATATAGAGCAAGAAGAATTCCCACACATTACTGGTGCAAGTGTAAATTCATTCCACTCTACAGGAAAACCATTTAGCAGTATCTATTAAAGTTAAACGTATGTTAAAGTTAACTTAGCAGTTATACTTCTAAGTATGCTATCCAAGGTAAATTAATGTCTGTGTCTACCAAAGGACATACAAGAATTTTCACACCCCCACAATCATCAACAGGAAAAGGTATAAGCAAATTGTAGTATGATTATACAGTGGAATATTATATAGAAATAAAAAGAAATAACAGCCGGTATAGACCCCAAAATGTTGTTTACTGAATGAAACCTAACACCAAACAGTATATACTCTATGATTCCATTCATAAAAACCAAAGAGTAGGCAACTAATTTATGGTGATATAAATCACAGAATAATGATTCTCTTATGGAGTGAGGGATAAAAAGTTATTTTTCATTTTTTGTTTTTGTATTTTTACAGAGAAAGGGAATGAGGGAAACTTCTGAGGTGATGGAAATATTCCATATCTAGATGGTAGATATACATTGTATACATATGTTGAAATACATGTATGTGCCCAAATTTCATGTGCCCTCTCCCTGCTCTGGAAAAAGTTGGAGATTTTTTTTCTTTGGAGAATATGAAACAGAAGATCACTGGAGATGGGGGCACCAAGCACATATGAAGGTGGGAAGTCATATCAAAAATTGGGGGATTAAATAAATTTATGCATGCCAAAAGCTGGTTTACCTCACCCCAGGTTCTTTTCCTCACTTGGCTCCCTGAACTGAGAACTTACTCATGTCTCATTAGAGTTGTATCACATGCTTAATCCTAGTCCAATGAACAGGCTAGGGATTGTGCAGGACGGGGCTCTCCCAAAAAGTCAGGACAAGCTTGAAGTCTGTCATCACCATCATCCTTATCATCACACATTTACCATGATGCTCATACCATACAGACTTGACTGTATTTCCTAATAAATCAAAATTACCCAAAAATAACTATTAGAAGCCTAGCTTAGCTCATGGAACAGCAACTGCAAGGGCCCCCAGCCACCTCCACAGTACTGCCTCCCTTGTTCAGGTTCCAAATTCCCAGGAGATCAGTTCCGATCTGGCTAAGCCTGAGTAGCATGGCCCCCTAGTCTGCAGAGAGGGAGAGGCAGCACCTGGCTGCTTTGGTTTCTTGGTGGGAGCTGGGCTCTACCTCTTTGATTACTCACAGTGAAAATTTCCCAGTCCACCATGCTAGGAGGACGGTATTTGGATGCTGCATAACTCCAAACAAATATTCATAACTACAAAAACATCATTAACTGGCTTTAATCTTGAGCTAAAAGTTGAAAACTTTTCCTGTTACTTGACTATCCTTGAGTTTACCCGATGCCCCTTTGACTTAATGGTCTCAGTTCTTTTTCTGCTCCTGTAGCACAAAGCTGTGAATCTGCTCACTGTGATTCAATACTCAGGGTGTGCCTGGTCTCTGAGTTCACAACCTCCCACTCACCTGAAGCTCTCCGGTACACAGGACTGGTGTGTGGCTTTGACTCTCTCTGCTGTAAATCCATCCCCATCGATCAGTGGTCTCTGTTTAGCAAAGACTCAGTATAGCAGTTTGCGTGTGTGTAAAACAGAAAGTAGGATCAGTTAATCTTCCCCTTAACAGAATCTCACTAGAGTACTATATACTTTTTGATATAGGGATCAATTCCCATGAGAAAAGATTACAGTATAAATTTCAAGTGAATGATTAACATTGCCAAGCCAACTCCCTAATATTGCATAAAATAAAGTTTGTTTTAGCTCCCCTAAACATCAGTATCTCGTATTCTTGCAGGTCTCAGCAGCCCAACTTGTTCTGCATATGGTGGCATGTTTAATTAGTGATCCTTCTGTAAGTGTCTGCAATTAGCACCATGATGATTAATAAAATAACTCCTTTAAAGCTCCATTTACCTAGCAGAACTGCACAATCAGGTATAATTAATTCATCATTAATAAATCATGGCTGATTAACTAATCTGTTTATTACTAACACATTACTAAACAGCTCCCACCTGAGCACAGCTAATTTTTCTATGCTGAACAGAACTGGGAGCTTAAAAAAACAGGTCCTCTAAAACTGCACTAAGCAGCAAGTATCTTGGTCTGGTCAGGGAGATTTTGAGACAATGCACATTTTAAAGTTCTTGAGCTGCATAAACAATTGTTGCTTGGGTGAAAAGAAAACAGTGGCTAAATCTGGAGTCCTGACCACCAGTGATTCTCAAACTTCAGCACATGCCAGAATCACCTGGAGAGCTTATTAAAAACCAGATTTCTTTTTTTAAAAGAGTTTATTTATTCATTTTTACAGAAAACGAAGGGAGGGAGAGAGAGACAGAATCATCGATACGTTGCCTCTTGCAATGTCCCCAAATGGGGACCTGGCCCACAACCCAGGCATGTGTCCTGACTGGGAATCAAACTGGTGACCCTTTGGTTCACAGGCTGGCACTCAGTCCACTGTGCCACAACAGCCAGGGCTAACAACAGATTTCTGATCACCACCTCCAGACCTTCTGATTCAGTAAGTCTGGGATAGGGCCTGAGAATTTGCTTTATTAACAAGCTCACATCCTGGTGGCATGGATGCTGCCTGTTTGGGAACCACACTTAGAGAAGCATAATTCTCCCCTTTCTCATATACTGGGGACAACCCCCAAGTCCTTTCTATAGATTTTATAATAAAAAAAATTTAAAATACCTTTCAGCATTATTTATCTGTCCTTGTGTTTACATGCTATCTCTTCAACTGGATTGTTAATTAATTTCTTTTAGTTGTCTCTCAGCCACCACAGAACCTAACAAATACTTTCTAGATGTAGAAACTCTAGACAAAACCCAGATGTGCATTCATCTCTGAATCTTTGTTCATGCGCCTGCCTTCCTGAGCCCTGTCCTTCAGTACTCGCCCGACTGTGCCATACTGCTCAGTGTCTGTGCCATATGTGGGCTCTAATCACTCACCAGTTACAAGTGCTCGTTATCTTTTCATGAAAGGATGAGCGTTGTCTCCCCAGTCCCTTGAGACTTCTGTAAGCTCCCTTTCCAATCGTCTTTGCGGCCTGCTCCCAATTCTCCACCTGTCCAGCTTCTAACAGGGTGTCTTATGCACAGGAGACAGCAAATTACATTTTACCAATCATGTCAGATTGCCAAACAGTGGATCAGATCCACGGGCTGTGAATCAGATCCCAGCTGGGCACCTAACTTAAAGAATACATGGGAATGAGAGCAAGGGGGATTCCCACCCTGAACAGAATTTGGAAAGAAGCAGTCCACTCTCTGAGAGTTAAACCATACCAAAAACAACAATAACAACAACAATAACAACAAAGAGAAGTGAAAAACATGGTCAATTTAAAGCAGTGGTTCTCAACCAGGGTGAAGATTTTTGCCCCTGCCCCCACCTCAGGGGTATTTGTCAATGTCTAACAACATTAAAGGAATGGAATGGCCTGCCCTGGCCGCTGGCTCGGTTGGTTGGAGCGTCCTCCCGTACACCAAAACAGTCGCAGGTTCAATCCCCGGTTGGGGTGCATGTTGGAGGAGGCAACCCATCCATGTTTCTGTCTCACATTGATGTGTATGTGTGTGTCTCTCTCTCCCTTCCTCTCTCTCTAAAATCAATAAACATATCTTCTGGTGAGGATTTTTTAAAAAAGGAATGGAATGGTTTGACCATATTCTGATCACAGAGGAAGACAGAGCTGGCCAGCAGTGGAGGCCTGGGAAAGGTTACTCAGGAAGACAAGAGGGCCTGGGAGAGAGGCAGGTTACCTACAGCGGGCTCACATCTCACACAAGTGCAGGCTAAGGTCACCGTGTCTTAAAAAATACTGTAAGAAAATGTGTAAGACAATCAAGAAAATATGCTATTAGCTGGATATTCAATAGCATCCTAATTTTTAAATGTTGTAATAGTTTTGTATTACTGTGTAACAATCACCACAAACGTAGTGGCTTAAAACAACATGTTTATTTCAGTCTCTGTGGGTCAGGCTGGGTCCTCTTCACGGCCACAATCGAGGCGTTAGGTAGGGCTGGGGTCTCAATCTCATATGAACACTCAGCTGAGGGGAAAGTTCTGCTTCCGAGCTCACTCAGGTCATGGCCAGTATTCAGTTCCTTGCTGTTGTAGGACTGAGGGCCTTGTTTTCATGCCGGCTCTCAAGTAGAGGCTGCCTGCAGCTTCTAGAGGAGGAGAGAATCATGGGGTTACCTTAAAAGTCTGTCTTCCATTGATGTGATATTGGCATTGAGGTTTCTATCCTTTTGAGGAGCCCTTATGTTTTAGAGCTAAATACTGAAATATTTGCAACGAAAGTATGTCTGTCTGGGATTTGCTTTAGGATAATCCAGAAGGGAGGGAAAGTGGGTAGAGGTATAAATAATTGACCATGAGTTGAATATTGTTGAATCTGGTAGGTTCATGGGAGCTCATTATATTATTCTCCCTACTTTTGTGTATGTTTGAAATGTTCATAATAAAATAAAAAATAAAAAGATCCCATGCATATTATTTATTACTGCAAAACTAATTACCTTACAACTTAGTGACTTAAAACAACAAACACTTATTTTTCTCAGTTCCTGTGGGTCAGGAATCCACACAGCTTAGCTGGGTGCTTCCGGCACAGGGTCTCACAAGGAGTGGATGGACTTCAGGCCTCCGAGGCTCCGTGAGCCGGAGGATCTGCTTCCAAGCTCATGCATGTGGCTGTTGCTCAGGGGACTCAGTTCCTTGCTCATAATGGGCAGCTGGCTTCCCACAGAGCAAGTGATGAGAAGAAGAAAGGGAGAGAAAGAGAAACAGAAACACACACAGAAGCTGATCAAAACATAAGATGCTGTCTTTTATAACTTAATGGAAGTGACCTACTATTACTCCTGAACATTCTGTTGGTCACACAGACCAGCCCTGGTGCAGTGTGGGAAGGGGCTGCACAAGGTCTGGACAACAGAAGGCGGGGATCCTTGAGAGCCATTTTGGAGTCAGGCTACCATGCTGTATAAGGCAAAAATAGAGTGTTGTCAAAATTATCCTTGAAAACCCTATAAATAACCTACAAAACCTAGTGTGCAGTTATACCAGCGCACAAGCCCAGCACAGCGTTTTTCTCCAGTGCTGGCACATGTCACCGTTTTATTAAGTGCTAGATAAAACCCTCGGCTTGAAGTTGAGATTGTGGTTGTTCCCTAAATAAATATATTTAAACACTAAAGTCACATTTGGCCTTGCCCCAAGCATATAAAGTTAAATTCAAGTAAATTAAGTGCAGGATGATGGGATTCTAATGCACTGTTCAAGTGAGAAAGCTTACCATGTCTTGATGACATCTGCCATTTGGGTCCATTTTGCTGACTCCTTATTTTAGCTCCATAGTTACCAAACAGCTTCCTGACTATCATTTGGTTTCCCAAACAGAAACCAAAAGGGGAGAAAATGCTCTGATCTAAGTCATTCTGTGGTTACATTTCTCACTGTAAAATTAAAAGTTGGTATTCTGGCTTTAAGTATCAGTCTCTATGTGCTAGGTCACTGTGAATCTGCACCTGAGAGATCGATTCACTCTTGGTTCATTGACATGATAAGTTTTTGAGCCTGCACTTCTGAGTCCCTACCAGGCATGTCCATCCTGTGGCCCATGGGTTGCATGCAGCCCAGGATGGCTGTGAATGCAGCCCAACACAAAATTGTAAATTTACTGAAAACATTATCAGATTTTTTTATGATTACATGTCACAATGTATTTAATGTGTGGCCCAAGACAACTCTTCTTCCAGTGTGGCACAGACACGCCAAAAGGTTGGATACCGTGATGAATTCACCCAAATAATGCCACCCAAGGGGAAATGACCCCATCATCTCAGGGGCCTAGAAATCTTCTCAAGGTGTGGTGGCTATGTTTAGTCCCTCACACTTCACAGGTCCCTTGCTATTAGATGGAAGGATGTAACCAGTTTTGGTCTATAGGCTGTAAACGGAATTGACACATCACTTCACAGCCAAAATAGAGTGAGATCTTCATATGCTCTTTCCTCCTGCTGCAGCAACCATGGAGGCCACACATTGAGATGGTAGAATGCAAAACCAGCCTGGGCCCCTGCATGATCACAATGCATGGAACCCCTCTTGACCTGTGATAGACAGAAAATCTGAGTGCGAATAAAAGTTTGTTGTATTAAACCACTTTGATTTTGTAGATATTTCCTACTTTAGCATAACCCAGTGTAACTCAATACACCACGGGAGGCCAACTTTGCTGGGAGCACATTTTTCAATCAATGGTAACCTTACACTTGAGTGCTGGGATACATCTCCAACAATCTCTCTCCTCAAAGCCCTACACCCACTCTTAGTAAGATGAAATAGGCAGGAGGTGGGCAGAAGCAGAAGAGGCCAGGAGAAACCTAGCAGGACTACAGATTTTAAAGCACCCTCAAACCTGCCCTGCTCATATCAGCAGAAAACTCACTCATATGCTAATTCTAGAAGCTCTTTGCTCCTGCTACCCAAAGATGTCATTTCATTTCCTCTTTTTTATCTATTCAAGTGTGCCTGCCCTTCCCCACCCCTGCCCCAGCTTCCCTGGAGGCCACTTCTGGAGCACTGCAGCCACGGTGGCCACTCAGTCTTCAGCAGGCTGACCAAGTAAGCACATTAAATATTACAGTTGCCCTGGCTATTCTGACTCAACTCTCCATTGCTAAATGGAAAAATTTTACTTACAAAAGTAAATATAGGGTTTGAAAATATAGGATGAAAAGTCAAGCCAGATGCTTCAAATAGCAACTTTCATGCAAAAAAGGAATTTAGAGTCATCTCAAGGACTTGTTTCCCCAAAATGGCTGTTAAGAACTTAGCATACATTTAAGAGATAAAATCCAGACCCTTGCAGTTGCACATTTATATAAAATTATTCATATAATTCAGCTCTAGGTTGGGAAAACCTTGCATTTGGTAAGAACCTCCCGGTGATTCTTGTCCTCGGTGTCAGAACCAACAGACGAGCTGTGATGAGCTGTGTGTGCAGTGTGTGGTGGGCCACTGGTCACTTGGTAAGCTAAAGTTCTGAAGCCAGTTAATTATTTTCTTCATTGCAAATTAAGGGAAACACAAGATCACTTGTGTAATACATTCACTCTCACATGACTTAGCAAAAATAAATAAATATAGAAAACACAGTAGCATTAGGGTGAAAAAAATTGGGACGGGAATTTCTAACTGATCAGCTTCCAGTTTTTGAGATGGCCAAGAATTGCCATCAATGAGGTCATCTCAAAGAAACACTTTTTAAAAAAATCCTCACCTGTATTGATTTTTAAGACAGAAGGAAGGAGAGAGAGAGAAACATCAGTGTGAGAGAGAAACATCTATCAGTTGCCTCTTGTACACACCCTGACTGGGGATCGAACTCACAAACTTTTGGTGCACAGAAGATACCCCAAACAAGTGAGCCACCCGGCCAGCACAAGAAGCACTCTTAATGACTTGAAACAGTCCCCAACCCAGAGTCAGTTATAGGTTTTCAATATTATAGATTTAACAGAATTTAAAGTTATGTTTTTTTCTTTTTTAAAAAAATATATTTTATTGATTATGCTATTACAGTTGTCCTATTATCCCCCCTTCATTCCCCTCCACCCTGAAAACCCTCTCCCACCCACATTCCCCCCCTTTACTTCAGTCCATG
>CM052542.1:113513417-113543443 GCA_028533065.1 Trachops cirrhosus | reverse complement strand
ATCTCTTGGTCGCTTAAAAGGATGGGTTCTGGGGCTTTCAATTCTTCTTCTGTTTGAGCCATCTTTTTGCTGGTTTTTTTTTTTTTTTTTCTGTCTTGTTGAGCTCCTGTAGTGAGGAGTGGGGCCTTAGGTTTTCACCAGGGCGGGGCACCCCAGTTGCTGGGTTGTGACGCTGTATGTGGGGGTGGGGTCCGAGAAGGAACAATGGCGCTTGCTCTGCTCTCTGTAGGACCTCAGACCCTTCCGCCGCCTTCCTTGAGCTAACTGGGCCCCTCTGGTACCAATTCTGGTGTGGGTGGGCCTGTGCACCCCACGGGACCTTCTTTTTCAGTCAGTGACCCAAAGCTCTATTTCCCAGTGCTGGGACCCTGAGTTGCGTGCAGTGCCTTGCTTCACAGTGGCCGCCTCGCAGGGTCTGCTGGTCACCACACCCTGGCCGGGGCCCACCAGCCACCCTGCTTGTGCGCCCAGGGTCTGCCTGCTGCAGACTTGTGCGCCGCCCCTGGGTGGTCAACTCTCTGCTCCATGTCCCTCACCTGGCCCAACTCTGCTCCTCCTACCGGTCTGGATGAACGTGCCTATTTTTAAATCCTTGGTTGTCTGACTTCCATACACTTCAATTTTCTGTCAGTTCTGTCAGTTGTTATTTTGTTTCTATATTGTTGTTGTCCCTATCTTGGTTGTGCGAGGAGGCTCGGTGCGTCTACCTATGCCTCCATCTTGGCTGGAAGTCCTCCCTTAATCTGTTTTTGTTTTCACCTAACATACAGTGTTACAAGTTTGTGTGAGAACATGAAAAATGTACTTGTTCTTAAAGAAAAGCACAACTTTAGAATATTAACAAAAGCTCTCAGAATTCTGTTATCCAGAATTTTTTCCTTTCCTTCCAGCAGTCTTTTATCAAATGGTTATCAACCATTTAAAAAGCAATAACCTAATCTTTAGTCTGTCCACCAAGTTATTCTCTGGTTAGTCTCAACTTGGTCAAATTTTAAATAATATTTTTAAAAAGAACAAAACAAAAAGGATATTCCTTTAAAACCCTGCACTTAAAATTGGAAGTATTTTCTCCTCCATAAAATCCAACACTGTTCTCTGAGTGCCCTCTGTACCTGGCAGCTGTAGGTCTTTCAGCCGCTGTGGTGATCACTGAATCATGATCGGGCCTACATGTCAATGCGCACGACCCCACGAGACTTTGACCACCTCAAGGGCAGACAAACTTACTAATCTTTGTACTTCCTAACCGTAGCCCAGCGCCTGGCTTAAGGTGGATATCAATAAAGATTTGTAGAATATGTTAATTACAGGCTAAGCACTTGAATCATGGCCAGCATTATAAGATTTAACACTTATTTGCCTCTGATATTTTCCAGAGTTCCTCTCTAGGTACTTCAGGTATCTACCATCTCCAGCCATGGATAAGAGAATCCAAGGGCAGAAAACACAGTTTATATTTCCTTTATAACTTTTATTGATTATGAATTAGGGAAAGTGCTAAATTCACCTCCAGGAGAACAGAATTTTCATGTCCACAGAATAGAGAACTAGCAAACTGGTCTTTAGATGCCTATTCAGTTGTCCCTGACAGGCCATCCAGTTAGAATGTTCTCACAGGTCCAAGGCCCAGAGGAAGTGAACTGGGAGACTCTTTAGAAAGTGTCCCTGGGCCCTGGCTGGTGTAGCTTGGTGGATTAAGCGCGGGCCTGTGAACCAAGAGATCACGGTTCGATTCCCAGTCAGGGCACATGCCTGGGTTGCAGGCCAGTTCCCAGCAGGGAATGCACGGGAAGCAACCATACATTGATATTTCTCTCCCTCTCTCCTTCCCTTCCCCTCTGAAGATAAATAAATAAAATCTTTAAAAACATATTCTTAAAAAAAAAAAAAGAAAGTGTCCCTGGGTCACGGACTTCATCTTCTTTTTCTTTTTGCCATTGGTATTGAAGCATATTGCTTTGAATTATATTAAGTTCTTTGCTTAAAATTTTATTTCCCAATTTTTTCCAAATGTATAAATACAATGTAAAATATATTTTAATGCAGAGGTAGATAGAGATAGAGATATGTAGTTAGGTAGGTAGATAAAGGGAGAGAGATCCTTAAGTGTGTTGTTTAGTGAGGATATTGGAAATAAAAGGAGTAAATTGAGGAAGAATGCTAATCCTTGTCTTCAGTGAAAATTAAGTACAAAAATTACTCAAAACTATTTTCAGAACTCCAGGGATGCTACATGTGGGAACATGGGCAGATATGCTAAGACTCTTGACAAGCAGATGTAGTCAATCTCACAATTTCTTGAGGTGAAGTTGTGTTTGCCAGATTTTCTAAAAAAAAAATGCATGATTTAGAATCTGGTTGTTAATCATTCTCTCACTAATCCTTGCAAACTCATTGTGTTGATAGAGTCTATTAACTTTATTACTTTCTTTCTGCGTTCTGTAGTTGAAAAAATGCCAGCCGCAACATTGCATAATGAATGCGTTGTTAAAGTGAGCTGAGGGCTCTTGAACTCTTGATCACCATTTTGCTGCCCCATTTGAGAGATAAAATAGGGGTACCAAGGACTCAATTAACAGTATTCACCTGTCTCAGGAGAACCCCAGAATGGCATTCCCCATCTTGACTGCACAGTAGCATCCTGTAGGGAGATTAACAGACAGCACTGGCTGTGTCCCACTCCCAGAGATTCTGTTGTCATTGGGGGGCACAGCCTGAGCACAGAAGTTTTTAGAGCTCCTCAGGTGATTCTAACGTGCAGGCCAGGTTGAGATTCAAGGCACACGAATGCCCCAACACACTTTGTCCAAATTAATATAAAACATATTTAAGATTATGAGTTGCTTACTGTGTTTTTGAAGTAATTCTCACACATACCCTCGCACTAAGTTCTCTGAGTGGAAGCGTACCTCGGCTTGTCACCTAACACCCAGGGACCAACACAAAGTACTAAGATCAAGGAATATTTAACTATTCTGTTAATACTTATCCTAATCAAAAAGCCATTTTTAAATAAGACTTTCAAAAATCCAATTTGAAGTTTTCATGCTTAATGTAGTATCAGCCATGTCCAGTTACATAAAACTCATCCAATTTCATTCTCCTCCATATTCGGTAATAACTAAATGAAAATCTAATGGCCAAAAGGGAGCTCCAGTTCTTCTTTACACAAATTTTAATTCCCCTGGAATTAAGCATGTAGGTGTAAGCATTCTCTCCAAAATCAGCTTGCAGATATGAACATAATTGCTGATATAATTTGACCAAAAAGAAAAAAACACAAAGAGGTAAACAAACTAGATCTGATTTTTTACGATCTCACCTTTAACAGGAATCTAATCAACAAAACAAACAAACAAGCAAAATATAACCAAAGACACTGAAATAGAGAACAGGCTGACAGTGACCAGAGGGGAGAGGGGAGGGAATTTTAGGGGAAAAGGGGGTGGGTTTGCAGGAACAAGTATAAAGGACACACGGATAATAACAAGGGGGAACAGAAACGAGAGGAAGGTGGGGAGGACTAGGGGGGTGGGCTGGGATGGGGTAAAAGGCAGAAAACTGTACTTGAACAACAATTAAAATAACAAAATATATATTTGGTTCTACAGGAATTTAGAATTCCAGGCACTGCATTTCCAAACCAATACTTACATTTTCCAGGAGACAAACAGCAGCGGGATTCCCATAAAATGCTTTTGCTGTGAATGCATCTGCTATGAAAATAGGGAGCTTCATTTTCCTTATAAGCTGTTTCTGTAAGCTCTCAAAATTGCTGGTAATCTGCTTTACTTCTTGCTGTTGCAAAAAAATTTAAAAAGTTAATGTTTTACTTGCTGTACAGAAACTAACAGTTCCCAGATACAAAGTCAAGCAATTATTCTAACACACCTACATTTAAAGATATGTGATCTCTATTTTTTAAGCCTCTAAATTGAATTTGTTTTAAAATACTGAATGGATAGAACACTTTCTTTTCAAATTTTGTATTAACATTTATACTGTATATATACTTAACAACATAATTGTATTCTTATTTACAGTAGCCAAAACTAGCTTAGGCTATGTTTTTGACGAAGTGAATAAAACATCCAAGGAGCATATATGTGCGTATAGTCACCCAATGAATATTACTACCCTTTTAAAAGAATGTATTTTTTCTTATTATAAAAAACATGCTCATTGATAAAAAAAAAAACTTGGCAAAATAAAAAGTGACCTATAACCATGCAATATTTTTTTTAAATTTTGAACTTAACATAGTCAAAAAAAACCTCATGCTTTAATTAATTTTGTGTTATTTTATTAAACCTTCAAGTGGAGACTTTTTTGAGCTAATGATATAGATTAGTAAAAGCTTAGTCATTATAAGATTAATAATGATTAATCATTATTAATAATCTTAATCAAAAAGATTAGTCATTATAAGAATGATACTTCCTTTTCATTAAAAAAATCTATCAAATACAGAAAAGCAGAGGGGAAACAACAATCTCCTGTGCTTTCACCCCCTAGAGATAAATTCTACTAATATTCTGGGTGTTTCTTTTGCTTTACTAGAAACTTGGACTTGGCCTTGTACCCCCTCTGACCCCTCCCCAACAGACAGCACCACAATGCAGCAAAGAGGGTTGCCTCACCCTGGTAAATACCTAAAGCTCTGCCCCTTACAACATAACAGGTGCACCAAGACAAAGAAACATGGCCCAAATGAAAGAACAGATCAAAACTCCAGAAAAAAAACTAAGCAATGAGGAGATAGCCAACCTATCTGCTGCAGAGTTCAAAACACTGGTAATCAGGATGCTCACAGAAATTATTGAAATTGGTCACAAAATGAAGGAAGAAATGAAAGCTATACAAAGTGAAATAAAGCAAAATATACAGGGAACCAAAAGTGAAGGGAAGGAAACTAGGACTCAAACCAAAGATTTGAAACAAAATGAAGAAATAAACATCCAACCGGAACAGAATGAAGAAATGAGAATTCAAAAAAATGAGGAGAGGCTTAGGAACCTCTGTGAAAACTTTAAATGTTCCAACATCCAAATCATAGGGGTACCAGAAGGAGAAGAGGAAAAGCAAGAAATTGAAAACTTATTTGAACAAATAATGAAGGAAAACTTCCCCAATCTGGTGAAAGTAATAGACTTCTAGGAAGTCCAGGAAGCTCAGCAAGTCCCAAAGCAATTGGACCCAAGCAGGAACACCTTAATTATGATTAAGTTACCAATCTTGGGCAACTTAACACCTTAATTATGATAAAGTTACCAAAGATTAAAGACAAAGAGAGGACTTAAAAGCAGCAAGAGGAAAAGAGAGAGTTAACTACAAAGGAGCTCTGTAAGGCTATCAGCTGATTTCTCAAAAGAAACCTTACAGGCAAGAAGGGGCTAGAAAGAAGTATTTGAAGTCATGAAAGGCAAGGACCTCTGTCCAGGATTTCTCCATCCAGCAAAGCCATCATTTAGAATGGAAGGCAGATGAAGTGCTTCCCAGATAAGGTCAAGTTAAAGGAGTTCATCATCACCAAGCCCTTATTATATGAAATGTTAAAGGGACTTATCTAAGAAATAGAAGATGATAAAAAATATGAACAGTAAAGTGACAACAAACTCACAACTATCAACAACTGAACCTAAAAAACAGAAACAAAAACTAGGCAAACAACTAGAACAGGAACAGAATCACAGAAACGGAGATGCCATGGAGTGTTATCAGTGGGGAGGGGGAAGGGGGAGAGTGGGGGGAAAAGGTACAGGGAATAAGAAGCATAATAGGTAGGCACAAAATAGACAGGGCGAAATTAAGAATAGTATAGGAAATGGAGAAGCCAAAGAACTTACATATACAACCAGTGGACATTAACTAAGTGGTGGTGGGGAGGGGAAATGCTGAAGGGTGATAGGGTTCAGGGAGGAGGGGTAAAAGAGATAACAAATTTTTTTTAAAGAAAATTCAACAAATTAGAGGGTACTTTGATTACATCTAAAAGAAAATGACCACCCTGGCTGGTGTGCCTCCGTTGATGGGAATGCTGTAACATAAATCTATAGGTCACAGGTTCAATTCCCATTAAGAGCACATGCTTAGGTTGCAGGTTTGGTCCCAGGTTGGTGTGTGTGCGCAAAGCAACCAATCAATGTTTCTCTCTCTCTCCCCCTCCCTTCACCTCTTTCTAAAATCAATAAGCATGTCCTTGGGTGAGGATTAAAAAAAAGAAAAGAAAATGACCTACCTAACATGCTTTTTTTTCATTTTTAAATTGAATTTATTGGGGTTACATTGGTTAAAAAAATTATATATAAGGGGTACAATTCTATAATACATCATCTGTATATTATATCATGGGTTCGCCACTCCAAGTCATGGTTCTTTCCATTACCACTTATCCCCCTTTTAACCTCTCCTACCTCCTAAACCCCCATTTCCTTCTGGTAATGCCCATACTGTTGCCTGTCTGAGGGGTTTTTTTCTTAACCCCTTCACCTTTTTCACCCAGCCTCCTACCCACTCCCCTCTGACAGCTGTCAGTCTATTCTTTGTAGCTATGAGTCTATTTTGTTCTTTTGTTCATTAGATTCCACACATAAGTGAAATCATATGGTATTTGTCTTTCTCTGACTGATTTATTTCACTTGGCATAATACTCTTCAGGTCCATCTGTGCTCTTGCAAAAGGTAAGATTTCCTTCTTCTTTTTATCCTTACCATGCGGGGGGGGGGGGGGATATGTGTTTTTCCTCTTTTAGAAAGAGAGGAAGGGAGAGGGTAAAACATTGATTGGTTTCTTCTTGTACACGCCCAGAATGGGAATAGAACCTACAAACTAGGTATGTTGCCCTGACTGGGAATCAAACCCACAATCTTTCGGTTAAAGGATGATGCTCCAACCAACTGACCTACGCTGGCCATGACAAAAGTTCTTTCTTTTTTACACCTGAGAAAGAAGTATTACATTGTGTAAATGTACCACAGCTTTTTTATCCACTCATTTTACTGATGGGCACTTGGGCTGCTTCCAAATCTTGGCTATTGTAAATAATGCTACAGTGAACATAGGGGTACATATATTCTTTCAAATTAGTGTTTCAGGTTTCCTCAGATATATTCCCAAAAGTGGATTTGCTGGGTCATAAAGAAGTTCCATTTTTAATTTTTTGAGGAAACTCCATACTGTTTTCCACTGTGGCTGCACCAATCTGCATACCCACCAACAGCATACAAGGTTTTCCTTTTCTCCACATCCTTGCCAACACATTTGTTGATTTATTGATGATAGCCATTTTGACAGGTGTGAGGTAATATCTCATTGTGGTTTTAATTTGCATCTCTCTGATGACTGGTGACCTTGAACATCTTTTCATATATCTATTGGCCATTTGGATGTCCTTCACCCATTTTTAAATTGGATTGTTTGTCTTGGTGTTGACTTGTATAAGTTCTTTTTATTTTGGGACTTAACCCCTTATCAGATGTATCATTGGCAAATATGTTCTCCCATTCAGTGGTTTGTCTTTTAATTTTATTGATGGTTTTCTTTGCTGTGCAAAAACTTTCTAGTTTGACACAGTCCCATTTGTTTAGTTTTTTTCTTTTGTTTCCCTTGCCCATGGAGATAGATCAGAAAAAATATTACTATAAGAAATGTCCGAGATTTTACTGCCTATGTTTTCTTCTAGGATTTTTTATGGTTTCAAGTCTAACATCTAAGCCTTTAATCTATTTTAAGTTAACTGTTGTGTGTGGTGTAAGAAGGTGGTCTGGTTTCATTTTTTTTGCATGTAGTCTCTGTCCAACTTTCCGAACACCATTCATTGAATAAACTATCTTTAGCCCATTGTATGTTTTTGCCACTTTTGTCTAATATTAATTGACCATAAAGGCTTAGATTTATATCTGGGCTCTCTATTCTGTTCCATTGAGCTATATGTCTATTTTTATGCCAGTACCATGCTGTTTTGATTACTATGGCCTTGTAGTATAGTTTTATATCAGGTAGTGTGATTTCCCACACTACCTGATATAATTCCTCCAACTTTGTTCTTCTGGTTAAACGTTTGTCAATCTTGTTTATCTTTTCAAAGAATCAGCTTGTGGGTTCGGCGATCTTTTGTATTGTTTTTTAGACTCAATTTATTTCTGGTCTAATCTTTATTACTTCATTCTACTCCCTTTGGGCTTTGTTAGTTGTTCTTTTTCTAATATCTTTAAGTGTAAAGTTAGATTGTTTATTTGAGATTTTTCTTATTTCTTGAGGTAGGCTTTTGAATGCTTTGAATTACCCTCTTATGGATGCCCAAAAGCATCCATAAGATGGATGTGTCCCATAGATTTTGAATTGTTGTTCTCATTTTCACTTGTTTCAAGGTATCTTAATTTTTTCCTTAATCTAGTTGTTAACCTATTTATTGTTTAGTAACATGTTATTTAGCCTCCATGTCTTTGTGTGTTTTTCAGTTTTTTCCTTGTGAATGATTTCTAGTTTTATGCCATTATGGTCAGAGAAGATGCTTGATCTGATTTCAATCTTCTTAAATTTACTGAGATTTTTTTGTGTGTCCTAACATGTGGTCTATTCTAGAAACTGTTCCATGTGCACTTGAAGAGAATGTATATTCTGCTGCTTGGGGGTGAAATATTCTGAAGCTATCAGTTAAATCCATCGGACCGTGACTAGATAGCTCAGTTGGTTCGAGCATCATCCTGATACATCAAGGTTGCAGATTCAATCCCCACTCAAGGCACATATAAGAATCAACAAATGAATACATAAATAAATGGAATAAGAAATTGATGTTTACCTCTCTACCTTCCATTCTCTCTTTAAAATCAATAAACTTTAAAAAATTATTTTAATTTAAAAGAAATAAATAAATCCATCTGATCTAGTGTGTCATTTAAGGCTGCTGTTTCTTATTGATTTTCTCTCTGGAAGATCTATCTATGGATATCAATGGGATGTTAAAGTCCCTTACTATGACTGTATTATAGGCAATCTCTCCCTTTATGTCCATTAAGATTTTCTTTATACATTTAGGTGCTCCTATGTTGGGTGCATAAATGTTTATAAGGGTTATATCCTGTTGTTGGATTGCTCCCTTTATCATTATGTATAGTCCTTCTTTGTCTCTTAATATATACAGCCTTTGTTTTAAAGTCTATTTTGTCAGATATATATATTGCTACTCTAGATTTTTTTTTCATTTCTATTTGCATGAATTAATTTTTCATCCCTTTACTTTTACTTTGTGTGTATCTTTCCTTCTGAGGTGGGTCTGCTCTAGACAGCATATATATGGGTCTTGTTTTCTTATCCATTCAGCTACCCTATGTTCTTTTGATTGGAGCAGTTAAGCCATTTACATTTAAAGTGATTATTGATAGATATGTACTTGTGGCTATTTTATTCTTATAACTATGTTCCTCTTTTTCTTCTTCTTAAAGAAGACCCTTTAACATTTCTTGTAATACTGATTTGCTGGTAATGAACCCGTTTAGGTTTTTCTTGTCTGGGAAGATCTTTATTTCCTCTTCAATTTTATTTTATTTTTTTCCTATTTAGAGCCTATTAAGAGTTTATTATGAATTTGTTTCATGGCCCACCAGGAAATAAAAGGACTATGTAGTCTTTGGGGAAACAGGGAGGAAGCTGAGGAAGGCCAAGATGAGTCTAGGACTTCGGTGGGCACATTCTGGAGGAGGGGGCCCTTGCATTCCTGAGGTCAGGGGGCCCATTTGTGGAGGGTATGCCCATAAAAGTTCCTTGTCTGGTGAGGGGGGAATCCCCATTGGGAGACCCATGGGAGGCCTCATACCAAGAAGTGGGCCCATCATGCCTGGAGGAGGTACCCCTTGGCCCATGAGTGTGGGAGACCACATGGCCAGGTGGGTACTGGATTGGGGCTCCTGCAATACTGACTGTGGCACCAGCTGCAGCACTGCCACAGTGCCTCTTCCTTGCGGGGTCATTACCTCTTGGCGTGGCCCACCAACCCCATGAACTGGCCCAGCAAGACCTGTAGGGACCTGAGACATGGGAACACCAGCTGGGATTCCTCTGCCAGCAGCCCTGCCATCCCCTGGGCACCCAGTAACTCCAGTAAGTGGCGCTCAGGCAATGCTAGTATCTTTGGGAGGTCCCTCTACTATCATTGAGACCAAGTTCTCCCCTTGAAGAAGCACCAGACCAAGGAGTCACTTCTCTTCTCTTTCTTCCTGTTTTGAGTTCTTTGACTTGATCTTCCTGAATTCATCACAATCACATGGATCATATGCTTGTTGAAAGCCTTGAAGGTGCCAATGAAGACAAGACCATCCTGTAGTCAATGTGCTGCACCACCTTGCTGGGCATGCCTAAAGCCCTGGTGGCAGTTCTCATGGCTCCTCTCTTTCAATTTTAAATGATAGCTTTACTGGGTAAAGTAGTCTTGGTTGTAGGTCCTTGCTTTTCTTTTTTCCTTTTTTAAAAAAGTCTCTTTTATTGATCATACTGTTACAGTTGTCCCAATTTTCCCCCTTTGTCCCTTCTACCTGGTACCCCACTTCTCTCCAACAATCGCCCCCTTAGTTCGTGCCCATGGGTCATGCATGATAGTTTTTTGGCTTCCCAATTTCCTATAATATTCTTAACTTCCCCCTGTCTATTTTGTCCCACCAGTTATGCTTCTTAATCCCTTCCCTATTGTCCCCCTTCTCCCTCCTAGCTGATAACACTCCCAATGATCTCCATATCTATGATTCTGTTCCTGTTCTTGTTGTTTGCTTAGTTTTTTTCTTCCTTTTTTTTTTTAGATCCAGTTGCTGGTAGTTATATGAGTTTGTTTTCATTTTAATGTTCATGGTTTTGATCCTCTTCTTTTTCTTAAATACGTCCGTTAGCATTTTATATAATAAGGGCTTGGTGGTGATGAATTCCTTTAGCTTTACCTTAATAAAAGGCACGTGTAAATTGTGTGGGGTGGATTCTTAGGTAATTGCCAGGGCAGAGCAACTTCTTTCACTGTTTTGTAGCTGTGTGAGGAGGGCACTGAGAGGGGACAATGCTGCCTAGCTTCTGGAAGTTCATGCAGTGCTCACCCCATTTCCAGTCACTTCACCCCCTTCCTGTGTGCAACTGGAGCCCTTCCAGTTGCTGTCCTGATGGTGAATCTCAGAGTGGGTGGGTGTGCATATATCCTAAAGCCATGCTGGCCCTTCAGGCAGTGAAAAACCAGCAGTTTCTTCCACTGCCCCAACCCCCGCTGGTTTTCACAGCCAGAGGTAATGGGGATCTATCTTCTTGGTGCTGGAACCCAAGGCTGTGCAGGGATCACTTGTTCCCAAGGTATCCCTCCCATCTGTTCCACTGTCACTGCTGCCACAGCCTTTCTGTACCACACCAACTCTCCACCCATCTCCCCAACTCCACCCCTACGACCCGTCTGGATGAATGTGTCTTCTTTAAATCCTTGGTTGTCAGACTTTCATACAGCTTGATTTTCTGATGGTTCTGGGGCTTATTAATTTTGGGATCTGGATGTAATTCTTTCTACAATTGTGTGAGGAGGCAAAGTGTGTCTACCTATGCCTCCATCTTAACTGGAAATTAGGTCCTTGCTTTTTATCACTTTGAATATTTCATGCCAATCCTTTCTGGCCTGAAATATTACTGTTGAGAAATCAGCTGTCATATGGGAGACCCTTTGTAGGCTTTTCTCTTGCTTACTGACTGTGAGGATCAACCCTGACCAGTGTATGTGCTACTGTGCAGGTGCTGACCCTTCATAGTAAAATTTGCCTAATCAGGATCTGGGCCTGCTGAGAACTTTGGATATGCCACTTGTGAACCTAATTGGATCCTGCTCTGATGTTGTCTGAAGCTGGCCACTGGGTTTATTGGTTCTGGGACCTTTTCAGAGGGACTCTGGTGCAGACCAGTATCAGATGCTGATTGTGCCTCGCCCTGGGCAACCTGTTTGGAGCTACAAAGCAATCCATAGTTTGTGGCTGCCTCTGCTGGGCTTGGGTATGTGGGAAGGGTCAAGCTATGCATAAAGGCTTTCACCAGCACTGGGCCTGGAGGCAGATCAGCGAAAGTTCCTAGGGACGCTGAGGTTTGCTTCTGCCTGCCAACTGCCTGTTAGGCTCAGTCACTGAAAGAACCTCTGGTGGTACTCAAGTTGTATGCATTACTTTCTCAGTGAGTTACCTGGTAGGGGTGAGAGGTGTTCTCCACATCTATATAGGCGCAATCTTGGTGCCAGTGCTGGGTCTGAGGCCACTCAGCAAATGTCCCAGGGTATACTGACTCTAGCTACAACTCACTGGGTGTTTGCACATCTTTGTGCGGGGCCATGTCTCATCAGAGTAAGGCCAGCAATGTTTATCAGACTCGAACAGACCAAGATTTGGCCAAATGAAGGGGAGGCTCTGCCCCAGTTGGACATGTGAGGAAAAAATTTCCCATCCTAAAGCCACACAACTCAGACTGTTCCGGATTCTGCCCAGAGCTTGGCAGAGTGGTGCCACCAAAAGTCAAGAGGGTGAGGCCATCAGGAGCTTGGAGAGTGGGACTAGCATATCTACTGTGAGGGGGAGGTGCCAGTCAAGATCACAGGAAGGTGGAGGGAATGGCTTCCGCCCCTAAGCCACATAAATGAGTCACTGAGTCCCCTGAGTCTGCCAAGACTTCTATACCCAGCGCAGGCCTCTGACTCCTTAGCAGGGCCAGAAGGTTCACAAGGGGGATGGACAGAGAGACCAGAGGGTGAGGCTATTGCATTCCCCCAGGCTGATGCTGTATGGAGGGGTGTGCTCTACCCAAGAAAGTGGCATCTTTGGTGCCTCAGAGTGACTCAGCACAGGGGGACCTGGTGGTTGTCCCCTCAACTCTCTCTCCAGAGCCACAAATCCCAGTCTCTCCTAGCACAACTCTAGTCTGCTCTGCCCTCCCTCCATCAGAGCGCAAGGTGAGTGGCTGCAAGATTTCGTGCATTGGCTCTTTAAGAGGGTGCCTGTGTTTCTAGAGGAGTCCCACCTCCCTCTGGCAGATAGAAACCCCACATCTTTTCACAGCCCAATATTATGTGGGCACCTTTTCTCAGCTCTGGTGCTCTGGGTTGGGAAGCCCAGCTTGGGCTTTAAACCCCATGATTTTTGTGGGGAGCCTTTGCAGCTGAGATATTCCTCCAGAATCTCAGTTGCTGCCTGTGGGAGCAGGGCTAGCCCTTTTCTTGTCTTCGCACTTCCAGCTGGTCTTAGTGTGGCTTCTTCTGTAAATCCTTGGTTGTAAGACTTGTCTTCTGCTAGTCTTCAGCTGACTATTCAGGTTGATTCCTCTATATTTTAGCAGTACTTCTAGTCTGGTCCTTGGAGAAGGTGAATGTAGCTTCCACACTTCTTTTTTTCAAGAAGATAAACAACAAGGGAAGCCCTGCTGGCTGCCCACACCATGTCCCAGCGCTCTTGGCAGTTCCTAAGCCTACATCTCTTCCTTCCTTTTTTTTCTGTCCTTCCTTCCTTCCTTCCTTTTGAGAATTTTCATAAGTTTATTTGAGTCAAACTGATGATATATTCCAAGAAAGAAGAAGGGTAGTATCTCAAATGCTCCCCTTTCTTTCTTAATACAAATGTTTTGCTTAATCTTGCCAAATGCCTGCTTTTCTTTTTCTTTTCTTTTTTACTGAGTTACAATCGACATATAACACTATATTTGTCTCGGGTACACAACATAATGATTTGATATTTGTATATATTACAAAATGACCACCACAATAAGTCTAGTGACCATCTGTCACCATATATAACAAAAAAAATTTTTGTGATGGGAACTTTAAAGATCAACTCTCTTAGCAAGTTTCAAGTATGCCATACAGTATTATTAACTATAGTCTCCATGCTGTACATTACATCCCTATAATTTATTTAAAACTGGGAGTTTGTACCTTTTGATCCCCTTCAATAATTTTAGTAAATGTGTACATTTTGACCCCAAGCAATAACATTATTTTAGACATAGTTTTTAATCATAATTTTTACCCTCTTAATGGTCCAGTATGAGTATTTTCCAAGGGAAATACTTTAAATACACTAAATGCATCAGAAACATCATTTAAATAGATTTACAAAAGTCTAGATATGCTATAAATTATTTAAACATTTCCTCTTTGGTAAATGTTGTTATTTCTAATTTTTCACTTATAAAGATAATGTAGTGATCAGATTTGTTGAATGTGAAATTTGGTCTGCGCTTCTGATTCTTTAATTGTAATAGAGTCTTAAAGTGAAATCCTTTGGTCAAAGTGTGTGGACATCTTAACCTACACACACAGTTAAATTCATCTTCAGAAAGAGTGTCCATTTTAGACAGTATATGAGTGTGTCCCACATTGTTAATCTGATAGATAAAAAATATCTTGAGTTTTTATTTGTGTTTCTTGGACTATTTTAACTAGACTCTTAAGAGCATAAAGACAGAACCTCTTGTTTCTCTTTACTTCTAGAATCTTGGTTCCTATAACAGTACCGGGCACTCAATAAATATTTGTTGAATTAAGTAGGTAAATAATATGCTGAGCATACATCAAAACTGGACATTCATACATTGATTGACATATACTTAGGAGTGTCTAAACATGTTATTATCTGCCATTTCAGTAGCATTACCAATACTGATAGTGCATGCAGTTTGTTTATTCAATTATTTGGAAATTGTATTACAGATACCTTTATTATTTTAGAAAATTTGAACAACAGGAACAAAGTATAGTTCTTTTCATTAAAAAAGATTTTTATTTATTTTTAGAGAGAGGGGAAGGAGGGAGAAACAGAGGGAGAGAAACATCGATATGCAAGAGAAGTATCAATTGGTTGTCTCTCATGCCCCCAGCCAGGGACCTGGGCAACAACCCAGGCATGTGCCCTAACCAGAATCAAACTGGTGATCTATCGGTTTGCAGGACAACGTTCAACCCACTGAGCCACACCCATCAGGACAGGAAAAAAGTATAGTTCTGATAATGAAACATAGTTTTTATAAGCTTAATAGGATTCATACTGTGACAAAAATTATATGGGTGCCAAAAGGAGCAAGTTTTTTGCCTCATTGAACTTCATTGGTCCTAGCCATCAGCTACATGTTCAATAGGATGAGAAAATATACATTGAAAAGACTGTCTAACTCTTCTATAGTGATCTTCTATAATGATCATAAATTTCCCACCTGTAGTGTGTTGGTTCTTGACTTTGTGTAGGAAAGATTTCACATGAGTCCAGGTGATTCTGGGAGTAAGTTTATTAAAGCTAAGGAAAGTGAAATGAAGGACTTAGAGAAGCAACAAGAGAGAGCCTAGGTAGTACTCTGCTTTTGTTCCATAGAAATGTCATATAGGAAAGAAATGAGCCAAGGCAGGGCTACTGTTAGCTCACTGGGAGGTGAGTCACATAAGTGAGTCAAGGTGGGCATGCTTTTGGCTCACTGGGAAGTCAGAGGAAAGGAGTCCTTGGAGACAGGGTCAGAGGGTAAACCTGAGATGAGGTGCTGTGGCCCACTGCTCTCCTGGTTGCAAACCTCATGGGGACACTTAGAGTTTAAGAGGAAGTAAAAAAGTTCATGCCCCAGAAGGAGCATGGGCGTGCTCTACAGTGAGCCCACACTAGGTCTTTCTCCTGAGGGTCCTTATCTCACTTCTGCAGATGAGACTCTTAGGCGAGTTTCAGATTTTTTCATCAGCTTTCTAGATGCATTTTTAATATGCTGATACATCAAAATGAGTGTGTAGGGGAGTTTGGAATAATTCTTTGGTTTGTTTACTGGTTTACTTTTATCTTGGGTCTGTCTGGCTCTAATGCAGTTTTTGTTATTTTCTCCCCTCACTTCATCTCTCCTTAGGTTTAGCTGGCACAAATGGCATTAATTGGGGCTCTGTTCTCCATTTCCCAACCAGGGTGGTTTAAGCTTTGTATTCTCTGGTTAGGGAGGAGAGGTATAAACATTTGCTCTCGTGTCCTTAGTTAGGAAGATAAGGTTTTGTGATTCACTAGCTGGCTGTAAGTTGTTCAAATTGTTTGGCCTTGTTTTAGTTTCTTGTCTCAGTTTTCCTATTCCACTTGCCTAGGACTTTACCTAGCTTCTTACTATCCTGTCATACTTACACTTGGGCAATTCTTTTTACTTAATTAGAAATAAATCTTGTTGAGTTTCCACACATAATGTAATACAGTTTTTTAGTGTTTCTTGTATCAGGGTCCTTTGTATTCTTCAGTGTCTGCAAATTTGAAGAGAATTTTAAAATAAAATTTTTATTTATTTACGGATTGATTTTTAGAGAGAGAGAGGAAGGGAGGGAGAGGGAGAAAAAGAGAAACATCAGTTTGTTGTTCTGCTTATTTATGCATTCATTGGTTGCTTCTTGCATATGCCCTGACCAAAGGTCAAACCTGGAACCTTGGCATACTGGGACAACACGCTAACCACCTGAGCTACATGGCCAGAGTGAGAATTTTTAAATTCTGAGTGTTCATTTCAATGATAGTGTAAAACATTATTTTAAAACTTGACAGCTCTGACTGATGTGACTCAGTTTGTTGAGCGATGTTCTGCTCCCTCTTTTTCTTCCTTCCTTCTCCTCTCTCTATAACTAAATTATATATTTTTTAACTTAAGACAAAATTTGTTATGCAGTGATGATTTACAATTTCATGGAACTAAGATTTTAGCTCCTCAAGTGAGAGTTTCTCAAATTCTGGTCCTTGGATATATTCTAAGGCACAATGACTAAGAACATGGGCTCTGGAGTTAGAGTATTTGGGTTCAAATGTAGGTAATACCTAAATGTGTGATGTTGGGCAAGTTACTTAAATTTTCCAAGCCTCCATTTATGCATCTGTAAAATGGAGATGCAGATTATAATAGTTTCAGTTTCATGGGGTACTCTGAGGAATAAATGCTCTTAGAATCATGTCTAGCATGTAAGTGCTCAATAAATACTAACTTACTGTTCTTGGAAATTTGTGCAGCAGTTAGAATTCTGTTCTAACTGCAAGTAACAGAATGTTGGAACTGTATGAGGTTTCTGTTGCTACTACAACAAATTACCATAAACTTAGTGGTTAATAACAACACAAATTTATTATTTAAGTTCTGGAGGTCAGAAGTCCAAAATCTCAGGGCCTCACTGAGATAAAATAAAGGTATTGGCAGAGGGTTACTATGGACTGAATTGTGGTACCCCCCCACCCCAGTTAATATGTTAAAGTTGTAACCACCAATATGATGGGATTTGAAGGGGGAGGGCCTTTGGGAGGTTATTAGGTTTAAATGAGGTCATGAGGGTGAGGCCCTTATGATGGAATTAGGACTCTTACAGAAAGAGGCACCAGAGAGCTTGCTCCCTTTCTCTCTCTGCCATGTGAGGACACAGAAAGAAGGTGGTTGTCCATAGGCAGGAAGAGAGTCCTTACCAGGAACCAATTTTGTTGGTACCTTGGTTTTAGACTTCCCAGACTCTAAATTGTGAAAAAATAAATTTCTGTCATTCACACCACTGTCTATAGTATTTTGTTATGACATCCTGAATTGACTAATCCAGATATGTTCCTTCTAGATGCTCTAGGGGAGAATTTGTTTCCTTGCCTTTTCTAATTTCTAAAGGCCATCTGTATTCCTTGGCTTATGGTTCCTTTCTCTGTCTTCGAGGCAGTCCCATAGCATGTTCAAATCTCTCTGATTTGGACTTTTTGGCCTCCCTCTTCCACTTTTAAAGATCCCATGACAATGGATCCACCCGGATAATCCAGAATAATCTTATTTTAAGGTCAGGTGATTAGCAACCTTAATCCTATTTGCAACTAAATTCCCCCTTGCTATGTAACATAACATTTTCAAAAGTTCTTGGACTTAGGATGCGGACATCTTTGGGGAGCCATTAGTGGCTGCCACGTAGACTAACAATAGTTTATAGCTTAAGGACATTTGTTGTTTACTTAAGAAATTTGGAAGTAGGAGCTTCTAATATTTATTTAGCAGATTAAATGTATTGCCAAGTACCCATACTTTCTTTCTTACTTAGTTAGCTTTTCTTTAAAAAAAAAAAAAGATTTATTCATTTTTAGAGTGAAGAGAAGGAAGAGAGGAAGAGAAACATCCATATACAAGAGAAACATCATGATTGTTTGCCTCTCACATGTCCCCAACCAGGGGCCTGGCCCACAACCCAGGCATGTGCCCTGACCAGGAATTGAACTGGCAACCTTTCAGTTTGCAGGATGATGCTCAACCCACTAAGCCACATCAGTCAGGGCTTACTTAGTTAGATTTTAATCTTCATATTTGTGACCTCATGGTCCAAAGATGATTGTTGCATTTCCAGGCATCAGCAGTGGCAGTCCATTGTCCTCTTAGGTCTTCCCTTTTTATCAGAAAGCAAGATTTTCTCCAGAATCCCTCCAGCAATCTTGCCCTAATTGGGTCATATGGCCATCTATACCTGCAAGAGAATCTGGAGAATGAACATAGGACAAAGGAGAATGAGACTGCCCTGATTGGCTTACACAATTTATGATTCATCAGTGGAGGCCCGGGAAGGGGAGTGTAGCAGATGGAGGTAGATGTTAAACAGGCAAATGATATTGACTGTTAGGGTCTCTGAGAATTTTTTTCCCTTTAAAGAAATGTTTTCATTTGCATGCTATACAATACAGGGTGGGGCAAAATTAGGTTTACAGTTGCTTGTATGGAAAATAATATAGTAATTAATAAATAATAATATAAGAATAAACTCTGTTTTGTGTACTTACAACTGTAAACCTAATTTTGCCCCACCCTGTGAGGCCTGATAAAATACTGAGTTGTAAAATTTTAATCTTCTGTACTGAATTAGATTAAGAAAACTTCAGAAGACGATTTAACAAACATTATTTTTAAAACTTGTACACTGGGCCTGCTCTGGGCCCAGATGCCATCCAGTAACATTCATTTCTAAAGCATTTTTATTCATTCTAGAACATTGGTTCTCAGATTTTAGCATGCATCAGAATCATTTGTGGGGGCTTGTTAAAGCACAGACTGCTGGACTCTATGCCCAGAATTTCTGATTTTGTAAGTCTGAGGTGGGGCCCAAGAATTTACATTTCTAGCAAGGCCTCAGGTGATGCTGATGCTGTACTTGGAGAACCGCTATAACATTTAACACTATAAATGTATAAAACACCATAAATGTATAAAATATTTCTAAACTGTGTTATGTAACTTGATTTTAATTTTTATTCTGTCAAAAGGTAGAGGAAGGGATTTTTAAATTAATTTAATTAATTAACATCTCTGAACTTTATGGTGACAGATTATGCTTACGTTAGGACTCCCATTAAGATTTATTTTCAAAAGTTACTGTGTTTCCTAAATGCCAGGCATATGCTAGACTTTGGAGATAAAATAAGTCACTAGTTCTCTCAAGGAATTCTCAGCCAGTAAGAAGACCGATCTAACAATTGTAATATGAAATAAAAAGATACAGATAAAATGTTTCAGAACCCAATGAGAGCAATAACTCTACCCAGGAGATGTCAATGGGAGCTCAAGAAATGAAGTGACATTTGAGTGGGTTTAAAACCACACAGAAAAAGGGGTTCTGCAGTTCCAGTAGGCGGCAACAGGCATTTTAGGCAGAAGGTATGGATTGATCAGAAATCAAGCAATTGGATGTGGAAATAGAGGGGGTGGGGAGCAGATAGAGAGGGTAGAGATAAGACCTGTCCATGGGTGTGCCTGGGAACTCTGATGCTTATTTGTCCCTCTGTAATAGTTTGTTTACAGTCTTCTGTGGCTGCAGACAAAAGGAAAGGCTATAAAGGCCAGCTGGAGCCAGTGTTCATGATTGGTCTTTGTGGGGTCAGAAATCCAAAGTTCAGTTCAACAGCTACTGTGTGTCAGCATCCAATGCTAGGCACCCAGGGAGAGGAGAGGGGCTCATGATAGAGCCACAACCCACTATCCCGAGGATCTAATTCTAGAACTTGTTTCTTTCATTGTCATCTCTTTTTTTTCAGAACTTATTTTTTAAAGATTATTATCAATTTATATTTAGAGAGAGGGTAAGGGAGAAAGAGAGGGGAAGAAATATTAATGTGTGAGAGAAACATCGATAGGCTGCTGCCTGCACACCCCCAACGAGGGACCTGGGCCAAAATCCAGGCATGTGCCCTGACTGGGAATGAAACTGGTGACCTTAGTTCACAGGCTGATGCTCAATCCACTGACCCACCCCAGTCAGGGATGGAACTTATTTCTGAAGATATCTTTTCCTCCATCTCACTTTTAAATTAATTTCAATTTTATTTCTGTAAGGAAAAGGCAGCCTTAACCTCCCCTAAATTACTGAAGGAAAACTTGAGGCAGATAAAGTTTAAGCAACCTGCCTTTCTTTACCAAGTGGGCATGTACAAATTCTGGCATTCTGGTCAACCTAAGGGCTAGACCTGAGGTGCAGCTGAAGCCAGAAAAGTTGGTGTTCATGCTGCCTATCACTACCAAAACCAGTAAGTAGAGACAAGGATTGAGTTTTTATGGGAGTTTTATTCAGATGCTGGTGATCTGAGAATGTGGTAGGTTATATACCCTAAAAACCGCCTTAATATCTCATCTCAAGTCAATCTTTTTATAAGAAGAAAAGGATATGGAAGAAGCTTGGAAAAAGATTAATCAGATAAGAGTTACAGTCTGGCAGCGATTTTCCTAGTATTTCTTTATCTACTAATCAATAATTCTTTATCTGTGTCACGGATCTCCCCTATCTTGATAGCTTGCAGATCTCTGGGGCACAAAGGTTCAATTGCTTGTGGACCTCCTGGAGTCACAAGGTCATGTATTCCAGTTCCTAGAACAACAGTTTTCTACACGCATAGTCACTTGACAGCATTTCAACTACAACTAAAGCTAAAATCCTGAACTCTTGAGTTCCCCTATCACAGCTATCAGGCTGGGTTCTGTACAGCTATCAGGCATGTCTTTTTCAAGTAACCCAAATACTTTAAATTACCCTTTTCTAGTTTCACTCACATTCCATTTGGACCTCTAGAGTGGCTTCATATGCCCTTCAATAATGCCAAACAAATATTCTGTTTATATAAAAATCACCCTGAGGGTAAAGCTTACAAATCGTATAATTTCTCATGTATTCATCTCTTTTATAACTATTTTTTAGTCTTATTTATTGATATTTTTAGAGAGGGAGGGGACAGGTGAGAGAGAGAGATCAATTTGTTGTTCCACTTCTTTATGCACTTATTGGTTGCTTCTTGTATGTGCCCTGACCAGAGATCAAACCCATGCCCTTGGTGTATCAGGAGGATGCTCTAACCAACTGAGCTACCCAGACACAACTCTCTGTTAAAGTTGGTTTTTTAATCACCAATTTAGTATATGAATATAATCTTCTTATAAAGAAGGTAGTAAAGAAAAACAACTAAAATCCCATTTGATGATTTCCTAGCCCATTACCATTCTCAGAGCTTCACCAGGTTTGTTTTTGAGAACACTGCACACACTTCTTAAATTCTTTTTTTAAATATATTTTGATTATGCTATTACAGCTTTCCAATTCCCCCCATTCATTCCCCTCCACCCTAAACATCCGCTCCCACCCACATTCCGCCACTTTAGTTCATGTCCATGTGTCATAAGTTCTTTAGCTTCTACATTTCCCATACTATTCTTGCCCTCCCCGTCTACTTTCTACCTACCATCTATGCTATTCTCTGTACCTTTTCCCCTCTCTCCTCCTCCCACTCCCCTGTTGCTAACCCTCCATGTGATCTCCATTTCTGTGATTCTGTTCCTGTTCTACTTGTTTGCTTAGTTTGCTTTTGTTTTTGTTTTAGGTGTGGTTGTTAATAACTGACTTTGCTGTCTTTTTACTGTTCATATTTTTTATCTTTTCTTAGATAAGTCCCTTTAACATTTCATATAATAAGGGCTTGGTGATAATGAACTCCTTTAACTTGACCTTATTTGAGAAGCACTTGATCTGCCCTTTCATTCTAAATGAAAACTTTGCTGGATAGAGCAATCTGGGATGTAGGACATTGTCTTTCATGACTTGGAATACTTCTTTCCAGCCCCTTCTTGCCTGTAAGGTCTCTTTTGAGAAATCAGCTGACAGTGTTATGGACACTCCTTTGTAGGTGACTGTCCCCTTATCTCTTGCTGCTTCTAGAATTCCCTCCTTCATTTTAACCTTGACTAATGTAATTATGTTGTGCCTTGGTGTGTTCCTCCTTGGGTCCAACTTCTTTGGGACTCTCTGAGCTTCCTGGACATCCTGGAATTCTATTTCCTTTGCCAGATTGGGAAAGTTCTCCTTCATTATTTGTTCAAATAACTTTTCCACTTGTTGCTCTTCCTCTTCCCCTTCTGGTACCCTTATAGTTTGGATGTTGGGATGTTTAATGGTGTGCTGGAGGTTCCTAAGCCTCTCCTCATGTTTTTGAATTCTTGTTTCTTCATTCTTTTCTGTTTGCTTGCTTCTTTCTTCCTTCGGGCCACTCCATTGATTTGAGTCCCATTTTCCTTCCCATCACTATTGGTTCCCTCTACATTTTCCTTTACTTCACTTAGCATAGCCTTCATTTTTTCATCTAATTTGCGAACAAAATCATCCAATTCTGTGAGCATCCTGATCACCAGTTCTTTGAACTGTGCATCTGATAGGTTGGCTATCTCTTGGTCACTTAGATGTATTGGCTCTGGGGCTCTGATCTGTTCTTCTGTTTGAGCCATTTTTTTTTGTCTTGTGGTGCCTGTTAGATAGTGAGGGGTGGAGCCTTAGGTGTTCACCAGGGCAGGGCAACCCAGTTGCTGGGTTGTGATGATGTATGTGGGGGTGGGGTCAGAGAGGGAACAATGGCACTTGCTCTGCTCTCTATTTCAGTCCCTTCTGCCACTTCCCACAAGCAAATTGGGCTCTTCTGGTGCTGGTTCCCCGGGTGGATACGTTCTAGGACCGTGTGGGTCTCTCCAGCGAACTCTCCTGTGAGGCTGGGAGTCTATCCTAGCACCTCAACACCCACAAGTGTTTTCAATCAGTGCTTTTAGGCTTTATTTCTTGGCGCTGGGGCCCTGGGTTACTCGGTCTGTCCCACTCCCCATTTTTGCCTGGTTTATGTGTGCACAAATGTGTGTCCGCAGTCAGCCAGTGGCTTTGCGTGCCTCACTGGGTCTGCCAGCCGCAGCCCGGGATCGCCAACCACTGCTTTTTCCTGCAGCAACCCCTCTCGGCTGGTCACCAACTCCGCCCCTCTCACCGGTCTGGATGAATGCTTGTCACACTTCTGTACAGTTCAATTTTCTGTCAGATCTGGTTGTTCTTTTGTTTCTAAATTTTTGTTGTCCTTAATTTTGGTTGTGCAAGGAGGCACAGTGTGTCTACCTATGCCTCCATCTAGGCCAGAAGTCCCACTTCTTGAATTCTAATCTTGGTTCCATTTACCATGTAAATGTAGAGAAATCATAAACCTCCCTCCTTCAAATAGCTTAGATCATGAAACCTGCCCATGGGCGCGCCTGGTAACACTGATGTTCATTTGTTCCTCTGTAATAGTTTTAGTTTGTTTACAGTATCCTGTGGCTACAGACAACAGAAAGTTAATTCCTGTTATTCTATAGCTGTTAGCATAAAAGAACTCATTAGCTTTGGTTCCTGACTGCTGCCCCAAAACTAGGCTACTCATTAATAAATGACCTTTAGTTTCTTAAAAGGGTAAATACCTAATAGTAGACTACTGGCATTCTAAGTGTACATGAATGCTGTCTACTAACTGGTGAATAGAATAAGTATAAAAAATATGAATTCTAAGTAAAATAAATTTTAAGTCAAAATTTGGAAGAAAAATTATTTCCAAGTTAGTGTCATCTAGCTACTAATATCATACCTATATGGCACTCAATTACTTTGTGTTTACTTTTATGCATATTTCCTTAGACTTAATAGAAGCTCTGGAACACTGCCCTTGTTAAAATATTTATAAACTAGTTCCAAATTACTAAACTACATTTATGTTCAAACACCAACTGTTTTAGAAATTTTCCAATTTTCTGCTAAAGTTTACATTTCTCATCATCCTTACTGTTTCAACTAAATTTTTGTTTTTTAATTTTTGTTTCCTCTTTTTTTTTAAGGACCATTCATTAACTTTGTGGTTTTTTTTTTTTTTTTTTTTTTTTAGACAGAGGGGAAGGGAGAAACAGAGAGAAACATCGATGTGTGACAGAAACATTAATCAGTTGCCTCTCACACACACCCCCACTGGGGACCGAACCCCCACAACCCAGGCATGTGCCCTGACCAGGAATTGAACCGGTGACCTTTTGCTTTGTGGAACACGATGACCAACCAACTGAGCCACACCAGTCCGAGCTATCAACCAAATTTTTAAAAAACATTTTGACTGCTTGAAAATAAGACCCACATTCTTGCCACCTAAGAAGGTCAAGGATTCAAAATATGGTGATGGAAGTTTTGACTTTGGGAGGAGAATACACAAAGCAGTGTGCAGATGATGTGTTATAGAAATGTACACATGAAACGTACATAATTTTATTAACCAATCACCCCTAATTTAATAAATTTTATTTTTAAAAAAGAAGTTTAAGGGATTAGAGCAGACTCCAGAAAATAAATTATAAACTGATTTTAAGATCCTTTCTAAGTAGGAAAAATATGATTCAGTACTGTTTGTACTAGTAAAACACTCAGTGTATGCCAAAAATTCCTGAGGCTCTTCTAGCACTCTATGAAGAAGCTGTATTTGACTATCCGGCTCTACTGCATGTTTACATTTTTAATTTGTGGACAGTCTCACAGTTAAAAATTTATCAATCTTTTTGTAAAGCACTGGTAGCATCTTGCTCTATCTTGAAATTAAATGAGGAAAACTGGGTCTACAAAGTCATTTCAGAAAAAGACTATATATCTTTACATATATACTATTTGGATTTAACTTTAGCAATAGTGGAAAATAGTGGTTTGGGAATCTTATGATTATTACAATCTCATGATAAGTAAACAAAATAATAACTCTTAAACTTTGTAGCCCTCTGTATATGCATCCTTCTGTTCTTTTCATGTATATTCACAAATGCATGCTTACTATATGTATTATACATATTCATATATATATATAATACCTAGATAATGCAAAACAAGCAGTAATGAAGGAATAGAGGAAAAATAAAGATATAAGAGATACAGAAACCAATAGCAAAATGGCAGACTTAAACCCTACCTGACCAGTAATTACATTAAATGTAACTATCATCTGTTTGATGGTTATATTCCTCATTATTCCTCAAAATAAGTTAATAAATTCTCACTCCAATTTTTACAACAGATTCTATAGCAAATGTACTTGGCCTGAGCGTATCCACCAAAACTTCCAGAATATAAAAGCGAAATATATGTTGATAAATGCCAAATCTATATTAATTAGCACATATTAATACCCTCCTGATACATCCACTTGGACTGTACATGACATCTCAAAACCAACATACCCAATATTCCTATATTTCCTATGTCAGTTACTGCCCCAACCACCCAACCCTAAACTGAAAATAATTCATCCTTGACTTCTTTTAAGTCACCCATCCATAGCCCCTAAATTCTGCTGAAAGGAACTCCTAAATATTTCTCAAAAACATCCTCATATCTATCCCTAATACCATTGTTCTAGTTTAAATGCTCATCATTTCTGTTGGACCTTTTCCTAGTCTTCTCTCTTCTCCTTCTCTCAATATCTACCCTTCCCACTTCAGTCAAAATTATCTAATTTGAGGTTAATTATCAACCTAAAAACAAAAGCCAGGGAGCATTTGAGATCTTGCTCCCTAGTGTATATCATCAGTTTGGCTCAAATAAACTCATAGAAATTGTGTACAGGTTTGGATGTTTCTTACATCAACATTTACTTGGTGTAGTAGCAGGATTCCAAAGCCCATCCAGGCCCAGTCTGCAGACCTGGACCCAGTACTAGATATAAGCAAGGGCCTATTGCACCCTACCAGCTTCCCACTTTCTATCAAGTAAACTTGGATGAGTCTTTCTTGGAACTTCAGGCCTCCTTGCTTTGAGTAGCAGGCCATGACTTTATTTGAGCCGCTCTTAGAAAATCCTCAAGCTTATGTTGGCCAGTTCTTCCTTGGATGTCTGAGTAAAAAAAAAGAAGAAGAAGAAAAGAAAACCCTCAAGCTGGATAAGGGTCGAGATAACCCAGTGGGGAAAAAATGGGATGCTTGTTTTTAATTCAGCTTTTTAATTGGATTGCTGGTTAAATGAGTGGCTCAACTTTCTTTAGCTCTGAAAGAGAAAGGACACTTGCTTCCCCAACCCAAACGGCAAACGGGGTGACAACAGTCGTTTCAGATCCCCAAATCCAGAGTGGTGGAGATGGATGCCATGAGGCATCCAGTAACATAGTCAATCCCAAAGAAGGCAGCAGGAGTCCCAGGGAGAAAGACAGGGTGCTCTAGAATGGGTTCACCCTAAGAGAGACCCATGAGAGAAGCATGTGTTTCGGAAAGCATGGTTGTTTCAGCAGCATCCAGCAAGCTCTCCCTGTCCCTTGTTCAGATATTCTTACATAACTAAGAATCTTTGTGGGGTTGCCTGAGGAAAAATATCCTCTGGGGCTTAAAACAGTCCTAGGGATATCCAACACCTGTAGCTCACCTGGACACATGCAGGGCTGGTTTTCTCTAGAAATTTCTTCAGACTCTACAGAGCTCAAAATTAACATGGGAAATCATGCCTCTCAACCCAACAAGGTTCACCACAGTCAGCCTCCCATTTATAACTGAGATGGCTGAGATGAGGATCCTTTGTTACTTCTAAATTAATTTTGTGTGCACAATTAGAAAAAGCTGGCTATAAAATTAGGCAGAATGAATGGAAAAACATATTTAATTGGTCTCACAAAGCTTCAAAAAGAGGATTTAGATAAATAGATCAATCTATAATGTCATTTAGGTGCCAACCCAATTCTCTGCAGTATTAAAAATGGCTGTCCTTATTTTAAAAGAAGGAAGGTCATTTGGAACTTGGCTTGTCAAGGACAGATATAAGTGTGAAAGGCCTCCAACTGTCTTTTGTGTCTGTTTGTGTATATCTATATGTGTATGTTATAAATGTGAGATGATTGCCTATACTCAGAGGCATAGGTACATACATAATGAAACCTATATTTTTATCTACCAGTCAGAAACTTAAAATCATGTGGGTGGGAGGGTAGGAAATGGCTGTTACTCTATTATCTGTGCTGCTTTCTAAGTTATTAATGTGCTTATGACACAGTGAAAGCAGCACAATAATCTAATTTTAATTCCTTATGTAGCTATCCTTTGTGGCTGTTTTCCCTGTTCTTCACATTAGTCCACTGGAACAGAGAGAATGTTCAATAATTTTAATTATTTTCAAAAATTAGAGAAAGTGTGTTAGCTGCTTCCTTCCTTTTAAATTTCTTTTACACTTCCTTTTAAATATGCTTACTTAGTGTATAATTATTAAAATTGGATGAAACCTTTGAATTTCCCAAGTCTGATGACTTCTTAATATGACTTAAAGAAACAAAAAAGTATTAAGAATGTTAACTGTAATTAAGCCTTGTTTTGAGAAATAATTTTGAAGCATGACAAGGAAGATCACCTCTAAAGATAGTAGATATGAGGTCTGTCCAGAAGAAGTCCAGCCATTGTTAATATAACAAGAACAGTTTGTGTGACATAGATGTAGCCTGGTGGCCAAGGAGAGTGGACTGGAATGCCCATGGGTGAACTATGACTTCACAGTAGACGCCAGTTGAGTGAGTATGTGTACAGTGTGGCTGCTGCATTCAAAAAGACTGGGCCAGCAGAGCAACAAATCTGCATCAAATTTTGCATTAAGATTGAACGTTTCTCTGGGAAAAATATTAGGATGATTCAGAAGGCTGCAGCTATGAGCAACTGGTGACTGGTAGCTTCATCACAACGCACCCACTCGTGCGTCGCGTCTCATGAAGTTTTTCGGTGAAGCGTCAAATCACCCAGGTGACTCAGCCCACCTACAGCCCAGATTTGGTGCCCTGCAACTTCTGGCTTTTCCCAAAACTAAAATCATCTTTGAAAGGGAAGAGATTTCAGACCGTTGATGAGATTGAGGAAAATACAACAGGGCAGCTGATGGCAATTGGGAGAACTGTGTGAGGTCCCAAGGTGCCTACTTTGAAAAGAGGACTGAGGTGTCATTGTCCTACGTACAGTGCCTCTTGTATCTTCTTCAGTAAATGTCTTTATTTTTCATATTACCTGGCTGGATACTTTCTGAACAGACCTCATATATACGATATAAATCCAAGAACAAACATTTCACAAAACATTAGTAAAACAGATATAGTGTTCAAAAGGCATTAACTACCTTAATTAGACACACTCCTAGAAACGTGTTTATAAGTTTTGCTGTGTTTAACTTATATGCTTTTTGTATAGGCAAAAAGATTGATAATTCAGTTTTTATGTTAGTTTAGAATGTCATCAGGGAGTATGTGAACAACTATCTTAACCAATTTTCAGTTAATATGCCTTCCCTCCCCCAGAAGTGCAATCTCTTTCGATTTCTGTATTTCTCTTTCTCAGGCTGCTCTGCATGGAATTTTCCTCTCCTCTCCTCTTGGTGTAATACATGATCACGTGTTCGTTGTCTTGTTTTCCCCTGGGTGCTGTGGATACTTCTATTTCCTTCTCCCTTTTCATCTTTTCTATTCTTATGGCCTCTAACAAGATCCTCTCCAGGGTCCCTCTGATCTCTATGCTAATAGGAAAGCACTGAAGTGACTGAATGGAAGACAAAAGAGAAAAAAAATCCCAAAAGCAGCTGGGAGCCCTTAGCTCTAACCATCTCTATGGAAACAATTCCACCGAGATCCATCTGGAAACCATTCTGTAGGGATTGCGGGAGTGGTGGTAAGCCTGTCTCACTAAGCAGAATCCAACTTGCAGGATCCAACTTGCAAATGGGAGTAGTTGATAGACATTTTCTTTTTAAGAAAAATGGTAAAGTTAGACAGTCAAATAAAAATTAGGTTTACCCCTATATAATGTACTTTTTTAAAAACTCAAAACTTTCTACTTGCTTTAATGATAAAAAAAGCAAAAGGAATATATGTACTAATTTCAAGTTCTTTCTGAGCATTCACAATGGCAAACAGCAGAGTGCACAGTACAATAAAATTATGGCCACATCAAGGTGTGGTGGTAAAAAGTCATTACAATGCCTTTAGGTTTGTGGCCCATCACCACACAAAGTAAGTAGGTATGTGGAAAGAATGCCACTCAATCAGGCAGTAAATAAATTGTATGGATTCAGACAAGGGGTGAAAATAATTACAGAATTCCATCTACCAAATCAGGTGGAAAGACTGAAAGGATAAGTCGGGAAATGACTTGAAACGAAGAAAGAACTCTATGTAACTTTGGAGTCTTACCAACACCACACTATTTCAAAAAGAAGGGGTCGGGGTGCTTACAGTGTCAGCAACACCAGAACATCAAGTTTCGGGCCTGTTCAAAAGTCTCCAGCCAATAAATTGTTAACTGCAGGTCTCTGGAGGTGGTAATTTCAGTGTTTGTTCTGGGGAAATAACTTAAGTTTGCCTGAAATGATGTTTGTTTAAAACCCTGGCCACTGGTGTGAAATCATTTGAGTTCAAAATGCCAGTTTCTGCCACTAGGTGTGTGACCTTGGGCATTTTTTTCTTTCACTTTTCTAGAACTCAGGCACCTTTTCTGTAAATTGGGGATAATAATTACTGTATTTCATAGTTGTAAAGAGTCAGTGAACTGAGCACAGCACCTAGCTCAAGCAAGTTCTCAATAAATGTGAGCTATTATGAATACATTATTCTGGTTTTGTTTCTGTCTCTAGTAATGACCACACTAACTTTCTCCTTTTCTGAGGGGTATTTTAAAGGAGTGAGCTCAGGAAAGGCACTACAGCACTACAGCTTAAGTAATTCATACTGCCC
>CM052542.1:113494299-113513317 GCA_028533065.1 Trachops cirrhosus | reverse complement strand
GGAAGGGGAGGAGGAAGGGGAGGATGCTGTCCCACCCTTGTCTTAAAGCAGGTTTGAGGATGAAGCAGGCTTAAGCAGAACCACGTGGCGCCATGAAATATGTATAAGGTAACTAGCCATGAAATGTAAGGAAATTGAAGGTAACTGGCTTCCTGAGGCCATTCTACACACTGAGAACTCATGAGGGAAACATGCAAGCTTCTTCACCTTATAAGCACCCCTTGCGCCCCAAATCCCACCCTCTACGAGTTTCCCAATGCCCTTACTACATAGTCTGACTGGATGTTGACGTTCTATACAAGCTAGTTTCACCGACATTTCCTACAGAAACAATCGAGCATGCGCTCAAAGTCATTTCCTTCTCTCCGTCTCACTTCTTATCCCTTCCTACTTCTGGACCTTAACTTACATTAAGCTCATTACCAGGATTGCCCTCCACCCTTCCCAGAAATTCAGCTTCTATTTTTTTAATTAAAAATAGAAAGCCATTAGGTGTCGCTAGGAACTTTGGTGGTGTGAGAACACAACCAACAAGTACTTATTCGGTGTCACTTGTACTTGGAAATTTCAAGGATGCAAAGCTTTGGTTAGAAAACGAGCCAAAGTCGGCCGTGAGGGACTAATCGGTCACTCAGATTACAAAGCGCGAGAGATGAAAGGCAAGAGGAATGCGAAGGCGAGAGCAGAGAGCGAGCTACGTATTTGCAGGTAAACGCGCGTAGGGAAGAGATCAATCAAGAAGCCCCTCCCGACTCCCACCCCCGGGACGAGGCCCACTGGTGGACGATGGTGCGGACAGCGCCAGGGCCAAAGGAAGGACGTGCCAGGAGCCCAAATTGGGGCTAGTGGACATTTGAATCTCCCCAGCATTGAAAAACTCCTATATTTACCGCATAATGCAAACATGGTGGACAAGGAAAATTCTCCGTTTGGCAGCAGAACCGCGTGGCGCCTTTTCCACGCAGGTAACGCTAGGGTAAGGGCGGGTCTTTATGGAATTTGTTCGTGGTGGGGGCAGAGTACCGGGGAACTCTCCCAAACTGTGACACCAGTATTCCTCCAAACACGTTGGCAGAATCACTGTTGCCACTCACCCTTCAAGAGAGGCCAGAATGGGGGCTCTGGGAATTCGATGGCTGTATAGTAGGCAACGAGAGAGGAACTCTCCGCCGTTTCCTCTAACTGGACCTGCCTAAGCTTCTCTCCACCAACTGGTCAGCCTACCAGCACGCAAGAGCAGTACTCATCGCCCGCGCCAAAGTGGCCTCGACTCTCTGGTCTCGCGAGAACGGGGGCGGCCGGTTCTCGCTGCTCTCGCTCCACCCACCCCTTCCTCGCTCGCTCTCTCCCATCCCCCCAAGTCATTCGCTCTGCTACGCAGCTCCCTAAGCGGTTCCCTCCGCCGGAGACGGTTGGAAGAACCGTTGTGGGGAGCGCTACACTAGGCGAGCGACTTCTCCCTCTCTACCGAACCCCGCAAGTACCGGAGTCGGCGCTGCTGTCGTTTGACAGGGTATCTGAAGTAAAAGGGGGTAGGTTGGGCTGGTGGTTTCGTGAGCGGAGTCGGGAGAAGGACGAAAGAGACTGGGGTGGGGGGGAAGTGTGGAGGTCGCCGCTTGGTAGCGGCCAGGCTACCCCTCCCAGGCGATCTCCCACTTCAAGGGGGCGGCATTTAGGGGGGAGGACTTGCTAATGTGAAATTCAGTAAATGAAGCCGAGGCCCGAAATGGGGGTCATCCAGCATTTCTCCTTTTCCTGCTGGTTTGGCCTCCGCCATTTTGGGTACGGTGGCGCGGCCGCCTCGGCTTCCCGCCCTTCCTCTCTTTCTACTTTTTGCCCCTCAGTTTCCGAAACTGATTTAGAAGGCTGGAAGGTGGTCAGAGCGCCCTGGAGGGGATGAGGATGGGGAACGGAACGAGCTGGGAACCGCCGGGCAGTTGGGCACGGGTGGGGGGAGGATCTGGGCTGACGGGCGCGCTCCCGATGGAAATGGCGCTGGATGGGCCTGGCCTCCCACCGCGGCCTCCCATCCTCCGCAGTCTCGGCTGGGCTACCTGGGCTGGCGGGACTGCCAGTGACTTCTGACGCAGATTCTCAAGATGAGAGAGGCTGGAGCTGGGGGAGGAAAGCCAATGGCGACGAAGGCGCTCAACTCCCAAATCCAGGACAAAGGAGGCAGGCAGAGGTCCTCCTTTGTAACTCCGCCGCCCGGTGGCTAAGGTTTTTAAGCCAGGCTTGGCTGCCGGACGGGGAGGCGGGGGAAGGGGCGTACTCTCCCTAGCTCTCTGGTCTCCAGGGCAGCTAGATAAACGAAAAGTCTCCGGGGAGGAATAAAGGACGCTTAGCCGGCCCTTATATTCCAGGTTTGGAACTTCGAAAAGAGTACGTACTCATTTTCCAAAGGGTGTTTTTTTTCACGCTTACCTTAACCGTAAAGAGTTTGTGGGTAATTGTTTTGTAAGCAGAAAAGTGGGTGACTTATCAAATAGGAATGTGAAATGGACGTATTCAAATAGGTCATCTGGGCCCAGTGAACTATGTGATACAGCTTATTGAACTTTGGGGCGGGGTGGGTGGTTTAGCAATGGTTCTCTATGGTTTGGCACATACTGAGTTAAAATTGGAGTAGGCGTTTTACATTTGGGAAAAGGTTAAAACAATCAGTGGTGACAAAAATGTGTATGTAGGAATTGAGTTACTGTGCAGTTATTTTGGCATTAGGCTGTATAAAATACAATTGGGGTTTGGGGGTTTTTTTGGTAGCTAAGCGTGTTTTTTATTTAATCTAGGACTATCGAAATATTTTCACCAAAAACATAGCCCTGCTCAACAGCAAAACTAACTGAAAGCGCAGCCCATACGGTGTGATAATTTTTGGTCCTTAGAACACAGAACTAGGTGGGAATTTCCACTGAGGGTCACAGTAGGAAAGGGACAAGCAAGGCCTCAGAATAACAGTTTCCAATAGTGCATATGAATCTTTACAAGAAGTGTCTTACCTACATTTCCAGCTTTAGAAGACAGGCCGGAGTTTACTTGTAAGGTAGTACGTATGTGATGTAACTGCTTTCCTAAGTGGATTGCCCTAGAAATCTTTTTCTCTCACCTCATTCGCAGCATCATCTGGAAATCCATGTAATTGCCTTTATGTTTTTAACAACTGTGTTCTTTTTTGGAGATTTCATAGTAGTAAACAAGCAGCTGAATGTGGTAACTTTGCTCTAGAAAAGAACTCATTCATAGTCCTTTTGGTATTAGTGGTGTGTCTGTCTTTTTAAAAATTGAGTAAGCACATTGGAAGAGGGAATAATTTAAAATTTCCATTTTAGTTAAACATCAATTTTTTGCCAAAATTTGGAATTCATTCTCATTTTTTAGAGCCAATGGCCTGTCATTTAGAAAGTTATTTATTGATGCATCAAATCCATTACATATTAAACTTTAAAAGATGGTATAATCTCTGCTGTAAAGGAATTTTATATTTCATTTGGTGTCTCATAGATGCTTTTTCTGACAAACTAAAGTCTCATACAAAATGGACTGAAGTTGTCCTAATGTTTCAACTGTTGGTATTTTTAATTGGTACTAACACCTGGAAATCTTAAAACAGAATTGTGATTATTCATAATGCTGTTGCAAAGAAAGGGTGAGCTGGATTATTCTGAATAAGTAGACTATTTAGGTAGTTTCTGAAACAGCTTTATTAAGATACTAAAGCAGATTGTCTTTTTGTATGCCTTTAGAGTTCACCTTGGTTTTGTCTTCTTAAGTAGAATTCCAGACTCAAATTTTGGGTTTTGAGGAAATGATAGTGTTTTTAGTTAATAAATTTATTTATTTATTTTTAGAGAGAGAGGAAGGGAGGGAAACATAGATGTGTGAGAGACACTTCAGAAGGCTGCCTCTTGCGTGCCCCCAACCCATGACCTGGCCTGTCGCAACCCAGGCATGTCCCCTGACTGGGAATCGACAATGCCCATCTCACTGAGCCACACCAGTTGGGGGCAAGTGTGCTTTCTTTTTTTGTGTGCTCTCTTAGTGCACAAGGGATGGAGAATTGCCCTCTTAAAGAGTTTTTTTTCAGAATCTGGTTAAGTTTTCCCCAATTTAAGATTGTGTTTAGGTTTTGTGGAGTTTTTTTTAATAGCAGTACTTTTATTTGTTGTTTTTATATAGATCTCATTGGTATACGCCGATCAGAAAGTCAAAACTAGTTTGCTTGCAAGTTCTTGTAGTAAAATATTTTCAACTTTTGTAGTTGTTCCCAAAACAGTATCTTCACATTGACAAAATGTGCTGTTATAAAAAGCATCATGTTAATGTTTTGTGTTTTTTATGGGGTTTTTTTTTTATTTTTACTTACTGATTTTAGGGAGAGACATTGATTTTTGTTATTCCATTTATTTATGCATTCCCTGATTGATTCTTGTATGTTCCCTCATCAGAAATGGAATCCGCAACCTTGGTATATTGGGGTGAAGCTTGAACCAGCTGAGCTACCCAGCCAAGGCTTCACAACAGATTGACTTCACAAAGTTCTTAAATTTTTCATGAGGAAGTAACATGTGGTGTTAGATCTCCACTTTTCTCCTATTTTGTTCTTAACCCCCTTTAATAGGAAGCAGCTACTTTTTCTTAGGTTGGTGGGGTTTGGTTTTTTTTGTTTTGTTTTGTTTTTTAATTTAAGAAAATGGTAGGTCTTCAAAAAGTCTCTTAACCCCACACCCCACCCCCACTCCTCCATTTTGGAGCCTACTTTCAGGGCTACTAGACCAGTATTTTTAAATCATCTAGCTAATAATACATGTATTACAGTAAGCATTTCAAAAAAAAACTCTCTTCTCTCTGTTTTAGACAGTTTCTAAAGAAATGTGAAAACTTGTGACAATGTTTATTTCCTTTTAAGACTCAGGATACTTTCCTGTCCTTTAAGTTTCAGTTATTTTGTTAGTGGTACATTTTGCTAGTTCTACAGGGCCCCCTTAAAATGTAATAACAATGGCCACTGTTGGCTGAGTGGCTACCATGCCACAGACCAAGCACTGAATGATTCTTAAAACGGTCCAGTGAAGTATAAGCACCTCTGTTGTATTTTATAGTTAGACACAGCAGTTAGGTAATTTACTTAAATTAAGTAGTCAGTGAGTGACAGACAAACGATTCAAACCCAGTTTCTTTTCTCTTTAAAAGTTAATACCAGTTATTTGTATGCATAAGAATTAGTTTTATAATATCAGATAAAAATGCATATTCTTGCCATTTGGGATCTCTGTATAGAGTGGCACCTAGGATTCTTGGTTTAAAAAAACAACAGAACAGGTACTAGAGGTGATTGATAGGCAGAGATAATTTGATTTGAATGATAACCACATTTGGAAATTTCTACATTTTAGCTTATTTTGAAATGCATGAATTTCTTGGGGGGGGTGTTACTCTTTGCAAATGTTGCCCCTAAGAATTGAACAGATAATTCAATCGTGTGAAGTTAAATATTAGTGAATATTATTTATATGAAATACAATTCTTGAGCATACAGGAATCGAGTGAACAAATTGTTTTATTTACAGGGGAGGAGGTGGTGAGGGAAGGTTTTGAAATAATCAGGTGAGTAGGATTCCTACAGCTGCATAATGAAATTTATAAGCTCTGGTAAGTTTCTGCAGCTGAAGGACTTCTGCATTAACCTTTTAAAAGTGTTCTGGAATGTTAAAAGGAAGGATAGATGTCTTGGGAAGGGAACAGGGTGGGTGGGTTCAGTTTGGAGGGGAAAGAGGGCTTCTCACTGTACTCTTTAATGTTTTTTGAATGTGAATGTATTGTCATTTTAAAAAATTGGTGTCATAAAAAAATAAAGCAGTGAGTAAACTGGTTTTTAATACACTTATCTTCGATAACTTCCAAAATGGGTGGCTTCAAAAAAAACACTGATGACTGTCAGAAGGCCTTTTTTTACCTCCATTTTAAAATTCAACCTAATTTAATCATAAACCTTGTGGAGTGTTTCAACCAGATTTAGTTTAAAAATGATAAGAATTTTTACCCCTTCAAAAACAATTTGATATGTTCAGAATTATAGTGTATCAAATAAACTTAACTTTTGTGATATTTTTTCCAACATCAAAAAAGTACTTATACTTTTGACTGTGGTTCTTACTGTGAGTGGATGGTGGTACTATGCGCAAAATTCTGAGTGTTTAAGTTTTAAAGACTTGGCAGAACTATTGAAGTGAATAATAAAACCTGGAAAATGTAAGTGAAAATTTGAGAGATGAAGAAGAGGCAGGATTGAGAAATAGGAAGAGTTTGAAGACTTAGGAGGAATTATGTAAGCTTTTTAAAAATCAGGCAGTATATATTTGCTCCTTATAAATTCAGTACTTTTTCATGGGAGGGTTCACGTTTCACTGCCTTTTTTTCAATCTTCCTGCCTACCTCAAAACAGAAAGGTGTTGTGCCATTGTATTGTGTAGCATTGTCACTGGAGTCACTGAGCTGTATGTTACAGTTCCTGTTGTGCACCACTGAGAGGTGTTTCTTCAGTACCTCTGATAAGAGTATATTTTGATTGACTGCTTTATGTGCTTGTTTATTTTTTTATAGCGTTTAAATCAAACGGTATTGAGATGGATTGGGTTATGAAACATAATGGTCCAAATGACGCTAGTGATGGGACAGTACGACTTCGTGGATTGCCATTTGGTTGCAGCAAAGAGGAAATAGTTCAGTTCTTTCAAGGTACCTCTAGTATTAGTCAAAGTTTAGTAGTATTTTAATTGTACATTATATTACTCAGTTTTTAATTTGCAAAACCCATTTGCTCGGGGGACTTTTTAATTTGAGTGTGATATCTTGGTTAATGTATAAAGTTTAACATTTGCTCCAGTTAATATTCCATACAGAATGTGTAGAATATGTAAAACCTAACTAATGTGCAGTAAACTTACTTGAGAATAATTATGTGTGATGAAATGAATCATGAATTAGCATATGAAACATAGTTAAATTTGATTTGAGCTTTTTTAATGTAATGTAGGTGGGCTTTTAGAGTGTGTAATTTTAAAAGACACTGGTCGCAAAAATAATTATGTAATCCAATATTTGAAAAAATCTTCCATTTGTATTATGGGGTGATGGGGAACTAAGCGTTTTTTGTTTTGTTTTGTTTAGACTTGTTTTAAATATTTGATTCAGATGGGAATGTTTCAGCCTTTAACACTGTTCCCCTTGATGGGGTTATTTGTCCTTGGGTTAAAGGGTTGGAAATCGTGCCAAATGGGATAACATTGACGATGGACTACCAGGGGAGAAGCACAGGGGAGGCCTTCGTGCAGTTTGCTTCAAAGGAGATAGCAGAAAATGCTCTGGGGAAACACAAGGAAAGAATAGGGCACAGGTGGGGATGGAGAGTTTGGGATGGTGTTAAATTTTTATTTTTGGGGGTTGTGGGTCACTATTGCTTAAATGGGGGGGTAACAGTAACATTTTTCTGGGGTAGTTTTAAAAGAATTGATAATTATCTAAATTTAACTTGGAAACTACAGATTTGGGTGGGGAATTAATACTAATAGTTTGCTTAAATTAAAATTAGATTGTTTTCATTTCTCTGTAGGATGTTGATAAATGCTTTTGTATAATCAACTATTTTCTCTAAATACCTATCGTGTACTTAAAAGCTAAAATACATTTATATTTCAAATGGCTAATTTGTCTATGTGAAACTTAAATATTAATTATTTAAGTTTGAAGGTTTAAAAAATGTTAACTTTATGGTGTATTTAGGAATTTAAATTGGGTTATGTATCTGGATATAGAAAAACTTACTGCATTTTGCCCAATGTCTTATTTACTCTAATACACTTAAGCTGAAACCTGTACCTTAAACCATTTTTAAATAGGTATATTGAGATCTTCAGAAGTAGCAGGAGTGAAATCAAAGGATTTTATGATCCACCAAGAAGATTGCTGGGCCAGCGACCAGGACCATATGATAGACCAATAGGAGGAAGAGGGGGTTATTATGGAGCTGGGCGTGGAAGTATGTATGACAGAATGCGCCGAGGAGGTGATGGATATGATGGTGGTATGTGTATCTAATGAACAAAGGTTCTGTTGTCATTTTCTTAATGTTCCTGACACTTTGTCAAGAAATACAGAAATGGCAGTAATTTCAGTACCTACTAGGTTTTAAAACCTGTTCATGAAACTATGAATTCCCATGGCCAGCTGTGGGACTTGGTTGATGCACATATTGGCTCCTAAATGATATATACAGAAATTAAAATGAAGGTATTGGCATGTTTTGATGTCTGTTTGATATCAGGGTGAAAATTAATTTAGATGTCTAAATGTATCCTTTTGAAATTTTTAATTTCTACCAACTGTTAACTACTTTTTTCACATGTTGAGAGTTGCAAACTTCTAATGATTAACCAAATTGCTTACTACAAAGTATGCTTTTGTAAACTACATTATAAAATTTATCTCTTTAAAGTATATTTACATATTTCTCAAATTACACAGGTTATGGAGGTTTTGATGACTATGGTGGCTATAATAATTATGGCTATGGAAATGATGGCTTTGATGACAGGATGAGAGATGGAAGAGGTAAACCAAATATTAAAAGCATACTCATTTTTAGGTGAATTTTGGTATTTGCTTTACAGCCACTTAGTTGTAATGTAGGTGACTTACATAAAGTCAGCTAGGGCATATTTTAGTGTATTCTACATAGGGCTTTATATAGATGTATACTTAGTGGTATATTCTCCATCTGATGATTAGACCAACTATAAGTGTTAGATTTCTTGGGGTTGTCAAAACGGTGTGAATAGGAAAATACATATATAGGAAAGAAATGTTAAAATATATTTCTACATGTATCAGTTTATAATCTGGAAATGTTTCTTCAGGTATGGGAGGACATGGCTATGGTGGAGCTGGTGATGCAAGTTCGGGTTTTCATGGTGGTCATTTTGTACATATGAGAGGATTGCCTTTTCGTGCAACTGAAAATGACATTGCTAATGTGAGTAATTTTAGTATTAGGTGGTTTTATACTAATCCTGGTATCTAAACTTTGAAGCATTCTTAATGTTCTCATCCGTATAGTTTTGCTATCAGAAACCTTTAATCTGAGAAAAAAATATTTGTGTGTGTGTATGTGTCTTCAGTAGTTTGTGAATATTTTTGTGTCCATTGTGTGACCTACATAGGATTCAAATAAGTAAAGGCTACATTGATAAAGTCCCGTTAAGAATTTAGTGAAAGCCCTGACTGGGTGGCTCGGTTGGATGGAGCCGTGTCCTGAACACCAAAATCTTGTGGGTCTGATACCTGATTGGGGAGTGTATGGGAGGCAGCCAATCAATGTTTCTCCCTTTCTCTCTCAAATCAATAAACATATCCTCAGGTGAGGATATTTAAATATATACCAAAAAAATAAATTAGTAAAACCTGACTGACCAGCATAGAGTAGTGATGACTGGGAGATTGTTTCCCTTGTGTAAAGTTTTGAAAGTATGAATTTGTTAACAAGTGAAAAGTTTAAGTAGTTTGGTTTGGCTTTCTGGGCTGTGTGATGAGCTGAAAGTAATGGAAGTAGATGCTGCTATTGATTTAAAACTGGTTGGTTTCATATTGGCTAGAGAATCAGCAAACATCAGCTGATGGCCCAGCCATCCAGTTACATTCATTCACTTACTGAGTAGTTTACTCCCAGTGGCCTACAAAGCTGAGAGTATTTACTGTCTAGCTTTTAAAGAAAATTTTGCTTTAGCTCTTACTGGGAACCAGTTGACCTAGGTTCCATGTGCCTTTTAAGATCATGTAAACCTGGTTAACTTGTGATTAGAACTACATAATATATTTGAGAGCTATCCATATATAGTTGGTAGGCTTATCAAACACCATCATTTTTAATCATATACCCAATTTCAAATACTTTTCTTGGGAGCGGGGTGCTTATTCTTCTCCCTTTCAGAAGTAGTGTATGAGATTTTTTCATCTGTTTAGGATAAGCTATTCTCTGGGTTAGATATATTTTTCTTCTCAAATTTAATATCACTTACATTATTTTAGAAGAGAATAATTTCTTTGTTTTCCTAAGTATGTATAGTCTTGTATTCTTAGAACCTCTGGAGTTGGTGTAATTATTGGCCTTGCAACACAGGGCAATAGAAGGGTTTGTCTTAATGGAGAAGGGAAAAAAAGGCATGGGGTAATTTTAGTAATATAAATAGAAAGATAAGGTTTTTTTCTTTAGTTCTTCTCACCACTAAATCCAATACGAGTGCATATTGATATTGGAGCTGATGGCAGAGCAACAGGAGAAGCAGATGTAGAGTTTGTGACACATGAAGATGCAGTAGCTGCCATGTCTAAAGATAAGAATAATATGCGTAAGTAGTAGCCGTGGCATGCTATCTTGTTTCCTGGGTGTGAACTTGTTTCTTGTATTGTCAGGCTTTATTAGTTTCCTAGGGGGCTGCCCTTTTTTTTTTTTTTTTTTTTTTAAGATTTTATTTATTTTAGAGAGGGGAAGGGAGAGAGGGAGAGAAACCGCAATGTGCAAGAGACACATCAGTAGGTTGCCTCGGGCCCATAATCCGGGCATGTGCCCTGACCAGGAATCAAACTCATGGCTCTAGGGGTCTTTTTATTGAAGTATTAATTCATACTCTTAATACTTGACAAATTAGAACTTAAGTTATTGAAGGGGGGAAATAGGTATGTTACATGCACTTGCTTGAGACTCCATGCCTTTTGCAAATTAGTACCACTTCTTAATCTATACATTGATCAACTTAGGTGAGTTATTTTTGCATGTCATCAAATCGGTTTCTAATCCACTAAATTTCACCTCAACCAGGGATTCCCAAATCTGGCTACACATCGTCAGTCACTTGGTACTTAATAAAAAGTTCTCCTGGCCCTGGCTGGTGTGGCTCAGTGGATTGAGCACTGGCCTGCTAATAAACAAAAGGTCACTGGTTCAATTCCCAGTCAGGGTACATGCCTGGGTTGCAGGCCAGATCCCCAGTTGGGGGTGTGTGAGAGGCAACTGGTTGATGTATCTCTTACACATTGATGTTTCTCTCCCTCTCTTTCTCTCTTCCCCCTGTCTCTAAAAGAAATTTTTTTTTAAAGTTTTCCTGGACACTGCTCTTAAGATTCTAATTTAGTTCTATAACTGGGCCTGGAATCTGTTTTCAAGAAGTATACCAGTTGTTTCTAAAACAAGGAATCAGTTTTTTTTATAGATAGAGAAGCTGAGGCCTCAAATACTTATTACTTGTTCAAGGCAAGAAACTTGTTCAGTTTGAAAGAAACCTAATTTTTTTAGCCCTGTTCACCATTCATTTTATTTTTCCCCTTCGAATTTGTGAGCATACATTTAGATTAATATTAGATAGCCTTTTTATCCTTTGATAAATTTGATCCATCATTTCTCTTCTTTTTTCCTAAAGAACATCGATACATTGAACTCTTCTTGAATTCCACTCCTGGAGGTGGCTCTGGAATGGGAGGTTCTGGAATGGGAGGCTACGGCAGAGATGGAATGGGTATGTAAAGTTTTTTTTTTTAAGTAAATGGAGTTAGACATTTAGCAGTCAACCTCAAACTTTTTTTTTTTTTTTTAAAGATAATCAGGGCGGTTATGGATCAGTTGGAAGAATGGGAATGGGGAACAATTACAGTGGAGGATATGGGACTCCTGATGGCCTGGGTGGTTATGGTAAGTGTTTATGGTTACTTTGATTCAGTTTGTTAGTCCTCATATGTGATGCAAACTAACTTCTATGTTGATACCTTGTACTAAATTCTTAATGTCTTTTCTCCTAAGGTCGTGGTGGTGGAGGCAGTGGAGGTTACTATGGGCAAGGTGGCATGAGTGGAGGTGGATGGCGTGGAATGTATTAGAGCATAACCACCAACAAAGTAGTCCCTGACAACAGCATCTGGTCTACTAGACTTTCTTACAGATTTCATTTCTTTTGTATTTTAAGAACTTTATAATGACTGAAGGAATGTGTTTTCAAAATATTATTTGGTAAAGCATCAGATTGTGATGGGAAAATCTGTTTTCTGTAGGTTTTATTTGTTGCATACTTTGACTTAAAAATAAATTTTTATATTCAAACCACTGATGTTGATACTTTTTATATACTAGTTACTCCTAAGGACAAGCTGCTTTCATAAGCTTTGGGTTGGTGTATTTTATGATCAGCTCTACAAGTAGTAGTAGTAGTACAGTGGAATTGTAGAGGAGAATGGTTCACCTCTACATAGTCTGCAAGTCTTAATAAGCAGACACCTGGAATAGAACTTGGAAGGTAGTATAACTTTTAATTTCTCCTGGACAATAATGTAAATATAAAACCTAAAGATGAGTTTAGATGGTTTCAGGAGTATAAAGTTCTGCTAATTCTATTAGTGTTTTTTCAAATGTCACTTATCAGGCATAGCTCTGAAATGTTGAGCTAAATAAGAGGTATCTGGATTTCTGAATATTCATAATTGTGTTACCCAAGGATAGCAGTGTTGGACATTTAAATTCTAGCCCTAGATTTTAGAATAAAATCCCCTTGGCACTTGACTGAAGTACCAAAAAATGTTTCCAAAAACTGACAGTTGTTATCTCAAAAATGTCTTAGACTAGGTTAAGGTTCTAAAAGTGAAATGAGAATTCAGTACAAAAGTACTTACTGTGGAGTATAATTTTCACAGATGTATTTTTATTTTCAGCCCAATAGTTAAAACATTTGTGTTTTTTAAATATCTGTATAAATACCTTTAAAGATATAAGAGAAGTCCATGTTGTAGTCTTAAAATGATAGTCCTACAGTTGGATTTTTTCATTTGCTATCTGGAGTTTTAGAGCCATTGTGTTAAAAAAAAAAATACTATATGTAGCAAGGAAAAGGTGCTTTTTACTTTTAATCCTTTTGATCAGTATGGCTTTTTTCCAAATTGGCTAATGGATCAAAATGAAACCTGTTATATGTGAATTCAGTTATTGAACTTGTTAACTTGTTTTTCCTAGAAATATTAATGTAATAAATATCAATGTGGGAGATAATAGTATGTCGTCTGTCCTAGAATGCTTTGTGTCAATTTCTGATTATAAATCAAGGTACTAATTATTTCTAACTGAAGATTAGACAAAATGACTCCTAAATTTAGACTGATTTTGCTTTAGAGAAGGTAGTGTGACCCTAAATGGAGTTTATCAGCTAAAGCAATGATAAATCTTAATGCCTATACCTACTCCCTTAACTACCCATTTAAATATTAGTTTCATATTCATTTGTTTTAATCATCCACCCAAGGACATATTTTCATTGCTTTTTTTTAGAAAGAGATGAAGGGGATAGAGAGAAAACATTGATTGGTTGTCTTCTTGTACATGGCCTGACTGGGAATTGAACTCAAGACCTCTAGCTCTATGGTTTGATGCTCCAGCCAGCTGAGCCACATCAACCAGGGCCCACTTAACTATTTTTTAGAGATTACGTGTGCTTTTGTTTTCCCAGGAGTACTCTTAAAATTTTTAAGAGTACTTAAACGAGACTACTTAAATCTTTAAGAGTAAAAATATAAAATGTTATCAATCAAGGTTGCCCTTCTAAAGCAGGCTAATTTTTTTCAAATCTTTTATTTGGTTTATAAAATTCACATTTTAAAATATTACAGGGTAGGAGAATTACAATCAGAATTCCTTGGCACCATGATAGCATTATTGTGGTAGTACTAGCTAGATGAGGGAATGCTATGTGAAGTTTATTAAGATAAATAGTTTCTGTAAGAGCAGATCTTACTTGAAAAGTAAAACTAGGTTCACAATCACAAAATACAAATTCAAACTTTGTAACATAAATTTCAAAATTAGTACAAATGGTTTTTATAAAAGAGCCAAACTAAATGGAGCAAGTTGTATTGCTGTCATAAAAGCTTGCCTACAAAAATCCCAAATCAATTGCGATACATGAATTTTAAATGGCAAAGAATTTAAGGGAGTGGGGGCTAAAAATCATGGTTCAACAGCTTTGGAATTTAAGCAGGAATCAAATTTTAAAATTTGCTCTAAGCACAATAGTAATAAAAAACATCTGGTATTTGAAAATTTTCCTTTTTTCCTTAATCTCATTTTCAACAATCATAAAAATGTTCATCCCATCACTACAAAACTTTTCAAGAATATAATTTATCTCGAGGACATTTCTATCAGCATTCAAGAAAGACCACCTAAAAATCTTAGTTCTAACTGAAGACCTCAAACTGGATTATGAAGAGAAAATCTTCAAGTAAAATACTAATTTCATACTCTGGCAATTAGAAAAATAATTTTTAAGCTTAATGAAAGTATGTACTCTTGAGGAAAGGATCCTGCAGGATATCCCCCATCCTAGGCAGCTGGCCACGATTAAATTCACTAAATATAATGCTTTTAGGAATAATGTAAGGTTATCCTAATATGACATTGTTTGAAAGGTACACAGGCATAAAGTGCATGTCTGGTATTAAACTAAATTTTTTTTAAATGTAGGTTCCCTAGTAGTGATGTCATTCAAGTGACGATACAAAGGTAACTTTTTACAGATTCTTGGTATGCTGTAAGTAATGTAACATAACAAGGTTAGTGTTTATTCATTCTCATGCTTGAAATGGTTCAAGTACATATTTCATGGCAGGGTTGAGCATATTTTCACTAACTGACCCTAGCTTAGAGGTGCTCCGTTTATGGTGATTTTTTTACTCTATATACTGCAGTAGCAGACCACTGCAATGCAATGCTTAAAAGTTGTTAGATCTGCAAGTAGCAACTTAAGGTAAAAGGATGATGGTTTAATTAACCTTTCAAAATAAGGAAAAGGTTGAGGCAAAAGAACCTCTTTAACCGACTGTATCTGAAAGGTATCAGCAACTACAATATTGATTTTAGAGGAAGAAAACCAAAAGAAATTTTACAGGATAAAATATTGGCCTTTTCTAATGCAAAGTGGGCAAAAGAAGGAAGGGGGAAAGGGCCAAATAAATATAGATAACATCTTACTAAGCTAATGGAAAATCTGTTGAATGGAATACTAACACTTATAAAAGTTCTACACATTTCCAGTCTTTCTCTGAGACCCATGAAGCTTTAAAGTGCATTAATAAAACTTGATAGGCACCATCAAATATAAACTCGGCCATCTGGAGAATAAAACAATCTGAAGCCCTATTTTTAAGAAGGCCTTTATAAAGTAAGGCAGATAATGTGTTAGCTATGCTATCTGGCCTTTCAGTATCATTGAGAGTTACATTATAATTACATGAATTTGGAATTAGGTTAAAGTTCTTTTGAAACATGCCCTGTTGAAAATTCTTTCTGAATAATAGTGGAAAGGAAATACCAAATTACACAACTTATTCCCATGAATTGAAATGTGAAACAACTGGTACCAGTACTGTCTGAAAGTTGCTTCAGAAGGGCTGTCTGAATATGTGCACATATTCATAACCTTCACCACAGGTACTTGCATACAAGGAAGACTGAGTTCTGGAGTCTTATGGCAAATTAGATGAGCATCTCTGAATCAGCAATGCGTGACAGGAATCACAAACCCGTACTGGCTTTGGTGAAGAAGGCAAAGGCAGTTCGTTGTCAGAGCAAGCATTACAGAAAATTTCTCCACAGTTCCTACAGTGGTGCTATTCATTGGAGAAAAAAAAAATCAGAGAAGAAACTGAGTGAAATTAAAAGCCATATTTGCACCAAAACTTTTGGACTCTATTTCCTTTACCTTTCTCTTAGAGAGCGAGAATTCCTTTTCACAAAGCTTACAATGTGTCGCTTCTTTGTCTTTCAACCATACCAGTCCCTAGTAGGAGGAAAAGTAACTATTAATGCTCAAATTGATAACACTAAAAATTACATTAAAAATATTTTCCACCAAAAACATTTTACAGGAATGTATAGAGATGAAGAATCAAAAATTAGTCCTTTAGGCCTGGCTGGTGTGGCTCAGCGGACTGAGTGCCAGCCAAAAGGTTGTCGGTTTGATTCCCCATCAGGGCACAGGCTCGGGTTGTGGTATTCCACCTGGGCTCCAGGTATTTGTAGGGGGCATGCAAGAGGGAACCACACATTGATGTTTCTCTCCCTCCCTTCCTCTCTAAAAATAAAATTTAAAAGAAAAAGAGTCCTTTTTTCTTTGAGGGAATACTGAAATAGTTGTAGATTAAATGTGTGAACTGTGCTTCAAAATAATCAGTGAGGGAGAAGGGATGTGGGTTGAACATAAAACAAGATTGGCCATATACTGGTAAATACTGAAACTAGGTAATGGTTTGTTTTACTCCCTACAATTACATATGTTCGAATATTTTCATGATAAAATGGTTTTTAAAAATAAAACTCTATTACTGATGGGAGTTTTCATTAAGGAAAGAACCTTAAAGATTATCTAGTCCAACGCTTAAGGATAAATTTTCACTGTAGAATGCATTTGAGTTTGGCATTATATATACTTTATATATAGTAATTCCATAAAACTTGAAGAATTTGGAAATCAGATGTTTGATTAAGACCACATTAAATTTTATGTGGCCATTAATTTCCCTCAACTTCTATAATTCACACATTTAATAGCTACTATGTAAACTTTAGTAGCAGTCTTAAACAAGTGGGAGTTAACTTAGTATCTAAAATTTCTAATTTGACCCATTCTTAACCAACCAAAATCTTCGGTAGAAAGAGCATTTTTTCCCCCAATAAAGCAACTTTGTTTAGATGGTGCCAGTTTTATAATGAAAAGACCCAGGTGGAAGGACGAGTCCTCAATGCTTCTGACTAATCTTATCACATGTTCCTTTTAAAAACAGCCTGGCCCTGGCTGTTATGGCTCAGTGGATTGAGTGCCTGCCTGCTAACTAACTGAAGGGTTGCCAGTTCAGTTCAGTTCCCAGTCAGGGCACATTCCTGGGGTGCAGGCCACATCCCCAGTTGGGGGTGAATGAGAGGCAAATGTTTGATGTATCTCACACATGGATGTTTCCCTCTTCTTCCCTTCCCCTCTCTAAAAGTGATAAAATCTTAAAAATAAATAAATAAACAAAGCCCAGCCTAAGCCACACTGCTGCTGCTTCCAAAGAACAAGTAAATCCAGCTCGGGAGGTGGAAGATGTGCCACCTATAAAATACCTCTGAGGCAGAGGGGCCTTTATCACCTAACTAGAGAAGAATTCTCCAAGCAAAATTCTTAAAAGACTTCAGAGGACTGAAGAAAGAGGAAAATGAAAAAGGACTAAGTATTTACAGATAAAAATCACAAGGTTAATCCCAGGTATTTGTTTTACAGTCTTAATAACTAACACCTATTGTAACAGAAGACAACTTGTGTTGGGTTAATGCACTTGAGGCAGTCTAAGGCTCCTTGAAACAGGACTGTAAGTAGTGAAGGGTTAAAAAAACCTAGACAGCTCAGACAAACACAAACACCACCAGCAAAGAATCAAATGGCTTGAATCACAGAAATTTTTATTTAAAGCAAGATATAAGACCTTAAAAGATAATCAAATATAACTTGAACACCATAAAAGGGGAAGTGACTTGCCAAATGCCCCAAAGCCACCTAGTGGAAGCAGCACGGGGAACCTGATGTAAAGCAGATTTCCAAGCAGCATCATTAGGTTCAGAGATAACCATTCTGACTGCAGGGCTGGGCCTTCCACACTTACTTCAATTTGAATTTACCCAGCTTGTCTGCCAAGGAGAAACGCTGTAGGGTAAGCCTAGTATGTCAGCTAAAAGGGACCTCAGAGATCGATACCCATAAGCCCTTATTTATCAGTAAGCCACAGGGGTGTCAAACTCATTTTCCCCAGGGGCCACATCAGCCTCCTGGTTGCCTTCAAAGGGCCGAATGTAATTTTAGGACTGTACTAATGTAAACTACTCCTGAGCAGTTAAGCAAGAGCTCAGTGCTGCTGCTGGGTAGAAACAAGGTGCCAGGCCAGATAAAACAAGTGGGAGGGCCGGATTTGGCCCGTGGGCCTTGTGTTTGCCACCGGTGAGATAAGATGAAGTCCAGAGAACTGTAGTTGTGTTCTCAAGGAAACACATCTGTTTCAAGACTAGAGTAGAGCAAACTATTGCTCTCAGAACAAATGGCTATTTTTTTCTGCCCAATTCCAGAATGTCAGTTACCCAACTAAACCTCAGAACCCCACCACCACCACCAGACAGAGGATCCTTTTCTGTAAAAAAACTGCCCCAGAGAAAAGTCCTGTTGATACTACCATTTATTTGGACAGAGTACCAACTAGCATCTAGAACTCTGTTAACTAGCAACAGATTTCTCTATGCTGAAACCTATCCGTCTATAACAACCCACCCCAGTCCACCCAACCATCACATACAGGGCATCCAAGATTTTTTGTGTTACTGAAATTGGGGAATTATCCAACATTTGAGGAATGACCTCGGCAAGAGCTACCTTAAAGAAATAAATTCAGAAGAAATAAAGAGTGGCAGTAGCAAAAGAAAACTTCATAAAGCAACAATAAACATACTGAGAGAGAAATCAGGATGCTGACTTCTGGCCAAGATGGAGGCATAGATACACGCACTGTGCCTCCTCGCACAACCAAGATAGGGACAACAACGATACAGAAACAGGATAACAACCAGAACTGACAGAAAATTGAAGTGTATGGAAGTTGGACAACCAAGGATTTAAAAATAGACACTTTATCCAGACTGGTAGGAGGGGCGGAGTCGGGCAGCCAGGCGAGGGACGCGGAGCAGAGAGCTGAGCACCCGGGGCGGAGCACAGGCCCGCAGCGAGCAGACCCTGGGCGCACAAGCAGCGGTGGCTGGTGGGCCCCAGCCAGGGGGTGGCGACCAGCAGACCCAGCGAGGCGGCCATTGTGAAGCAAGGCACTGCAGGTGACCCAGGATCCCAGCGCTGGGAAATAAAACCTTGGGGCAATGATTGAAAAGGAAGGTCCCGTGGGGTGCACAAGCCCACCCACA